>LS997567.1:2178662-2778662 GCA_000469685.2 Haemonchus contortus | reverse complement strand
TCAATACCCCTGATCGTGGCCGATCTTATTATAAATCTATAACTGTGTAAGTAGATGTCAAAGAACAAGACCGAATGCGAGGACCCCGCTCAGGCGGTTCGAAAATGAGATAAGAGAACCCCGTTCTTCAAAGGACAGCCAACAGTTATGTGAAATAACGTTCGAGAAAGGTTTACTATATTAAAAAGGAAGTTGGGCATCTGCTAAGTTCATCGGAGGGTGAGGTATGGCAAAAGGTCCTGATTTTCAAGAAAATTCTCCACAGGATTTGAGTCTAGGGCTTGCTGTGGGAGCTGCACTTAACATTACCCCGCATTCGGACGAACATTATGAAAATTAATTTCGAAAGAGACAAAGCTCATCCATAACGAAAAGGAATGGCATGGAAGCGAGCGTGTCGCGCCGCAACGCATGATAGATCGATACACATCCGCTGCTATCCCGGTAATGAGTTAATTACGACGCAACGCGACTGCGTGGCTTCATTGAAGCACTTCTGTTTTATCAAGTAACCAAGATACCATTGTTATCAACAAATACTGACCTATAGTTGTAGTTGTCATTTTTGAAATATATTTTCAGTTCACGAGGCGGTTTCAGGCACGACCTTGCAAGTTGACAATAGACTGGGTAACTGCCTTTACCAGTTAGATGCCATTGCTTCCATATGTATTGGAGTGGCTTGGTTGACGTTTCCGAAATGGCTTCTGCATAGACAGGTAAGCTCATGGACAATTCTTCTAATGAACTCCTTGTCTGACTGGATAATTTACCAGAGCAGTTAACAAAAATTATGCACATGTTTCTTCAGGTTACGGTACCATTGGACGAGTCTCACGAACTATGTGGACGAATTATGGGAGCGCTTTTCGTCACTTCATATGCTGTGGCCACTCATGCGCTTCACTGGGAAGACAAGGACGATCGAATGGTTGCCATTGACGGACGAGTTGTCGTGCGTTTTTTTTTGAGCGAAAGAGCACAGTAATTTTCTTTACAAATAAAAACTATGTTCATAATAATTTCAGTGTTGTCTCTGCATACTTTCTGCTCAAGTTTGGTCGCAACTCGCCTACCTCGAATCGTGGTCAGGTGGACATTGGGTTGGTATCTCCTTGTTCTCTACCTGGACTGTGATCTCCGTCGTATACCGTCTTGCTCTTCTCTGTAAAACCAAAGCAAAAAAATTGTAATACTGTTGAAATTTTATATTGTTTGTTGTATTTTCTGGTTTATTCGTAACAGAATTTTCCCGACATTGTCTGCGTTTGACACAGAAATAAAATATTTTCTTCATTGACCTCGGTTTCAAAAAGATACTGGGAGCGAAGCGCCCGAATTCGGGTGGCGGTTCTTCTTCCTGAATTCCCACGGCAAGCGGTAGTGGTAGCGTGGCGGCTACCGTGTCCCTCCACTGGGAATTAAAACCTTTTCCTTTATGTAGTTCAAAGCTGAGCAACTGAAATTAGTGCTTAGCCGTAACAATTGAACTCCTACCATACATTCCTTTGTGTGGGCTCCACATCATGGCGTAACTCTTACCTAAGGACCATCAAGGGTGTCTCAATTGTCCCCTGATGCTCATGTCAAGCGGTTGACGTCAACGGTGGTGGAGCAGCAGAGTTGGTTACTTGGCTAGAATGCTCTGGCTTCAAGTTTTTGGTGAGTTGTTCCAACTGACCTGACGCGTTTGAGTGGTTAGTTGAGTAAGCGTGGATCAGAAACTTCGAAGTGCTTCTAGACCCTTGAGGACGATTTGATCGAAAAATGGACCAACTAAGCGGTTCAGCCATAACAGACCTATAAGGCAGAGGAGTGTGAACTAAAATACTTTTCGTATTCACGAAATAAACAAACCGATCTTTATACGCGGATGTCGGAGCTGACTTGGTTTTCATGCAGGGTGAAACGCATTGTTAGAAGCATTTGTTGTGTGTTGCTTTCCTCTTTTCGAATGAGGTTCATGAGGCTGGGCCTAACAATGATGGTGCGCTTCTCAAGGATGTGAAGCTGGGCTAGCCGTGAAAATAGGGGAAAATGAGGAAAAATTCCTTTGTGGTGAACTGGTTACATTCATCAGCGCCAAGCAGCTTTTCAGCAAGATCTATTCCTAGCGCACTTGTTTCGCCCAAATATCTCAATGTTCATATCTCGGGCGCAGTTCATATCTCCACAAGGGCGGTGGCGAACAGTTTTCCCCTAATAATTTATAGAAGTAGTGTAAATGAATCTTTTTAAGCGGAAGATGAGAGCCCCGCTTCTTTGGAGTTTGATTGAGACCATTCCCGCGTTCCGAGTCCCATATGTAGTACCCAGGTATTTGACTGGAATTCAGTAGCTAAATATAATAGATTGGTTACCAGTTTCCAACCTTCCTACATAGTCAATAATGGAGCTCGACCGCAGTAACTCACGATCTCTATCTTCGCATTTCCAGATTCCCTTTGCGATTCCATTCGATTCGATCGACGATCTTCAACTCGTTCCATTTCCGTACTGAAAAACACAAAAAATTTTGGAACGCTTCACGAATTTGCGTGTCATCCTTGCGCAGGGGCCATGCTAATCTTCTCTGTATTGTTCCAATTTTAGTATATGTTCAGGAATGAACGATTTAAAGGTTGAGGCCGTTCCATAAATAGCGGTGAGTTATAGAGCGCCGTATGTCACTCGGCAACAGATAATTACACAGCACATTGTATTGACCCGGTACACCTTTAGTACCTGGGTGGTCCGAAAGTAGAACACCTCAGCTAGAGTTGGTATGTTTCTATACTGTGATAATACCTCCACTTTGTTGTAAAATCGAAGTTACACATGCATAATACGCACCCTTACAGTTAAGAATGAAAATTCAGTGCTTGGCTCATCCCAGAAATGAGACTGATTCACGCTAAAAGTCTTTTTAGAGAGACCGTTATAAATTAGCTTAAATTACTTCTTACCATTGAATTCCAGTTTCAGACAATTTCAAAAAGTTTTTTCTACTATGTTCAGGAATGAGATAGGGAATAGCTCCTACGTGTCCAGGGTGTTCAGAGTTTAACTCTGAGTAATCACTAGCAGAACTCCTCCTACAAACGGCTCTTATTTGAGGTGATACAAAGGAACGCACATATTTTCGGAGACAGAGCTGTCCATTTCTTTAGGTTGGAAAACATTGTGTGCATTGTTTATATTTGGGACTATACGATATTTCCTTGAAAATTCTCTGAAATTTCAGGGTCCTTATACTGGCATGGGATGAGGTAGTGTAGCGACATATGGGGCACTATCATACACGTATAGTTGGAGGACCGAATCACGTATCGATATTCACACAGGCTAACTAGACCTTCATGTCCCCCGGGTCGGTTGATTAAGACCAGAACGTCTGGGATGATGGAAGCATTGACTTTCACATTGGCTGGCCACTGTAATTAATTGTATAGGCTACATATGCATTCAGCGCAGTCTTACGGGTTTGAATGGAAATCCAAAGCACGGCTTATATTAAAAGTGATAATGACTAACGTACTTTGAGACAATTTTGAATGTTTTCGTTCATCAGCCGATGGTGTTCTCGGTTATAACTCTTGTTCAGAACCAAGTCCTGCTTCGATACCACTAATAATATCCCTGGGCTTTGTGAAATTATGGGCTGCATTTTGTACTTAACAATTTAGTGTTTCAGAGCCTTTTCAATTGCCTGTAGGCTCAGTCACCATTAATTTTCCAAATAATAGGGAAAATCCAACAAAATTCAATATCACCCAGAGCTTGAGCTTCATGCTAGGAAACGACCAGCGTTAAGAAATTCCTGAAGCTCAACTGCTACTAAATAGCCTCCGTTCATTTGAAAAAGGCATCTCTTTTCAACAATGAAATTTTTTTCCAGCTCAGAACCAATGCCTGTGTTTCTGGCTTTCATATCAAGCACTACTTGTGATCGAGGTGAATTTTGCTCTTGCGACTCATTCTTCGTGGAGGATCATATGGGACTAGAGGTGGCACATCTCATCCGAAAGCGTGGGATAAAGTGAAATGATTTCCTCATAGCACGCTGACCCGGAACAAAATTTATTTTCCAAATCAACTTTCCAGAAGTTCCAGGTATTCCACGCCCATTCAGGGTGGCCCAGGAATGAAAGTTGCGCTGGGTCAATGCAACGTGTTGTGCAATTACCTGTGGCCGAGTGCCATACGGCGCGCTCTATCTCACCTCTATTTATAGATCGGCCTTAGCCAAGGAAATCGTTCATTCCTGAACATCCTACTATATATTAACGGCAAACGTCCGTTTGCCTGTTTTTCTGTCTGTTTGTCCTACCGAAAGTCACGTAGGCACGATGTAGATGTAAAGATCACGTGAGCGCGTTGAGGAAACAGTTATGAAATGGGAAGTCGGTGCACGCGTTAGCATGCGTGCGTGAGCAACTGGTATACCAAAATTGGAACAATACAGAGAAGATTAGCATGGCCCCTGCGCAAGGATGACACGCAAATTCGTGAAGCGTTCCAAAACTTTTTGTGTTTTCCAGTACCGAAGTAGAATCGAATCGCAAATCTTTCTAGAAACTGGAACGTGGCGGGAAAATAGAAAAATGGAAGACAGGATTGTGAATTACTGTGCTCGAACTTCGGTATCAACTGTCTGCCTCACTTAGATATTGGTAATTAATTTATTTATTTACCGAATCCCACCCAGTCCAAATTCTGTGTGCTATGGAACACTGAATGCTTGGAAAATGATCTTGAGAAAAACTAATATTAAACTAAATCATCATCGTAAAAATTTGCTACCTCAAACTAAGGTAAACTTGATGAAGCATCAATTTAAATCAAAGTAGACCTATTAAAGCATTACTTTAAGCTGAAGTAAACTTAATAAGGCTTCAAAAGAGGAGGAGTCCTTGAACTTTGTTCAGAGAAGATTCCTTGAATCTACTTCATAATACCGAGACAGATCCACAGTTTTCACTCTTGCAAGTACTCCGTTGTTGTACGGCGATTCTCGTCCTCTGGTTTTCGGATTTGCTGTCCATTTTATCCATTTTAAAATTCCATGTGACTGCCATCATTAGCAGGCATGCCTACCAAATCGTTTTCCATCCCGGGAGGTGATGCTTGAATATGAGAATGCTTACAAATTCTCTGAATGCTTCCTATATGAAACGAAATCCAAACCCAAAAGTCTAGCCTGCAATTTAAGGGTCAAACATTTCTGAGACGGCTTCACGGAATAGTTCCACAGGAATTCATTGTTCTTAAGAGATTCATTGTTCTTTTAAACTGATTTGTTACGTATGTATAATTAGTTTAAGATTTTGGCAGAATAATCATTGACCGGCCACTTCTTCTTTTTGTATAATCTCCCTCACTTTTCGTTTCTGACACACTTCACGTAGCTAATTTGTTAACAGACCGTGCCGTTTCGTGTTTTCAAGGTTATCTGATTAGGAACTTCCTTGTCATTTTATATCAGTGGCCTCAGACCATCAATTTTTACAACTGCGTACAGTTCAGTTGAACGGAGTACAAGTCGCATGGGCATAGAGAGCTTCTCAGAAGCCTGCATTCATAGGGAGTTGGCTGTAAGTAAACGTTTACTTTTCTTATTAGCATAGGCTCCTCGGAAGAGTTACCTACAGATTGCAAATCCTTTCCTACACAGAATCGAGACGGCGAGAGGAAGCACCATTCCAACTACTTGTAGATGCATAATGAGTAGCTACCAGTTCGAATAGATGATTGTGTTTTGTCAGCATACATACAGAGAGGAGGTAGGGCATCAAAACAGAGTAGACTTTGAAGTGAAGAAGCTAAGAGGTGGAAGATAAGCCAGCAGAGTTCAAGGAGTCAAGGATAGGTCAGCTCAGTTTCACGAAACCTTTAAATAGCACTCAATCATCAGCGATCTCTATCCCTGGTTTTCGGTGTTGCTTCCTTCAAGGAGCCTGTCAAGAAGATTTTGTGTGCAGAATACCAGGCAAATGATAACTGAAGTATCGAAGGACTTTTGGTTAATTTTTTTGATTTTTCGCAATTCAACTATGCGTTCCATTCCCAATTGTTTCGCATGGTTTTCAAATTCCTTTGTACCGACTGTGGTATTGTGTCGGCAGTGTAATGATCGTACGACATAGATAGTGGCGACGTATTAGTTTAACCAATAGACCCATTGTCAAACAGAAAAGTAACGTGACATTAGAAAAGATTCGAAACATGTAAAAAATCAAGGCTAATTTGAACTGGTAAAGAAGGTAAAGATTCTCATGAAAACAGAAGAACTCATGAAACGGTACATAGACCACATGGCCAGCTGTTTGCAATTTTTCAAGTTTCCACCACATCACAAGAACCATGTTATTAAAATGACCTTATTAATATAACTACACACAGCATAATCATTTCTTAAGTCGACTTGTTCGTTTTAAAGCGATTTTAGTGAATATTTACAACTTCCTTGTTTGCTCTCTGGTAGAGAAAGTCAAATTTCTTTCCTTTTTCATCTGCTGTCGCTCTGCTATCACAAAGAGTGGCTCGGATAAGGCAGTGAAAAGGGCCATCACGGAAAGGACTTCGCCTTCGCTTTCTAGGATGCGCCGTACATTTCACTCTCTCTAAGGGCACAGAAGGTCATACACGAATGGGATTTTCCTTTCATTCATTTTCCTTTGCAGTGACCTGCTTGTGATCGTCACGGTGCTAAAAACGCGTAAAAGGATCTCCAATAAGTAGCAGTGCATTAAAAAAGTGAAAGCAGATTAGGTCGGATGTGAGTTCAACTAATTATTTGGAAAACATTTCAATCACCTCACGGAACTCGGAAATCCGAAATTCCACTGTGTGATTCATATTCGTGCATTCTGCATGAAAGGAACTTCTGCCTTCCGCGGAAAAGAGTCCTGTACAGAGGTACATACATGTATGTCTCTCGAAGATAGGAAGTTCCAAAGACTCTTCCAGCCGATCCTTTTGAGTCGATTCTCCTCCCCGTCCAAGTAACCACCTTACGCCAAGCTGTTGTAGAAGCTCCATTGAGGAAGCGGTCATCTAGCAGGCGTAGCTTAACAGTAAATAACTGGCAACCCTACAAATACAATTGGAACTGTGAAAGAAAGTAATAAAAGGTGAAGATCCATAAGGAATTCAAAATCTGAACAAATTCAGGTCTAATCCAGGTATCTCCAAATGGTATGACTCATGTCCATATCAAGTATGTCGTCCGTTGACCGTGTATTGGATCTTAGTTGTGTAACGGGGAAAAAAACTGGTTAAAGACCGTTTCCCGGGATTTTTCCCATACAGATCAACAGAGTCAAGAGTTGATGTGCTGCAAGGCCACAACTTTGTTCCGATTCGACCTATCCGCCCCCTTTTCGCCGGGTAACGCGCATTGTCTTCAATGACCGAAGTTTAATGCTAATATTCGCCCAATAGCTAGTATTGGCCACTATAAAAGCACGACGTCCAAGCTGGTATTACTTCAACACAACACACCACTTCAGTTCGTGGGTAAACAAATGTGAACAAGTTTCAACATGTTCAACATTTACTAGACCTATTGTTACTGAGTAATGTTGTTGTGACTGTGCGTGTTCCATTAAGTATTTTTTCCGATTCCTCCACTGTGAACGTTTATACTTTGGCCGCTCGGCGTAGAATTTGTTGAGATATCCTTCTCGTGCAAAAATTCTGCTCTTCCGCTCACACATAAAACCCCATGGCACTACCGTAACCTTGTGCTTCAGTATTTGTCGACGTATTGTCTTGTAACTCTCATAATAAGCAACAGATGAACTTTATTTCAGAAATGAACTCCCTGACAGTACTGGCTATCGCCCTTGTCTGTATTGGCACAGTGGAATCCCAATGGGGATACGGCGGTGGACCATACGGCGGTGGTATGGGAGGTGAGTGCCGCTATAGAAAATTGCAATCCATCAGTTACTCATAAAGTCTCACTTATAGGTCCATACGGAGGCATGGGCCCCTACGGTGGAGGAATGGGTCACTACGGTGGAATGGGCCCATACGGCGGTTATGGAGGAGGAATGGGCCCATATGGCGGTTATGGCGGAGGAATGGGCCCATACGGTGGAATGTATGGACGACGACGATTCGGCTATGGAGGCATGGGAGGCATGGGAGGCTATGGAGGCATGGGAGGCTACGGACGAATGAACCCACTACAAGGAGCCATGATGGGTGCCATGATGGGTGCAATGATGGGATAGGAATCCTGTACGTGTTCGATATCACAGATCTCTGCATGTGCCTACTCAATCAGGGCCAAAATTTTGCGATTCTGGCTTTGACTATATGTATTTATAATGTGTATAGTGCTTACAAAATATTTGAAAAGCAATTGAATGAATAAAATTTTATAAAATAATGTTGTCAAGCAAATAGTTTAACATCAAAACATTTGTCTTTGGGTTACCAAGAAGGTTTCAACAATAACACAAAAAGTCGAAGTAATCAAAGTATTTTTGGAGCCTTGCGCTAAAGGCACATTGGATTTGCCAGCCATGTGTGTGATTGGTCGGTGCAGGCATTCAACCAATCACAGCAGCCCCATGCCCATTTCACATATCATGAAGAAAGACGTAGAACAGGTCTAGAGAATATAGTTCAACAACATTTTGTAAAAATGAAAGGAAAGAGAGCGGAATAATCGTAAAAGTGAAGGGGAATCGAATAAATAAAGAGATTAGTAGCACAAATCCTGAAGTCAACAGATGAGTTCCAGGTTAAGATGAAGTGACTTCCTTCCTTCTTCCAACAAATATAACTCCCTAATGAAGATACGATGCAGTTGAAAGCATTTTGAATTAGCACTGCATATGTATAGGCAAAAGTTTAACTGGAGCAGCTTATCCGAAGAACGGAATTGGTATTGGACACATGCAACCATAGATCATACATGTCGGAAGGCACATCGGCATGCAACATGGGCAGCACATTCCCTGAACAAAATATTATCTCCGGAGACTTACAGTTGACTCAGATCAGCAAGTACGTTCAGAGCAGTGCCAAAAGCCCATCTCATTGGAGGGTTGTCGAGCTAGCATGCAATTCAACCAATAGGGCGCCCCTTTGCCCTGCCCCCAGTGTTCCCCTACCACGAATTCCACCGAGCAACAAAACAGCCTCTGAAATAGAACAAATTTTCTCGATCCGAAAACTTTGACTTCGTCGGCCGAATTTCAACGTGATTTCGCACTTCGACTTGATGAACCTGCTAACTTGAGTAGAAAAATCTCCTTAGTAAATCCAGTATAAGGTCCAACTCACAGGAGGAATCATCGGTGGTAATGCCATCTGAGGCGGCGATGGTGGCAGCTGAGGCCGAGGTGGTGGTCTCGTTACAGGAGGAGCCGTGCATTCAGAACATGGACGTTGCACCTCAAACATTTCATTTCGTACAACTTACTACTAACGCGCTGAAGTAGTGAATGGACATACGGGTCGATCACAGCATGGACGCCTTTCGTTTTCACATGGATTGGCACAAGCTGAAAACATGACCACAGCCTTTACAGTACCGAATCTATGAGTAGTTAACCCCTATTTTTGAAGGGTGCCTGATGGCTTAATTCGGGTCTATACAGCCCTACTCCTGACGGGAAGGAGAGCGATTACTATGGGACCACGTACACATGCGGTAAAGTACCAATCAACTAACAAATACTGGCTCTATTCTTTTTCCGGACGATGCTGCTCATCCTAACTAACCCTGACTCATGGGATCGATCCACAGGCTTTCACGTAATTTACTTACAGCGTACCACAACTACAGCCTGGAATAACCATGCGAGCGAAGATGGAAGGCGAAGGATTAGGCCCAGTCATAATTCGGGCTATATCTCTGTGGCCAGGCACCTTAACACGGCTACCCCGCCGATCAAGATGGGTCCTAAACTAATGGGACCACTAAGTGTTTGTTCACCATTCCAGCCCACGTACCAGTTACTGAGATATTTGTTTCCAAAGGGGTAACCGTATGAAACAATAGAATCGCTGAAAATCACGTCTGTTGATCGTCACACAAATACGTTTTCGGCATGGACAATCATCGCAAGCACAACTTCGTCTTGAGCTTCTTGTACAACCTCTACCAGTACATCCTTGACCACATGCTGAACATTCTGTATTTCCTGAAAGCAAGATTACGGTAGGTAGGGAAGGTTCAGAAGTTACTGTAATCGCTTACCACACTGCCTTTTGTTTCTTGTAACCAACTGCTTTGAGCCAGTGAATGAATCAATATCTGCTGCGTAAGCAACCGAAAATTCCGATGTCATCAGCATACGGACAAGACTTACAAGGTACAATACTCTTATAGAAGTCATTCTCTGGACAGCCATCTGCAACTCAACGTTAACTTCTTCCAATTACTTCAGTTCGGTGGGGTTCCGAGAGTTCGTAAGGGAAGAATACTCAAAAAATGAAAATTATGCATAAAACTGACTAAGAATAAGCCACACACTAGTATTAGGGAACTTTGCACAGGCTTGTCAAAACCTATCAACGAATTTTCGGATATTCAAAATCGGAGAAGTTAATATTGTATTCCAAAACTATTTCTTCCATGATATCATTGGTCTAAATCGAAATGGAGCATCAGACTCCAAAAAATGCATATATGAATGGATGCATGAATGAAAATGGGATCTGTAGAAGTTTCAAATGGAGTTTTCAGTGATGAAAGTTGCCGTAGCTGAGCGATGAGGTGAGCGATGTTCAAGAGTGCTAAAGTTGAGTCAAACTGAATCGCGCTATGTATGCTCATTCCAAAATGCACAAAGCGGTCGTGACTGCGAACGTTCTCGTCCACCTCTTTAGGGCATGCGACCTTCGTTTGATGGTTCAACAATAGTAACAGGACAAAAAAATTGTCTATTTTTATCTCAGTGATCAATAATCGGAACATATGACAAACCCGGCCAAGACATTGAAATATATGGTCCCTTTCTACTTAAGAGATCTCTCTAGCAACTTCTTAAAAAAATTTTTTCACTAGAATCAAAGCAAAAAGGGAGGTTGAGAAACGCGGAGAATGAGTTGATCTAGTTAATTGATGAGACATATGTACTCTCCCATTAAAGCCGAACAACTGCTACCGCCTCCTTAACAATTGGTCTATTAGGCTACCGTCATAAGCTCATCCGACGTTGCAAGAAGTATAGGTTTGCTCTCATACTCACCTGACCCTCATATCCATCTGAATATATCGTTTTTACCCACATTCGGAAGCAGTATGCACGTCTTGCAGGTAGGCGGGGTCTTCGAGACGATTGGGCTTTCCTGATTGGCGGTGTGCCTACATAAGAAAGAAGGGATATCACAAGAATAGAGTTGTTTCCAGAGCCACTTTCAGCACATTCAACGTGTCACTTTTCTTCATTATATTAGGTTGATGCATAATCATTGCGGATTTTTCGCGGCTTTTTTTCTCCCAATAGAATTTGAATATTGAGTTCGGGTTTTTTCCTAGAAATGATCCACTTGATTTCCTCTATAATGTGCAATCAAAAAACCATCCGCATATTCGCAAAATTAGGCTTAACTACTTCGAGAAAGATTGGAGGGTGGCACAGTCATTCCGCGATCTCAGTAACTTTTCGGCGATCAAATCGGCGATCGAACAATCAGCCAGAGCCAACCAAGAAATGGGATCTACTTCTAAATCTGTCATATTCACCAGCAGAAACTTTTATGGATTATCTCGTCAACCGTTCATCGAAAAAATGGCGAGAGAATAGAAGTTACGTCGATTTGGATGACTTGATGGCCGATGTCAAGGCGTGGATCGCCCCCAAGGATCAAAACTTCTTTGCATTTGGGATCCGACTGGGAATCAATGGGAAGCAGTGCTTGACGTAGATGGTGAATAAGTTCCGGAGTAATTACTTGAATATGTCTTTGCTTAGCATTTCTATCGTTTCTTTGAGTGAAATTTGCTTGAAAAAAATCAGCAATAATTATGCATAAACCTCATATATAGAGGCAGGTAAAATGCAGGGGAAGTAGAAAATATCAAAGTAATCGTGTTTTGACCGCCAAGAAGTCATGTGTGCTTTCACTAGATCACCTAATGAACTATCGCCGGAAAGTTACTGAGATCGCGGAAGGACTGTGCCGCCTTCCAAACTTTCTCGAAGTAGTAAAGCCTAATTTCGCGAATATACGGATGGTTTTTCGAGTATATTCTTGTAGAGGAAATCAAGTAGATCATTTTTAGAAAAAACCCGGAATCATTATTCAAATTCTATCGAGAGAAAAAAAGCCGCGAAAAAATCCGCAATAATTATGCATCAACCTAATAGAATTTCGAGGGTCGAGGGCGCTGAAGTGTTTGCTCGAAGTAGTACGACCAGTTCTGTAACACCTGGCACCATTGCCGTGAAGATCATCGCCTTTCGTTGTTCGAGTCTTCCTAACGGGTAGACCTCGAAATGGCTACCTGACTTTCTTTATGAGATTGTCATTCTCGTAACTTTTATTCAATAACTTAAAACAAGTTTTGAAAATTAACAATTACTACAGTCTATTGGAAACGGCACCGGAAGTTGCGAAACAAAATCTGCTTAACATAATATAAACACTGCTGATAAATGTAGCGCAAGTACTGATGTAATATGAACAATCGATTTTTTACAAATATCAACCCCAAAAATCGATATCTACTGGAAAGCACAACGAAGGACTTAAAATTGATATGATGGCTGTTACTGCTAGAAAATATAATAATATTATATGATAAAGCGCACCGATCACTTAACACGAATGATTCAGATAGAAGTTCTGCAGATAATGTAAAAAAAAAGTTTTGACAAAAAAATTAAATGACAACAGCGAAAGGGTGAGTTCAAGGGTATCTTTGCCGGGCTATAAATAAAAATATTGAAGGGTCTATGCGAAATCCCTGTTATAATTCTGTAATGATTGAGTATTACATCTGCGAGAAGTACGAACAAAGTTGGGAGCATGGTGCATCCCACCCCACGGCGCGCTGCGGCGCGCGCAGCGTTACGCGAAAAGTGCATTTTTGCTGTTAGCCACGCGTATTCCATCACAGAACTTCAAGCCATCCTACTGGGCGGTCGGTGCAATCGACTCGGATTATTGGTAAGTTCAACTGATGAAATCAGAACTGACGGAAGGTCACAGACAATGGACTTGGTCTCCTCCACTCTCCCTACTAGGAGAAGCACGGGAGTAGCACTGTTCCTATTCACCTAAAAACACTTTTATACTGGATTACTACTACTGACAGCGTTAGTATAATCCCGGCAACAACGGCAGCACTGGCCCAGGCGAAAGTGTGGAAACCAAGACATATCGATTGAGGAAGCGATAGGGAGCCGTGGGCTGAAACGATAGGTTGATCATGAAACCGAAGTTTCTAATGCCTCAGCTTGTCAGCCGAGTTTTCTCGACAACTGAGGGATCTCGTACCTTCTGAACGGCTCCTTCCATAGTCGAAGTCCTCATCAAACACAACTACAGTTTGTGACAGTAGGTCTGCATCGATATCGGGTACTGGTCGCTTCTCGATCACCGCCTTATAATAAACTTCTATTCAGAAGAGATGAATTGTAAGCTACTGACAATCCTAGTGAACTTGTTATCAAAGCAGAGAGTTGGGCATGGAAGTCATGCCCTTTTTTTCACCACTACATTGCCGAATTTGCCCATATTTGATACCCTTGAGCACCAAATCCGCCGCGCGACGTGTTGTTGCCGGCGCGGAAAATTCGTTACTGTGCTCTGGACTTTACAGTATACCCTAAGGTGGATCCTTCACTCCCCTCTGGATTGGAACAGTCAGTAAAGTTCTTCCATTTTAGGTGTCATGATGAAGAGCACCGAGTACATCTTCAACGATTCAATATCTGAAATATATAATATTACTTACTGTGTTATTGTGCAGATCCCGTTTTGAAACGTTTTTCGGAGGGTCCGAGTCGCTGTTGCATAGTGGAGGCTGAAAAAGATAACAACACAATGTGTAAGCACCGTAGCAGCCTGGACACCTTATTCTTTATTTTTCATTTATTCCAACAATTATGCTGCACCACTACCGGATTGCTCTCCGCACGCGACGCGAATTTTTCGCGCGCTTATTCAACGAATGCATTGCGCGCGGCAAAAGTTGCCGCATTCTGGCTCGAAGCCCTTCATGTTGTCCACTTTATCGAAGGTCATGCCAGTATCAAACGTTTAGTACAAGAATGAGAGCTCATTACCGTTATTCCTTCGCATCCGCCATCGAACTTGAGGCAAAGTCGGATTTCGCATCGAAATCGAACAGAAATACGATCGGCGAACTTGAATATTGACGCTTCTCGATATGCCATATTAAGAGCAGCTACATAGGTAGGATCTCCCAGAAGCAGTCGATCAGTATGGCACCTAGACGTTTGTGGCTATCATTGCGTTATTCAAAAGAGGCAAAATTACTCACCCTTGTTCATCAACGATCAGTTCCTTTTGTCCTTGCCCATCTTCTACTACACAGCTGTGGACAAGAATACCAAATTCATCTAAAGTTCTCGAAAATATACGTGTTAGTATTTATTTTGTTAAGCATCAATCAATTCACAATGTTCTCGAATTTGTCAATTCTTACGGCATCCAGTGCCTACATTTGCCTTGAAACACGTTCGCGAACGCTCCGCCCATTCTACTACTCCTATGACCGCTTCAGCGAAGCCCCGCCCCTTCAATATGGGATGAGGCGTTTGCAATTCTAACTTTTCCTCCTGCGATAAGCTCAGATGTTGCAAAGAAAGGTTAAGATGTGGTTTGAAGCATCAAATTATGCACAAACCTGTGTCGCAATTCCATCTATGAACTACTTGGTCACCAACTTTGGCGTATGTAAGTATTTCACCATCCAGCGAATCCCTTCTAATGGTATAGGAACAGACTGGAGAAGCTGACCCAGTGGGTAATTGTTCAGATGGCAGCATGCTGGAAGCAAGACGTACCTTCCACAACAAACCTCAAAATCAACATACTTACATAGCAGCTAATGTCATCTGGGCCAAGTTGAAAGATGTAGAAAGTGTTTATTTTTGTGATGGATCATCAGCAAATTGTATTAGCAACGAACCTGACTTGAAGTCTGGCAGTGATGGTCTGTGACAATTCTTTATACACACATCTTACGGTGAACATTTTGTCAGCCTTGGTGATGAACAACTGGAAAATGATGAGCATTCAGTCCATTCAGTCTCTGCAGGTTCGGAAACAAATAATTTCTCGGAATAATTCGAGGCAATTTGCATCTTTTTGATGTCGTCCGCCTGCTAAGAGAATTTACAACATGAAGAACTTCAGCTTCACTCTCAATCCTGTTTTCCAGACCTTCCTCAAAGTCGACCCAGAACAAGCAACTTCGGAGAAAATTTGACCACTTCAAACAACTCTTTAAACTGTTATTAGTAAATGCCTCTGCGCCACACAGGTTTTTTTATTATTATTCTCTGTGGCACAGAAGCATTGCTTAACCCATTGACGACCATGCAGTCCACATGTGGACTGCAGTTGTATTTTTTGTTTTATTCACCGAAATTTCTACTTTCTTTCAACTCTTCTTCTCAAAACATTACATCAGGCCTGAATGAAACTATATACAACGTGGTCCTAGAAAATCTTTCAATTTTGCAATTGTAAAGGTGTTTTTTTCAAAGGAGTACATCAGCTTGATGAATTTTTTCTTCGTTGAACAACTTCAAAAAATGAGATATTTTGAAAAGACGGTCGTCATTAGCTTTCCAAAACCAAAGCTCGTAAAATTTCCCCGAAACGATTTCTGGCAATGATTAACCCATCGGCGACCGCGCCTTTTACGTTGTCCTTACCTTAACTTTTAATTTCTCTTATAACTTTATTTGGAGGTGAATGATTCCTGGACCACGATGCCTCAAGATTCTCTAGAAGGTTGTGAGCTCATCTGATAGTTGAAAACATGAAAAAATTATAAGAACACTTGATAAATAATAAAAATACTACAGGAGCACGTTATGATGTGGCCCGCCGGCGGGCCACGCGGTCGTCAATGGGTTAATGATAGTACAGATGCCCAGGTTTCAAGAAAAGCGAACATGGGAGTTAACTCTTAAACTATCCGATAATTATTAAACACTAAGCTGGTTTCTTAGTTAATGAATTACTGACTCATGATAAGCCTCCGTGGTACTTTTGCATTGCGGCAGCGATGACCGAAAAGGTCCGCCCCGCTGCGGAAGCTCCGCCCTTGAGAATCTCATAACTGATGAATGCTATAGGTTTAAATTGCCATTTTTCCCTGTAAGCAAGGGAGAGCATTATTGAGTAGGCAAAACCGAGTAAATTTCAGATCTACGTGCAAATAGTTAAATGTTCTGTACTTCCATCCATTTCATTCGATTATTCTCCCAGTCATCCCCTTTAATTATGATCTCTTATAATCCCACCCTTATTCTTTTATAATAATTCAATAGCAACGTACAGGATGAAAACTGATCACGAGAACAGTGGAGAGAATCATGCCTTCGGGAGGTACCTGGAAGAATAAAAGTGAGGATTCTCAATCTCCAAGACGATGCGCCTTGAGGATGATTGAAACGCGTTCCTCGCATACCTAGACCGGAAGCTGAGCCTAGGAAGGACTAGGCTGAGGGTGGGAGAGTCAAGCGAAACACATAAGCTTTTCGTGCGCTTTGAGACCGAACGAATCTCGAAAGCGCTCTAACTATTGGGAATAGTATGCATAGGGCCAACAGTGTGATTTCTGAATAATAAAAACGAATTACCAATCGTTGACGACTCATGTTACAAGCTCCGTGCTCTATCTTTATCCCAGTCAAAGATTTTCCAGTTACTTTTGGATTGTAGTCTACTCGGCATTCGGGATGATGGTAACTTCCTTTAACGTATACTTTACCTGAAAAATCATGAATTCGACTCTCAGCATCGTACCGTACCAGCTACGCAGTGGTAGTCAGATTATTTATAATCGATATTACTGTTTTAAAAAATTCCACGCGAAGCTCCCAGCCCTTGAACCACCGGCTCTATTCCGACCCTATAAATCACTAGCCGAAAAAAACCATTTCAAAGACTTTTTAGGAGGGGAGTGATAGCGCAGGAGGCTTGGGAATAAAGTAAGTAGTATGAGAAATTTTCTGAAAAGGCTAGGGAATTCCCGTTGATAGATCATTTTTCCGATCTACAATCTGCCAATGTGGTGGCCGGTTGTGTTTCCTAGCGACTCACCCATACACTCAGCTTGTCCCTTTTAATTAACGTAAATCACTGATATTTGCAAGTTGTGTTAATCGTCGATCATATTCTATGATATGTTATAGTATTTTTTATATAACTAATAATATTTCGTCAGCTAGTTGATAACTGACCGTGGAAATCTTTTTTGGTTGTGAATTGCATTTCGATAGTTTCAGCATTGCAATGGATCACTGGCCAACCAAGTAATTCGTTATTCGCTATACCAGCACAAGTTATCTGAAAATTACTGATTTATTTCCATCTACCAGCTGATTCATACGTTAATCGATCGCCACACTTACTGAGCTGAAGGCATCGCTACGCCTTATCATAAATCTAGAGGTAAATTTTTAGTTGTACCTGTATAACAAGGCTGGTACACAGTAGAAACCGCATCGCTGCACCATGCATATTCCAGTTTTATTCAGGTAGCATTTATGAGTATCCGCGACATTAGACACGTTCTAATGCAATCGATAATCTCACTGAAATTAATGAAATTGTGCACGATTTCATCGATCACTTCCTCGTACTTTCTTCATTCGGCCGACTGAAACTATCAAATGACGAAAATAATCGAAAAAAAAACTAGTAAATAAAACGAATAAAAACGAATAAAAGCACACTGGCTCCAAAGAGGATTTTTTTACATTTATTATCCAACTTATTAAATTGTAGATGATTCCAAGAGACGCTCGTAAAATGAAGTGATTACGTCTGACGAAATAACATGAAGAACGAGAGATTCGGTCATGTTGCTCAACCACAGTCTGGTCACGACAAAATCAGACCACGCCACCACATCATTAGGTGAGATTTTATTGATAGTACCTACCTCTAAGTACTAGAAGTAAAGATTGAAGTCGATGTGGATATTGCTCACCATATCTTCAAAAAAGCATAAAACAGTTGAAACATGAATGGTTTACGAGACCTCGGCTGACGGTTGTAAGTCCTGGCTATTTAATGGATTTGATATGTGATGGGACATTTTTTGACCTTAAGTTCAATCGGAGTCCTAAGGCTTATAGGTCAGCATGCGTTGCGTAGGTAACTAGGGTTTGGGGCCAGGTTGGGAAAAAAACAGTGGCCGCGCTCGATTTTTCGAGAGCCATTACCCACTCCAGTTTTGCAAGAACGGAAGAAATCAGAGCGGGTCCTACTTCAATCCCAAATAAAGTAGGAAAACGGAAAGGCTCCTCCAGCAGAATTATGGTTTCTGAGCTATCGTCATCCCAAGAAAGCCTCAGGTTGGAATAGGTTCACCGCGGCTTCATTCACTGCATACTGTAACAGTTAGCACTGGTGACATTTTTCTACCTTTTGAGGTTCATAGGTGGAACTATTCATCACTAGTCAGATACTAAATCCTTTTCTACAGTACATTGCAAAAATGTGACAAAGTTGAGCTCCAAACAATTCAGATGCGATAAGTAGAGGAGTAGTAGTAGCCCCAGCACTGTTATCATACCCACCACCACTATAAAGTACCTCAGCCAAACTTCCTTCTTAAGAGTCTATCGCCTGTTACTAAGTTTTCACGCAGTAATAAGGTGAAAGTGCCAGTCCAGGACTGCCTGTATGCCGTTGTCTCCGAAACTTATACCATGGCAAAAGTGGGTTCGTGTCGGATGGCGTATGGCGCCATTACAACAAGCGTGACCAAAGACCGAATCCTCCCCAAGCCAACGATGCTTCAAACCGCCCTGTTTAGTTGAAATCAGGTTCGCCTGGAGCACAGGACTACAGACTTGCTCATATTCCACTCATCGACTGTTTCTCATTGTTTACTGTTTTGACCATGCAGTCACTCGATAGCATTGAAGGGGTACAAAACGCGTGGCTTATCCCAAATCAGCAACAATCAGGGTAGATAATCCTGAGCGCTCTGATTTACCAGAAATCCGTGACATAGACTTATTCTCACCATACCGTAGTCCTGTGGAGGGGATTGTGACTCTAGAAGCATCGAACTATTACTACTTAGTAACCTCTGGTAGCTGAGTTGAGGATAGAAATAGGAAGAATCAGAGAGGCCGAGAGTTTTTGAAGAGACTGGACCGGTCGAATGTCCATAGCATGGACGAATTCGTGTAAAACGACAAGGTCTACAGTATGGTAAAGGTTCCTAACAAGAAAAGAAACCGGCAACTACAACTTCGACAAAGCAAAACGAGTTAGTGTGTGGTCAGTGTTGCGAAGAAAATGTTCCGGCGGTCTTCGCAGTGATGGAGGCAGTCAAAGAAGAATACAATGGTATGCACTATGTATAATTGTACATACATATAGCCTTACGACGGCTGTCGGCACAAATAAAGCGGAAGAATGGAACCGGCCTTGAAACGTTGCCCAAATGCCCCAGAACTATCCGAAAGTTCATGTAAAAACGTATGCATGACAGGAGTGCGGATGCGGCTCCATGATGTCTGCCGACGGCCTGTTAGCTAACCGACGACAATGACGACGAAGATTGACGTCTGGAATCCACTCAACAGACTAGAACACCCATCATTTCCGCTCGAGAAGACACTTGGTCATTGGAAAGAAATATTGGACAGATTGGACGAGTTTTCAAATGCTCAGCGGACTGTGCCAGCGATAAGAAAGAAAAGATGATGATACAGTGGGAGGAGACAAAACTGCGGGAATGCTGAGTTTGCCACGTCTGAAGCATGAGGAAAGCATGAGGCCATGAGGTTTCTGAGAAACTACTCGTTACTAGTATAGCCAAACAAGTAAGACTTCTCAAATTTATCGTGGATCTGAGCAGCTCAAATATCAGTAAGGTTCCAGTCGAAATTCGAGTGAATCGGATGATCCCCTCATCGCAGATACTGTTGAAATTACAATCAAGTTACTTGTAAACTAATGAATCAGAGGTCATCGAATCATGTTCTTCAACAGACGATTTACTGATGAGTCCTATCTCGGGAAACACTTGGGAAACTTCTACAAATTAGAGGGTCAAAAGGTCCGGTCACTGATTGGACTCGACCAGCGTTTATACTTTTAGGTAGCCTTTTTTGTCACTGGACCACCAAAAAAAAACCACGATTTTATTTATTTATTTATTTATCCATGGACGCAGCGTGACTGCGTGGTAAAACACAACCAACAATGAAATCAGATCATACAATCTTCTCATTGATGATGGAACTGATGAAACGATTGATGGAACTCCGCTCTTCTTGGGCCACCTTTATAATTCTCAATGGGCTATGATTTCGGAATCTTGATTGATTAACATTTTTGAACTCCTCTGCTTTCTAAATACCCTTTTAACTTCTCATTAAAAGGCATCAAAAGTGAGTGTAATAATTGTAAAAATATGAATGCAGGACACGTTGAGAGCATGGCTTAACCGTTATTCTCAAAATAAAATATACACTTGAGTTGTTCGACCCGCTTTAAGGCACGACGGCCAGTACTTGATCGAACTGATGAATCAAAAGGGACGAGTAGTAAGTCAGGAAATCGCGTAGATGGATGCTTGAACGCATCGATCGCTTGGCAACAATCAATAATCCCGAAATGTTTCGAGAAACCTAAGTAGGACTTGAAACGTGAACTTCTTCAGAAACGAAAGGACATAAGACCGGGCGATGACGCGTGGTGAATGTGTAGGGGACAGAGTAATGTATAATTGCTAGGCCGCAAGTATTCAAGGTTAAGTTGAAGTGTACCTTTGACTTCCCTCAAAAGTGAAACGAGTCTCGTACCGATTCACGGACTATGAACGAACGGAAAATTCGATTAGCCTGGAAGAAGAGTTCGTTTTGAGGCCCAATCCTTCACCCGATAGCGCGGATGGGACGTGCTATAGGGCTAGCGGCGCCCCTTAGCACAGCCCCATTGCCCGCTTTAGCACATCCATATACAGCGGAGAGCTCAATAACAATGTCAATGGCCTTTCTGTAAAAAATGGCAGGCGAAAATTGGAATAAAAGGGCATTGTTATGAGATTTAAACGCTTCCAAAGTAAATAGCACCAGTAAGCGTAGCTTGGACCAATCATAGACGAGCCAGAGTTTGCACTGACCAATGGGAGTCCGCTGATGCACCAAGGCGCAGAAGGATCTGTAACTGGCCCCAGCTCGAGGAGAAGAACTATCTCGACCATCTAATTTTCCATGAATGATTTCAAGCGTTACAGAAGTACGTCCAACGTGGAGCCGGTTCCATACGGATTGATGATCGTACTTTTTGGGGTCGTGAAAAAGGAGCATACTTATAGGTTTTCGGTCAGCTTCGCAAAGCGGGCGATGAAGACAGTAAGAAGCTCTGATTACTAGTATAATATGGTCTGTCTCTTATGTACTTATGAACAAAGGCAAAAATAAAGGCCGCTGTCTGTGAAAGGGGCTTAGTTGTCAGGACAGCTGCATCCCTACGAATGCCTCATAATGGAGTCTCCAATAGGTTGATTGAAAGTGGGATCTGGAAAATGTGAGAAAAGCTGGAAGTAATGCTTTGATAGAAGTCTCCATTGGTACAAATGGACAGTTGGCGTGAACTGGTTACATGTTTTATAAAAAATACGCGATTTACTGGTGACCGGACTAGAGCGCTTTTACGAAAGGATTTCATTCAGTGGTTGGTGGCGGGGCCACAGAAATACACCACATCTGTCGGAGGTTAAGGCCAACTCCATAGAAGGTTTTTCTTCGCCGTCGTTCATATCTGGTCGCACTAATGCAAAACCTATGGCGGACGGCAATTCATCACATATATACAGGCACCTTCATTAGAACTAACAACGATTTTTCGTTCATCCTAGGCCTATCGAAAGATTGGAAGATGCGTCGGCCTGCTGCAGAGGGCTCCGCACTCTCAGACCTGTCCCATGGTCGAAATCGTCTGAGTAGTTCGGAATATCGAACGGCCAAACGATCAACTATGGGCTATCGCAGTTACCATGGTGCGCCTGACTGAGGTCGTCTTTTTCGCCGTTATACCCGAGAACCTCAAGAGCCATTTCGGACAGTCTGAGGAGGAAAATCGAGTCAGATTGCGTTCTATTTAAAGAGTTCCTACATTATATAGGATTAGAAGAAGCACTGAATGACGAAATGAGGATTTATGGTCAAGGGTGGAGGTGAAAGGAGTGGCTTTTTAGAAAACAAGGACAATCACAAGGTTTCTTCCTATGAATTCGAGTAGATCTTGATCTACATTTATCCGAAATATACTATTTGTTGTAAAGATCACTTTTTGCCGTTTCACCTTGTTACAGAAGGCGGAGCAAGAACGCGCGAATAAAGCCTACTATTGGTGCATAGGTCATTCCACCAATGGGAGATCATCGTATGCGCTTCCCGTGCAAGACTGTAGAAGCTGCTAATTTGCTCACAGGCTCCACTCATGTCTGTCAGAAAAAAAATCAATATTTATTATTAAGATTAATTATCATTATTGATTAGCCATGCATTTTCACCTAAATTTCAAATTATTATGAAGTGAAAAGAATTGGCAGAGAACGAGAAGTGCATTAGCATTGTCCTTAAAATGCATATTACCGGGAACATAGCTGAAAAGAGGTCATGAGGGTACAGGTCATATGCAAAGTCACTTTAGACCTATTATTATATTTACATTATTATGCTAAAGCACAATGTAAAAATATAGTTCGCAAATTTAGAGCAGAAGAGTTCTGCCTACATCAAATATGTATCAAATACTAGGGCTATAGTTTGAAGTGAAATGTGTTACACGTAATCACTTGAAAGTCTGTGTTACAGTAATGCTTTGCGGATCGATTGACGCGTTTAAACCCAACTCCGCTTCGATATTCGTTCGTTCACCACGCAGAGTGTTCTGTATCGCTCGTGTGTCAAGAGGAGCTCGAGATTGTAGTTCTAATCGGAAGCTTACGAGTAAGTCGGCTCCTCTGAAACGATCGTTTAAACAAGAACTCAAAAAATGAAGTGCAGCTGTCAAGGCGACGGCGCTGTAAGCTTGTGGGCGGGGTCCGCGCACCAATCCGCCAATGGCATCACTTGTTGACCACGCCGGTAGCACACACCCCGCCCACAGGCATGCAACTCGTCCAGTGTGGCCGGTGACTTTAAAAAAAAACGCAGAATCGAGTAATCATGATTACTTACCTGTTCTGTATGTCGTTCAATGCAACAAATGGATTGTAAGATTGCAGTGAAGAATGAGCAACTGTTGCGGTCAGCTAAAAAGTTAGGCACACTACGTATGATTCAGAGATTTAGAACCAGGGTTTTTCGTTCACTTTCAAAAGAATATAAGGTTAGGTTACGGTACTGAAGTACTACTTACAGCTGACTGAATCATAGTGAACGCTGAACGGAAGACTTCGGAGGTTTTCGTGTCGTAGGCTGGATTTGCTTGTCGTAGTAAGAGAAAAGTTCCCGCATACGTGTAATTCTGAAACGTCTCGGCAATTCCTCTCATGTAATCGCAATTACGAAAAAGTAACGAGAATTAACCGGTATGGCGACAACTGGAGGTAGAATTGGAGTCTGAGTAATTGGAATCGACGGTGAAGGCGGATATACCACTGGTGGTAATGCCGCTGTGGTTATGTCCATGATATAAGGTTCTCTTGCCATAGAAATCACTAAAACAGTTAATGGGTATTAATGTAATAGTGTTAGTAAAATTCATGCCTGTAGATCATTCTGGTAGTTTTCCAAGGTAAAATCTTGAAAATGCCGTTTTTTGGCGGGGAGTTGTTTTTTTCAAAATTAACCGTTTCACTGGTCTGTTAAATGATGATGCTCCCACTCATATGCGTTGTACTGAGCAGCTATGAAGAGGAATTAGGCTCACAAGGAAGGTCCCTCGGAAGGCAGTCATGTCTGGGACATGTCTCTTCTAAGCTTTTTTTTGCTTTTATTTTTTGAAGGTCGGGCCATGCCATGGTCGGCGCCCAACTTTGAACGGTGCAGTACCGATGACCACAAATATTGATTGGATTGATTGGTGTTGATAGAGGAAGAAGGCGAATAAGAAAGGGGACTAACTTCATTGGTGAGAAGCTCACAAGGAACAGAAATCCGTTATGTAAAGGACCAGTAAAAGTGAGTGCTTGTCTGCGGTCTGGCTGTCTCTGTTAAGGGCCTATACGCAATCGGACCACAACTTTTCAGGCTGTCTGTCATTCGAGTCCAAAAACAAAAGTTGTAAAAAAACAGCAAAATTTAAACGAACCTCCTGTCAAGAATAGGATAATAATTATTATGGCGGCGATAAGTAAAATGATAGCGATGAGGAAGACACCAATGACCAAACGTTTAGTGCTGAAATGGAAATTCATTGATAGATGGTTGAAAATGTGCCCTTAATAAAGTGCAGCTCTGATTTTATCTCAGAGCGTCGTTCAGAGAAATTCGATGTTTGTACAGAAGGGTGTAGGCCAACTAAGGGGCGGGGTTGAAATCTGTTGTGGACAGAGTGCGCCAGAAAACTCAGGCGAAACAGCGAAATGCAATCCTTCTGATTGGGCCTTCACCTATTTAGAAACGAACATTCTGCTACGAACTGCTACCCGAACCATCGTCTATAGTTGGATTTATTCTAACCGAGATCGTAAATATATTCTGGTATCTGTAAACAAAGCGGGTGGGTGCCAAGTAGCGCCCTATCACAGGCATAGTCCCAGGATCGCTGGATTGAAATCCGCTCTGCCAGTCAAGCCTTTCATTGCTTCGGGATTGCTCCTGGACCCGTCTGGAAGATAAATATTTTGAATTGTACATGAGTCGGCTTCCGTTAGTCATTGTATAGGCCACAAACGCATCAAAACGCCATTCTGAAAGGGAACCGCATGCGGGGGCTCATCTCAGAATAGGAAAGACGGGAGCCTAAAGAATTGATCCTTTACCCTTCCGACCTTTTCCTTAGATGAAATGTGTTGAAAGGATAAGTCTAGGCAATCCTAGCATGCAGATCGATATGACTTGATTTGGCGCAATAAAAACGTGTATTGCGTACCTTCTTTTACCATGAAATGTGATCGTCTGGGGACTGTTACTTTGCCAATCTCCTCTTCTCATATAAGATTCTCCACCCACGTTTGAAGAATAGTTTGATGGAACACGTCCTCGTGAGGAGTGTTGCATTACTGCGTTCAAACCTGGAAACTGTTTGATATTACTGCTTATGGTATGGTTGGAAAGAAAACTACTTTGCGGAGATAAGCCACTAAGTACTCCTCGGCTTTACCTTCTTTACCTTGTAACTCAGAGACAACTTATTCTACAAGTTACTTAGTCTAATCCTACTTCGTTAGTAGCCAGAATGCCCCCCCCCCCAAGATGTCTAAATTTGTCATTTTCGCTGTCTACGGTCAAGAGTCTGATATTTTGTGAGCCTCTCCTGTAAAGGAAGTCCCGCCCATCTCATAGGAAGCCACGCCCCCATCAATAGAAACGATGAATTGATTCTTGATTCTGTAAGGACATGGACGTTAACGAAGATAAACAAATGACTTTAATACTAAAACTCAAAGGTGCTCAAATAAATCAGGTAAGTTATGAAAACGCATTCACCCTAAGATTAAAAATAAAAGGGATGGAGCTCATTTCATAAATGTTTAGCAGTTATCATTCTGTTTCGCCTCTTTTTCCTGGTGGGCTGACTAACATGAAATAACAACTACCATTATTTACCCTCTCCTTTACAAAATCGGCTAATCGAGACGACTGTCTCCAAAAAAGCCCCGTTCATCCTCCCGTCCCGCAGCTGTTCTCATCTCGTCCCGGGCTCGCAAAATTGCTGTCACGTAACTTCCTCACCCCTCACAGGGTGATTAGGGACTTCGGACAGGCAAATGGTTGGATCTGATCCTGCTTCTTCGTAGGCTACTTCAAAAAAAATACCGAAGGACCAAATGGTTTTGCTAGATGCAGTTTCAAAGTTACGAAGGTAGGAAGATGGTTGAGGCTACAGAAAGTGGCTTCAATGAAAGGCAAAAAACGAGAGTAGCTTAACATGACAGGCGTAAATCCGAACGTAAGGATTACTTAGAGCAGCTGCTGTCAAGCTTCCAAACATCCAAACAGCTCTATAGAGAACCGTGTTGTCCACTTGAAAATACGGTCCGCTCTATGTCCGATTCAGCATTGATCAAACAAATGCGCTCAAGGAACGTCGGCAACAGAAAGCCGATAGTTTCACAACCGGTTCCGGATGTTCTTTTTAAATGCTTTCATTGTAGCTTTGTTTGTAGGGGTTCACCTAGAAATGCTGGAAATACAATGTAGGTTAACCTACATACGCTACTGCAGTAAAAAAAGAGAAGTTTCGAGATGACATCCTTTTATTTGGCATGGAGGACAACGAGGAACGCAAACAAGGTCAAGCGAACAGAAAAGATTTCTCTACGAGTGGAAGAATAGAAGAAGGGGAGGGGGAAGGGGTAGCAGCTGGTCTATACTGGAAGTGTTCGCTAGTATTCATGGGACCTCTTCTCCTGCTCGATGGGTACAGTTTTTGTCAAATAGTCTCATATGTTGACAAGGGGTTAGTAATCAGAGGGGAGGGGGAAGGGGAAGAGAGAGGAAGGGGAGGAAGGGGGAGGAATAAGGCTGATGAATGAAGCAGAGGGGGAATTTCTTCGAGATCGACGGCTCCGAAACCAGGCTGGAGACACCTCAGAGGCCCCATGATACGAGTTTTTGCCGACATGATGCCGTCCGATCCAGACCCTTTTAGATAATTTTTTTTGAAAAAACCCATTACATGAACTGTGTAGCGTACCGAAGGGAGATCTTCAAGGCTGATAGACATTCTCAAAAGGGACCGAATGTTAAAGGACCCCCTATTATGCCTGCAGATTCTCCAGTACGTCAGTAGGCACTGAGGTAAACTCCTAACTGGCTCTATCGCTTTCCTTTTTATAATTACTAATATTTCCGGAGCACTAGCTAGTCAGAATAGTCCCGATTAAGCTGTACCAGTACCCTTTCAGTACTTACTGCAAGCAAATAGTTAGGGCGAATCGATGAACAAACACTTTGAATGAACGATGAAAGACTCTCACAGAAAGACGACTAACTCATAGCGGAGAAAGCTATTCTAACGAATCAGTAATGGTTCTGAGGCAAGTTTCAACTAATTTGTCTCTTTTTCCCTTCCTTTTCCAGCCTATAGACAAGTAATTACAAGTATGATTGAGTTCCAATAGGTTTGGATCACCATCTAGCAGTGACTCAACCTTCACTTCAAGTTGCCTTCTATTAAGCTGGTCTATATCACATAAACGTGAAACAAAAAATAGTGTCTGCAATTGCGGCAAAGCGATTACTGTCACACGCACTGTCGACGGCAACATTTAGTCATACGCAAAGTTCAAAAAGGGAAGTACCATAGCTTCATTTTCAGGATTTTTCTTCGAAATAAATAAAGGAATGTCCAAACTCTTATCGGGAGCAACCTAGCCATGGCTTCATGGAAGTGATTTTCAAAGATTTATACTCTAGGATGGACTAGGGAGGTAAGAGCTTTTTATAGCATTTTAAGTTGTTTAATGGCTAATTGCCATTACAAAATATTGAAAAATGTTTTTGGCTTTGAAAAATCAACACTACTAACGATTAAATGTAACGCGACAGAAATGGAATCAATCGATAGCCCGTAACTCAATATAGAACAGTTCAAAAAGCCTAAGAGGTGTATCGTACTGTGGAAAGCTAAATTTGTCAGCTATGAATGATGGATCCGTGCAACAACTGATCATACATTGTGCGCTTGGATGACCGAAAGTAAACATGCGTCCAGCGAGCCTCCATCGTCCTGGACAACGCCAACATATTACTGCTGCCGCTGAAGCTCCACGAATAGCATCGGCTCCCTAGAAAAGCTCAGCCTACCAGCAATTACGTGGGACCACCAGGTCCCGTTAAGAGGGCAGCGCAATGGGTAGAAGCGTTGCGATCCACCAACACAGTCTTGAGGATCGGATCCTTCCACAGTCAACGGTCCTTTTCGTGCATGAGATTCGGCCCAGTTATTAAGTACCATGGGCTGAGGAAAGCGAACCATTTCGGCATATGAAGCATCGAGTAATCATATTGTATGAAGGACAAAGAGTGTTATAATTTTGGAAGGAAAATATTATGGTCCAAAATGTTTTTCGCTGTTCTACTTTCTAGTTGGCGACTGGTTCCAATTGACGTGGTCCTGGAATGTCATGACCGCACAGATGACGAGTGATGGTGGTACCTCTGACGACTGCTTTACCCATAGCGGTTTTTTGAAAATTTCCCGTTTCATTGGTGTGTCATATAGCAGGGCTCGTGCTCATGTTGGTGTGTTTCGATCACTAGAATAATGGGGAGTGCATTCGTAAAAAATGATTACAGGAACCTAACACTCGACTATTCAGTATGCGGACCCCGTTGAGCTCGAAGCTCTGTCGTGGCAGGGCCAGTCTTGATAAGCAGGAGATAAGGATGATGTCGAAGACATTTTTTCCACTCATTAGAGGTTGGGGGAGATTTCCCGTTCCATTGGTGTGTTACATACCAGACCCCCTACTTATGTTGGTTCAAATCGACATTCGCATCGTGTAATAAGCAATCCAAACTTTTAAAAGAAGAAATATGAACTCTGATCTCGGCTGTTTAGATTGGGCACCTCGTTAAGCCCAGGGTGTTGTCGTGGCAGGGCTATCTTGGTAGGCAGGAGATAATGATAATGTCGAAGACCAATTTTTCCACTCATTGGAGATTTAGTAAAGTAGTAATCAATTCAAACAAAAAAAAAGAGAAGATAAGGGTCTCGAATTACATTTACTCAGAATGTGCAACTCGTTAAGTTCAGCTTGCTTCTGAGTGAGGCAGGGCCAGCTTTGATAGGCAGGAGGTAGTGGTAATGCCCAAAATGATGCTTCACATAATACTAATTTCCCAATTTACCGTTTCATCGGAGTGTTATTTACCGGAGCTAAACTTGTGTTGCTTTATTCGTACACACGCATTGAGTTAAAGTAAAAGGATAAAGTTTTTGGCGTTAATCAATCCCGTCTGAGGGATGCGCCCCCGCATTCGACTTCCATTCAGAATCGTAGTGGCGAATTGAATGCGTATGTGGCCTATACAATGACTTGCGGTGGCCAGCCGATGTACAAGTCAGTGCTTTTATCCTCCCAGACGAGTCTGGTACCTATTCACCGACCCCGTAGGGATGGAAGGCTTGGTTGGACTAGGCGGGCATCGATCCGGGACTCGAACCCCTGACCGTACGTGTGATATAGTGCGCACTTGCCACTACATCGCACTGCAAGCGGTGACTACCTCTGCAGCTAGGTAACTTATTGGTTAGGCTTTTTTCTGATGTAGTGGTGTTGCACTCGGGTTGTAAGCCACTGTCGGCAATTCCATGTACGGCTTTCTATGAACCTCGGCATAATCGAATCATTGAGTTTACATTAGTCATTGGTCATCATCATTGGGGGTCTCGAGCTTTAGTGGGGTTGGTGGAGACGTTTGGTCGGATAGTCACAGATTGTTATGATCCTTTCAGGCTCTGAAGAAGGCGATTCCGCCGAAACGTCAGCCTAATAAAGCATACTTAAAAACCTCGTGAAGAGTTCAAGAAAACAGTAAACTGTCGGCAATGTTTGGAGAGCCATAAACTCCTAGAAAATCAGAACAAAATCCTGCAAAAAATGGGTGGGCAAAAGCTCCCCGTTGTAGCTCGAATTGTTCTGTCCAGCTCGCTCGAAAACGCTGGGTCGCCCTAGGTGAATATCCACGAAAGAGAATGATGAAATAGCACATAGTAGAGCTTTTCACTAGATACGTCAACTAATTATAATCTGTTCTATTCCGCTGCGTCATTTCTGGCATAGAACTCCGGTTGTTCCTTACACCCACGTGCCCGCCGTCAGGTCAAAGGCGTGGCCGGTGTACAGGGCGGAGTTTGTAGAGTAGATTGACTGGTTCTATTACTTCTTGGAATTGAGCCCCACATAGCGTAAACCGTAGACCTTTTGAACCTACAGAAAAGAGTAGAATAGGAAAGGCAGGAAAATACGGTATCCGAAAATTGCCATAAATTTTTTTGGTACTTCGTTAATTTCTCTTCGATACTGTGTACATCTGAGTCCTACCTTTCTTTTCTCTTTTTTCAGCGTGATTGCAAATATAGGAGGGAAGGACAAGCGAACAGCTACAAAAATATTTTAACACAGCTGTCGCTACGTGACGTCTCGATTTCCCCCGCCGTAGGCAACCATGACATCGCGGAAATGGCTCTGTCAGACGGACACCTTGAAATTTTCCTTCAGAACTCGTCTCTCTTTCCTTTCCTAACCCTGCTCTCATTTACCCTATAAATATGACCAGCCTTCGGAAAGGAAAACGACAGGTGGGCGAGTGCAGTTGTGGAGGGCAGAGGGGCGAAGGCGGGACTGCCACTAGACCTATCTTCGAACTAGTACAATGGAAGGATGTATACATATAAAGACTGGTACAACTTACATTAATAAGAGAACGGTGATTTTTTTCTGGTTGGATGAAACATAGTTTGAGGTGGCCGCTTTTCGCTAGATGACCTGGGTTTTCCAGTTCGCCCTATCCATAAAAAATTTTGGCCCCACCCTCTACATGAGGCCGCGTGCTCCAAGGTAAGCATCAAGCTCCCTTGAAGGTAGCGAGTTCAAACCAGAACAGCACTCTACTGAAAACACTGCCATTCCTCTGTTTTTGTTTCATTTTTCTCTTTTCACTCTCTGCTCATTCCTCTTCCTTCTCGGTTGAGATTTCGCTACTAGCATCGGCATTCTGATTTCTGAGCTCAATTTAAAACTTGATCCGAGAGAAGACTTGAAATTTGTTCCGATAGGGGCTGATTACAAGAACAACACCGATTTTTGTATTACAGACCAGATTCTTGGCACACTCCAATTTTCTCTGCGTCGTTTCTGCCCAAAATGACCACCTACTACCCAGTCTCTCATGCTAAGACTGATGTGCTCATTAGGTAGACTATTTTTAACTACTGAACTCAAAAAGATGCTCCACAGCCAAATTCTGCCCCTTCCTTTCTCGATCTGGACTCTGACCTTTGAGGCAGAGAGCCCAGGCAGTCAAAGGAAAAGGCGCTCATTTCAAATTTCCCTTAAAAACGGATGGCGAGTGCTTCATCTGCAATTGCGTTACTGCTCAGTCAACGCCACCATGGAAGTCCTAACTTATATATTCTGATTCACAAGGGCTTCATCTATTCAACCAGAACCAGGTTAGTTACTGTACTTAATATAAATGGTTGTGTTGTCCGTGCTCTACTTGTTAAATTGCTGTTTCGAGCTTTCCGCTAGCTTGTCTCCTGTATTTTTATGATTTTGTTCTTACATTTCCCTTAATGTTAGTAAGTATCAGATAACTGGTAAACAGTCTAGTCGACTGTAATTGTGATTGTAATGGGATGTAATGAGGAAAAGTTTTGTGATGGCTTGTGCCAACGGGTTTCCGCGCAAGTTTTCGCCACTCAAAGGGATCAGCGTCTCTGTAGGGCATTCTGGTCGCAATGATTAACCGCTGATTGCTGTCGTACTCCAAAATCCCTTCAATTTTTTCTGTTAAATTACTAGATTGTTTGTTTATTCATCGAAAGCCTAAACAGAAGTTCTACGTGGGTTCTTGAGATTGTTGAGGTGCGAGGGGTTGAATTTAAAGGTCTAGAGTTTCTTCAGTAGTGACTTGCCTTTGATCCGCCTCAATCTTTTTTGTGCAGCCGGTTCGTTTGGAATTTTCGATTGAATCGCTTTGATTCATTTCACAGAAATGACAAGTTGTGGGCAAAATTTTGAAATCTGATAGGATTCGAACCACCATGGTGCCAGCTACGACAAGTGTTTGTTTACTGCGGCGAAATAACAGCAGTCAACAAAACAACATGTCAACATTTTCACTTACTTCTTTCGATTTTTCGATATTCCAGAGGTTGAGTAAACTGAGTAACTTGATCGCCGGTCGATAGAGGGCCTAATTTACTTCGTAGTGGTCCATAAAGGGCTTAATTTATTTAGTAGACGTCCTCAATATTTTATGACGCTTTCGATGTTTCTATTATTTTTTGGTTGATAATCTCATGCAGTTGATATCTAGTAATAGTCAGTACTCCATTGTTGGCCCACAAAATCAGTCAGAATCGTTTGAATAGATTTTTCAAATCAATTTGAAAATTTTACGGCCTTCCACAACTGCCACTTTCATATTAACAGTCAAGTAACAAGGACTAAGGGCGTGAAGCTGAACGTTATACTGTTACTAAATTACTGGTATAGATACCTGTGAACGAACCAGTTTTGTTAGAAGTGGGGTATCTGAAGTGTACAGTTAGTCAAACTCCCTGACCATGGTCTCGGTAATCACGTATTGAGTCGTACCCCTGCCGGCAATGCCTTCTACTACTCCGGTCCCTTTGGCTGTAACAAGTTTTGTCTAGGTAACTAACAAGTACAAATTTTAACTCGAATGACCTTCATAATTCGATATGTAGTCCAAGAATGTTGTTTAATGGGTTTTTATCGTTTCTATGATTTTAATGGGTACCGATTATGTGTCCTTTTATTTGGAGGTTGGTACAAAGGAGGAGGAAGGAGTCAAAGTGGGTCGACGTACTCACTTTTTGCCAGTAAGGGGAGTTCTGGTCTATTTGGTATTCATGGCAGGCAATATGAACTTTTTTTCTACTTTCGATGAATTTATTCACAAGTGTGTCACAAAGGATTTTTGTCAAATCTCTTTGTTTACACTTTTCATCTGTCTTTTGGTTCCTACTTTTTCTTCATTCATACCCATCCTTTCGGTCGGTAATCATCTGTAAATTCTACTGCTTCATTTTGTTGATCCATATTGTAATATTGCAGGTCCCTACTACGGTTAGGGCAAGGCTTGGGGCCCTCCGAGATTCTGGGTGTACCGCTATTCAGGTGAAATTGAGTGGCTCTGCATGTTAGGGCCCTAACAAACTCAGACACGGCTTGACCCGAACTTTTCCCCAACCCAGCTCTGGACCCATTCTTGGGCTTACGGTAGCTCAGTCGTTCTTGACTGGTGTCCTCGATAACTATGGTATCTAGAGATATACCCAGACCACAAGCATTGGGCAAGCTTATGTTTACGGTCAGACGAAGGTAATAACAGGTAGTGAGGCATATAGTAAACAGTACTGTTTCAACTACAGTCGCGTCCCGAAATCAGCGTTTTCGGGAGAGAATCCTACCCAAAAGAGAATATACCTGCTAGAAATTACGAAAACGTAAAGGTCATTTGGTGACAGATTACTCTTTCTGTCAATGCACTTTTTCGTGCACATCCTACAGTACCGACTCATTTTGTAATCATACTTATTCGCCATCCGTAAGCTATATTTGTGGTGTGCAACTTACATTCGTAGTTAATTTAATTTTAAGGCTACTTGTATGAAGTAGTCAACTGTGAACGCTTCACAGTGTGTCTCTACTACTGGTTATGTCGCAGAGCCCAAGTTTTACTTCCATGCGAAAGCCTATGTGCAAGTGGTAACGATCTAATGAGAAGTTGGATATGCACATCCATCAGAAACAAAAGTGAAAAGCACCCCCTAATCTTTTCATACAAGCTCTATTACACATTGCTTATGATTTTGATTCATGTAGGCATTAACATGAAGAAAACGGGTGTTAGGGGGTGGGGAGCGGGGCGTAGGGCGTGACCATGGGCGAGACCCGTGGAGAGAATAGTCTCAGAAATTGTTCCTCTACTTTGAGTTGCACGTACTTCCTTGTAATTCATGTCGTTCATGGTATCATTGTTACTGTTTATTAATTCTCCATGTCATATGGTGATTATCAGCGTGGAGGCGTGGCACATGCGATGGGCGGAGCTCTTGAGATGATACCTCTCAGGACTTTTGTTCCTCGGTTTCGTGCACAGACCTGGCACTGTGAGAACATTAGAAATGATTCACAGCAAAATATATTCGTTCAGTATAGCGCGGAGATTTTCACTTACATTGGAACCGTTCAGTTTCAGCCAACTTGTGAGGATTTCAGCGTGGAAATTAAACTATCGTCCTCGAAAACTTTACATCCCATTCCCTTGGTAGGAACTGCAAGGTTTCGGTGTTCTGGGAGGCCTACTTGGTAGGTTCTCGGAGCATATCGATATTGTAACCGTTTATTGATGTCCCAAACAAGTTCAACACCGGTAGCGGTCACTGTCGAGATGAATAATTTGTCAACACAGGGTAGGGGAATCGATACCGTGCGAACTTTAATAACACCGTTTATGACCCGTGAACTTACTGTTCCATTTTTCCATCACGTTTACTTCCGATGCTGTTTACTTTTGACAACTTTCTTCTTTTCTAGTAAGGCGACTATTAGACGTCGATTAAAGTTGTTTTTAGTATGCCGCAGCTAGTAATATTTCGAGTTTTGTAAAACTGTTCAAAACACGTTGTTCAGTCCACGTCGTTTTCAGCTATTAGTCACAGAGTGATATGAAAGGGTCCTTACTATCTTACTAGTGGCAGGTACTTGTGCCTGCAGTGCACGGGATCGGTAAGCGACTACGAAGTGCGGAGAGGTTGGCCCAAGTAGTATAGTGGTTAGTACTCCACGTTGTGGCCGTGGCGACACAGGTTCGATTCCTGTCTTGGGCATCGTTTTGCATTTGCTATGTTTGGTTTTTTATTTGATGTAGATACTTTATATACTGTGGTTCGAAGTAGAGATTGTCGTCATGAAAATTTATTAACTTTGAATAGCTCTTTTGAAATCTTGGACCTTTCCAGGGATCCTGGAGGAGTCCCAGAGATAACGGAAACCTCCCAAATGGTAGTCCTGTGTGATTCTAATGAGAAGAAGCTTCAGGAAGCGTTAGATCAGCCCCTTCTGAGATGCCTTGTTATTACTGATTTATGTGCATTGAGATGTACACCGGCGGAGGTATCGCCGACAAGCCAATTTGTGGGGTTAAAGAATCTGGCGACAACTAGTTCTGAGACGTGGTTGGATTGGTACCGGGCGATGAAAAACATCTTAGTTAAAAGGAAAAAAATTCGTACGCTTGGAGGCGTCTGAAGTTGAGGAATTGGAAAGAATTCACTCAGGGTATATACCCAAGTTAAGAGACTGGATTTTTTTTTCGGGATTGGTATTGTCGACTTCATAATTTTTCATTTTTTTTAAATTTTTTTTCGGAGTTTTTTTTTCATCAAATCCCTGCATGAACATATTTCTTTTAAAAGTGCGATAAATTTTGTAACGGTAACGAAACGTGGTATAGAATGTTATTCTGAGAATTCTCAATGGTCAAAATAATCCAAACTAGTTCCCTCATAACCTGACGGCCATGTAGTGAAATAAGTACATCCCAGGGCTCAGCATTAAATTGCCACCAGTATGAACTTGTAGAGGTCAAATGATGTTCCAAATTTACCCTTGTGCTGAAACGTTTTATTCCAAGGGGTTGCTCGGAATGTGGAAATTCTGTTTGAGTAGTCATTGATATCGACAAGGGCGATTTTCATGATGAATTACTTAGTCCCAAAGGTGAATCGTTCACCGCCCCATACCCTTCTTACTTGCTGTTCACTGGATATGTCGTCTCCACTTTAACTTGGAACCAAAAAGCTACGAAATCGCACTGTCAATCTTTCAGCTGGTTTTGGGCGGTATTGGACGGTGGACGAGTTACAGGCGCAGCCCTCCTGCCTGCACTCTCACACAGACGGAAAGGACGCAGTGAAGGCATTCTCTGAGACTTTGCAGACTACAGGCTAATTTACTGACCTAGCAGCTATTAGGCACTGCACCTTGACCAACTTGAGGGCGGAGCATTGCTGCGGGGCGTGTCTTTGACATTTGATACCTAAGTTCACTGTTTTACAGTGCGCTTTGCCCCTTTTACGCCCAAACGTCGCACAGTATGGATGCTGTCGGCCAGATTGTTCCTTCCTCTATGCTTATATTCTCCCATTTCCGTTCGGCTTTTTGTGCTCACTGCCTTTGAGAGGCATAGAAGTCTCCGTACAACACACCATAGCTGCATCTCCGCTCTTATATGGGAGAGCGCAGGCAACAGATCTAGGCTTGTAACTCATCCACTGTTAGACCCCGCCCAAGTCTTGAGAGAAGGTTCCTAAGCAGGCACCCACTTATAAATAGTCTCTGTTTCCAACAATGTGGCTTTGAACTTACTCAGAAGTAATGAGAAGCTATCTTTGTAAGTATGTTTCAGCAGATTTGGGTGCTTATATACCTATAAATTTTGAGTCGATTTAAAGGCCATTTTTTGAAAAACTTGCACGTTGCATTGTTTAACTTATTATTGGTAGTTCTTGAGTTAAGCAAATACTGTAGGTACAAGTGGATTATCCTTGGGTCGATACTTGTGTCCAGGCAATTATGAGACCTACAGTGCGATCCTCAACCCAGCCCTAGAGTTCACCGAAGAGCCTTGATCACGTCTGTAAAGACGAAAACAAGCGTACCTTTGAAGGAAAGCCCTCAAGACAGTGTTTACCAGAAGGGAAAGACCGGAACTATTGAGGAGGAACTGGTATGTGGCCATGAAACAACAATAAACAAGTGGACGGCCCGTGCAGCTTCCCCGAATCTGACTCAGATCTTTGAGCGTCTGAGGATCTTTTGCACCATATCCAGTCGACATGTTGTGAACGATTGTAATAGTAGTAGTATTTGAGAAGTAGTTAAGGGCGATTTGTGCAAAGTAGTGCAAGGACAGGTTGCTGGGAATGATGAACTTCCCATGACCGCTTGACAAAGTTTGACGTCTTCACGGGGTTGTGGCGCAGTGGCGCAGTCGTTAAGGTTCTGTACTAATTGATATGTTTTGATGTTGTCACACTGACCACAGTAAACTTGTCGGGTGTTTGTAATAGTATTGTAATGCTTAGGTAAACAGTGAAGTCGGTGTTATGTGTTTACAGACAGTCTGATACCAGTTCAGTGACCTCAAAGGGTGTAGGAACTGGTTCACCCGAGTGGCGTTCAGTAGTGTTAGACTTCATCCCTGGGTCATGCGTATAGGTTTCTGTCTTGCGCTAGCTGCAACTTCCTAGTTATCTCGTTGGATTTGAAGCTTTGCTGAAAGCCTTTTTGTTAGCGATTACTGCATAAAACAATTTGTTGGCTAGTTATAATAACAATCCTACTTTTAGAGTCGGGAGATATTGCAGGGAATAACCGGCGTTTGAGCGTTTTTCGGCGTAGCAATTGTCAATGTGCCAGTTTTGTTTGATTTCTTGTTCGAAGAATTGAGTAGGAATGGATTTCGTTTCGCATTCCGAATTCCGCCAGAGCATTAGACATTGGTCCCTGAGATTAGTGTTCTTTTCATTGGGACTTTTAGATTCATCAAAACCTGCCCAAAATAGTTTTTCGAGAGAAAAAAAGCAGATGAACTTTATAATTCTTGCTGACGGTGCGTTCTTTTGCAAACTGGCTAAGCCCTTTATGTCCTTATGATTAGTTTTGGTATCTACTTTTTTTATTCACTTCAAAGTCAGTTCAAATAAAATGTTTCCCTTCACATGTCCTTCTCGGCGGTTGTGTTGTTAGGGAACAAACTTTAGAAAAGGTCCTGACTGGAGGTCTTTTTCTAGGTTCCATGGATCAGCCCACTTTACGTTGACTTTTTGGATAGTAAGCGGAGATGTAGCAGCACCAGTGCTGAATGTGAGTACACGAATGGTCCTTGGGAACCGTCTATGTTTTAGCCAAATCGGCCAAGCCTGTGTACTGGGCGGTGCCTTTTTATTGGTACAGCAACTGTCAATGAGGATAAAGCTATCTAAGCGTAGACAGGCTGGTTTGAATGGCTCATTATATAGCCTTGTTGTGCTTTCTAGACAACAAGAGCAAGAACCATTCTGGATGAAGTTGGACTGCATGGCGCATACTAAGGTGTACGAAAAATCAGCGGCTCATCAATCGGCTCATCACATCTCCTTTTCCCTCCTTTTCGATGTATTTTTTAGCGGCCAACTTGATTTGCAAAGTCCATCCTCTGACGAGTGCTTATAGCTGCCAACTGGCTTGAAATAGGAAGGTGAGGGTGAGATGATAGGAGGAGAAGAAGGAAAGGAACGGGCAGCTGGCTAAGTAGCTACTTTACTTGTTTTCTCACCTATCAAATTAGCTCGTTCTGAGGCTCGGTAGTTTTCGTTCCTCCATGATTACTTCCTTCTTAAGTGCCTTTGATCAAGCATTACCTGTGTTGTGATGGAGTTCCAACTTTCGGGGCCCGTATGAAGTCGTAGTCTACTCATTTTAATAAAACCCCATCTTTTTAACCGGACCTAAAAACCTGGGAATTGCGCTTGGGAAGCCAGTACCTCTGTGGCTCCCAGTTACCGGTAGATTTTCTGTCCTCTTCTTTTAATAGACCGTCGAAAATCCTAAAATAGAATACACCTCAGATCAGAATCAAAGTTAGACATAGCAGCTGATTCCCATCTTTTTAAACAGCCATTCAAAAGCACTTCGTCCTGCACTTCGTTCATACTACCACTGATGTCACTTGCTTTGACGATGACTAGTGTTTATACTGACCAGAATGGTCAACATTCGATTCTTATCAAACAGTTGACGTTATATACAGACTGTGGTCACTTCATGCACTTTTTACGTTGGCCTGTGGACGTTAATAAGTGATTCCCACTTTTCCAATTTTTTCGTGAACCTACCTACTTCTTTAGCAACCAGTTTTGTGCATGTTGGTAACCACATTTCACACCCACAGGCTGCTGCAATTCAAGCTCGTCGCAGGGGCGTTTCATGTTCGTCCATTTGGTCGAGAGCAACGCCACACGGTTATAAGTAATCGTTCGAGGGGCGTGGCGCTCTGGTAAGGGGTGTGGCGCGCCATGAGACTTGTATCAAGGCGCTCATAACGCTCACTAGTGCATTTCTCCTTCTGTTTAACATGAACAGTGATTTCCTCTGATTTTTTTTCAGAGCATGATGTGACTCGGACACCCTTTGCTTACTAGCGGTGCTTGACTCGTTCTTACTCTTCTTTTGAGTAATCCCATTTTGTAATCAAAGTTGGGGTATTTGTGGCTGACGTTTAACTCTGGTGCTTCCTATCTCTACTATTTTTTTATAACTCTTTCTACGTGAATCCTCCATTCACAACACCCATTTATAGGTAGCCCATAACGTCACACCAAAAACCTTAGGTTAATTTTGAGAAAAGGACTTCCAAAGTCAGAGTAAGGTCACGCGGCTGTAACCGCTCCATCTCCTATCTGTCGTCTCTCAACTACTTCATAGTCATTAATTCTTAGCTGGGAATGCTATAGAAGTGTCATTTCGATTCTGAACTAGGGCTAGCTAACATCTTTTCACTATAACTATCATCTTTGGCATGCCTAAACCCAACTGAGGACCTAGAAGGAGTGGGATGGAGATGGCAGTCGATAGTCTTCTGATGTGGATCCAGTCCTGAGTCAGGAGGAGCCATGGGTTATTGGGTGCCCCACAAAACTGTCCGTAAACGATAGAATGCGGGTCAGATCCGTGATTTGCGGGAAAACCTTCGTCTTGAAAATATTGATTCCCAAATCTTGCGTCGTATTAGCGAGATAGGTAGCAACTCACAATAAGAGGTCAGGTAAAATACTGAAATAACGTTACTGATGCCTAGGGTGCTGCGTATTAAAATCGTAGATGATTTCGTGGCTTCTCCTTCCCCCGTGCCTCCTGCGCTCCTTATTGAATCTGAAGATCAAGCTTATTGAATGTTAGATTACTGTTAGATTAGAGTTCTTACTATACCGATGTCGTTCGTTTCAGGACCCTACATATTTTTGACAAGTGTGACACTGATTTTTTGTTGATGACAAAAATTACTAACTACAAACAAGAACTCACTAGTATTATCTATCAGATGATCTACAACTTAGAGAACACCCAAAGCTTGTTTTTTCAGTATAGTTACTGTTTTTGTTGATCACTCTTACTATCGTAGATCTCTAGAATGGAAACAGAAAATCGTCCATCTCTATGTCTTCTAATTGCTAAGCTGTTCATTTTTGTCCTCGGACAGTAAGACCATCAAATACTAGAGTAAATACTACTCAACTAATAACACTATTGAAGTAATGAAAAGACGTTTCCCGTTCATCTCCCTTTCCTCTCTCCTACGTGATTCAACAGCAAGCATCTGATGATCTCAGAGCTGGCCACACCCAGCCAAATCAGGCATAATCAGTTCAACAATTATTGCAACTGGAATGAACTTGTGGGCGGGGTTTCTAAGAGGATTGTGTGGTGCTCATTGGTTTCATACTTTAAGGGGAGGGGAACTTCGAAGCTGTGCCGAAATGGTCGCGGAAAGTCAGATCTGAACGCTATGCAGTAGCTATTTCTGTTCCTACCGGATTTGTCGTCACCACTTTAGCATCATCAGTTTAGTTTTCAATTGTGAAGAGTCTTTCCTGCACTTTCCTCAATCAATGGGAGGGCGAATCAACTCTTTTATCCAGTTTATCTAAGGTTTTTTATACATTGTTTGACAAAAATAGACCTTTTCATGGCGTCATTTAGCAAGGGCAAACATGGCATGCTAAAAGGTTTTTAGTGAGGGTGTGTCGATGTTAAAATAGAATCGAACAACCTCTGTGCAAGGTATGGAAGTTACTGTTTTTCGTTTAAAAGGCGCAGAGGTTGATGTTGATGTTTATGTTAATGTTAATCGTTGCTCTTACTGAGGCAGAGACCCGAAGGGTTCAATTTTCAATGGTTCTACCGCATAGATTTCTCTGAATTCGAGCGATGTTATAGGTTAGATTCCATTGAAGACGTCGGTCGATTATGGCTTTTACATCAGCCTTCTATTCAAGGAAACCCTGCACGGTCGTGGTCGTCTGTATACGCCATCTTTACAAAGTATGACCCTACCCTGGAACCCTTAACATGAAACCTTCTACTGTGTGGTCCCTAGCCTCGCTCCTACTAAAACCATGTGTCTTCTACCTCAATACCTGTTCATTTCCAGTGAAAAAACGGCTCGTTGTAATGCGCTCACCGTCGATGATGTAGGTTTCACCAACATCATTTCGGAAAAGTGTGGACCATTGATGCCACTGGCCCAAGATCAGCGCTAAACAGTAACTTAAATGGACTACATGATGGCCAGTGGCGTCAGATGCTTCTCTTTCTCATAAGCCCTCTTTGGATGGTGTGGTCCCATGCCACACTCAAGTCGATCTGGGGCACAGGAGGATTTACTACCTTAGACATTTGCAGACATGGTCCTTACAGAGGAAAAAGAATTCCATTATGCCCTCCTAAACAGCTTGCTTTATTCCTTTCAGCACCAACCTGACCTTATTGAAGAAAACCCGTCAGTGCAGTTTTACGACGCTACTTAATGACCAAACCAATCGGAACCCGACTAGTATGCTTCCAAGGGAAAGGAATCGGAGGAATAGAATGGAAACAGGTACCTTTGTAATGTGTATATTGGGGATTTACTCCGAGGGTGTGGATGTTGTTGAGGAATATTTCCAAGAAGCAAACTTCCGCTTGTGAAAGTTTGACTTGTTTCCCAAATGTGACCTTTGAGCTCCGTGAACACTTGAAAACAACGGAAATTCTGATTTTCCTCTAGATAAAACTCAAAATTCTTGTTTTATGAGAAAACCGGATTTATTATTCGAAAGAATTACTCTTAAGATGTTTTTCAATGGCACTATCTTCTGTAGTGGCCGTGCCAGTGTCTCTCTGCATCACGCAAACAAAGTCGGTCTGTAAGTTTCTAATTCACGAATCTTAGTTCAACTTCAGTCTCAGTCACGAATCCTTTCATCACTTGAGCTTCTTTGTTCTCCCGTTAAACGTTTGGGCCGGGCGATTGTGACATCATACCCAGATTTCGCTCAAAATAGCATGTACGCTGAGTGAGCTGTAAATATGGCTAAGCTTAAGCTGGTCATTCTTCCACTGTCCCCATTGGCAGGTTGTCGAACTTCAAGTGGAACCGGCCAATAGTAGGGTCACGCTGCCGTAGTCTGACAATTGACCAATTAGGGCTGACACTAAGGTTTACCATTTCCGAATAATATGTCAAACAAAACCGAAAAGGTGATTATGGCGAGCGACTAGCCTCTTTACAATTTCGTATGTACTTGGAGGAAGGGCTCATTCTGCTGAAGGGTTTTATTCGCTAGGTTTTTCTGCTAGTTGTCCCGTGTTGGAAGTTCACCACGGGTGCCGGAGCTGTTCCTGATTGGCTAATGAGGTAAATCTACCAATGACCTCGCAATCTACGTAAAATTGTTGGAGGCGGTGTCACGTTTTTATGAATGCCCCATTATTATAGCTCTCTATTATGCTCATCGTTTAGTTGTTTGGAGCTCCATTGCTAATTTTTTTCCGTATTAATACGACTTGTGAAGGATTACTAGTCAAAGAATGAGTTACACTTTGTACAACGACGTTTAAGAAGTTCACTGCATCAACAGTTCGCAGTGACAGTTCCACTTGGTGTCGTCAAGGACACTTTTCATAAGTTCTCGACGGGTGATTGGGATTAATATTCGATTGTGACGCAAACGTATTCTTACACTTCTTAAAAACACCCTGGACTGTTCAATGCTCTCTCTCGAACACACTACTGAGACTGCACTACTGAATCTCTAACTGGTAATCAATTATGACCGTTCGGAAATCAGTGACTTTCTCTAGCTATCATTCCTATTGTCTCTCTGGTCATTAGAATTACTTAAATGAGCCTAAGATCTTCTTCATTTATCCGTGCCTCCTACACATAATGTAGTCCTCTAGATCCCTCTCGAGTGACACCTACTTCGACTTCAGCTGTCTCAGCCTCCGAGATTATTACACGCTTTATTCACAATCAGCTCAAGTTTCGGCGGATTCGCCTTCTTCGGCGCGTGCAAGTCGAAAATGTATTTGTGATTCCTAGGTTACCTTTTTGAACTACAAGAGGAACATTCTGAAGGGAAGCAAATCAGAAGCGATGAAGCTGACCTGTAATCGGCTGAAGCTGTTTGTCGGCACCCCGAGCCTAAAATTTTCCCTACTTCCTTCCAAAGCCGCTTTGAAGAAGCCCCAAGACGGAGAGTTTCTGTTGCTAGAGATATCTTCCCAGGGACCTGATGGAGAGCCAGTGGACATCCGATTGCTCGGTCCACCTACACCCAGCTATAGGTTTGAGGGCTGAGGCGTAAGATAGGGTCATCTACCACGTTGGATCCTACTCCAAACAGTAGAAGTCATCGGAGTTCAAACATTTTCGTACTGATCAATGAAAGTAATTGGGTCGGGCAATGAAACGGGGTTGTAATCGCACGTATGCACGAGTAGCTGGTTTTCGCCAGGTATATTCCGTGGAATCGAAGAACTCCTCCCCTGATAGTCGACAAAGGCACGCGCTTTCTTGTAATATGATAAAGTCAAGTAGAACGACTTTAATAAGACTCTGATCAACTGTACTAACAGGTTTTCAAAAAAGTAATGTCGTTTTTGAGTTCAAAGGGAAAGTTCAATATGGAACTGCTCGAGCTAAATTCATTCAGGTGTGCACATTCCTTCATTAGTCGGCGTCTTCTATTCTCTTTACCGATTTCTTGGTTGGGATCCCCATTTGAGGGATTGCTTTGTCTCTTCAAAAGGGGGGGGGGGGGGGAGGTGAATGGGTGGAGAAAAAATGGCTGTTGTAAGGTTCTTATCCTTTTCGAACGAATGCTACGATGTGATCAGGACAGGTGGTACTAAATATGAAGAAGCATAGCCTCATAGCCTATGCTAGTCGGGAAGATTCCCTGGGCGGAGCTTGACTCACGGAGCTGAGTATTCCCAGTGGACCACTCGTCCTTTATCCCACCAGGTCTACAGCAAGAGTATCCGAACTGTGGAGCAGGCCATTGGCCTCGCACAGCCGTTGTTCCTTTTTCTGAGTAGAACCCATTTGTCATGGTCGGTCGCAGTTCGACCCAAAAAGTAGTTCTTCAAAGTTGATGATGCATCCGGCAGTAGTCATCCTGTGGATATGATGGAGAATGTGAAGTCGGACTCTCTTTCTTAGCAGCTTCCCACTGCGGTCGAATTTCCTTTTTAAATGTTCCAACGGAGTTGCTCAAAGCCACCATTCACTACCAGTTTGGCTTTTTTGTGGTAATCTGAGACAAAATCAGGCTTCGGAAAGGTGATCCGGGGAAGAGAAGGAAGGATTTGCAGCGAACAAATTGTTTGGAATTGTCAGTGAGGCCCATATTTTCGTTTTCTCAACGAAGGAGGTGTCTTGACCGCATTCAGGCCCTAAGACTTCTTTTCTAGGCGATTCTTCCCATGACTACACCATACCTTGCTCCCCGGGAGCCCATTTTTTACCTTACCGCTGGGACCAGTCTGATTGTTACCAGTGTCTTTGATTTGGACCTAATTCATTGTTTACGACCTGCAGTGTTCACTTGTCACTCAAAATTTGTTTTTTTTACAAGTAATCATTCCATGAGTTTTGGCTTGGAGTAAAGTTTCGATAGAATAGGTTACAAGTCCTTCAAACTATTAATAATAGTCAAATGAGCTTTTTTGAGTGTTTTCAGAATTCTACGTTGTTATTACTTACTTTTTCTGAGGTACTAGCTTGTTATTCGAAATCCTCAACATAATGGGCATATTCCATTCGGTGTGGCTTATTCCCGTACCAGTCAAGAACTGTACAAAGCAGACCTGAGGTACCTGAAAAAAATTGAGCAAAGGCCTTACCGTAACGCGCGAAAACTATTTTGACCAAACTAGTAGCTCCAGAACTTTGAGCCATTTCCTTTAATTCGATTTCTGGTCCGATACAGTGTAACTACTTCCGCTTCTATTCTTCTATTACCAGTAATTTCGTATTACTGTTATTATTCAAGATCTTATTGTAAACGCTGTCAGAAGTTGCCATGAAAACATCACATAATGAAGTTGGGCTTGTTTGTTGACTGCATAGATGATACCGGTAACCCGTAGATAATATCTTAACTTGGGATCTGGGAACGTATAAGACTGTAGAAATGGGAGTAGAAACATTTAGTGTTGTTGAAGGGTGTTTTCAGTGATGCCGTCCTTTTTTTCTTTCGTTTCTAAATCTCGTCATGAGAGTAATAGAATTGTTTTCAAGATGTAAAATTACGTCAATCGCGCTGATTTCATCTCTCAAGCTCGTTTGACCCTACAATGGAGAATTGAAAACAAGTCTATATTTATAATAGATTCAAAATGGTAACCAACTTTTCATTCCCCACATCTTCCCTAGTATTGTGAGGCCGCATGAATCTTGGCTCCTCAGAGGATCTCAGGGTATTCTCTCATGGTGAACCTTGAAAAGGTAACCTGGACCTGGTGGGGCTTTGAGCCTCGCGTCTTTGTTTTGTAGTTGAGGGAGTTATTTGTCCTCCCCATCACTTTCCTTATTATCAGCCATCTACTGAACTGCTTTGGTACAATTACTATTTTACTGGATCATGCCTTACTTCATCTACATACCTATACTGTTCTCCTGACTCCAGAGAGTTGGAATGAATCTAACGTATTCCAATAAGTTGGTGATGGCCGGGACCACTAAAATCCAGAGCCTAAATATCAGATTTCCAGAAGTTTTCTTTTCGGCCCTTGATGGTTGGAACATTGTATAAGTCGTGGTATATATTGATAGCGTTGGATAACGTATAACGATAACGTAAATATCAGTGACACAGTTAACAAACATTATTAAGGTTGATAAACTAGTATAAGAAATATAAAATGAATAGAGTAATAAAATAGAGTAATAAAAATTAAATGATGATGTGAATGATATAGAAGAGACCATTATTATAAATTTAATGTGAGGTGCGGTGAGCCAATCCGACTCCCTTAACTGTTGAATACAAATGGATGATAATGTAGTTGTTCGATTTTCATCCAAGCGTACGTACAAAGCGGAAAGTACTTTACTACTTTGGTAATTCCTTGTTGTAACCTACATAAAAAATCCAACTAATTCAACTGCCTTCAAACTTGTTCAGGCTAGTTATGATTGATTTCATTCTCTACCTTCCCCTGGATGGTGCTCATTCACTTATTTCCGAGGACACGGCTGAGCACATGGGTTCTCAGGTCCACTTCGGGTTGGCAGTAGTAGTTCAGGCAACACTGGTCGGCCATCGAGCTCAACACTTTCGATGACTTTCACTCTCACTTTCACTCAGTGCCAATAGAAACAAGTCTGTGATGGGCGTGATGGAGGGGATAAGTCGTTACTCTTAACTATCCTTGAATAGTATACAGGGAGTATACGTAATACCGATGGGGGATAGTCGTAGTAGACAAAAGGAGGTGGATGAATGATATCGGGGTGTAGTTGTTTGTTGACTGCTGCTGCTGTTGCTGCTACCATCAGTGTTAATTCCGCATTAATCCAGTTTCCAGCAGTAAAACGATGACCGCTCGGGAGCCTCAACTAATGACTGTTGGTGGTCACCAGCAGTAGTCAACTGGGATTTATCCCGGTACACTGACAACTAGGCAATTAACCCTCCACGGAAATCGCGCCGTCGCCGTCGTTCTATCCCTCGTTCCTCAGCCCGCCGTCACCGTCGACACCATCGCCGCCACAACCGTACAATCGTCTTATCAATCAATTCCGATGACGTTCCGTAAATGGCCCTGAACATATGATGATCCTTCTTACTTCCACGATCATCATTACTGGTATTCCTGTTTGATTACATTCTGCCCTTTTCTTATCCCTACTCAAAATCGCTTTTGTTTATCATAGCTTTGAAACTTGTCATCTTTAAGGTGTTGGCCCACAACTAATTATTGGAAAACCCGAGAGACGAGTTAGCTGTTACCGGTTTTCTGTCTAAACACGTACGTATGCGGAAAAGTAATCGAGAGGCACATTTGCGCCAAGGCGCTCTCTCGTCCCGACAGGCTACGGCACCCCTGCCAACACCCAGAACCTCCCTGCCCTTGTGGGACCAAAGGAACTAAGGCGACAGTATCCAACTTCTTTCCTGAACTTCTGGCTTCAAATTTCCTCGAAATTGCTTTATTTATTTGTTTATGAGGATTTCATCGACTCCTGAACCCTGTTGTGTGCCAATTTGCGATTTCCGGTCAGCTCGCCGACCTCATTTGTCGATCCTTTCTGCAGCAAAGTGCGACCGCCTCGTTCTACGCGTTGCAAACCCCTTTCACTCCGTTTTATTTTCCTTTGTCAAATTTTTTTGCTAATTTCAGATCCCCTTAATGACAATCTCTAACGGGATATCGCAAGATGAACGGCAGAAAATTGCTGAGCTAAGAAAACTGGTCAAGGATGACCTCACGGAATATTATGACACAGACTTCAACCTTCTCAGATGGCTTCAAGGTCATGCTCAACTTGCAATCCCAGATGTTGCTAGAAAACTACGGCATCACTTGAAAGCGAGGTAGGTTTTAGTCCTTTGTGCTCGAAACAACTTTTAAGTGTTGACTATCACGTGGATACTTTTCAAATGATACGGTATTGTTGAAGGACTTACGTCATTACTCATCTTCTCCTAAAACTGGTAAAGTTGAGTTAGTAATACGGGAAGGAGGTTATACAAAGTACTAATTTCCAAAGACTGGAGCCTTTTTTTCGATTCAGTCTCTTACTTGAGTACAACTTTTTCGCTTGAGACTTTGGTAGGTTAATGCGACTCGTTTGGAAAATGAATGGCTCTTACACTTTACTCTCTACTTTACTACTTTATTTCTTTTTTATCCTCTGATTCTACTAGTGTTCCGATTCCGATCTGATCCGATTTCCGGGTCGGGAGATTTACGGGTTGGGTTTACATACTATGGTTATCTTTATAGACAAGCCATTTTAGAAATTCTTCCCTTAGGGTTCAGCTAAAACTTCAACCCACAGCTTTGGGATTGGTTTTCCCATTTCCCAAATGATTGTCAAATTTTCTTGGCGATTTTGACAGAACTTTGATAACCCGTCGGCGCTGAGTCCCCCTTTCGAAGTTGACTGGCAGCGAGTTCAGACATGGATCATCATGTTCCGTCTGGTTTTTTTAGTATAAAAACACCAAAACGTTAACAGAATTGCACTTTTCCATGACCGACTCCAAGGACAATCTTACTTATGAAGAAAATCGATAATTCCGGGGGATTGTCGCTTGCGCCAGGTACAATAGCGCAAACTGTAAGTTTCGGAATGGAATGAAACCAAAAAACGGCTAAGACCTGTCCTTGAAAAGTTTTTGTGGAAAATTGTATATTACTGAAGGGACAGAGTCATATGTTGCATTATGAGATATGAGAGAGGAGAGAGTTTTCCGATATATGGCCCTGACCTTTCTTATAGCGTCACTTTTTATCCTTCCGATTTCCGATTTTCGTTACTGTGCTGTTGATGAATTTTGTCTGGAATCGCGGGTATGGTTGTATTAAGCAGCTAGTCTTGATATTCAGGTTTTTCGTGGTGAATACTGGAATTTCTTGACTTTTTTTTCTTCAGGAAATCCACATGGGACCTAGATAACATGCACAAACAGGACCGAACGCATCCGATCCATAATCACTGGCGGTATGGCATTACTGGAGAGTCTGGAGTTCTGGAAAATGTCATCATCAACATTGAACAGGTATAATGAAGCAGTTTTTAGCGGGAGGTCACGAGAAATCCTGTTTCTCGTCCAAGTGCCTCATTGCTTCGGTATTGACAATGGGAATGGCGAGCCTCAATTGAGTGCATTATAGTGTGGTCGAACTGACTATACCGGTATGATGGAGTGTTTCTCGATATCAGAAGTGATGAGAGCTCGAGTTTACGACCTGGAAGATATGCTTGCACATTGCATGGAACTTGAAAAACGGACAGGTACACCTATTTACCTTTTTATCGGCTCAACTACAGGATTTTCTTGCTATTCCGTTCCTTACGCTTCAGTGCTAATGACGAAATGATTTGATTGCAATACTTGGTGTTCGCCATTTACAGGGAATCAAGAGTTGCGTGTAGATGAGGCTTGCACAGAGCGTATACCTATGATTTGTTCATCAATAAGAAAACGGCGCTCCCATTAGACCGTACAGGTCACGGACCAATGGGAAATTTGGGCGGGGCTAATCACAGGTGAAGATGCAAAGGGTATATCGTATCGTGAGGCAACAATATGATGCAATCAGCGAAACATAATGCGCTGTAAGTCAATTAGCCACAAATTACAATGTAGGCTGATCGGGATCACCGCTTCATATTTTCAGCAGCTATCTCGGTCTCTACCATACCCAGCAATCTATTCCCGAGCGACTGCGCGCTATCGGGTGCGGCGAGCGCGACGCGAACTTCGGGGAGTAGTTACCACACCCCTCCTGTGGTGTATCTAGAGCATTGTAAAACATCGAGCCATGTAATTTATCAAGGAATGACTATACATAATCAATTCTAGGAAAGCAAGCATGGATTCTGTACGTGATGGACGTCACGGGTCTCGAATATAACAAAAAACTCTACGATCTGGTCACGGGTTCAATGAAGTCTCTAGCTGAGTTCATGGCAGAGCACTATGTGGAAATGATCAAGGTAATTTCGTCGTTGGACTCCGCTTCTGAAGGGTCAGAATCTGACCGATTTCGCTTTCAGTTCTTTGTGCCAGTTAACATACCATCATTTGCCGTCGCATTATGGACTGTCGTTCGTCCATTACTACCTGAGAGGACAAAAAACAAGGTAGGAACAGTTGGTCACTGACGTATACTGGTATACTGGGTTCACCGAATTATCGATGAATTGTCTTCAGGTTCGTATTCTTGGTTCAAATTGGAAAGATGAGATTCTACAGTTTTCGAAAAAAGAATCACTTCCTTCAATTTGGAACGATGACACCCATGTGTTCCCAGCATACGTCGACCAACCTCAACCGTTCTTGAAGGATTGGTATTACTCCTCTAAAGGTCTAAAGGTTTGACACATTCATTGGTTTTATCGTTATCTAGATTTTTTCCTAAATTTTCCTCTCTGTTTGAGGCATAAAATCATGAAAAATTAACTGCTGATTTGTCATTTTGAAAAACCAGGGCTTTAAACGTCGAAGTTCATTTCTGGGCTCACTTCTGTGGAATTCTTGTCCTTCTTATAGCAGACGAGTTCGTCGACAACTTGTCACGCGGCGGGACAACTGGCTAAGAATCGCCGCGCGCTATTGTAACCACATCGGACCCCCACTCTGCCCTCCCTTGTTCCCTACCAATCGACCACCGACTGAATTTGTTGGGGGTTCCTAGTCTCTGAAGGAGCATTCCATAGTGAACGTAAGAACGCAGAGCTCAGCTGAGTTCTTCATAGTGTCCGGACTCGCACGCGGGTCTACTATCCTTTAGGACGATTGTCAAAGAACTAATAGTAAACAACCAATGGCGCGGGTCCAAGTGGTGGTTCTCACGTCACTACCTTCGAGTATCCACCAAGTATCAATCATGGAGGGCCAAAGGATGAAGCACTCGAATCAATCCAGTTTTGAGGTGCGTACTCCACACAAAGCTATGGCGGGGAACACCAGCTCTAAACGTTGTTGTTCCTATTTTTCCAGCAACGTTCATGCCCATATTCAAACCTAGTGAAAGAACAAGCCTTATCGTCCTCACCCAGAGGCAAAACAAAACAGTAGTGCCATTTACCTTTCCCTGGGTGGGTGTAGGTACCAGACATGAGCAGCATGCGGCACGCCAGGGCAACTAACAAAAAAATCCTAGGCGCTGCAAACGGATCGAGTTCAGAGCTACATACCCTCCACTTTGGCCACATTAACCATGATTCCAAAAAGCACAGCATTCACCAACGCTACTGCGGATGGTATTTTCCTCGTTTTTATAAGTCTAGGTGCTCGGCTCCACCTACTCGAAGCACTTCATGGCAAATGGGCCATCCATGTTATAAGTCTCGAAAACTTCCTCTCCGAACCCCGATGCTATTGTCTAGACTTGATCGGGAGCTTTCGGCAAAAAGTTCAGCAACTCTTCGATTCCTATATAGGTTAGGGTCAAACTCTTACTGTCAAATTTGAGTGAAGTAAAAAAGTAAAGCCTCTGAATTACCTAATACCGTTTCGGAATGCACCCTGCATTCGACTTCCATTCAAAATAGTGAAAGCGTTCCGAATGCGTACTTGGCCTCAATGAATTGCACCAACTGGCCGATCTACAAGTCAGTGCTTCAACCCTACCAGACGAGTCAGTCGGCCGATCAACGTCGAAATTAAAGTCACAATTCAAATGATTCTGAGACATCAAATTCAGGTGAAGTCAGAAAGATATCGTCCAAAATAGTGTAAAGGTGGCGAAGAAAATAACATGTGGATTCTGAAAAATATAGTGCATCAAAAAAAGTTGTGAAAGGGGGGTTGTCTCAGATTATGACGGCAGAAGTGGCGAGGAAGGGGTATTCCGACGAGATATCTGTTGGGTGCCGCACTAGCGTTAAGAGCTGGCTACAGAGGTCAAAATGACAGGAACTGCTTTCCACTAGACGCATTTATGTACTGACGGCATAGTTTGCATAGTTTATACACAAAGAAGCTGTTCCTTCGTGAAAGGTAAAGAGGACGCATGACTGTATTCCATAGAAATGCGTTGTAGTCTGTAACCGTCTGGGTAGCTCACTCATAAGTGTACTATTTGACAGCGTCCTGACGCTTCATTGTAAATGGTGCAGCACCCCGTAACACGGCTACCTTTAAGTGTGTACATCGCATATGGGTTTTGGACACTTACTGAGCCCTGTATAGACCGCTTCACGGCCCAACAATGTCCTGTGTACTGCATTCGGGGTCCACGGATTCGTCCTGGCGGCGATTCTCAGAAACCTATTCTATCGTGAACTGTCTTTCAGCATATAGAACAATGTGAGGACCAGCAAACCTTACTCTGTTCTATTCTATACGTCGAATACAAAATTATAAATCTAACAGACTGTGAAAGACTTCATCGATAAGAATTTATTGTGCTTCAGGTACCAGAAAATGTGCAGGTGATTGATGTTCCGGCTGGCAAACATCACTGGATCACCTTACATCTTCAACAAGGAGATATGGTGTCGTGGTGGGTGGCCGGAAATCGGAATTTCGGATTTGGTTTCTTCCGAGCGCGCTACGAAGACGAGGACGACTACGCAATGTGAGCAATTATTTCTTGTTAGTCATAAAATAAGGTGAGGAAGTAATGCGGATAACCATATAATGAGAGTAATCCCATAAAAATAATGTTAGTTACCAGCCGCCCATGTTCAATAGGTGTACAATATACTATCGTAGCTATCTCATTTGCCAAACCAACTTCAGTAAATGCTGACGTATCAGCTGTTGAGCCTCGGGCGCTGCAGCTACAGGATACTCATAAGTTTCCCGTTGAAAAGTCTTGATTTCAGAATGGATCAAATGGTACCGGCGTTTCTGTGGATGCCCGGACCAACACTCACACCGATAGATGAAAGCTTGGAAATCACGGAGGTGAGCACTAAAAAATTTCCGTCAAGCAGGGTACCCTGGAATGATGTTTCTTTATCTTCTGCCATACCCTTCGGTCATTCTCCTGTACCACCTGTCGCCCCGGGGATCATCGACTTGTTCGAACGGGTGCCAGTAACGCCTCCATTCGTCCGTGTCGCGAGCGGGGGTAATCTAAAGCATCGCTCTCGCTCAGAGACACAGGCACACCATTCCTCCCGCTCAGAGGCTCTCGTGAAAGATCTGACCATGGCGCCTTGGTCATTAGCTTTGCTCTCTCTTCTCACTCTCGTCCACTGCACGCAATCTGCGCCTCTGTTTCCGGACAACTCGTACAGCCTTTGAAGTCCATTCAAAGGCTGTACGAGTTGTTCATTCATATTGCGTTATCATGACACTCAGCTAGAACAGAGGAAATAGTTATAGCTTGCGATTCAACTTAACTTGTTGTCACTGAGTAGTACAATTACCACTGACTGCCTTGTTTAGGATGGCCTTTACAAGTTCTTTATCAGTAACGAACGCTCGTGGTGGTGGAGTTTATGTGCCCAAATCAGAATAGAAGTCAACAGTCAAGTCGAGGATGCAACTGCTGTTGCTGTGTGAACGACGTAAATTTGCAGAAAGAGGAAAAAAGAAGCTCAGAGGTTTTTCAAACGAGTTACACATGGAAACTATTCAGTTTCGAAATTTTATTAGAACGAAATAGCATACTGTAATTGATAGTGTCCTTGTCTCTCGAAATACTAGATATAAGCAGAGTGATTTCACTTACAAGTTAACAATGTGTACTGTTTATTCCCCCACTAGTTTACCCTATTAGAGACACTGTAACTAAAATTCGCTCATTGCTGTTATGTACACAGGTTTCATTCATAATATACATAGTGCATAGGATTTATCGATCGATCATAAGTCTTTATTTACTATATATTTACATTTTTTTGAAGAAATCCAAACTAGTTAGTACGTGTTTTCATGTTCCTCATGTTCACGGTAGAATCGAACCGATTTGTAAGTACAGCTAATTGTAAGTCAAACTTTCGAGTAGATATTGAGTTTTGTGTGATGGAACCTTCCAATATCAAAACCTCTTTTTCGCTTCAGTGTTGCATTTGATGTTTTAAAAATTTTACAGAAATACAATAAATCTTTTATTCTCTAGTTATGACCTTACTTCCCAAGGTACTAGTAAACCGCTCATATGTTACTGCATTTGACAAACGTCCTTGTATTACACTATTGGCGAAAGGTCAGAGTAAGTTACTAATGAGTAATGTGACATTCACTGTGCCGTCATACTAGATGGCTTTGATGGCGCAGGGGGAAGGTTACTGGTAAAATCAGCAGAACGAACTAGCTTGACCAGCGGGGGACTGGTATCTTCAGGTCATTTTCGTTGTTGTTTGAGTGGACACCATTGTGAGCGTCTCCTAACTTGCCTAAACAGCCATATCGCGTTTATAGTTTCGCTTTGCTGGAAGCAAGAGTTCTTTTGACCCTTTGACGACAATGGCACCCACAGGTGGGTACCACTATGACCGGCTCATGGGACATTGGCACCCAATTCTAGGTGCCACCATACTTCCTTGTTTCTTACCAATTGCTAAATTCAGTAAGCCAGTGAAAGAATTTTCTCCTGGGACAGTGCCACTCACCGGTGGGTGCCAGTCCCGCGCGAAAGGAGGGGAGCGTGGTCCCAAGGGCGCGTCACGTCGAAACCCGCATTGTCGTCATAGGGTTAACAAATGAGTAAGTAGTAGCCGAAGTTGGATGGTAGTCCTGACACAATATCAGAAAAGCAGTTGGTAATTATTGCTAATATTGCTTAAAATGGGCTCTTCATGGAATTACTGTTTATGGTGGAAAACCAAAACTGAACAAGATCTCACAGTGCCCTTGTCGTGCTCTTACGAACTTCTATCACTTTCCTCCACCAAATGGGCCTGGCTACTCTCGACAAACAGAAGGGCAGACAGGCAGACAGACTGACTGAGTGGCTGGCTGACTGACTAACTGACTGACTGACAGACAGAAAGACTGATTGAGAGACGAACAGGCAGACAGATCACCCAGACAGACAGACAGACAGACCGACAGAGGCAGATACGGCAGATAAGGGCGGACACACAGGCAGTCAGACTTACATACGGACAAACAGCAACAGACAGCCAGGCAGATAGATAGATGAACAGATAAAATTACGGATAGACAGTCAGTCATACAGACGGACAGACAGACAGACAGAAAAAGTGATAACCTGACAGGCGAGCAGACGAACTAACTCATAGACCGAAGGACAGATAGACAAACTGTCAGTGAGGCAGATTGATACGTAAAGACAGACAAGTAGGTACACGATAAGGCAGATGCAGACCCTTGTCATCTCTGCCATCTCGATATCTATCTTTCCGTGGTCGGCAGTTCGGTAGCATTCTTATGTGAAAGAAATTTGGAGGCTAACTAGTTCTTCCTGTGTTGGCGAGGCACACACAATCAAATGACTCCACAATCCAGGGTGGAGGGAGGAGGATTCGTAAGTCTGGCGTAGTCCTCATTGCGACCGTCGTCGTCAAGGGGCTGTAAGTGGTCTTAGCTTTTAATCATTGGCTTGTCCGGTCAACCGGCCAAACGCACTATGCAAACTTATCATCTCCCGGGAACCTGAACACAGGAGATCCCAACGATGTGACCATTTTTTGGCTCCCCAGCGCTCACCTCCCAGTCAGATGTGTGAACAACAAGGGACCATTGAGACACTCCTAACAGCCGTAAGATGCTGGAACCTCAAAATCCACAAAAAAAGAGTGAACGGCATGAGTCCACTTGAAATGACCGTGTTATCACGCATTATCGCTTGTCCCGACGCGAATGTCTATCCACTCATATCGTTTGGTCAGATTTGGATTTCGAGTGCTGATATATGGCATCCCAGGGTCTTCCTGGCATCGATTTCATTCCCATAGGCTAGTATTTTGCATTTGATGCCTAAATCGTCCCTGATGTTCTTCCAATCGGGCGAAGCGTTGACCGAATTAAGCAGTTTTACTATAACAAACCTGCCTGGCTAACCAGAACAAGACATTGTGCAAATGCCTAGGTTCGAATAAAATCGAACTGGGAAACTGTTACTAGTAAACCTTGTCAAATACTGCGGGTAGGTTAACGTTCAAGGACCTCGCAATGAGATTCGCGTCGGGACCAGCGATAATGCGTGGCAACGGCGAATGGGCGTGGCATCGATTACTGCCGAATCAGCTCGTCTAATTCCTAGTATTACTTCCGTATGACGTTTTTCTGTGACCGATCCCTTGATTAAACATGGCTTTTACATAATCTGGCTATTACTTGTTGATCTTACCAGTACACTATGTTGATAGTGTTCGTTTACAAGTTGTTATATTGGTGCGCTGCCTTTTATGGTCATTTTTTTCCGCTTTTCTCTCTGGTTACTTGTTTACTGTTTACATGTGAAACGACAACTTCCAATGTCATTTTCAGTTCAGTTTCGACGTAGCATGCACTGGGTAGTGATCTCATGCCTGGTGTTGGCGACGATATCCTTATCCTCAGCCTTTTACCTTCCCGGCCTAGCTCCAGTGAATTTTTGTGAAGCATCAAAACGCAAGCCAACATGCCCTGTAAGTCACTTCAACTTGTCAGTACTACTTTGGAATAATTTTTCATTTTTAGAGTAATGTGACGCTTTATGTAAACCATTTGGATAGTGATCAATCCGTCATTCCTTATGAATATCACAGGTAAGCTCTTACCAGTATCTCTTATCAGTATTGGCTTTTATCATTTGTTTTTCTCCAGTTTTGATTTCTGTATCGGATCCGAGGAAGAGTCTCCAGTTGAAAATCTTGGTCAGGTTCTGTTTGGTGAACGAATCCGACCAAGTCCCTATAAAGTTCGTTGTCCTCTTTCTCCTTACTTTTTTTTTACTATTTCGAATAGCAGTAAAGTTTTGAAATTTACAGATTTCTTTCCTTGAAAAGCAATCCTGCTCAAAGGTTTGCTCAAAATCATATTCGAACGATCCCGCAAGTATCGAGAAACTTCGGCTACTACAACGGGGAATGCGCCTTAACTACCAACATCATTGGTGAGATTTATGGTCCCTTTTGAATTTTGCCGTCTTACTTGTAATATTTGTGTAACAGGATTATCGATAACATGCCGATCACGTTCTGCTTCAACAATGAACAAGATGTGAAAGTTTGCACGACTGGTTTCCCGATGGGCTGTTACGTGGACGCAAATGGACAGCCCCGTGATGCATGTGTCATCGATGTGAGTAATAAAGTTCTGCATGAAGCGATTTAGATAGGTATTGATTCGGTTTCCCAGGTAAGTAGGCGCTAGATAGCTTCTGGAATCGATTTTTTATGCTACCATTTCGATACCCTTCCCCTAGGAATTTCATGTAAGAAAGGGATGACTCTGCTTTGGTTGAATACGGTTTAGTATTAGTACTAATATTATTATCAATAGTGTCCTTTAAGTGTTATCGATTCCACAGTGTAAGCTGTAACAAAATTTTAAACTGAACTGAGCTGACTCGCCTTCTCATGTTTCCGAAACGATCATTTTCTGACCTAATGTCCTAGTAGTGCCGAAAGGAGTTTTTTTTTGCTATCACTATTGTCTATTCATTGGTCCTCTGTGGAATCCAAATAATGCATGTGATGAAAGTAACCTAGAATTGAATAATTCCGTCCATGCTGAATGCAGTGACCTTGAGTGACTATTGAATTTGATTTTTGTTGAGTTTTTTTTTGTCGTTGATTACGATCATCTATTCAGAAATTCTTGTTTCAGCTACGTTTCAATGAGCCAGACAGCTATTACATCTTCAATCACGTAGACATTACAATTGAATACCGTGATATGACTCAGGATCAGAACTTTTTAGATGGAGAACAGGTTCGTACTTTGTTTCATTGTTGAAGATTTTTATGCCGACTACGTTTTTTGGTTGTGTTAGTGACTAATGCCTGAGTATTACATTGAGTTCAACGAGTTTAAGACTTGATGGAATTTTATTACTTTTCCTCACATATTAACACGGTTGATGTTAGAATTACTCTGACCAAAGGATCGGGGATGCGTCAGTTAAGCTTACTGCACAAGTTCCCTTCAGAGTTTTTATTGTGAACTTTTTTTGTAGCAATGTTTAAGCTGCTTTAGTGAGTCTTTATGGAACGAGTTTCACTTTCTCCTCTTCGATAACCACAGATCAAAACAGGGCATATTTTTAGCTTTGGAGTGTAGTAAACCCAAGAAGCGCCCTATTGTGGTGGTCCGAACTGGCTCAGGGATGCTTTTTATGAGCGCGAATTTCGATTGCTCTCAAAACTGGTACAGAAACGTTAGTGGTACAGGAACTTGCTCTATTGTGTAGACTCGATACAGCTCATCGATACTTTTTATAAACTCTTATATCAAGAAATCCTGTAAATTTATCGGCTTTATTTGAGCAGGCTCATCTTCCTCATGGTTGCCTGATTGTAGAACTAAGGGAATGTGAGGAGCTACTTTTTTCGAATAACATATTTTCAAAACCCTACTTCTTGACTTACTTTTTATAATTGATTTGAAATTATTCAATCTACTTATCTGGAACTTTATGGATCTCATCCTTCGAGCCAACTTACTCAAAAAAAAAGGCAAGAAATGGAGTCAGCAGCGTAGACATGTTCCTTTGAGAATGCTAGATTATGATGTAGTGCTTTTTACAAAGTCATAATCTCAATTTTTCGCTTGAGTTTTTTCACTTTAAACCAGAATAACGTCAATTTTGTCATTACCAGTTGAAATTGTTTGTTTAAGGTTGGCGGTCGAATCATTCACATCTTGGTGAAGCCACGTTCCATCAAACATGCGAGCCCTGACAAGCTGGATTGCTCTGAAGGAGCTCCACCTTTAGCTATCAAGGCATCAGAAACCAAGACTGAAATTATTTACACCTACAAAGTTGATTGGGTGGTACGTTATAAATTTGCATTTTGGGCGCATCTTCATTTATTTATGTCCTGGCATTTAGCCAACAGACGTGAAATGGTCATCACGATGGGATTACATCCTGGACTCAATCCCTCATTCCAACATTCAATGGTTTTCGATCATGAATTCCCTTGTAATTGTTCTGTTCTTATCTGGAATGGTAAGCTTTTTCCTGTTTCCAGGTAGTACCAGTTACAAAATAGTTGTTATCTTCAAATATCGAGTGTTTAGGTGGGTATGATACTTATGCGAACGCTTCATCGCGATATTGCGAGATACAATCAACTCGATAATGAGGTTTGTTTACTATTTATGCTATCAAACCTTTCATTTTGTGTATTGATCGATTCAACGACGTTTATACTATCGCTACTTTGACAGGAAGATGCGCAAGAGGAATTTGGATGGAAGTTAGTTCATGGAGATGTATTCCGACCGCCAAGAAATGCCATGATGTTATCCGTATTTATTGGAGCTGGATGTCAGACATTACTCATGGTGTCCATCACACTTGGTCTGTTTACTTTGCAAAGTCTTGAACTCTTTTTTCAGTTGAAATTACTGCAACCTATCAGTATAGTTTTTGTTTTCCGTAAACTTAATACATATAAACATAATACGGTTAGATCGGGGGCAGTAGATGTAGATGTATGGATAATTAATGTCCAATGAATGGTTGCATGATCTTATCTTGCCGACTCGTGTGGGCGTTAGATCTGTTTGGGCGGTTTGTAAAAGTGATGTGTTGAGAGTGGAAAGTTTGGTAGTGATTATTTCTGAAGGGCAGGTTTGTTTCCCGGGGCCTGTTTAAGCGGTCTGACTGGAATCGTCCCCCTTCGGTCATCATAGGCAGTGTTCTGGTGGGTACTGCTTATAGTTATCCACGGTTTCGCAGTTGCACTCACCACCCCCGTGTCTTTGCTTCAGGCTTTTTTTCAATGCATCGTATATGTGACGGGTGATTGGAGACGTCGTGGCCCCCTGTGTCTGTTCTCAGTATGTGATTACAGACTGCTATCTTGAGTAGAAATAAGAGCGACCGTTCTGGTGTTCCGTCTAAACTTCCAAACTTTTCTTTTTCTGAATCGATCAGGGAGGGCTATGCAAGCAATGTCTATGAATGTCAATTCGATACAGTGCTGTTAATATGTTTGCTCAAAAGTTTTTCCGATAATATTGCTGTAATGGAAATTTCTGGCTGTTGTTCGTCATCACCAAATTGGTGTGCGTCATAAACAGAAATGAATGTTTGGTACGTAAGGGCAAGCTATCCAGTTATTAAATTTCAGAGCAGGTCTGAAATAACACCTTACTTTTACTGATTGGTTCCTTATATAGTTAGTTGTTTTTGTTTATCCTGCTATTTATAATGAGTTTTACCTTTCGAAAACCAGTGATGTTTTTTGGGACCTATCCGTGATCAATCGACGTGCGGCCAACATGGTTGTTATTGAACGGAACTGTTGAAAACTAGCTTTTCCCTCTCAAGGATACGCTTCCTCTATGTTTTTCCTGGTTGAAGGGGGTTTATTGGCAACTGGTGCTCTGTCACGCAGGCATGGCCCCGGGATCGAATCGCGGATCGACAATGGCCCACTCTAACCGAGCCTTCCATCCTCATCATAGTCAGTGAAAGGGTACCAGACGCCTCTGGGGGATAAAAGCCCTGACTTTAACGTAGGCTGGCCACCGCAAGTCATTGTATAGGTCACATACGCTTCAAATCGCCCCCTGCGATTCTGGTGGAAATCGAATGCGAGGGCGCATCCTAAGAGGGGATTGACTGCACGAGACCAAGACGCTAAAGTCTTTTCCACTACTTCGTAATTTTCCTCATCTCTGCTTATTCGATTTATTTCTAATATTTTCAGTGTTCGCTTGTCTTGGATTCCTGTCGCCGGCAAATCGTGGAGCGCTCATCACCTTTGCGTTAGTATTCTATGTGCTTTTCGGAATTGTTGCTGGCTATGTAGCAGCCCGCTTGTACAAGAGTAAGTCATCATAGACTGGACCTGATTATCTGTGCTGTTTTCCCCTCATTTACAAAGCGATTTCAGCATTCCAAGGCGTGCATTGGAAGACAAACGTTATTCTTACTAGTTTCCTAATTCCTGGGTAAGTTGGCTCAGATACGCCGATTTTTCAGATTTCTTCAGTATTTCCTTATATCCTTTTCTCATACGTTTTTTTTCCAGAATTTTGTTCTCTGTCTTCTTCTTCACGAACACTCTGCTATGGATAAAAGGATCGTCAGCAGCAGTTCCATTCGGAACCCTTCTAGCCTTGTTGTCACTTTGGCTATTTATTTCAACTCCAATGACGTTTATTGGTGCATTCTTCGGGTTCAAGAAGAGGGTTAGTTCTAGACTTGCGTCGACTTCCTTTCATTGTAGCAGTACTAGTTTTAAGAAGTTTTTTCCCGTTTTTTTTTAGTTCATTGAATGTTTCGATTCTTGTGAGCCAGGGTGGCTTTCGTGAAAAAATGCGCCCCCGGTGCGATGTGTCTGTTTGGTCGCGACTTTTGTCCAAGTGCCCTTTGAGTTAGAAGGGGGATGGGGTCCATTTTTTTTCGGCTAATTTTGGCAATATTCTCGGTAAGCTACGGTTGTTCAAATATAATTGTTGTACTCCAAACATACCATTTCCCAGTGAGGACTGTGTTTGGTTTTTTCCCAATCTATTTCTAGTGGTAGGAGAAATGACACCAGCGTTTTTTCCTACATTGTCAAGGATTCTCTGGTGTGTTACAACCACGAACATCAAACCGGTTCATGTGTGTGGTGTGGGGAACATGGCCTTTTTTGGGCGTGGTGTAAGTAAGTTGGAAGTATTAGGTTGTGCGGAAAGTACCTACTGAAAACTTCGCAGTAGTTCAGATGTCTCTTGGGAATTTCTGAAAGCTTCTATGGGAGTCTGGGTGAAAACTTTGCCTACCCAAATATGCGTATAACACATCGGGCCCCTTCTTTTTTGCTTACATAGCGATAAAATAACCGGACTGTCTGCACATAGTCGACATGTAATTCTTTGCGAGTTCGAATCTGGCCATTCCACTGCTGGAACTCATTGAAACCTCTGCCAAGCATTTGGCTTTAAAGCCCCTTTGACAAGTTTGTGCACACCTTGTTCCATCGCTTCGTAGCCTGAAACAGAAGAGTTGGAGATGAACCTTGATCTGGTCATCATGAAATTCCCGGCTATGCGCATGCGTACTTTAATTGTATTAATAAAAGGGAAGCCTCCCAAGAATTCTAAAAAAAAACTCGAACTCTCGTGAAGTTTGTCGGCGATCATTTTCGATCATTTTAGTAAAGTGTTCGGAACATTTCTCAACAATGTCTTAATCTTTTAAAATGTTTTGATCGGCACCGTACGTGTCGTGGAATATTTCCAATTAAATCAATTTTCAGGCTATTGAGGCTCCCGTCCGTACAAACCAGATTCCCCGTCAAGTTCCTGAACAGACGGTGTACACGAAGCCGCTCCCTGGAATGCTTATGGGTGGAATACTCCCATTCGGATGTATCTTTATTCAACTGTTCTTCATTCTCAACAGTATTTGGTAAGTAAAGCCTTCGTGATTGTAGTAATTGTGTATCTTCGATCGTAGGCGTTTTTTCTGCCCGTTTTTGCCCTGCTTTTACGTGGGTATCATGCTACTACCTGTAGTTTTTTTTTTCAAGAAACGAGTTGTGACGTTTTTTTTTTTCGAAAGTTGTTACCCCTCTTGTACTAACTGATAAGGCTTTTTGATTTATAGGGCCCATCAAACTTACTACATGTTTGGTTTCCTTTTCGTTGTGTTCCTAATTCTTATCATCACCTGCTCGGAGGCCACTATTCTTCTTGCATACTTCCATTTGTGTGCTGAGGTGAGTTTTGTTCCAAATAGCTAGATGTTTTTTTTATTCACAATTATACTTCCGTTTTCAAAATGTCAATTCGAACTTACTTTCAGGACTATCATTGGTGGTGGCGTTCATTTTTCACGAGTGGATTTACGGCCGTTTACCTGTTTGCCTATTGTGTACGATTCTTCACGAGCAAACTGGCGATCACGGGAGTTGTACGTTTCCTTTTTTTATTCTGATTTTCTGTTCACTAGTTTATGAAGGCAGCTATTAGAATTTCCAAAACCAATGAGTAACGAGTCTCTAGTTCATGCTCAATTTATTGACTTTTCCTTCCAACTCTTGAGTTTGGTTGGTTTTTGAAGTTTTACTGTGGGATCCCTTTCTCCCATATTAATGAAGAAAAGAACACGGAAATTTTGATCTGTTTGCTCAATCATCGCTCAGCCACCTGATTCAGACTTGACCACGTTTTTTTCTAGGTCTCGACAATACTGTACTTCTCCTATACTGCAATTTTCGTCTTCATGTTCTTCCTCATGACCGGTAAGTACTTTTTTACTGCGTTCACCAAGTGTTGTTTTTTGTTGAAAAATTCACGAATACTCCTTCTACGTATTTAGCCGAGAAAAATTTTATCGAGTGATTTGTTTTTGATAGTGTCGAAAGTCTCTGAATGCTCAACATATATAAGCATGAGTTTACAGTGAGTGACCCTGTGAGTTAGACCTGTTAGGATGAGGTGTTAGGGGCTGGCTTACTCTGAAGGTTCGGGTATGGAACTGCGTATTTTTTCTCACCCAAGCCCATTCCTGTTCTTCCGGGGTCGCTTAATTGGTACAAGAATCGTGTGAGAGTATAAAAGTCCTGACTTGTATACTGACTGTCCACTGCAAGTCGTGGTATGGGCCTCGTACGCATTCTAAATGCCACTGCTATCCTGAATGGAATCAGTTGTGGGGCACATCTCAAGGGGGATGGGTTATAGACTCCCTCACCACATGGGGTTGGCATAGTGTTACTAGAATTACTACTTCATGTCGTATTAAACAGTTTTAATAATATCGGAAAATAGAGAGGAAATGCGAAACTTGCCAACACTCATCCTCTTTGAGCTCACGTGGCCATCAACTTGTAGCCGTTTAATTCCTTTTGTTTACAAAATGGTTATAAATTGGTAATCAAGTGGTTCTTTGGTAATGTTTCTTGTGTATTGTTTTTACTTGTATTTTTTAACAGGTACAATCGGATTCCTGGCGACATACTATTTCATGCACAAGATCTATGCCTCAGTGAAAGTGGACTAAACTGCTTTTTAGCATTAGAATCATTGTTTATTTGTTCAATGGTTAAAAATACATCACATCACATAAATACTTTGTTAATATGGGTTCTTTTCTATTCCGGCAGATAGTGGTCATTTATTGAATTTAAAATGCTCTGCTTTATTACTGGAAGTGACGGTTACTAACCCTGGTCGTCAGTATTTACTTGAAGCATGGAATTAATCCACTGTTAGACACTTTTACAAATATATATTTATATAGAGACGTCTATTCTTCCCTCACTCTGCGCTACTATCCTGTATTATTGTTTTTAACTTTTAAATTATATCGTCACTAGGCAATATGGCTGTGTTTTAGTGCTACGAATGTTTGTTTTCTTCATGTTTTTTTTCCTCACGATCATTTAATATTGTTTGTAATGATCACTAATTATCGATAAAGCCACTGGTCGGGATATCCCAGCAATGCTCTCGCTCTTCAGCTTTCGATTTCATATATACCGTATGCTAACCATTACTTCTCCACTATATCAATATATATTTTTCATGGTTAGCTATACATTATGGTGTAGTTTTAGCTGTCCTTATTAACTCTTTTTGTGATAAACCTATATAGAAAGTAATCCATGTGTCGTCTTTTTTAATGCTGTTGTTTTTCGGTGAATTCTTCATGTCAACTCATTTGAAGACGCATGAGTCCATGACGATTTGACCATTATTGATTGAGTGGTACAGCGGCGTCTGCTGTCGCTTCTGGCCCTGTGCCAACTGTATTAAAATAACGAGTATGAGCTAAATTGGTGTTACATCGATTGCCCACGATGAATCACGAAAGGGCTCTTATCCTTACTCCGAGTAAAGAGCAACTGTAGTCAGGGGTTGGGGTGAGGAACATCCTTCGTTTCCAATACTAAGCGATGGAGTGGAGAGAAGGACGGGTAGCCGTGTTTTTAGGCCTTTGATTGTGCTGGAAACTTTTTCACAGGGAAGGTTTCCACAGAGGTCTTAGTAAGGAAGGAGCATCGGAGTCAGATGGCCATCTCGTGCAAAGAGCCGGGAAATGGAAGGAGTTGGTCATTCAGTTGACCCCTAGTTCACTTCTTTTCAAAAGTATTGTGCTAACGAACTGCTCGTGATGAACAAGCACTCACCCACCTCGTTGCTGTCCCTCCCTTAAGGCTTAGGTGAAAACTTTATTTCCCTGACTAAAAAACGTTCCTAAGAACCATTACGGGCCCACAAATCTGGCCACAACTCCTTCTATGCGCTCTAGCGCCTAATGTTAGAGACAAAGGGTGGCCCTACCCCCGTCTATGCGCGCGGCCAATTGCGCGGCGAAGTTCGTAACGATTTGAACGACTTTAGCGCCCATCATTGGGGCCTGAATTTGAAGTAGAGTAGGTTAGAATGTTCATCTGACCCGACTAAACTACTCTACTTCGTGTTTGTGCCCCGGAAAATTGGCGTCAGAGTCGTACAAATCGTCACCGCGCAAGTTGCCGCGCGCGTCCTCGGACGCACCTAGTGCACGTCTCCCACCCCCGCCTTCATTCTCGACCAAAGTAGTTCCACATGTTTCGTATTTTCTTTTTTCTTACAAATACTTATTTACATTGCTTAGCTAATTTTCTAGATTGAGGCTGTTTTTTAGAGCTGCCTCCCCTCATGGAAAATAGAATTCTATTTCTGTTGTATTTCATTTTTTTCGGTGGATAAGCGATTCACAGAGACTTGCCCTTAGCAGACACAAGGAGCAGGTTAGTTTTTTTGAAAGTGTTTTCACAGTGCTAGATCAAATAGGTTTCGTAGGTGTCGGATTGACTTTCACGTTATCTAAGCCCTGTGGTTTTGGTAAGATATTTTCTATTTACTTCATAAGCCTACTCCTTTCTTATTCTTTTGGTATGTCGCGTAGGCGAAAGGCTCTGTAGAGAAGTTCTGTAGGTGATTTTCCAATCTGCACAATTCGTTTTGTTGATTTTGGAACTATGTTGATCTGGAATCTGATCTAGAACTATATGATCGAGGTGGGACACACAGTTCGTTTCAAATTGTACTGGTAGTGCTTCTTCAAGTGACTTTTACGAGATAACATACAAGTTTTTGGCCCTTGCTTTGCTCACTGGCTTTACAAAAAATACAATTTAAAATAGTTTGAGCCTTGATGGATACAAAAGATGTTTCATCACAAGTTTACAAAGCAGTTTTTCTCAGAATTGTTGGATTGTTGAGGAGGTTCCGCTTTGAACATTGTTTTTTTCTTGTCATTTTTTTGACTGAGGAAACTTTCTTGATCGATGACTTAGCGTTCCCCACTATCGATAACTTTACCTTCACTGTCAACCTACAGATCCTAACTCCTCCAGAAAAACGGAACGTTTGTGCGAAAAAAATGAGATGGTAGGTCCATCCGTTTCCTGTAACTCTGAAGGGCTGCCTTCTCCTTACCCGATAGAAGTGCATCGTTATCGTCACTAATTACACTTTCAGTAAGCCTATCTGTCCCAGTTCTACTCATTACCATAGGTAGCCTTACTCTCCTGTTTCCCATTGCTCGGGTGACAACACTCCTTTTACCATCAGCTGACCCTTACTTGTATCGTTGATGTGTAAAATCTAGCTTTCGTCTCCCTTTCCATTCAACAAAGCTTTTCTATGCAGTAGAAGTAGTAATGATCCGATGCTGTTGACATGAGAGCCTTTGCCCGATTCAGGGAGTCGGTGCGGGACCCATACCGGAAGAATACAACAATAGTTAAGCACAGTGGTGTAGTTAAGGGCAGCCGTTTTGTTCCATCCAAGAGGCTAGCCTGATAACTGGTAGAACTGCTGGCTCGGAAAGTAAAGTAGCGCGACGATCTTCATCTTGATGAACATGTTGTCGTCCGGAACATTTTTCTTGGGAACAGAACGGCCCGCTACCCAGCACCTTCTATTAACCCCTGTTATCGTGGACAATCGGCTTTGAGGCTTTGTGGACCACTTCTATTGATCCGTTCTCGGAAGAAAGTATAGTTGTTCCTATATATTTCTGTATTATGTATTATTTGTGTATTATGTATTATTTGTATATTTGTATGTTATTTCTATCAACCCATAACGGCTGTCCATCCCAAAAAATTATTTCAGCCATTGAAGAATTGTGACCTCAAAACAATTCTTGAGTTCTTTCAACAGCACCTTTACAATCTAGGAGCTCTACCTTTAAGCTGCACAGTAACCTTTTTGTGAGAACATCTCACAGTAGCTCTTATTAGCCCGTTCTATCAGCCCATTTTCTTACTCTTCACCTTCAGTACAAAATGAGCTTACGTAAAGTTCAGTAGTTCCCCTAACAGTAGATCGTACTCGAATGATTTGAATTTCCGCCGTTTCCTGATACGGTAGAGACAATCAGGCTAAAAATCCGTTTGGGGATGATTCATTGTATCAGAAGAGTGCCAAGTCCATCTCGACTGAGAGGGTTCCTGGAAATGCCAATTCCCATAGAGTCGTTCGGCATGATAACTTCGGACAGTCCCTCACCCTGCTCGTCCCTCACCCTGCTCATTCCATTCCGCTCCGTGAATCGATGTGGAGATTATCTCGTATTACTGGGTGCCAAACGTTCCATTGAAGTCATCGGGATCACCTTGAAGGAACTATGATCTTTTCTGTAGAACTTTCTCAAACCCCCGCTCCCAGCTCTTCTTCCTCGTGGTTTATTGTTGGTGCGTGGACAACGAAGACCGTTGGAGTCGGGGTGGGTTGAACCACAACCTTTCAATCGCTAACATCCGATTCGGGTTGTCAAGCTCCCCTATAAATCGATGCTAATGGCCAATGGTTCTTCTCCAGTCTCCGATGTCTTCTCGTTTCGCTCAGTCCGATGACGTCGTATCTGTCCTTCCTAGCTTGCATGATCAGGTCTTCTAGACACGTTTTCGATGAAAGAGTTCGTGAATTGAGTGTGCAGATCGCCATCTTGGTCGTTCTTATTTTAGCAATACTTTTATGGTTCTGAATTTTGAGCAGGCTCTCTCGAACGTCCTAACCAATGCTCGCATATTGGGGACCACTGCAGTCTCAGGGAAGTGGGGTTCACTTATGTTATTTTGTTTTGGCATATTAGTACTCACAAATAGCCTGCTTGTCTTTTCGATGAGGGCCGCATAGACTTTCGGTAACTAGCCAGGCTATTCCAGAGTGGTCCCAAAGTGGATAAGCGGCTTTTTTGTTGCAGACGACCCTGAATCGCTCCCGATGTACTTAACGGTCACCCGAATCCTGAATCGCTCCCAATGTACTTACCGGTCACCCGAATAGAAGCTCTTAAAAGCTCGTGTGCAGTATATCACCTGCACCCGCAGATTCTCCTCACGCGCATGCAGGTATACACCTGCGAGCGAACGAAATATCGAACGACCCAAATTGACCCGACGCAACAGAAAAAAGAGGTCCATCTCCTTATTCCACTTTTGTCTCTGGACAAGTGCCGGTGACTTTTGATCCGCGATTTATTTCCCTATATCTTACTATTACCTAGGGTCGCGCGATATAGTCTCGTCATCGACCGACTAGAGATCCTTCATTGCGACGGGGTCCGCGGTGAATGAGATCCGTAGCCAAAGAGTAATAATGAGGAGAATAAGTTCAACCACAACCAGTTGGTTGTGAATTAGTCTGAAGTCTGAGTCTTGGGGCGTTAAGCAATCCCGTCTGAGGGGTGTGCCAGCGCATTCAACCTCTATTTAGAATCGTAGTGGCTTATTGAATGCGTATGCAGTCTATACAATGACTTGCGGTGGCCAGCCTATGTGCAAGTCAGGGCTTTATCCTTCCAAACGAGTCTAGTACCAATTAACCGATCCTGGAGGGATGGAAGGCTTCGGTGGCCTAAGCGGACATCGATCCGGGATCCGAACTCTTGACCATGCCTGTGTGATAGTGCGCCTTTCGCCACTAAACCACCTCCGCCCGATTAGTTATGGATTAAAAATGTTTTTTTTCAAGTAGAAATTTGTTGGTTGCAGATTCTGTTTAATTTGTTTGTTTTAATGTTATTCGCTTCAGATTTCGAATTAAGATTGAGTAGCGGAAATTCCCCGTTTCACGCATTTGGTATAAGCAGCGTTCAGAAAATCCGAGGATACTGATTCGTTTTTCCACAACAAAATTGAACAAATTGTGAAAACCTGAAACTGCCAGATCCTAGGAGGTGGTTTCTTTATCGTTCTTCTTGTAATTCTTCTCAATTCTTCTCCTCCTTCCTTGCTCCCATGCCGTTGCAGGATTTGCCTTTTTTGTCAGTCATCACCAAATCCTTCCATCTACTTCGTCTTCTGCCATCATATGGCTTACGAAAATCATACTTGAACTATTCTTCCTAAAATGAGAAACATTCTGAAGGACTATATACCTCTCAAAGCGGAGTTAGTTTTGAAAGGCATCTTGTCACTCAAAACTTTTCTTATTTTGAGAAGAATATAGCCATGTTTAATCCTACAAGTTTTCTGAACCTCCACTTCTCGTGGAAATTGAGCTTGCGTAAAGTTTGGAAGTTATAATTGCCTTCAACTGGATCCGAAATGCTCAAATTCTCGCCATTGCCTGATACAGTAGTTTCCGCACAACGATTTCGTGTATTAAGTCGCTTATTGACCCGTTGCCGAATGAAAAAGTAGTTGTATTTGCGTAGAGGGAGTAGTAGTAAGGGATTTTCGAAATGTTCTAAATAGATCAAGGAGCCGTAGTGCATAAAAAAGAGTATTTTAGCTATAGAACATATGGAAGTCTTGGAACAGTTCCCCTCCGGTTTGGGCGGTATCGTTGTAAAATTAGGAGCTCTACAACTGAGCTAATTTCAGCTCAAGTTAGGCTCGGGTGAGCTAGCGGGACGATGATAACAGTAGTCTCCTGATCACACAATGATTTAGGGAAATCGGAAGGAGATGTAGTTGAAATTGTTGAGCTCTGAATTCAACACGAGTCTCCTCTGGTTTTCCTTTGCACCTCTGGTAAAGTGACCTTCGTAGTGTTGCTCATGGTCTGCTCAACCGATTCTGGGAATTCTTGGAAGGCAGCTTCTGGTGTTTTCCGTTTAAAGTCGTCCTTTCCTGCTCTTGCTTTCTTGGGGTGCTCGACTCGATGGCTGTCTTCTGGGAGAGGTCTGTGCTGCGAACCAATACTTCACGAGGCGGAACCTTGATATCTTGACAGTATTGAAGACGATCTTCTTCCGACTACCCTAACGAATTCCGTTTTTCTCACTTGACTGCTTTAGTTACCATCCGAGTTTCCCTTTTTGCCAAAAAGTGCTGCAGAATGCTAGGCTGTGGCTGCAGCTGCAGGTTGGAAATCCTTCCTCCCTCGTTTCTGATTTCCTCTATGTAAAATTTCCCTAGTTGCCTCCGTTCACTGCCATCGTAGCCATTCAGGTTACCTTTTTTAGTGAGGTATTAACCTGATAGCATCGTCACGGCTCCAATAGAGCTCATCCCTTCATTCAGGAGGCTTCATTCGTTGAAATTCTTTTTATTTTGCTCGAAGCTGCGCAGATTTGGCTTTTTTTGAAGGAAGAGTTCATACAGTTTCTTTAAAATCAGTTAAGCTGCAGTTCCAAGAGTGCCGGTTTAAAAAAAATTAGGTGTTAAGACAGGGTGTTCTGTTACAAGTTCTTCATCGTCTTCAGGAACGGCCTACTACTCATGACGTAGTTAAACTTGGGAGACGTTTTACTCCAGAAAAGTTTTTATCTCTGAAATTGATGTCTCTTAAGCAGTTTCAAGACTCCCTTTAGAAGGATTTTCCGATCGCTTTTGTTGACAGCTTGCTATCATTCAGCTTCAACAAAAATATTATTTAAACTATGAGTTTGCTCCTAATATTTATATTTTTGCTTAACGTTTTATTCTGTGGCTATAGTCACAGCCGACGCCGTCCTCTTATTTTAAGCATCCTTTTATTTTTCTGAAATTCGTGCAGGCTCTCTCAGAAGTCCTAACCAATGCTTTTAACTAGCCAGGCTACGCCAGAGTTGTCCCAAAGTAGATAAGGGGCTTCTTTTTTGGAGGCGACACTGACTCTCTCCCAAGTACTTATCGCTCACTCGAATGAAAGCTTTTGGCTAAGCCCATGTGCATGATACCAGCTGCACCCACAGATTCTCCATATCTGCATGGTGCAGCTACGAGGGAGTGGAACAGGAGATATCGAACGACTCAAATCGACCTGACCCAGCAGAAAGAGGTGGTCCATCCTCTTATTCCACCTGTGCCTCTGGACAAGTGCTAGTATCTTCTGGTTCGCGTTTTATTCCCATATCCCTTACTGTTACCTAGGATCGTCACCGACAGTCTAGAGATCCTTCATTGAGACATGGTCCACGATGAAGGAGATCCGTAGCCAGAGAGTAATAATAACCACAACAAGTTGGTTGTGGATTAATATGAAGTCTAAGTCTTGAGAAATAATTAATCCTGTCTGATGGATGCGCCCGCACGTTCGGCTTCCATTCAGAATCTCAGTGGCGTTTTGAAAGCGTATGTAGCCTTTTCAATGACTTGCGGTAGCCAGCCAATGTACAAGTCAGTGCTTTTATTCTCCCCAACCGAGTCTGGTACCAATCGACCGACCCTGTAGCGATGGGAGGCTTCGTTGTTTGGGCAGAGACTGATCAGGGATTTGAACCCGTGACCATGTGTGTGTGGTAGTGCGCCTTTTGCCACTAAACCATGTTCGCCCGATTGGTGGTGATTAGAAAAAGTTTTTTCCCAAGCAGAATTTTGTCCTTAGCAGATAGTGTATAAGCTGTGTATGTCGGTGTTATTTGCTTGAAGTTTTGAAAAAAAAGTTTGAGTAGCGAAAATTCCCCGTTTCACGTATTTGGTATAAGTAACGTTCAGAAATCCTTTCCAGTAGGTGAAGAAGACTTGTATTTGTGGGTAACATGTTTGCGAAAAATATCTAGGGTAAACTCTGTCATTACCGTGCAGTAATCGTCTTGTGGGGTTCGAAACGAGCTGAACTGGGTCGGTAGTATTTCAGACTCAGACAAACAATTTGCAGCCTCCGGCACCATGCACTCCTCGCTTACCTCTCATGTACTGAGGGCTGGGGTGGAGATCATGGCTTTCCCACTGGTGAAAAATTGAAATTGGGAGATCCTATGGATCCTCTCTTGTTCTTGTTGTGATTCATCTTGCTTCTTTTGCTTCTTCTCCTTCGGTCCACTGCCGTTGCAGGATTTGCTGTTTTGTCGGTCGTCGTCAATTCCTTCTATCTACAGCACTTTTGCCATAACTATAGCTATGGTAAATCCTTTTTGATCCAACCTTCTTAAGATGAGAAACATTCTGAATGACTATACGTTTCTTCAGAATAGAGGTAATAATTTCATATTTTGGAAGACATATAGTCATTCAGAACGCTTCTCATTCAAAAAAGAGAATAGCCATTCAATCCTATAGATGTTCTGATCCTCTACCTCTCATGGGAAGTGTGTTTGGCGGTTTAGAATATGTAGTTTGAACCTTGACGTATACAAAACATGTTTCATCACAAGTTCACGAAGCATTTTTCTCAGAATTGCTGTATTGCTGAGCGGGTTCTGCTTTGAACATTGTGTTTTTTGGCAATTTTTTTTGACTGAAAATCCTTTATGATCTTATGATCGATGACTTAGCGTTCCTTACTATCGATAACTTTCTTTCACTGTCAACTTAAGATCATTTCAAATTTTATGTGTTGAATGGGGTGTGGCCTATACAATTGCTTGCGGTGACCAGCCGATGTACAAGTTAGTGCTTTTATCCTCTCAGACGAGTCTGGTACCAATTGCACGACCCCGGAGGGATGGAAGACTTGGTTGGCCGAGGCGGATATCGAACCGGGAATCGAACCTGTGACCATGCGTGTGTCATAGTGGCCAACTAGCCACTAACCCACCTCCGCCCGATTGGTGGTGATTAAAAATGTTTTTTTTTCAAATAGAACTTTGTTGATAGTAGATACTGTTTAATCTGTTTTGATGTTATTCGCTTCAAATTTTGGCAAAAAAGGAAAAGCGAAAATTCTCCCGTTTCACGTATTTGGTATAAGTAGCGTTCAGAAATCCAGCTCGATAATATGTGCACAAAGATTTGTATTGTATATTTATTTGAGAATAATATATTTGTAAAAAATATATAGGGTGCACTTAGTCATTACTGTTTAGTAATCGTCTCATGGGGTGCGAAACGAGCTGTTATGGGTCAGTAACGTTTCATACATATGCAAACAGTCACGCTTCTGCGCTTTCGAGTACTGAGGGCTGGAATAGAGAAATGTGGGCGCCTTATTTCGGCCCACATATAAGTCGCAATGGATCATCGCTTCCCCACGGATAAAAAAATGAAAGTGCAAATCCTATAGGGTAGTTTCTATCTCATCCTTCGTGTTGTTCTTCTGACCTCCTCTCCGACCCCTCCTTTAGTGCCGTGCCATCGCAGGGTTCCCTTGTCAGTTTCCTACGATGTCTTCTGCAGTCGTCTTGGCTTCGACGATATCCTTCTTGGTTTCGTTCTACTCAATTTTTTCGTTCCGCGGGGCCTCTTTTCCTCGACTCGAACCACATATATGCTTCTCTAATCCGGTGGTTCTGCGTCTATCTCATTTTATGCCCATACCTTTTCAAGCACTGCTTTTTCATCTTCAGCTGGATAAGGGCTGTTTGCGTGGGCGTTCTTGACGTTTTCGTTTGTACCTCAGTCAGTACGAACATGAGACCATCTCAACACCTCATTTCCGATGAGTGCAGCTGCTTTTCATAGTTTCCGCCTTCGCACGAGCACTTATTGTCTCAAGATAACTTTGTGAGCTTCTCCACTGACCGCTTTATTTTTATCTTGAGCATCACGGAGCACCATCAGTCACGAAGGATACCAGTATACCTTTCTCCATGTTATCCATGCGGCCATTGAACCAGTCTTCACAGTTACAGCCTAAGCCTTGCTACTGTTCCACCTGCACCTGAACTCGGCTGGTTTTCTAAAGGTGAGACCGCCGCTGTTCTTGACGCCGTTCCCCATCCGTCTCTTGATTAACACGACGCCGGACTTTGTCTGTCTGAACACGAAATTTTCTCTTTACTGAGTGGCGAGCTGCTCATATAAGGCCCTTCATCCCGCTTTCCTTAGTCTTCCAGCCTATTCCCTGTTCGCTACTTCGGCTATGGTGAGCTCCTTGCAATTTATGTGAACAGCTAGGCCTTCTGGGCTTCCCCTTTTTGCCAGCTCTTGTTGGCTGCTTTGTTCTTCCTCCATACTCGCTGGAATTCATTTTTCAAGAAACACACTGCTTTATCTCCTTTGAATTCACTGCCCACATTGAAACTTTCCTGTGATTTTACGGAGATTTGATCGAAGCTACTTTAAGTAGCAAGTACCATTGACCTACCGCAGCTCGATATCATGAGTGCCAACACCATTCGTTCCTGTTCTGAATGGTTTTAAGCAGTTTACCGTTGAGTTTTATGGAATTCCCTTTGCGATTGGTAATTAGGACTGCTTTGGTTTCTAAGTTCATACAAAGCCAACATCGATCATGTCCATGCGAGAAAACCGTTCCTAAGTCGGACCAGAGTCGTTCAAACGTCGAAAGAAGGGGGGGGGGTGTAATGAAGGTTTTTCTCCCTGCCCATTTGAATCTAACGCCATCGCATACTTCAGCCATAGCTACTTCCCCTACATCGATGCAAAATCTGGTCCTGGTTCCGGTAAAGTGCTTCATGTCTACTCCCCAGCTACTCTTTGGTGTTCTTCGTGTTAGCAGTTCTCTCAAGTTCAGAGTCATCCTTTCAATGGGCAATTCTTGTAAAGTTGTGCAATGGCCTTCACAACGTTTTCCAAACCATAGCGGGTACTGTTCCCATACTTTCAGCCGAGTATGGGTAACTGTTCTGTGTCCAGATGCATCCTTTTGTAGCTCATGTACCTCTTTGGCTCCTGAGGTGAGTCACCAGGTGAAGTATGTACATATAGAGGTGGTACAGTAACGGTTCTCGCAAATATGTTTTATACAAATATAATCGGGTAATATCGGGTAATTCACGTCATTGAATCGAGATTCCGAACGCTAGTTTAATCAAAACGTGAAGCGGGAATTTTTGATCCTACAATCACTTTTGAAATATGTAGAGATTAATATCGAAGTTCGCGAAGAGAACGGAATTTCGGATCAACAGTGTTCTGCAAAATAAAAGAAACAATTCTATTTGACAACCAGCTCATTATATTTCTGATTATGTACAACGCGCTTTATTACATGATCCGGATCCTTTCTACTTTCGAACGTTTCCGGATGCTATCCAAATCAACTACGTGAAACGGAAAGTTTTCAGTCCGCAAAGGGGAATGAATCCTTTGCATCTATAATTGAAAAGTCGGCTGAAAAATGCAGGGCCTGCTCATGGAATAATAATTTTATTTTGGTGGGAATATCGATTATTGTTATATTAATTTATATTTTCCATGTTTTAGTAGCTTTACTGTCTACTAATTATGTCTAACTTTATGTCAAGCGCTAACTTTGACCTTACCTTCATCCTTATCGCGTGCTCAAGTAATATCAGTTGGCGGAGCTTCAGTGGCGCAAAAAAATTTAGGAATTTGAAAGCTCGAGGCAAATGTTTGCAAAAAATTTTAGGTAGACCTAATACATGATTTTTGTGGTGTATTTCAAGCAAGGTTGAAAATTGAAAATTCCCCGTTTCACGTGTTTGGTATAAGCAGCGTTCAGGAAACCCGGGATACCGATTCGTTATTCCACAACAAAATGTACAAATTGTGAAAAATTGGAACTGCCACATCCTAGGAGGTGGTTCCTTCATTGTTCCTCTTGTAATTCTTCTCAATTGTTCTCCTCCTTCCTTGGTCCAATGCCGGATTTGCCTTTTTTGTCAGTCATCACCAATCTCTTCCATCTACATCGTCTTCTCCCATCACTATGGCTTACGAAAATCATTCTTGATCTAATCTTCATAAAATGAGAAGCATTCTGAATGACTATATGCCTCTCAAAGCGAAATTAATGTTGAAGAGCATCTTGTCACTCAAAACGTTTTTTATTTTGAGAAGAAAATAGCCATGTTTAATCCTACAACTTTTCTGAATCTTTACTTTCCGTGGAAATTGAGCTTGCATAGAGCTTGAAGGTTATAAATGCCTTCAGCTGGATCCGAAATGCTCAAATTCTCGCCATTGCCTGATACAGTAGTATCCGCCCAACGATTTCGTGGGTTAGTTCGCTTATTGATCTGTTGTCGAATGAAAAAGTAGTTGTATTGTGTAGAGGGAGTAGTAATAAGGAATTTTCGAAATGTTTCAAACAGGTCAAGGAGCCGTAGCGCATATCAAAAAAGTATTTTAGCTATAGAACATATGGAAGTCTCAAACCAATTCCTCTGCGGTTTGGGCGGTACCGTTCCAAAGTAGCTCTGCAACTTGTGGTAATCTGAGAACAGTAAGTCGAATGTTGGAAGATTTGGAATGCCGGCGTTTTCTGTTCCCGCGCAACGATTCGGTCTGTCAAACCTCATATAGATCCGTTTCCAGATAGGAAGACAATTTTTTGTGTAAAGGGGACAGTACTAGGAAATTTCTCAAAGTAGTCCTACCAATTTACAGTAAACTAATGAAGCCATCGAGGAACTGGTAACCATGATCGAGACCTGTCCGATTTTCGATGTACGGTTGCAAAGTAAGAGCGCGACTACCTGAGGTGGTCGGGAAGCTGCCCAGGCTGTGTGGTGTACACCTGTGTTGGGATAAGGAATCTGGAAAAAGATGGAATGATATCAGTATTAAGCTGCAATTGTTCCAGTAGGGTTTCTGACCGTCTAGCACTCATGAAAGATGAGAATGGGATGTCTGTTATTAGTCATTCCTTTCTATCGGCTGTTCAAAGATTGTGATTCTGCCTGTTGCCTTGTGTAGTAGTTTCCGCTCAGACATTCCTGGATCGGATCTTCTGAATATAAGGTTTGAGGTGAGATTCGGTAATGTCCCAGAGAAGTACCAGTACTTGTACCTGTCGTACCGTTTTACAGCAAATTACCCGAGCGCCACTAACGTTTCCATTTGTCCCTTCTTCAGGCCCTCGTGCTTCCGTGGGCCCACTCGTTCGAAGGGCGCGAAGCATAGGAGGTTCCATTCCTTTCGGTCGGAGGTGGGTGAAGAGTCCGATCACCTAGTCAACGCTACTTTGGTTCTCGTTTCGCCCGAAGAATCCAGTAACTTCCCTGGCAACGGGTCATCGGCGAATCGCTTGGTCCTTTCGGCTCAACTGCGCTTCAGTTCCGATTCTGACTCTTCGATGACCACTTGGATGCAACGAACGGCTGCTCTCAACTATTCTCGTGGGCTCAACTTCTTGTATTCTTCCCGCATGGACATGCTTGTTCATCGTTCAGCTTCTCGATATAACCGATGGTACAACTTTGTAACAGCGTTGAAGTTAATGATATTCGTAGATGAACCGACCCTGCATATATCCTAGTGTAATGAATGAAATAAGTGAATGAATTCCACGCATCAAGATCAAGATGACTGATGGGAGAGATGACTGGCTCCGTACAAAGTGACCGATGCATCGCTTCATGACTACTTGTACATGTAGTAGGTGGCCCAGTCCAAGTAAACCAGGTTTCCGCCCCCCGAAGGCACGATAATGCTATCATCCGATAGCTTCTCCCATTTTGTCAGTGTATTTTAACGTCGATCGAATCTTACAAGCAACCAGAGTGAAACCTCGTCCACTGTTCATATGAAGGGCTTGAAACCGCAAATTTTTTTATTTTTCGTTTCTGTCAAGAATTTGTTATAAAACTCATAATAATCAATAAGGGCTTCAAAAGCTGCAGGTTATGCCCTGATGGAACTATTATTCGAAGACGTGTCACGATTTTGGATATGGGAAAGGGGTGATAGTGTGCCTGCCACTGGTCACCCAATCACCTCCGTCCGATTGATGGTTAATGAAGAACTTTTTTTTCGAAATAGAGTTTTGTTTATGGCAAATTCTGTGTTATTTGGGTATCATGGTGTTATTCGTTTCATATATTGAAAAAAGATTGAGAAGCGAAAATTCCCTGTTTCACGTATTCGATATAAGTAGCGTTCAAAAATTCACTTCAGTATCAAGAAAGCTATATTCAAGTTTGAATGTACATGTAAAAAATTGAAATTGCAAGATCCTATAGGGTGGTTTCCATCTCATCCTTCTTGTTGTTCTTCTAGCTTCTTCGCCCACTCCTTCTTTAGTGCCGTGCTTTCGCAGGTTCGCTGTTCTTGTCAATCGTCACCAGTTCCTTCCCTCAGCAGTGCCTTCTGCCATTACGGCTTCAGAGAGATCCTACCTCTTCTTTGATGTTCCCCCCATGGGTCCTTCCTATAGACTTAGAAGAAGAAGCAACGGAACCACCCCATTCGAGAAGAGAACTACATTACTTCTCTTCTCGAATGGGGTGGTTCCGTTGCTTTCTCGCCATACTATAGCAGACGCTGGTCCCTCATATTCGGCTGAGCCGTAGCTGTTTGCATGGTTGTCCTGTCGTCTACCTTTCTGGCCCTAAATTTTTTCCCTTTCCTAGCTAGATCTCGCGCTCTCGCAAAGTTCAACTGTAGCTGCTTCCCCTTGATCGTATGGCCTCGGTTTCGGTGAGACTCTTCCTATCCACATCTGTCTGCCTATGCTTTGAGGATCTTATTGCCCGTTTCTCCTGAGCAATTAGTCGTTTACTAATAAGGCATTTCTTACCTGATCATCTTGCAGCCCTCACACCTTTTGTACTAACCAGAGCGCTCTCACACTTTTGGCAGTGTATGGGTGATCATTGCGATGTCTCTTTCCTAGCCCCATCTTGATGCATCCATTTCTTGCCCTCATAGTCGTTGTATATCGCAAGCCTCGACACTTCCTGGTGGACCCTTTCTTCAAGTGTTGGCAGCATCGACCTGGTAATAAGGTACATGGAATCTTCACTAGAAGCCCATCGGGAAGCAGCTGCAATTATCAAATTCCACTTCGATTATGTGACACTACATCATACATAGGAGGACAATGATTTGCTTTGCCTTGTTGGGGGGGGGGGTTAATCTGGACTTGGTGTCAGGAACAATTGTGTAGTGGTGGCGCCACAATTCACTGCTTTATGTAATTGTTCCCACAATAACACTTTTATTTGGATTTTTGGAGGTGTAATGCAAGCGAGAAGACGTGATACCCCTCACATGCCATTTCTGTCATGTTAATGTCAAGCAACTTCAATTTTCACCCTTCTTAATAAACCATACTTTTTGCTAAGTCGACGAATTTTCTCGCTCTCTTCGCCACCGATGCATATTCTCCGCCACCACTTCCGCTTCTCAGCGTGAAGAGGTTCCCTAAAACTTATCCATAAATTGTGATTTTACGACCCTTGTCCCCCTTCTTGGCAACGATTTATCCTGTTTGGGTGTAACCAATAATGACGGTACAGAAATTGAAAAATCAAACCGCTCTTGCTACGGGAACTTGGAGTGTTTTTTTTCCTAAAACCCTGAAGCTAGCCCAGCTACTTACCCCTCCCTAATCAAGGCATCGTCTAGTCTTGGGTCGGTAGAAATGCTTCATGTCTACGTCCCCCAACCTATTCTTTGGGGTTCCCCGTGTTCAGTTCCCCTGAGCTTCGAAGTCAATCTCTCTTTGGGTTTTTCTTATTTTCCTTGTTAGGTTTTCTAACGGCCTTTGAACCACGTTTTCAAGCAAATGGGTAACCGCTCTGATGCATACCTGTACAGTGGCATAGCTTTACATGTTGAGTGCAGTTCAATTTGGGACAGGACCTACCCCAAACAAAGATTTCACCTATAGCACGATTATGCTATCATTCGAGAGCTTAACCTTCTTCCACAGTGTGTTTTACACCATTTCGCTTCAACTAGAGATAAACTGGATACTCTGTTTACATGGTTGACATGAAACCGCAAACTCCTTGATTTTTCGGTTCCGTCAGGAATAACTGAATGAACTTGGGAAAAAATCGATAAGTGCTTCGTATATCGTAATTTTTGCTCATGTGAGTCTATTATTCCAATATGTAACATATTTTAGGAAATACTAGTGGTTGCTCACTGCTATTACAAGATTCTATGTGCATAATGTGTACACTATAAAATGTCCCCGAGTTCGGGCACCAAAATCCAGAAACATCTCAGGCGAAAATGTAGCATATAAATGTTATGTAATATATATATATATATATAATATAAACCACATCCTTGGTGTGTCTGTATGTTTGTCTGTTTGTTTGTCTGTTTGTCTGTTTGTCGTCGCAAATTTCAGTATCATCTGACGAAGCAACTGTAGAGATCGGGTCAAGTTTGGAATGGGTCGAGCATAAGGCAGGACCAACAGAGCACACGTGAGCTCAGCGGAGCTCCGCCCCCAAGGGGCGGGGCGTGCGCAGGAATTGGGCGGGGTCATGGGCGAATTCTTCCAATTCGGTCTCATAACATTCCAGACACCGGAAAAAATGTGCAAAGGTGAGAGATGGGTCAAAAATTAAAATGAAGGAAATTTACCGTCGGTGGGCGGAGCGTTCTCGCAGTGGGCGGTACTTTCCACAGAGATTCATAACTCGATTCAACGAAGGCGTCGAGGCCAGGAAAAAAATATAAAGAGTGAGCAAGGCCTTATGTGTGCTGGGCATGCGTAAGTACAGCGGAGCCCCGCCCACGAGGGGCGGGGCGTACGTTAAGGTGAAAGCTACTTTTCAAAAATTAGTGTAACTTCGTTCGGAAACGTTCTAGAATGCGGAAAAAAGTGATTGGAGGTAATGGAACAAATGTGGTCAATTTCTCGAAGTGGGCGTGGTTGGCACCAAAGTGGGCGGGGCTTAGATCAAAAATTCATAACTCTATTCAGAAAAGTTCTGGGACGCGGCAAAAAGGTATTAAGGTGTAAAAGAACAAATGTGGTCAAATCCCAGAAGTGGGCGGGGTTGGCACTAAAGTGGGCGGGGCTTAGATAGAAAATTTATAATTCTATTCAGAAATGTTCTGGGATGCGGCAAAAAGTATTAAGGTGTAAAAGAACAAATGTGGTCAAACCCCAGAAGTAGGCGGGTTGGCACTGAAGTGGGCGGGGCTTAGATCAAAAATTTATAACTCTGTTCAGAAATATGGCGTAAAACAAGTGAGCGGGGCTTACATCAAAATTATTAAGTCTTTTTAGATGCGTTTTAGAACGCGGGCAAAAGGTGTCTGGAGGTAATAAAAGTAATGTGATTCGAAGCTTGAAGTGGGTGGGGTTTGCAAAGAGGGGAGGGGGGCTGAGATCAAAAAATTTATCCATCTTTCCTTCCCACTAATCCTGACTACATAGGTGTACAATTAGGAGATACCATTAAACTCTTTCAAAAATTAGGCTGTAAATTTTCTGAAAGTTAGTATCCATGATTCCACACACAGTAGTCCCTTCTACCCAAGAGCAAATGCGTGTAAATGTGAATGTGAAAACGTCTAAATCCCTACAACTGCCCAAAGGGGCTTTCCTCTCAAAGTTAGTGTTCATGACCACACACAGCCCAAACTACACAGGGTTTCTACGACTACATGGACTGCATAGGTATTTGATTTGGATACATCGGTGTACTCTTCATGGCCACACACAGCCCCATTTCACATCCCAAAAAGAGATGGCCGCTACAGAAGTGTCCTGGAAGAGGCTTAGATGATAAAGTCTATAATGAAAATCAGAAGCTCACGTGGCTCCTTCCCTCATGGCTAGAGCCCCGAGCGCACGCAATAGCGTGCGTGGCCGCCTGGTATAGTATATATAATGTATATAAATAGAGAAGCGGCTGGCGTTTTTCTAGGAAGGGGCAGGGCTCCGGGGTGGGTGAGCCAATTGGACGTTCAACTTTTATCCCATCTCAGCTTTTTGCATGAGATAACCATCTCACCCACCCCGGAGCCCCTCCGCTTCTTAAAAAATAGGTTTTACTCGCTCAGAAGAAGAGCATCCATAATATGCAAGCATATTTTATCATGCGCTAAGAGTTAGTTTGCTCTGAATCATCACTACAACCTCACCATTCCTTTCCAGACTCAGCCCCACTACTTTCTCGCTGGAGAGAGCGCAGGGTGCCGCGCCGTCTGCCGCGCCGCGTGCCCCCCCCCCAACCCACTTAGATCGTTTCTTCTTTCATAACCGCTTTCTGTGATTTTTACTGTTTGGTATTTGGCGTGTAGGGACATTCTCAACTTCTGGTTGAGCTCGTAACAGTATTAACAGTGAGCTAGCACTTTTTTATAGGAAGATTCGGTTCCGTCTTTTTCGTCGGCCGAAATATAAATGCTACATGAAATCTTCCGGAGTTACGCAGTTGTTTTACTTGTAGGTGTTTACTATAAATTGTTTACCGTCTTTTATGGCCGATTCTATTCATTTATTCGTCAAATGTGTTAACTGCTTTTTTAAACAGTTTCATTCGCTCATCAGTTTATGAATCAACCGGTGGCTCCCAGAATCAAATTGACTCGCCTTATTTCGTACTTTTCTACGGTCGTTACACATCCATGTTGAGAATCTTCTAGAGCTTTCATCTTTGCCAGCGCCTGAATGTGTTATTTTTGCCACGCAATTCGCCGGACTTCACCCTTGTACAACCACGCTGCCTGGTTTCCTCTGAATCCACTTCCAAGTCTCCTCTTGTTTTCCTTTCCACACGCGTTGCTCATAGACTACTCAACTCTTGGGATTCTTGGAAGTTATCTTTTAGGCAGTACCTTGATATCTTGACAGTTTGAAGTCAATCTTTTTCCGACTACCTTAACGAATTCCTTTTTTGTCACTTGACTGCTTTGAATACCTTCCGAGTCTCCCTTTTCAGAGTGCTGCAGAATGCTAGGTTGTGGACTGTAGCCCGGTTAGGAATCCTTGCTTCCTCGTTTCTGACTTCCTCTCCTCTCCCTCCGTAAATTTTTCCTAGACGCCTCCGTTCACTGCCATCGTAGCCATTCAGGTTACCTTCATAGTGAGGTATTGACCTGGTGGCATCGTTACGGCTCAGATAGAGCTCATCCTTTTATTCACGAGGCTCCATTCGTTCGAATGCTTTTATTTTGCTCGAAACAGTGCAGATTTGGCTTCCTTCTCGTGAGAAGGAAGAGCTTACACAGGTTTCCTAAAGTGAGGTAAGCTGCAGTTCCAAGAGTGCCGACTTTGAAAAAAAATAGGTGTTAAGACAGGGTGTTCGGTTACAAGCTCTTCATCGTCTTCAGGAACGGCCTATTATTTATGACTTAGTTGAACGTGAGAGACGTTTCACTTCAGAAAAAGCTTTATCTCTGAAATTGATGTTTCTTAAGCAATTATAAGACACCCTTAGAAAGGATTTTCCGATCGCTTTTTTTTGTCATCCTGCTAACATTCACCTTCGAAAAATTATTATTTAAATTAGTAGTCTGCTCGAAACATTCATATATTTGCTAACAATTTATCCCGTGGCCATGGTCACAGCCGACATAAGGGATAAAGGGTAAAATCCTGAGGTGTTGATCAATCCCGTCTAAGGGATGCGCCCACGCATTCGACTTGAATTCAGAATCGCAGTGGCGTACTGAATGCGTATTTGGCCTATACAATGACTTGTGGTGGCCAGCCGATGTACGAGGCAGTGTTTTGGTATTGTCAAACGAGCCTGGCGCCATTTTAGCTTGACTGGCCTAAGCGGATATTGATCCAGGATTCGTACCCGTGCTCACGCGTGCGTGAAGTGCGCCACTTGCCACTGCACCGCCCCCTCCGAAATAATATGAATACAGAAGTTTTTATTTCATATAGAACTTTATTTATAGCATATACTGTTTGTTTTGCGTATTTTTATGTTATTCGCTTCAGATTTCGAAAAAAGATAGGTTAGCGAAAATTCCCCGTTTCACGTTTTTGGCTAGTTAGCCAATGGAGGTCTTAACCAGTGACGTGTAAAATTTATTACGACGTGTTAGTATAAGGATCGACCATAATAGAACATTCACGGGGTTTATATACACAATATGTGGGCGGCCCTCAGATACGTATCGCCACTGGACCTTAGGGGGCCCGTGGCGGTACTCAAGCTCGGGGTTTGAAAGAGCGGACCGCGCCAACGGCAGAACTTAGGCTACCTACTTGATTGCACACTTATGATACCGCCAGGTCATGCCTGTGGTCTCAACTCAAAAGATACTCATGTCAAGTTATGCCTATGGTTAATATGTTAGACTAGCATGTTATACATCATTCTTGTTAAGGCTAGTTCTATTATAAACATATATATGGTTGTGAATCCACAACACTGGGGCGGGGCGAATAGTAGCGGTAGCTACAAAGATGTGCATAGTAACAGTATTGCTTACGTAACCTATTGTGCAATACAATTACAATATCAGGCAATCAAGTACCAAATTAAAGATGTGACAACACCATTGATTATTACAATACAAATTTCATTATTCATGAATATTTGCGAATTGCTGTTGTTTCCAGCACGTCATTAGCTGGAGGCGCTGGTGTTGAGAGGAACTTGGTTCTTTGCAGCTCTGGGTGTCTGACGTCTCACGGGAGAGTCAGCTTTCTTGCTCGATGATGAAGACGGTTTCCTTGAAGCCGTGGCTCTTGCTCTATATGTTGGAGTTTCGTCATTTTGGTCGTGTGATGAAGAGTGTCTTTTCAGAAGAATAAGTCGGTTGATTGGTTTCTGAGCTATTCTCCCTGTTGATGGTTGAAGTATGGCGCTTCGAATTTGACCGTCCGTTGCGTGGTGTCCAATCATATAGCAACATCGTGTCGTCGGGATGGTAGGGCACTGAGGTGCTCCTGGTCGAAACACTTTCGTTTGAGTCACTTGCTGCGTCCTTAGATCCAATGCATGCATCCTTTCATCGAGTCGTCGTAAGCGGTCCTCCATCCGATTTAGCTTCCGCTTGATCTCTTCACGCTATTCAGTAAAGCATAGAACGTGCCGTGAGCGTCCTTGTTCGAGAAGACGTGCTTGTCATTTTGCGATACTAAAGTGGTTCGCAAGGTAGTTTTCGGATTACCTATAGGCCCTTTCTTCTTCCGTGGTGTTCCTTTTGAAAGAATTTGGCTGACCTGCTTTAAACGTACTTTTGCAGCTGAACGGCGGATAGGAGTAGGATCTCCGATGTTGGCAAGAATTGCTTCTGCTTCAGATATATTTTTGCCCGTTTTGGAGTCACCTTTTGACGAAATGACGGGAGCAGATACTATGAGCGAGCTATACTGTGTACCTCTTACTTGCTTCATAGAACTGGGCGTGGTGCTAGTTCCAGTGATCGTGTACCCGAAGATAGTGGGCGTGAGCATCAATCCAGATGGTAGTCTGATAGCTGCCGAATTGTGGTCGAGAATCCTGTGCAGCAGATCCTGTCCAATGAGTATATCAGGAGATACATTTGCTGGCAGAAGACTACGTTGCGCAATTGGAATTTTCTTCTTCGTTATGAAGCTTTTGTCTACCTCCGACAGGTTGGCAGTCCTCGTAGGTGCTATCAAGGTGTCCTCGGTCAAGACTGATACATGCTTCAGCTTCTTTGCGTTACGAAGACTCTTCAATGTGATCCGGACTTCGCCAGGTTGGGAAGTTTCTTGTAGGCCTCTCATTCCAACAGCAGTGAATGATGTAGTCCCGAGCGATGAGAGCTTAACTGATGTTCCAAATGATGATTTGATGAAGCTACGTTGAGCTCTCGAATCTAGCAGAAGAGTCACAGCTCGATAATCCATCTGGTATTCATCGAAGATTTGAGCCGAAGCTATTTGTGGCACATGTTGTCCACTAGCTGGTTGGTCTCGCTCAGTTTTTATATTCCTTTGAGAAGCAGTGGTTGGAAAGGCTCGTTCTAGGTCGCTTTCGTGTTGCTGGTTGTGCGATCTTGGCAGATGTTTCGAGCTGCTGTGATTTGCCAAAGTTGTGCTTATTAAAGCTGTTTGAGAACTCGCAATTGAAGATTGATATTGAGTACAACTCAGTGTGTTTGCTGGTTGCGATCTGCTTCCATTAGAGGTGCAGAGTGATGAATGGTGGTCTTCATTGCATTTGGGGCACTTGCTTACAGTGGGACACAGTCTAGAATTGTGTCCCTTGCCGAAGCACCTCCAGCATACTCTTTGCCTTCTGGCTTCTGCTCGCCGCTCCTCTGGTGAGCTGAATTTGCTGCACTGCTGTGGAAGATGTGTTTCTCCACAAAGACATGCTGGTTTGTTCCTGTGGATCGAGGGTACTCTGCTACTGATGAATCGGTCCTGATGGACTTTGAAGTTGCTTTGTTTGGTTTGCTCGGTACCGAATAATGTCCTTGTCGTGAGTTCCGTTGTTTCCTTCAAGGTGATTATTTCATCGATGGAGTCCATGATTTCGTTCACGTTGAACGCATTTCCAGTGTCATTTTCTTTCCTTATCACTTTGCTACAGATCGATTCCGTAAATTTAGACAGGATAAGACGTCTCCACATTCGATCTGCATTCATTTGTAGTCCCGTTTGCTCCAGATGGGTTATGCGAGAAGAAATTGCGGCGAGAGTTTCACGGCAACTCCTCGGATTTCCTTGAGCTCGCGGCAAACGTTCTATTTCATTGATCAAAATGTCTGCGATGCTTGAAGATTTGTCAAAATGTTTCTTCAATATGCTGATGGCAACGGCATACTTTTCTCCCACGACTGGGACACTGCTAATTGAAGCGGCCGCTTTTCCTTTTAGAGCTTGCTTCAAGAATAAGAACTTTTCTTGATCGCTCAAATCGTCGTCGCTGTGTATTAGCGATTGGAAAACGGACCAGAACGCATTGAACTCCATATAGCTCCCTGCAAATGTGGGAACTTCCAGTAGCGGACGCCTCACCCGAACGTTTCGTTCTTGGGGAGCCATCGTGCCATTTGACCAATCCTGACAGCTGCTATGGCTGCTGGCTACAGAATGGTTGTGCTGGGATGAGGTAATCAACGAGTCTTGTTGTAGTAGCTCCTCTTTTCTGAAGTCTATTTTATTCAGCCACTGTATTGCCGAAATTTCCAGGATGTTGGGATCGGCCTCTAGATGCTTGTTCAGATCTAACATGAGCTTCTCACGTTCCTTGTGCTCTTGCCGTCCATTAATTGTTTCGATGGCTTCTTTGACGCAGGCATCATGGAACTGCTTCGCTGCATTTATGCTCCTCGCGAGGTGGTTCAACAGGGCAGTTTTTTCCCTGATGTACGCCTTGCATTCCTCAATTTGTAGAGGGAATGCGAATCTTTGGTTGAACTGCATGACTTCTGGCTCATTAGACCTGAGCAGAGTGCAAGCATTGGTGATCTTTGTTTTGAACACTTGAATTTCGGCCATTTCTATAGCTCTTACTTGATTCAAATGTCAACTTTGTAGTAGATATGAGCGTCACAACGGCTTTTCGGAGCTTTCGTTGGTTCCGCTGTAGATTTGATCCTGCCACGCGGGTCTTTCGTTGTTTTGTAGCTCTTATTTGATTTCCAGGTGTTGGAAATCAGTGAACTCAAGTGAATGGAAACGTAGAAATTGCTTCTTCTGGTTTCTCCGAAGAGAACGCGCAAGGAAGAAGTTTTCCCGAACCTTCTGGTTCCTCGAGAGAGGTCTCGCAGGGAATAGTTCTGTTTCCAAGTGATCAGGAACGTAGAAGGTACTCTTTCTGGTTTCTCCGGAGAGAACACGCAAAGAAAGAAGTGATTGAGGTTTTCTGGTTTCTCCGGAGAGAACACGCAAAGAAAGAAGTGATTGAGGTCTTCTGGTTCCTCCGGAGAGGACTCGCAAAGAAGATTTTGTTTCTAGGTGAGTAGAAACGTAGAACCTACGCCTTCTGGTTTCTCCGAAGAGAACGCGCAAAGAAGGTGTAGTTTTTTTTTTTCTCTTCTGGTTCCTCCGGGGAGGACTCGCAAAGAAGATTTTGTTTCTAGGTGAATAGAAACGTGGGACCTACGCCTTCTGGTTTCTCCGAAGAGAACGCGCAAAGAAGTTGTAGTTATTCGCTCTTCTGGTTCCTCCGGGGAGGACTCGCAAAGAAGAACTGGGCTCTTTTGTCTCTCTGTAAAGAGAGCTAGCGCAAAAGAGCGTGGATAGTTGTGGGTTTGAACCCAAGGCCGATGCACCAATTTGGCTAGTTAGCCAATGGAGGTCTTAACCAGTGACGTGTAATATTTATTACGACGTGTTAGTATAAGGATCGACCATAATAGAACATTCACGGGGTTTATATACACAATATGTGGGCGGCCCTCAGATACGTATCGCCACTGGACCTTAGGGGGCCCGTGGCGGTACTCAAGCTCGGGGTTTGAAAGAGCGGACCGCGCCAACGGCAGAACTTAGGCTACCTACTTGATTGCACACTTATGATACCGCCAGGTCATGCCTGTGGTCTCAACTCAAAAGATACTCATGTCAAGTTATGCCTATGGTTAATATGTTAGACTAGCATGTTATACATCATTCTTGTCAAGGCTAGTTCTATTATAAACATATATATGGTTGTGAATCCACAACAACGTTTTTGGTATAAGTAGCGTTCAGAAATCCATCCCAGTAATGGCAGTAAAACATGTATATGTATATGTATTTTCATGTAACGTGTTCGCGAAAAATATTAGGGTAAACTCTGTCATTACTGCTCAGTAATCGTCTTGTGGGGTAAAAAACGAGCTGAACTGAGTCAGTATTAGTAGTATTTCAGATTCGGCAAATGCAGCGTTCTTTCCCGATTTTCCCATCGCGCTTATTGTCAGCCTGCAATTATTCAGTTTCATCGATTTTTGCTAGAAATATTTATATTTTTGCTTAACGTTTTATTCTGTAGCCATGGTCACAGCCGACATTTATTCAACGGTACAATATTCTGTAATATGCAGGGGCAAAGAGATACACTCTGATGATCTTTTGAAGTTATCGATTTACACAGTCTGATTTATCGTCGTTTTCCGAATGACATTGACCAGTATCTGTAAAAGTTCGAGTTAAAAGTTACAAAGTAAGAACTGAGAACATGGGAATACTTTGTAAGGAATACCTGGGATCCTCTAAATCAGAGCCTGAGCGTTTCCCGAATGACATGGACGCAAATCTGAAAGGAAATGGTACTATGAAGCCCTGGGCGGGATGGCTATGGTTTACCTGGGATCGTCTAGATCGAAACCGGAGCGCTTCCCGAATGACAACGACGCAAACCTAGAACACCCACAATAAACTCCTAGGAAGGCAGAAGTAGCTATAACAAGTCAGCACCTGGGATCTTCAAAATTGAAGCCTGAGCGTTTTCCGAATGACATGGACGCAAATCTGAAAGAAATTGGTAAGATGAAACGTATAGTAGAAACTTTTCAACTAGTACCTGGGATCTTCTAAGTCGAAGCCTGAGCGTTTCCCGAATGACATCGATGAAAATCTAAAAAGGGTTATATAGTTAGGTATACGATATCGAGTAGTTTTACCCATTATTTACCTTGGATCATCAAAGTCGAAGCCAGACCGCTTTCCGAAGGACAAGGAGGCGAATCTGAAAAGTAGGGGTAGCCAAGTACCTTTACCGGTTCTGTACATTGTTGTTGGGAACCCCTTTAGCTACATATTCTCTAAAAATATCGAGGAGGCATGACCTGAGTAGGCTAGTTGGTTTCAACCCAAACGGTTCCCCTGGGAAGGGAGTGTAGGGGGAGGCATGAATGGGAGGAGCAGGTGTCCCACGATTTGAGGCAATGTCAAATGATTCACTCCAACCCTCCCTCGTGCATAACTTCCAGAAAAGTACAAATAATTGAAAAACTCGTAACTTTTGAAGCGTATTCGATTTTGAGCATAATTTTTTCAAAATTGCTACATTGTTGAGGATATTCGACGGCACAATTTGTGATAATTCTATACTCGGATACTCGGTTTGAGTGAAAAAGTTTAATTTATTTTGGAAGTTAGTGCAGAAGTGAAGAAATAGCAAATACCGGCGGCTTTAAGGATAAAGTTGGCTCCAAAACAAGTAGTATAATAAAAGGAGTTGTAAGAGATTTTGATTATAAAAGTGGCATGGCAGGTGTATTTGGAAAAGCTGTGGCTTGTGTGTTATAGCGCAGAACCGGCTACGTCATGCCCAAGAGGCCGAAAATCGCCTTTTATTGTCGCTATGAGTCACGAATAGTCGTTTTTTCAACATGCGTGCCCCATTGCGAATGGTGCAACCTTCTTAGGGTCGCTGAAACACGGCCACCCCTGGGTGTGGCACCTTTGAGCCCTTGTTACGCCGTAGATCGGCTTTCAACCCGTGAGCGAAAAAGTATGGCAATGTGGGGGCCACAGATCTCTCCTAGGGGGTATATTGGAGACCATTTTTAACATGAATTGTGCCTTCAAGGTTACCTTGGATCATCAAAGTCGTATAGTGTTGATCGTTTCCCGAATGAGTTGGAAATGAACCTGAAAAATTTGAATGAATGCTGGATTAATTATAACCACGGGTTCCATTTAGTCATAAGTCGTGAGCAGTATACTAGTACTGCGTCCCTTTTTTAATTACAGTGTGACTTGTAATGAAGTTTTGTACTCCAGTAATAATCAAACAAAACTTCTTTTTTAAATTGCTCATTTGTTTGGTTATTTTGCATTAGTAACTTCTCTATCGAATACTACACAGTAATTTTTTGATGCCGCATATTCTAGTAGTTCTTTGTCATTCACAGAAGCCCACACCTTACCTCGGGTCCATGTCAGCCCGTTTTATGTAAGCCAATCCAACGTTTGTACCCAAGAATGGAGATCGCTTGATGAATCTTAAATAAAATAGTGCTATGCGTGTAAGGTATAGGGGCAGTCAGGTAATAAGCGAGAATAATCAGGGCCAAGTTTCAAGGGTTGTTAAGATAAGGCTTTGGCTAGAGATGCTTCGTATTAATGGATCCCAATCTGTTCAACAGGGCCTTCCAGGGTCATCTAGGTGGCGGTGGATTTCTCTGGTATGAACGCGTGTAACATTCGGTAGGAAGCACTGAGAGGTGAAGGTAGCTTTAGTGATCCCAGAATGTTACCATCTGGGTTGTCGCAATTCTGTCACGCTGTCTCTGAAGGAGAGGTCAATATCAACTTTTGAGGACTGTAGCGGCGCTTAGAAACTAGTAGGATGTAGGAGAACTCAACTGGGAAGTTTTTGGGCCACGGCATTGGCGAGGAAACGAGCAATGCAAGGATTTCTTATTGATTAGCGAACCCTGGCTTTCGCGCCGCGTCACCTGCACGTTCGCCTATGTAATTTCCGACTTTGAACAGCGTTGCGAGCGTTTTGGCGTCGAGTCGAAAAATAATCGTGATTGATGGGAGTAACAAATAATGAAGACATGGATTTGGGATAGCGTTAAGGGGGGGGGGGGGCTCAAGTGGCATTCAATGAAAACCTTACCGAGGACGGTTGAGCGTTGTTGTTACTAAGCCATTTCTTTTCCCAAACGCTGTCGAGAACAACCTGAGACAGCAAGATTCACATTGTTTGCGAGCATAACTTTTTACTAATTAGCGATAAACTCATTAATGTTTTGCAAACTTTCATGTGATTTTCCAATTTTTACGAGCTTTTTTTTTCCAATTTGTGATGCATTGATTAATGTCAAAGCTTTTATAGACGACCTGTGTAGAAAGACTTCTAGGATACCGTCTCCTTTCGAAGCTGATATTCTAGTTGCGATGAAAAAAAACCATCTTTTAAAAAATTCCGTATCAAATTAAAAGTCCCGAGTAGAACCTCCACTGATTGGTGTCAGTCTCGGCAGTCTTAGAAACCCTCTGCACCCTATGTCCCAGCAGGAAAAGCAGAAACTATGAATTCGCTGGACGTAATGCGCTCTAACTCTACTTTCTGCTCGATATCGAAAAACTTAGGACGATATCTTGTTGTAGATCTCACCTCGGATCGTCAAAGTCCAAAGTCCTCTTGTCGTAGTGTGAACTTAAGTATCTGTAATAAGCAAAATAGCACAAACCTTCGATTGTTGCAAAGCAATTAAGCTGAGGTGTTCGAAGAGTCATGCATATTTTGTAAGCCATAACTAGTAACTTAAATCACTGAAGCCAGTTATCAAGGGTTGACATGCTTGCTTTGTGCTAATACAGAAAGCGAACTTAAAAGATGCTGCTAAAGAAGTGTAACTGAAGTGAAGTTGTGCCTTTTATAGAGTAATGTTCACAAGCAACTGCTTTGCGATGCTCATAAGATGGGGGATTTTCGAATGATAAGAAGTGAAACTCTAGCGTTGACCAATCCCCGATGTACAAGTCAGTGTTTTAATCCTCCCTCAGAAGTCTGGTGCAATACGGGCTTCGATTTCCGGACCACGAGTGACAGGGGTAGGGGAATTATGGAGCCCTAGGATCCAAGTAACCTTTTGAGATCCTCAAGATTTAGTTGCTCACCGGAAAGACTACCTTGGGTGGTTCTCTTCCAAGGAACTCGCCCACAATTAGGCGAAATCTATGAATTTACTGGAGAACACATAACTTGGCTTCAACTCTTGTGCAGTACTAGGGCGAATTCCCCAAGCAATCCGCTGAAGACAACATTTTTTCCCTGCACCCTCCCTAAAAGTCCCTCCATGCCAATACTGCGCTGAGTGAGAACAGAGTGATGGATGACTTGTTTAACCTTAGTGGTCCTTAGTGGATTACAAAACGGGATCCGATCTTGAGTCGTACCAGCACGCCCCTTTACACTACACCGCCTCTGCCCGAATAGCTTTTCATCGGATGATACTTCTGACTTTTTGTAGAGCCTTCATCAGAAAAGAGACGAATTAGTCGCTTCAAATTTCTGGAACGTTTTTGGAAGTTTGCCAATAGATTTGATAGTTCATTTTTTCAGTATTACTTGTAAAGAGTTTGAATTCAAGCATTTTTTCAAGCCATGCAAGAAGATGATTAACTCACGATGGTATCACCAACCGCTTACTGGGTAATGGGTGCAACACTGTTCTAAAAAAGTGCTAATAACGCTTTCTGGATAGTTCATATTGCCCAAAATCAGCTTACCAGTTTTTACACTAAGCATTTACTATGTAGTACAAATATTGCCAATGAACATGTAACATACCGTGGTTCATAATGTAAAACTGACGCGGAGACCACCCCCAGACACACATACACGAAGATCATGCCAAGCTGAAAATCATTTAGTTAAGGTGTATACTTGTAAAAAAAAGTTTTACTACGAGTCGATTGCGGCAACAAGTTGTGGAAAAGCAGTAGAGTCAATAATGTAGGAAATCACGTAATGAAATTCGTGCGAAGTCGTTTGGAAAGATTTATGACAAGCGGCTGGAACCTCCAAAGAGGGACGTAATTATCAGGCAGTAGGATAAATTGAGTAGTACTATTTCCATTGATTTACAGCTTACTCTATTGGCAGTAGTAATAGCTTCAGTAACGGTCGTATATGAAACCACACAAGGTGACTCACCTATTGAAACGATATACTTCAACGTATGTGGGAGGGTGTATGTCACGGTAATGTTTGCTGATTGGAGTGGAGCCACTCACATGCTCCCGATGATATCGTGGAATGGGGCTGCTTTCATGTAAGAAGGTAGGACCAAGGCGATGTGGGAGAACATGGAATTCAAAGCGTCCAAAAATGGGAATATGGGAATTTGAGGGGGGGGGGGGGGCTAAGTCGTGCACTTCAGAGGTCTCAATAACAACTTGCTCAGCCAGTAACAAGTTACTAGGTAGCGTCATCAATTTCTAGGTTGTCTTGCAGGAAGTACACTTCTTCATATATTGAGGACAATAAGTTTGCGTGAGCATTATAATGAGCCCTCCCTTGCTCCTTCATTGCTCGTAGTCAGAGCAGAAATAGTACAGAATAATGAAGCTCCAAGATCTACGGGCTCAATTTTGCATTATCATCAAAAATATTTATTTTTAAATCTCGCTTTTTTTGAAAATATCCATTTACATTTATTCTTATTAGCGTTTTAACCAGATGTTCACCCAAAACAGGTCTGAAAATTTGATGGGCCTTAGGTCCCACTAGCTTCACGCTCTAACCAGTCGCGATAAAACCAAAGCCCTTAGGTTCGCACTGTTGCCCCTTGATACGCCCTGCACATCCATGACCAACGTCCTCTTCCGGAGTGCTCCCGGACATGTTGGAATTTTTTCAAAGGTCAGCATATTAAAGATGTCGTTATTAAGGTTAATTAGATTGTGATCACTAGATACAATGTGTTATCATCCGAAATTACTCAATCAATTATGTACTTTTGTGTGTGTCGGGCTCCTCTCCTTCCTACGTCTATGTCGAATGCTCGATTGGCTTGCTATCTCACTTTTCATGGGAAGTGATACATTTCTGATGAAAAAAAATTGGAAAAGTGAGTTCTTGGAAACACATGGGCATTACAACAAGTAGTACAACTGTTGTTCATTATGTGGTGACGCTTACGGTCAAGATCAGGATGTATTGATATATTGATTTTGATCCTAAAGTTACCACCCATTGAGGATTTGATTTTCTTCACCCGCTGTACTGGTCAACTACTTTTTCGTACTCATTGAGCAACCGAAACCTCGAGGAGTACTTAATAATGTTGTGGACTAGACTGATGTTGACCCTATCATCAAAACTCGTAATCCTTGACCCTTCTAATCTTTCGTGGACCAAACTATTGGTCGAGATTCCCAGATTATTGAGGGTCGGATAAGTTTTGAAAATGACTGCGGAATTAGGAGAAATATGACCCCTTGATAAGTCGTGGATCTTGATGCATAGCGATCGTAATCCAGTGGCAAGAATGGACCAAAATTTCTCCTCCTAATATGGCCCTGACCCTAATCTTTAGTTATCACAGATACTGTCCGTTTTCACCCTTGAGACATACCAAAGCACGATGACTGCATTGTCAATACGGAAGAGGGGAGGGGGAGATCTTAGGAACTTTGATGAGTGCTCTCGGGTTCTTAGAACTTTTATCAGTCTTTACCAGCAGGTATCATTTCCTATCATCCATTACCTACGATCGAGTAACATCCGACTACATCTGCTAAAGTAGCTATGCTCTGCTATCAGTGCAGGAAAGAAAATGAGCTAATGGCTATGGCATTACAACGTCCACTAGCAGCCCTTCCAGCCTTTATTATTCCCCGGATCTACTGCCTTTTGCCCTCCATGGCATTTTACCAGTTGTGATCAGTCCTTGTCACCAACCATCTACGGCCTCTTCACAGCCCACCACGTCACCTACCGAGTATCCTCATTTCACTGATTACACGAAGACGTAACATGTCTTGTTGCTCTTGGCTTCTGATATAAGCCTCTTTATCGGCCGCTATCAATTATTATCACTTCTTATCACCTACCGTAAGTGTTTTCACCATGCCGCTCCTTTTTCTTTGAAAGTGGAACACTTAAGAGTCCAGAGAAATAGTGGCATGGAGTTTCCGGTCAAAGCAGTCCGATATATTAACATAGAAACTTGGAAATTACTAGTGGTAGGATACTCAATCAGAAATTGAAGAAGAGCAAAATTTATGATAGATCGACTCTTTTGAACTTCATGCACTCATCTTACTGTTTCCTCCTCGTTCCAAAAAAATTCAAAGGTACTAGTTTGTGGTTACTATCAGAACAGACCAAGATGGGATTGTCAATAATCAGTTCCTAGCCAAAAGATCACATCAAAAAGAAATTCGAGAATGATAGAATAGTATAGGAGCTGCTGCATAACTGGATAACGGGGGCGGTGCATCTCGGTGTTGATTAGTGGGAGTTCGGAATTTTCCGAAACCACATGATACACGAAAATGAGCCGAAATTGGGTTTCAATGTTCCGCAAAGCGATGTCATGACTTGTAAGTTGATAACATGCAGTTACGACAACCAGGAAAAAGTCAGGAAAGCTTTGATCCCAATTCGCACTTCAATAGAACTCAGTTCATTGATGCATTACTGCAGGTGGCTGAACAAAAACTCATTTTTTCTTTCATTGCCTATAGGGGCATGCTAAAATTGAATGGCCCCATTTGTAGATAATTCCGGTTTCAATGAAAATTTCCATGTCTAACGGTTTGAATATGGTCGTCTAGATTGAAATCCAAGTTCAAATGGTCAGTTTGTAGACATATCTCATTATGCTCAATAGCTCGATCTTTCCAGAAATGTAATTTACCATTTTTTACAATTTTTTTGCTTTACTGAACAATTATTTTCCATTTGCTCAAGCTTGGCTGCCATCATTGGCTTTCCAAGAAGACGAGAAACCTCCATTAGTTTGATGAAAATTGAAAAGCGAATTCCATGACCAGACGGCAAGCCGGAGTAAAAACTGGTATTGTTGCAATACAAGTACATTCGTGCAACCTACTTACTAGGTTTGGGTTTGGCTGAATTAATTGGGACAGCAGACCTTTCGAAAAAGTGTCTGAATTTTTTCGAAGGGCCCGCTCGGTTGCCTCCACAGCTCATTTTTAGGAACAATTATTTGAAAAGGGTGAAGATAATGGTTCCTTAGTAACTAGATTTCGAAAACTAGTAAAATGTTCATTTTTTATTTCAATGACCAAATATTTGATCATTATTTTTATAGGGATCCCAACCTGGAACTGATCAAATATCGTTGGCTGTTGTTTACCTCTGGGTGGTCGCAATAAGATTGAAGCTCAAGCTAATACGGTCAGGTTTGTTACCAAATTGTTTTGACTAGAAGTATACTAGAGGTATACTACTTGTAGATAGTAATTTAAAGTATAGTAGCTTGTATCACAGCCTCCAAGTATAATTTCTGCTCTCATTAGGAGGAATGAAAAGGTTCAATCCAATTTTCTGGAACATTGAAGAAAATTGGTGGAAGTAATTAGCAGTTCTCAGTGGCTACTGGTTACTGAAAAGTACTCAGAGGACAACCAGTAATTGTAAGTAGAGTTTTGAGAGAGTAAATTCAAGCGGAGCTGAGCGTTTTGGTGAGGAACCACAAAGGGGACAAATGAAGGTGTTCGTCACAGACACTCACGTCAAGTTTTATCCCCCTTCCTTCTCATTCTAATTCTCTGGGGCGTCCTTTTCCGGTTCATAATTACGAGGCTTATTCAGCGGAATCATGCACTATTTTAGTTTTAAGAACCGGACTTAATGTCACGCACGCTCGAGAAGCAAAGAAGTGATTGGAGGAATCCGATGACGCAAGACCGGCTGTTGCACAAGGTAATTAAAAGATAATTGAAGTTTTTGCAATTAGCATAATTCACGGAAAGTTTGAATAGTCAAGGAGGTAAGGTTATGAAGAATCTGAGCTGAATTCACTCAGTGAGATGGTGTATATGGACCATGAAATGGGTGGAAAGGCCCCAAACTAGTTCCCCGAATGGGCGTTTCCCCCATCACACAAATTCGGTAGCGGAAAATCAAGATGCCTCTTTTGTGGACATGAAAAAATTGGCCGTCGAACCATGTAGAAGGAACTTTAAGGGAAAATCTAGAAGAAAGAGGCATTTGCATTCACGCCCCGACTCCGGGTTACGGTGGAAGAGTGGCACCGGGAGGTTGAGGCTCGAAGAAAAGGGCCTCAAAGGCGGATTCCGATGGAAAACGGCAAAAAGAGAAAAGGGAAATAGAAAATCCAGCAAATGAAATTGTTCAAGGGGTAGGTAGGTATCGGATTGCAAACATTCACGCAAAAAGGAAAGTAGGGCTAAGGAATTCGTCCGTTCTCCGGAAATCGGAAAACGGAAGCAAGAAATTGCTGCAGCAATTCTCTCACTGTATGTTTAACAATCGCAAAAGTCAATCGGACTTATATTCAAAATCGGGATAGTCTTTGGATCTGTGCTAAGCCTATTCAGTAGGAAAGCCGACAAACTGGCATAGTCACTCTTTTATTCTCCCCTGCAGGTACGGTAATGAAGCGACTGTGGGAGGTCGATAGGTATGGGGGAGTCTTGGTGGCGTCGACAGGTATGGGGGTCGGAGGGTCGATCCATGCATCATGCGTATGGTAGCGGGGCCTCGTTGTTACTGGGACCTTTTTTCAAACAAACGAACCGTCATGAGCAAGAGATACGTGCCCGAAGTGGTCAGTCAGAGAAAGCGTTATGAGGTGAATCAGATAGTTCAAACATAACGGTTGAAATAGGTATTGATTGCCATTTCAGTGATGGATGAAAAGTCTGTGCCGACACCATAGTGAATATACAAATGAGAGAACCAGCATCTGGTCTGAATTATAATCTAGCAACGAGAAAGACAAGGGGAAACAAGAGTGAACTCAGACGATGCCCTTTCACATCCGTTCTTCTTTGAAATTGTCGGAAATTGGAAATGATGCTATATGGAGCTCCAACATGGATCCATATGTCCTTCTTAATTAAACGTAGTTAATGCAAAGAAAGAAAAAAAGATTATACGACGTCTTACTGCTTGTTATTTCTGGGAAAAATGTCGGACGAGTTGACCATACCCCTTTCCCACCCTCTACAGTTGCTGTACCAAGATGACGGCCAAAGTTGGTCTTAGAATGTGGAGTCAAGGTGGAATACGGTATTACTGCCGTGAAGTAACTTCATAATCAAAAGAACAAGAATTAAAGCATTTTTTGCAGTTCAGACTTCAACTGAAGAGTCACTATGTGAAATACTGACTACAAACTTTTTCTGTGACAAGTTTTGATTGACAACTTGTTCTCTACTTGGGAAATAGAATTGACTGACCTGGAAATTTTGTCGATGAAGTAAGGCTCCGTTTTTACAAGGTAGTAACCTCTAATGAGCCTCAGCGACTTCCAGTGCTTCTAACAATGCCAGTAGTATTTGGAATTCACAGAGTTCTGGTAATAATATGGAGAGTACTAGAGTAGTAGAGTAGAGTAGAGTAGTAGTATTGAATCGCCTTCTAATTTACTCACATAGTGAAAGGGCATTTCTATTGTATTAAACTATTAGAAAAGAAACGCTACCATTACAGAACTAGATTTAATCAACAAATCATGAATGAATCAATAAACTCATCATGTTTCAGGCTGAGCCGTGCGTTCGACTCTCCTACATGGTCACATTAGTATTATCATGCGTATATGGCTTAAAAATGTTAATCGAAGCCAATTCGTTTGCAAATCCTGTTTTTTATTATCTCAGGCATTGATAGCGGCTATCGTAACTTGAAGGTAAGCGGTTTGTTTGTCTAAGGCTAGACTCTATCCCGAATTTGGTTCACAGATCTTCTCATGGTCCCCTGGCTAGGGCTCATGCTCTAACTTGGTTTTGTGGAAATGAATTGTCACGATTCTGTTCTGGCCCTATAGACTGTTAAAAATTCCTGATTTAATTAGGCAAAATCAATTGCTTCACCAGTGTCTTCTACGATCTTTGATGCATCGGCCTTTTTTCATTACATCTAAAACATCGTAACTAGTAATGAGAGAAGAAGTCTTTGAACATTCATGAGTATTCATGGGAGTACATAGAAACGCAGGCAAATTAGTCTCCAAAGATTTCTGAAATGCTCATAGCTAATGGCTCGAATCCCCTTCTAAGAGATCAGATGATCCAGCATTTCATATGAAGCTCACCCTGAAAGCCTTGCAAGAGTGCGGTCCTAATTATTCAAAAGGAAGTAAAAACGGGCTATGTCTTTGTGGTCTGATCCCGTGGGCCATGTCAACGGTATCTGACGCCTTCGGCAGCTCCAACATCTCTGATTTATGAAAAATTGCATTTCACAGAAATGAATTCCTTTGCTTCACCTTAACTCGAGTCATGTACAGGGAACTACTAGTACAAAGGTTTTCCGAGGACCCTAACTAGTTACATTACGGTTTTTGCGACTTGATACAAAAAGCGGTTCCTTCAAACATCAAGACGCTCCTTTTGTGAAAAGCTGACCAGTTCCCATAACTTAGTCGGAATCGCAGGTGACGACGAGTTGTTGAGGAGAAATGGATTTCGAAGTTTCAAGTGAAAAGTAGGAAAAAGCTTCCATCGCAGAATTCTGTGCAAGGTTTTGGGTGGAATGCTATTTTTCAAATTTTTCGGGTTAGAAAATGTGAATAAGCGCAGGTCTAGTGAATCGAGCTCGTTAGTGACCGGTTCAAAGAAAATTTTGCACTTTTTCAGAAGTGCTCTTGAAAGGAGGGGGTGTTTGATATTTATATTAGCGCATAATCACCTTTTTGAGGAAAATGTATTTTATTTAGCTTATATATCCTCTCTATTCATTCCATGTGATTCAAGAAAGTCTATATGTCCTGAAGACCGCGTGAAGGAGCGGGTACTCTAGTGCAGGCAGGCTTCGTTTTACTTTTGAGCCTTCCAAACTCAACAGAAAACCGTGGCTATTGGCAACCGTATAGAGGAGACATGAGAATTAAGTCCTTGGTGTAATTAATCCCGTTCTCAGAATGCATTCCTACACTCGACTCTCACTCATAATCGTAACGGTAATTTGGAATGAGTCTGCGGCTTATGAATGACTTGCAGGCTAGTCGACGTACAGCTCAGCGTTTTTTTCCTTCCTGAAGAGTCTGGTCCAACAGTCCGACCTCGATGGGATGGTATGCTAGGTACCTGAAGAGAATGGTCCCAATAATTCAACCCTGATGAGCCTAGCATTCAGGTTTGGTTGGACTATTCGGACATCGATCCGAAGTTTGAATCTCATACTATGCGAGTGTGACACTGCGACACTTCATTATTCTTCCCCCTTCTGTTGAGATCTTCTTGAATAACTTTCACTCAAGGGTTTGACTCAAGGGTTGTGCAAGAGTGCAGCCTGTCGGAAGTCTCCGTTAAATACTCGTCTTTCTAGGCCTTTATCTTGATGTACCAGTCAAGTATAGCACACCAGATTCATAGCAAACAGATTAAAAGGACATTCAGAAATTATTTCCGCTTGGTTGGAATATAAAACGTACATCAATCTGATGAGGGTTGTTTTTGAAGTTCGGTGCAGTTTTTCGGGCAATTCGACATTGCAGACTTAGATCTCGCGGCTTGACTAGAGGGACCGCAAATCTTGGCTCCAAACTTCCTGTGAGGAAACCTGGCTATTTGCAGGAAACGGTTTCTGTGTAGAAATTTGTCGGTGGATTGCTTGATGGAGCATTGAGCTCTCCTATGAAACAAGCTGCCGACCAACTTTACAAGTCTATATGACTTGTAAAATCGAACTATACGACTTGTATTCTCCATGTTCGGTCTTCTTGAATCTTAGGCATTTTTCTTCATATTTGGTACTGCTCTGCTGTACAAGTTCCTTCTTGTTGAACCGCTTTAATCGGTCGACGTTCCGATTCGAACCTTTGGTGCCTTGTTGCAACTAGCCTATCGCTTTTCCTGCTGATCGGGTAAACCACGGTATCTTTTTAGTATCAGGGTATTGCAAATGGGGATAATCCCTGAGGAAATGGAAGGAAATGAGAAATGGTTGTTCTTTGGAAAGATATCATGAGGACTTACTCAACACCCTGAAGGCGTGTCCAAGTTCAACTATTATTAAGTTGACCATGGAATCGGACTGACAGCGCATTCAACACTTTAAAAGCTTTTAGACGAATCGGCAGATGAATCAAATGATCGTGACTATTTAGTGAGCTTCATTCGCGTTGGAGAAGCTTTTCAGAAAAAAATATTGGCGGGTAACGAGAGCTTGGTGCCCGATGTGAGCCATGCACGTGAGCACCACTGGATTCCACGAAGGCAGAGCGGCCTAGCAGCTTTTGGAGCTTTTAAAATCTTGCACACTAAATTCCTACGGTTAACGAGTAAATCATTGTGAGCTTCATCTTTTTGTTAACCCAAACAAATTGAGCCACTTATATCAGTTCGTCCACGTCTTAGTCTTTAGCGCAGGGCTGCTAATGAAAGCGGGTTGTTTGCACTCCAAGCAACCATACTGGTAGTCGGCAAAGGTACTTGAACAACGATAAAGTACCCGTCTATCTATTCTTCGCATATATGTTATTTGTAAATATGACTGGTGTTCAATTTGCATCAGTACGATGAATTTTCCCGTTTCACTGCGATAGTTATCCCAACGCTACTTATACAGAATACGTGAAACGGGAAATTTCCAATCATGCTCGAATTCTGAAGGGAGTAGCATTGAAATCCACAAATAAGCCGGATTGTGACGAACAATGTTTTGGTATCGCAAAAAACTAGTTGATAACTGGCATATTATATTCATATTTTTATTATTATTGTACATACATATGTATTTCCGAGAACTGTGTTGTGCTTGGGGTTGTCAAGGGGGGCTCTGCAAGCAGCTATGAAATTGCTAAATTGTAGCACTTCGGTAAATGCCGCAGTCTCCATTATTCATTGCCCAAGAAGTGCATGACGTCATGTGAAAAATTAGCTTTAAAGGTTATTTTTTAGAGGTCTTTGTTGGGATGCGCCATGCATGCGGCGCCCTCCCGGATCCATGGTGTAATTTGAATGTGTACTCGACCTGAAGCAATTACGAATAAGGTTCACGGAACTTATTGAACTGTTCTCACAGAACTTGTCATTGGTTTATCGTAGTATTCAAATTTATCAGCTTTCATTTCTATATAGAATAATACTCGTATTGGAGCTCAAGTATAATAGGCGGTAACTTCAAATGATGAATCACTAGAGAAATGAAGCCTTATGACGCACCATACACGATCTACGACAATGTGTAAATTTGGTGGTCAGAGAGATGAAAAATTAGGTCCTTTAGCGCTCCCTATTATTCGGTTTCCCGGGGAATTTCAAACGAATCACTAACATTTAGTTTTGCTTAGGTATTCATTCAAGTGCATAGTGCTTGAGAATGACCGCCTTCGGTGAGATGGTGTCCTTTCCTTTCCCAGAATAATTTGAGTGACAATAATGGGTCCTGAAAGGTTGATAATTTGCTTGGGCTAGGGTAGCTCGACCCGCAAGAGTGTCCAACTTCAATTCGGTCTACAATTCCGATCGCAATCATCATCAGGGCCCAAGGAAGCTCATGTTTCAGACCAAAATGGAAACGTTTGGCAGATGAAGTTCTACAAACTTCCACCACAAAAGGACCTTTTAGAGGAACGAGTGGGTACTAATAAATGGGAATCTGGTACGAAGTAGGAAGAAAGAGCATTCAAGAATTTACTGACAATGAGTTTTAAATTTTTCGAGAACGAAACTTTCGTGGTCCCACGCCTCCACTCAGTTATTCAGAATGTGAAAAGATGAAGATTTTAAGATGCTAAATATTCTAAGAGGTGACGAGTGCATTTGAGCTATGAGGGTTTTGACGATATTTGTGAAAATTATCAATTGAATTTTATAGGATTGTATGATGGCATCGTTGGCAAAACTCCCACGACTCTAGGGACCCATCTGATTGATACATACCAAAGTGGGAATAGGAAGAGGGGTAAGTAGTAAGGAGTACGACGAAAGCGATGGATAAATGATCTGTACTAAAAGAAGTCTGAATAAGGTAGTGCAAAGTAGTATCGCTATGTATCATTTGCATTCTACGGGGAAGACGGGATTCTCCTTTGTCGTTCTTACACCCAGGAGGTCAAAAGGTCCGTATTCACATCCAAGCACCGCTGTTTTCCGTAGTATAGTACCGATTTCATTGCTGAACCCAAGGGACTGAACAAGATATACTGCTGGGAGGTGTAAGCCACGTAGAACGGGAACACGAAGCTGAGCGTATGTATGAGGTAACGTATAAGAACGATGAGAGTGAGTGTACTAATCCTGTTTGTAATGAGTTAGAAAAACAACTTTATTCATCGAGGGATAAAACCACGATCAAATCGCTCCTGAATCTGAGAAGGATTTGGGATGAGGATTACAAGCATTTCAGTAGATTGAATAATCATGCAAAAATCCTATTTAAGCTGTTTGTGGGTTGGACGACATTGGTTTTTTGAACGAAGTAAAACGTGGCGGAAGTAGTTTCACAACTTGTTATTGTTTCGTGGTTTTTGTTTCACAAAGGGGAATAGTAGAAGAGTTTTAAAAAAGGACAAGTCAGTAGCTGCACTGCTGCTATTCGATCACCACTTTATATGCTTTTCCGTTGGTAAAGTCCGTTGAGGGAATCAGAGCTCTCGTACGCTCGCAACTCTTGCATTTGCTCCTGCCCAGCCATTATGATAGTTACTTTACAGGCGCAGTTTATGGTAATTCTGAGCTATCTTTTTTGAGTAATAATGAAATCCGTGGTGCAGAATAGTGCAAAGGTGCAAGGGAGTTGTACGATATAGCCGTCCGGGTGCCTCTCATTTTAGTGTACTATTCGCGTCGTACTGTTAATAGTGCAATGACAACAAAGCCGGTATAACACGGCCACTTTGAGTATCTGCGTCGGCCAAACCGGTTTTGAAGCCCTTATTACGCCCCAAATTAGGCAGCTATTCGGTCCGACTATGTACCATCCTTGGGGGCCACAGTTTCATTGTTGCGGAAAGTATCAGAAACCATTTTTATAGTGAACTGTCCCTATAACTACTGATACTAATGAAAGGTATTTTGGAGTGGCACGTTTTTCATACAAAAAAAGCAATGGTAGAATACGTGACATAAACCCATATGGAATGTCTACTATTCTGAATAGAAGTAGTGTGCACGGCGCACTCTAGGTAAGAGCTCGAGCCGCTGGTGAAGTCGTTTGAACATTTCTGCCAAATGGAGGATGAAGTTCAAAGTTCCTATAGTGCTGCCCCCTCCGCTTCCGGATAGCCCATTCAATCCCCATCTAATAAGGGATCGCAGTGGCATGTGAAATGCGAATATGGCCCACGCCATGAATCACAAGGCCCAACTGGGTACAATTAAACGTTATAACTCTTCCAGACGAGTCTCTTAACAATTAGGCTACCCCGATTGAAAGACTTGGTTGGGCTGTCCAGATATCGCTTCGAGACTTGATCCATTGACCGTATTTTGGTAGAGGACGCCTCTCCGCTCCATCCCATCTCCGTCCCTGCGCTGGCTCCTCTTCCAAAGGTAGAGGTATCTGACTGATGGATAGTTATTGAATGTTCACTTTTCTGTGATAGGTGAAGCCAAAGTGTTCAGGAGGAGCTGTCATGGATCTTTTTCTACTGGATCTCTAGCATGAGCGAGGGCTGAACCGACTGGACTGACAGGATATCTTGGAAGACGCATGAGCTATCTTCCTGTTGCTTTTAGCTAGCGTTCTCTGACTCCCGTCCATTGAATGGATGCTTTGTAATTTTATCTATGGAGTACAGAAAAAGTTAATTGCAATTCACCTGGGCTGTTGGTTGACTTTTCGGCTTAATTCCAAATACAAGAAAGATTCATGGCGGGTCCAAAAAAACCGAGTGAAACCGAACGTTCATATTTTTTATACCTGATTACTGTTTGGGATCGATCACCTTTATAAGGACTTCCATAAATTCTCTAATATTCGCAACTACGAAAAGATTGAGAGGCATTGTGCCTAAAAACGTTTATGCTACTTTTAACATATTCAAAATGGGAAAACTGAATTTTCTGATGAGCAGTTTTTGAGTTTTTATGAACAGCTACAGTATTCCCACGTACTGAGTGCATACTTCACTTCTGTTCGGATTCCCGCGCTCTGACGCTCAGCCTTTTTTGCTTTAAGAGGGATAGGATCATAGTATTTCCATGTGTATACGGATTTCGTCAAGTCCATCGAACTAGTAGGAAATAGAGAATAAATTCTAATATTAACAACTTTTCTATTACTTGCATTTCTTCCCTATCCGAGAAACTAAGATCGCAATCTTTCTTGTAATTTTCGCTCTTTTTAGGATATTTTTTGTGTCGAAATGGTTTTTGCGGCAGGCATAATGAAACCCTGAGCGGGAAGGCCTGGAGGAAGAGCACTTTGAGAAAATACAAGCCTGTCATCATGAAAAGCGACCTTGTCAGTGTAGGGAATCTGGGAGCTAGGATACGGGCGAGGGAGGGGACCCCAGAATTGCTTGTGCAACGGCAGCGTCGCGATCTTGAAATCCTATACACTGCGGGTTAACAGAGATAATTCCTATTGTTACCGAATCGATTGATTCGACCATTTCCGTTTAATGCTTCTTATCTTAAGAAACTGCCAAGCTAGCGTTTATAGTCACTTTACATGTAGGCGATGAATCTGCTACCTACCTTCTCCGCAAGTTAATTTACAATCTGACTTTTTTTTTAATTCAAAACCTTTGGCCCAATTGGCTCATTCCTCAGGCATGAAGCGAAAGTTGGTGTTGCTTTTATAGCGTCCCAGAGCATTTATCAAAGGTCCAGGCCCATCCCGACTGAAAAGTCCCTTTCCCAAAAAGTGCGTAATGAATACGGAATGGTTCTGATAGCACTTTTCTTGGATAGGGAAGAAATGTAAGTAATAGAAAGTTGTTAATAGGTCGGATTGGGTGGGCTCTAAACTAGGTCTATTTTGGGAAATTATCAGAATTAAAGGAGTATTCATGAAGTTTCTAATCGATAATGATGAATGGCTCTTGCGGAAAGGCTAATGGAACGTGTACTAGTAAATGGCATACGAAGCCCACAATCTGAATCTGCTGACTAATCCCAAGTCCTAATCCCAAGTCCACTTGTGCATTAGTCAGTCCCGGTGGCGGAACCCACGCAAAGTTCGCAGGATTCCGATCTGGTTAGAAAACTCATTCCATCTAGGTAGAGCGCATCCTTGTGGAGATTGCGGTGGATCTCGTCATGAGGCTTTAGAGGCTCATTTCACGATAATTTTGGGGGATCTAATTTTAGACGAATAATGTAAGTCATGGTCCAGAATAGAGCAAAAAAGACGAAAAGAGCGCGGAAATCTACATTTTTAAAGAAATACTATGCTTGAAAAAGAAGCAAAACCAGATGTTGGACGAGAATGTGACGACAGAGGTTGCATGGAAGGGGTACTTAAACGAGCTGTTCAAATGCACGCGCCACTGCATACAGCTGGCTGCATGAGGCTGCCTGCGTGCAAGGTGTGGGTCCCGGTGCGAATGGTGCAACCTCTACAGGTTTCACAACGCTTAACAATTCGTCCGCCTTGGGTAAGTATGTCGATTAGGCCGGTTTTGAGGCCCTTATTACACCCTATCTCCGCCATTTTTTGATCCGACAGCGTCCCTTGGGCTATCTCTGGGGTTCACAGGTTCATGAAACGGAAAAGAACTTAGAGATCATTTTTATCGTTAACGGTGCCTTTGTGTCTACTCGTTCGTTCTCAGTAGTTTCCAGCTGTTACTGGCAGCTTCCCCTAAGCTGGCAAAACTTAATCGCGTCGATTAGAACGGCTCCATTTCGGTTTGTGAACACCCGTGGTACACCTGAGTGGGCTTGGCGTCCTTCATACGGAAGCCTAAAGGTAAATAAGGAAGTAAATCATCCATAGAGGCTAGCAATTGTGGTCCGAATCACGCGAGCTATCAAATAACGTGGAAAAACGAGCCGAGAAGAACGGACGAAAACGAAACGGCAAAACGCCCTCACTTGTAATCCGAGAACAATGCAAGGTGGAATCAAGAACTCTCGAAAATAGGCGAACAAGTAGCAGCTATACGGTTGTTAAACGGAGTGCATTCAAAAGATGCATATTGATTAGTGGTAAAACCATTTGTAGAACATACTCGAATATCCTCATGCGTTTGCTACGATTATGTTGCGCCAATCGTATAATCAAACAATTGAACCCGAAGGATATTCTCTCCTGGCGAGGTGATTCCGAGCATTCCGGAAATCGGAATGCGGAAAATAGCGAGCTGAATAATTCGTTTGAATCCATCCTCATTGAAATAGAAGTTCAAAATGTAGCATTTAAGGGGGAAACACTAGATGATACCGAAAATCCATAGTGAAGCACGCATCCATTGACGCTAATTGTGGAAAACCAGGGTTTTCACCCCATTAGAGCCTTACACTTATAATATATCAACGGCTTGATGACCACTCAGAATCACAAATGAAGTGGAAGAAAACGAGTGCAGCGCTTCGAGAAGGGCGTGTCGCCATGCCCTTAAACCGTCACGAGATCAATCTCTCACTCTGGACGGACCACTGAAGCCATCCATCCCCCAGGGGCACAATAAATCCGTACGAGATTCCCAGATAAAATGAATGAGTTGAAGAATGACATGCGGCAACAAGTCCCTAATCAGATGCTTCTACGATCACATGTGGAAGTCAGTTGCATAGATCGCTTTTTGACGGATTGAACCTCACGTCATCCATTTGAATTTTGTTTACTGAGAGTCTTCAGTTCCTCCTCCTTTCTCTAACCAATGATGGCATTCGGTAAACAGCATCAAAGACACATTTTACGATAATTCTGAGGTATCTACATTAGGTGAAGTGATGGAAGCCATGGTGTAGAATAGTGCAAGGGTGGCGAAGAAAGCGCAAAATTATTGGTTTCCAAAAAATATTACACTTTAAAAAAGCTGCAAGAAAGGCTATTGTACGAGACGACCGTCTAGGTGCCTCTCATTGGCTGCTTTCATAGTCCGCAGGCAGGCGCGCTGGCGCGCAGGCAGGCGCGCTGGCGCGCTGGCGCGCAGGCAGGCAGGCGCGCTGGCGCGCTGGCGCGCAGGCAGGCAGGCGCGCTGGCGCGCTGGCGCGCAGGCAGGCAGGCGCGCAGGCAGTGCTAGGGGGGAGGAGGGAGGCAGACAGTGTAAGGCAAACAGTCCACGCCCCTTCGAAGGTTGTTTGTTTTCAACTCCTCGAAGGGGCGTGGACTGTTTGCCTTACACTGTCTGCCTCCCTCCTCCCCTCTAGCACTGCCTGCGCGCCTGCCTGCCTGCGCGCCAGCGCGCCAGCGCGCCTGCCTGCCTGCGCGCCAGCGCGCCAGCGCGCCTGCCTGCGGACTATGAAAGCAGCCATTCGAGTGCGTACTACTCACCTTGTCCTGTGAATAGTGCGCAGTAATGTCCGGCCAGCATAACACGTCCACTTTGAAAGTCTTCGTTGACGAAACCGGTATTGGTGCCCTGTCTAAGCCGCTCTTTAGCCCGACAACGTCCCATGTACTATTCTTGCAGATTCATTCTAGCAGTGGATCTCAAAAGCCATTTTTACTGTGAACTGTGTCTGCACCATGCTATCTCAGTTTGCATATGTTACAAGTAATGGCATTCATACAAAACGATAGCTTTTCAATCTGTAGGTCATTTTTTGATGCAATGGGAATGAGCTCTACACTTGAGGCACACGGCCTCCTTCTCATGTGAACAAATTTTGAGGATGACGTGTTTGCAATTGATAGTTTGCTGTTAAGTAAATTTGGGACGCGCCAAGGACTGGGGCGGCAGAGATGCTTGCATTCGTGCTCGACTGTGACTGCATCAACTGGTCCTAGCTGTGACACTCTTGGACTTCCAGTAACAAGCCGATTATTCCGATTCGTATGAATGTTCGACATCGGGCGACACAATCGACTCCAGGACTCTGTCCCACCTCTTCGAATTTCATTGAAAATGAGGTTTTCGTTGCTGCTGCTTTAGGAGACTCGAGAGGTAGCCGTTCGACTAGCGAATTCATCATTCTATCGAAGTTCAGAGAAATACCGAATTTGACTAGAACAGTATTTACTCCGCCAGCATCGACTGATTGGTTAGACGGCTTGTCTTACAATTTGCCTTAATGGCCACCTGTCGTGGGTTCCTTGTCAAGATCACCGTTTCAATTCGATGAACTATCGACAATAGACTATGAGCGTCCCCTTTGAACGGAAACCGCTATTTCTGATCCCCTAACTACATAAAAGACCATCCTGTAGGGATGGAAGCCTCGGTTGGCACGGGGTTGTATCCCACGCCAACCAAAGCTTCCACCCAATCCCTGATTCGGTACCCAAATCGTCCTCGAAGGGATTTAGGTTTGGTTGGTCTAGGCATAGCGTTCCCAACTTGCTAACCAAACCTCGATCACGGAGGGATTGAAGGCTTGGTTGGCTTGTAAAAATTTCAGATTCGATCCTGAACCATGGGTGTGTGATAGTGCGCCTCATGCCATGCCACGACATGCGCCTATGAGTGCCTGGAAAATACGATATATTTTTTAGTAAGATTAACATACAGTTCAGATTTAAATGTCCTCATCAGAAGTTCATAAAAGGCGTCTCGGAAGAAAAAAACAGGCATAATCATAACGTGATTTTAAGTCTTGGTCCTACTCTCCTTTCAGCAGAACTTGTTTTCAAATGCCATATTCTTTAAAAATGTTTTATATCTTATGGTCGAGGTCGGGCGGTACAGCTGAAGTCAAATCTCTATCCCACCACTTCGAATCCCATTGCAATTTAAGCTTTCGTTGCTGTGATTTTGTGTGACGAGAGAAGCAATGGTTTCACCAGGGACTCATCATTCTGTGGAAGTTCAAAGGGAGCTCCAAATTCATGAAAACTATTTTTTCAAAAAGCACCGATTGATAGCTCCGACGTCAACCGCTGAAATGCTTTGCCATGATGGCTATCCATCCTAAGTTCTTATCGAAAACCGTCCATTTGTTGAATGTTTGACATCAGGCGGTGGGCCCCACTCTGAGCAGAAACCGACCCCAGATAGTTGGGAGACCCGGTTGGCCTCGGCGGGTACTAACCATACACTAGATTCCCGGACCATGCCTGTGTGATGGTGCGTCTTTCGCAGCTAAACCACAGTCGCTCATGAATACCTCTACAAACAGATTACCATATCGGAACCAAGTCGTGATCGGATGGGGTGTGGTGCAGTAATAACGAAACTGTCGCGGTGCGGCGAAAGAGGCGCCACGTGCGAAGGAATGTAGCAGAATGCAGCGGCAGGTAAGAAATACAGGAACAAAGGAACTAACGTTAGAATCATGCCAAAAATAGTGTTGGCACATCGATTGGGCTGTCTGAAGAACGCCAGAATCGTAACAACAAAGCAAATGGTGTGCGACTGCCGCGCGCGCGGCGAATCGATTACACAAAATCGTTCCCACTGCCCGTCTCCGATCGGATGTACTGGTCCGGAATTTTGTCCGCAAAGTTCGGTGTCTATTATACAATCCATTCACTGGGGAATTTTTTAATGGTCATGCTTTCAGGAAATGAGAAAGGGGACAGCTACAAGTTTGAAATTATTAGGTTGTCCGAAAAGTTCCCGCCGATTTTTGATTCATCTTTGAATGAAAATTCCTAGAAGAAGAAGTCCATTGATTGAACAATATATCCTCCATTCTGTTCAGTAAGACTTCGCAATCTTCCTGTAGGTTCCAGTTTCCCTCTTCCATAGAAGGTTCCAGACTTAAAATCGAAAAACCCGCTCAGGTGCTTTTTGCAGTCCTCCAGCGAATTGGACGATTTTCCATTCAAGGAATTACAGAAACCCAAACAAGTGGTATTCTGATGGTGCTATGTCTGGACTATATGGGGGTGTGGTGAGACATCCCACCCGAGCTTTAGCAACTTTTGACGAGTGGCCAAAAATACGTGTGGTCTGGAGGTACCCTGTTGAAAGATTGGCCTAACTACTAACAATTGGCCACTTTGGGTCGCTTTTAGTCCATCGCTGCCTCCGTAGTTTCTAGCTAACTATAGTACCTTTCCTAAGTCATCTTTGGATTGTGCGAGAACAGCTTGTAAGTGATTTCCCTGGAATCCCATCAGCAATTCGTCATAGTCATCCGCACCTGGATTTTGACTTTTGCAGCGGTTTGTGGCGGCCCACTAGGGGGCTCCACGATCGTTTCCGCTCCTCATTGCTGTACACAATCCGATTTTCGTCCTTCGTGTTCATGCGTTTCAGAAACGGCTCATTTTTATTTCGTTCGAGGAACGAGTCGCGCATGGAGGCGCGGTCCATCGCATTGCGCTCGCTCCTATCGCGAGATATCTAAACATCAAGGCGCTATACAAAACCAAGCGTCTGCAGCTGACCATAGATGGTTAATTTCGAAACACTAAGCCCTTTTCCTACTGCACGAGCAGTGATGTGCCGATTTGCTTCGGTTACCATTTTGAGTTGATCGTTTGAACTGATGATAGTCTCCCTAAGAGTTGCCAGTCTTCGAAGGCAAATTCACTCCGTTTGGATCCCGCAAACTAGTCATGCACTGTACGTTCCTTTAGGGCATGGTCTACTCAAACGTCATATATCTTTCGTGCAGCTTGAGCCGCATTCTAGGTCTCGCGGCAGAAGAAATACTTCAGATGCCGAAAATGCGCGCAGTGGTTTTCCATTTTCATACGAGTTCTGTACAGGCAAACTTCGACAAATGTTGACGAAATCTTAACAGGAATATAGAAGAGAACCTACTCTTTCAGAAAACATATAACTTTATTAGGTTGGGTCCTTGATCTTTTGTACAACGGTTGATAAATCTGGGGTATCAAAAATCGGCGGAAACTTTTCGGACAACCCAATAATTTTAGTAATCTTACATCAGTTGTTGAGTTTTACTGAGGGAATGGATATTTGGTGAGCGAGACGTGGCGACCTCAGTGTGATAGATCACAGCGTCAACTCAAATGAGATGCAACGAGCTTTGTGGTAGCAATCGTAAGGGGGTGATTCGTATGCATGAATTACTAATTCACAGTTTTCTGTAATAGTGGAAACAGCTATCGAACATAAACTCCAATTGAACGCTAATAGAAGACCAGTATAGTTTAAAACAGGCTCTTTAAGAGAAGATTTGGAAGCGAGGTAGATAGATTTGAACCCTACCAACAAGGATGGCATGGCTTCGGTTTCGGCGTCTTGGACTGGACATTTTGTGGGCAACGGTATCGGGCAAGACACAGTTCATTATAGTTTTGGGGTATCTAGTTTTAGACGATCGATGGAAGTGATAATTCAGAATAGTGCAAAAAAAGGCGATGAAAATGCGACAATCGATGAGCCTAAGGAGTCTAAATCTTCAAAAGGTAGTAAAATTGGGTCTTTGACGAGAGTGTGACGGCAAAAGCTGCGTGGAAGGTTGATTCGGACAAGCTGTCCAAATGTGGGTGCCAATGCGTACAGCTGGCTACAGTAACTGTATGAGTGCAACGTGTGCATCCTGGGGCTACACCTACAACGTTGTGAAAACTCGTCCGCCTTTGGGTGTGTATGTCAACTGAGCCGGTTTGAGGGCCCTTATTACTCCCTATCTAGGCCGTTTTTCCATACGGCAGCGTTCCTTGTAGTACCCTTACTAGTTATTTCTAGGGAGAAACCTCAGAAACCACTTTTTTTGTAAACTGTGCTTCAAGGTCAAAGCTGGAAGAGAACGTTCGTATAAGCAGTGGACTGATACAACTCTAAGGCTAGGTTGGGCTGAATGATGGAGGTTAGTCGATTTCAGAAAGGTACTGATAGACAAGGCAGGGAGCGGAAGTTCTCCCACTATAGGTCTGGAAGTCGGGTCACTGCCGAGTTAAGGCTCCAGATAAGAAGGTTTCAAAGGCAGGAGCGAGGACCAGTCGCGGGACCTCAACATGCTATCAAGTGAGCGGAGACTATCGTAGTGATCAGCTTTTCATCGCGTAAACTCATAAGTTTAAGTGGAGAAAAAGCGATGGCAGTTGTTTTGCAGTCGCCCATGAAAGCGCTTTCGGAGCGTCCGGAAACAGACATCACTTTACGTCATATTTCTATCCCAGCAGATTGAACAGATTAGGATAATCACCTGAACGTAGGAACGAAGTAGGATGAACCAGAGGCACCACAGAAACTGGCTGAACGAGGTACGCACTCCTATGCTATCGTCATGATCAAAGGCAATGACGTGAAACACGAAATTCTCTGAAATGTATGAATTGTCCTATCAATTGCTCACATGATCGGACGACCGTCAGTGCTCCAGGACCGTCAATGGTAAGGTGTATCGGGCAGTGGTAAGGCTCACGATGCTCTACGGCAGTGTTGGCGCGTGTGTAAATCCCATGAAGGACAGTTCCACTCCGCAGAAATGAGAATGCTCAGATGGGCCTGCGGCTGGGCGCGGCTGGATCGGGTCAGAAATGAAGACGTCAGGTCGGCTATGCAAACAGCCCCAGTTCAACTGAAGATGAGAAAGCAGCGCCTGCGATGGTTCGGACATGTACTAAGAAGACCACAGAGCCATCCGATAAGGGAAGCAGTGGAGTTCGAGGCTGGCTCAAGGTAAGCGACCACGAGGAGCCCCGAAGAAGAGATGGCGGAACGTGATCAAGGAGGACCTCGCCGAAGCTAAGGTGACGGTAGAAGATGCCGTAGAGAGAATGAAATGGAGACGGTTGGCAAGAACAGCGGACCCTGCGACGGCGCGGGATTAACGGTAGGGAGAAGAAGAAGAAGGAGATCATTATCGCTATAACTTAGATATACTTCGCGAAAGTTACTGCAGCAGTGAATTGTTTGGTTCAACTCTTTTTGTTTCATACTAGAGCAAAATCTTGTCAAAGTTGGCCAACTGGCTAGTTGCCAACTATCTATCGCCTGCGAACTCCTATTTTCCAGGGCAGCCTTATAGTGTAGTGGCCTAATATATGTAAATATAACTGGGGTTGACCCCAGAGAATATGCAGGTTCTCGGCATGAATCATATATTCGTCCATAATTCAAAATCGCACACTGTCTAGTACGACATTTGTTCTTCAAGACGATTCTGTCAGCATCGAATAGGTTGAGCACACAGGAAGCAGGAAATGTTACTGTTTTGGAAAAAAATCATGTTAGACTCGATTTCAAACCATGAGAGCAGTATTGGCGCCACTTTCCACTACCTCACTATGTTGTCTATATTACAATTATAGCTGCTAGCTGCAGCAGGATGAGGATCTCCTTAGCGTTAATTCTGACCAAGCGGCTGATACCATCCGACAACCAAATCCTGACGTGGACAAGCTGTGACACGCGATCACTTTACTGATGAAGGCTGATGTATGTCTAAAGAAGTTATGAGTTTAGTGACTTCATCTAATAGTGTCTTAAACGGCTTAGATGGAGTTGATCTGACAAAAACATTGGATTATATAGCATCTGCTTTCCGAGAACGCTAGTAGTACCGTTCAGAAAAATAGGGTCTCGATAGAATCATGAGAGATTCCTCTGTTTTTCTAGCTTTTAGATTAAGGGGAATCTGTCAGCGCTGTCGCATCAAACTTGTAAAAAATTGTAATTTCAGGAGTAAACTGGGGATTTATTAAATGATCTCTAATGAAACCTATCTTGTATGGGCATAACCGGATTTATTGGACCCCTGGACCGTACCCCTATGCAGGTGGGTTTCAAACACTTCCCATAGCGAATGCCGAAGTGGGCTTTAGAAAGTAAAAGTATAGAAAGAGAAAGAGTCAATCTTATTTATGGCTAGCCACCCCTTGGTTCTGTTAACGCTGGAACTCTTGATGCGGTCATGAAAAAACTACGTCATTTCAAATCGTGGTTGTTCGTTACTATCGTGAGAAATTCTTTCGGGCGCACCGAAACTGAATATACTCCCAGAACAACCGGATTGGCAATTAGAAAGAGTCACCAGTCCCAGGCCAACTTTTTTTTTTTTGTTGAGACACTTTCCTGACCATCACTTGAGTTTATAGGATATGTTTATACAGAATTCTTAGCTTTTTTTGTTATCAAGAGTGAAGTCAGCTTTCTACCTTTCAGAATATTTTGGCTTAGCTTGGCTTAATGGAGAGTTGGGGAGCATAGTTGACCAGACATAAACGATAGTTTCGGAGTCGGAACGACCCTTCAACCACTGCCCAGCTCTACTTGATATTCAGGCGAAGTTGGAACGAAGTGGTCAGTTTAGATAGCTTTTATGTTCTTATAAGGGGCAAGGCGTCTTCTGAATGAAGTACAATCACAAGAAAAGCAGCAGTACAAAGTGTATATGTAAAGAAGCTGAAATGGCTGAAGAAAGTGGTACATCCTTCGAAAGTTTCCGAGATGGCAGGGGTCAGCCGCGATAGGTAGATTGGTATTTTCGACCAAACAGGCGGGTTCTAGCCGTGCTTTGAGGGATCTTTGCTATTTCTGGGGCACTAGCTCAACTTTTTCTGGTTACCAGTTGGGCAGCATATCCGGAGGCGATTAATGGCAACGTCAGGATGACGTGTGAGTCTAGACAAGTTCAATATTTGTCTACGTGACAAATACGTCTTTCATACGCGATTTGGCAAGCTGAATACAATGAAGGACTGAAAAACTGTTGACAAGAAAGCAGTTGAGAAAGTCGTGGGTGGTTCTATATGCAGCCGTTCAAGGCCATAGTGCACTGAATGACCAAATCACCAAAAAAAAAACGTCTGGTTGAGCTATTTTCCGAGGCACTCGATTAAAAAACTGTCAAATACCTACATTAACTTTTCGAGGGAGGCCATTTATCTCGAAATTGTTACCTACCAGCTCGAAAATTATTCGGAGGAGGGTTATTTAAATGGGTGGGGCAATTCTTAGTGGGGTTTGGTACTATTAGGAAGATTGCCTTGATCAGAATGATTCTTTTTCCATCGACAAATTCCATCGAAAAGGGTGCTAATAAGGGTTGTTCGAGAGAAGAAATATCTTAGATTTCTTAATTTCTAGTCGAAGGGAGCTCGGGCAGGAGAGCGTTCTAGGGTAGTCCACAGAGCTCAACCTTTAGGCAGAATCTCTGACACGATTGTACCCTCCTGATTGGTGTTTCTTCTATTGAAATTCAGAGAACCGTCATTGCGATACAATCGTCTAGAATTTCCCATTACACCTTCTGCGTTACCAGCGCAAAGAAGAAAATAGAGGGATCTTGAACAACCTAGTGCCATGATTCAGAAAAAAAAACTGGTTACAGAACGATTTGTATAAACACTATGTCTTCGAAGTTTTGAGGAAGCATGACGGACTCCTGGGTGGCATCATCCCGGCGAAATACGGTCGGAGAGGGGCACAAACAGAGACCGAAATCTGCTGACTCCACCCGCTCACTGCTGAATTCCAAGAGGGTGGGCTACTAGGGAGGTAATTCAGTTATCACTTGAGAAGATTGGGTGATTCTAGTAGTCATGGAATTCAACGAAAGCACTAAGAAAACAAAGACATGTCAGTGAAAAGTATTGTGCCACACGATATAACGCCTATGATCTATTCTGATAGCCCATGCAATGGTTTACACTATAGTAATGTACAATGATGTATCAGAGGATATTTTCAGTTACTATAGGCAAGTAGTAGTAAAAACGTATTATAACGACGAGGGCACCAATAGTGGGTTTGTTTCTAAATATGTGGTCTGGGAACTTTTTTCGTTGTTCAAAACAATAGCAAATCGTTGTCTGAATAGATTGCTCTAGTAAACGTCTAGCAAGCACTGCGAGAACTTCCAAACGGACGCCTATGCAAGTCGAAAGGTGTTGGGGAAAGCTAGGCTGCAGGGACAAAGGCAGCTAGTAATACTTATTGATAATGACGATCCAAGTGTTCAGAGTATCTGAGTAAGAACCCAAGTGACCCTTCCAAGAACCCATAAACGTGACTTCTGGAGGCATGGCAGTCCCACAGATCGTTTGACAAATCAATCCATTCCCTAACTTCAGAAGTGGGCTCCACGTTATTAGATGAGGCGTCCGCAAATTGCCTCTGGTTGTTCTTATAGGAGTTCTTAGGTTTTGTAGCCAGGTTTGTAGCCCGCCATATCTGTAAAAGGCCTATTTCGAGGCCTTTTGTAGGCGAGGGGAACCCATCAGTGGTTCTTGGTCGTTTGTCATAATTATCACCGGTATTTCAAGGTTTCCCCGTCGCACTTGTTACAATACCCGCTCGACGTCGACCGCAATTTGGGCGGGGCTTCGGTTACCCGTGATACGAATTCCATTCCCTGCAACGTCGGTTTGGATTTCTGTTCAATATTGAACCGTTTCGTGTTTATCGATTGGTTTACAGTACTTTTTTTCCGGCTGTCAACTACAGACTCTTCTGCCACACCTGCTCTTCTGGTATTGGGGACCTTACTTCGAAAGGCTAACATTCCAAACCTTATTCGCTATGTTTTCTTTAGAGCTGATTAACAATCAAATTCTACATTTTTTCATTAAAAAAATAAACGAAAGATATATCCACATCCTGCAATCTGCAGATTGTTACCGAATTTTATTACTTTTCACGATTTTTCTAAGCTGACGATTTTCAATGAATCTGATGGCGTTTCAGATGAGAAGTCTGGGAAATTTTTCTTTACTGTCGGAATTTTATTGATTATTCCAGTGTTAGGGGACAGCCGCTTCCTTTTACTATACACTGTGGTCTCTGAAGCATAGGTCTTATAAATGTCGCCGCTACTGCACACATCATCGGAGTCGGTTCCCGCTTCGTATTCTGCCGGAAGCACCCGAATCATTCTATCTCTTGGGGTACATGAAATGGTACTGAACTTTTTCAAAGTAGAAAAACAGTATATTGTTCAATTATTGGTCCCTTATGTGATCATGCAATCCAAATGCACCTCAAAAATCCCATTGCAACTTAGAACGTAGGTCGAATACGTGGCGCGTACCACCAGGGATTCGGCGATAGTTGTCTTTTGATAGTTACCTTTTCCAGTATATCTAACTAGTGGGTGTCTATCCACCCATCACATGTGGATGCTGCTGAATACAGCCTCATTATATGCTTCAGGCCGTGGTCACCGCACGCGAGCGTGGCTATTGAGAGATCCTTAGCGGTCCGAAGGGTCTCTACCAGTATCGCTACTAGTAGATACACGCCACACTTCCGTTCTTTCCCGATTCACTCGGCTCGGTTATCAGGTATCAAAGGTAATCTTGAATCACTGAGTTGACAGTTGCCGTAGTAGTAATTAGACCGGGAAATTGTCAGGTGGGGGTGGTACGTCTAACTCTACGTCGTACGAAAGTCTAACTTTTTTGGCTACTCTCATGTGCTTGGCATTGACGTTGCCTGATTAGCTGGACTTTTCTAACTGCGAGATACGGATGATTATGATTCGATATTGCAGGTTACTTAGGCTTTTTCCCTCAATCTTTATTCGCTTTTCGTTTCGAACTTCACTTTGAATTTCAAAAAATCAAAATTGTATAAAATTCATCGAAAATTTTCAACACAAAGCTACTGAAGAGGAAGGGCTAAGATAACTGGCAAATCCTCAATGGTTTTACTTCCGCAAATTAGCTAGGCAAAATTTACTTTTCAGTGTTCGTATGGGTTCGCCATATTACTTTTGTATTAGCTTAGACTATCATACATAACCAAAACATATCCAGAAATATGAAAAGGGACTTTTATGTCTTTTTCTCATAGAAAAAAAGTTATTGGAAAAATAATCTTGAATTAGACTTGGCATTACCTAGATATGTTGGCTATGGACCTTCTGATTGGTGAAACGCAATAATGACCAGTGACAGTGGAGGGGCGTGGCCGAGCTATATGTGAGCTACCTTTGCGCAGAATAGCTCATTAGTTCACCCTTTTAAGAAAAGTTAATTTATTTACTTGTCCGAAGCCGTATCGCAAAGGTCAAGGAAACTCGTTTGCGATGACGTTTCTTACACATCAATATGGACGAATTCTCGGAATAACAACGATTGTTCTTGTATAGACCTTCAAAAAACTGATTATTGATAGTAGTGTTTCCCGGTTTTCTCTTTTCTCTGTGTTCTCACTTTGTCTTGAGCCAGTCATGATTTTTCAGCAAGACAAGATGAAGGGGTATTCGGCTACGGCGTGGTGTCAAAATTACTTTTTATTCTGATAGTATTGGTAAATAGCAACAGAATGGCCACGTGGACAACGTCGGCAGAATGCTGACTTTTCCGTCCCTTTTCCAGCTGACGGTTGGCAAAGCAGGTGCTGGAACATGGGACTATCCAGTGCAGAATTTCCATACTTGTATACTGTTCTTACTCGAAGCTTCTCAGACCCAAATTTGTAGGAGCGTCAGCAACAGAACTTCATTGCTTACTATTTAGAGCACTCAATCTTACGTCTGCTGCTACCGTAACCCGCTGGGCATATGAATCACCACAAACTCGTCATAACTGGTAGCTCAACAAGTAGTTGGAGGGGCTACGGGTGACTGAAATGTGTGCCCTAGATGTCCTACAAGGATGAGTTATCCCTGACCGCGAGACTTCGCAGTTGAGATCCCTTAGAGTTTCGATCTCAGAGCCCGAGCTCCGAGAAAGGGTCTTTCAATTTTTATTTTCTCTAGTAATATGCTCGTTCTCAAATGATAGCTCACAACAAGGTACAAGGCCTCACTAATTTAAGAGCTTTGGATTGTTCTTAACAGAGAAATTCTTGAGAAGATAACTGCGTAAGGCATCGCAGCTGAGTGTTGAAAGGGTCGAGCCAGAATTCGTTGGACTGCCACGGTACAGGTCACTCATTGGAAGGGTTTCTCCTTTGTGCGGTCGTAGTATGAGACACAGTCATTCCGCACCTTTTCCAGACATATTACGATTGGAATTTCATGTGAAATCGTCATTTCGTAAACATGAACAAGTATCGATTCTCTATTTATTTGAATGATTGAATGATAAGAATTTACTCCTTCTCCTAGTGATTTAGTAATCAAATCATCTGGGTGTTGCCTAGTTTTTCTTTAAACACTCCGTAAATTTTTCATTTGATAGCAATTGCTCAAGGTCATCTTAACAACGGCTTCAAGTTTTTTGAGGGCTTCAGGCGCTGAACAAGATTCCTTATGAAAGCGAAATCATATGTTCAACAAACATGATTCATGTACGTTGTGGTGTAGTCGCCGACAGAAAGAGATGAAGTAGGAGATGCTGCTGTTACTCTTGTGGTTCTGAACTCAAGTCTTGCACCGAATCAGTTCAGACCTATCCTTGGTTTCCACCCCTCCGGATTGTTAGCTGGTACGGCGTTTATTTGAGAGGGCGAATTCGTCATCAACATTTTCCGTAGGTATGGTAGGAGCAAATCCGAGCCTTGCAACAGTTTGAAAAGAACGTTTTCGTGATTCGATTCCACCACGATCCCAGGCGCTGGGGAAACTCGTGGCGCATTCCGTGAATAGGACTCATCACTTCCACGGAGTGCGCCACCTTTTACTCGCTATCGATATTGTCACTGTTTGTCCTCACTTTTCATTCGAAGCATAATCTACTTTAACTTGTATGTATTCTAGTAATCAATCATGAGACAGACGGTCGAAACTTGAGTTCTGTTCGCCGTTTTTTCTTCCGTCGGTCAATTGGTCGGAGTTTTTTCTTGTCTCGTGTAACTCTCTGCAAGGGTCAAGAAGGGGTAGTTGTGATTGCTTGTGACGGAGGTTGACGGGGGGTAACGGCAGGGATTGTGACAACCGATTCTCGTCTCGTCGCCACCCTAATTTTAATGCGCTCGACATGCCACCCGGTTTGCGCTTCGACCACTCCTTCAGTTTCTGCGGTTGACGGGATAGTGTGCAGTAAGAGTTACCAGTTTTCAAAGATTGACCCACCCAAAGTTACCTGCTTTTCCATCGTTATCATTTTCACTTTAATAGTGATTTTACATTTATATTTATTTACAATTATATTTTATTTTTTGCTACAGTTGTCATCCAGTCGTGTGAAGGTCAAGCGTACGAAGGGTAATAGAAAGCTACGGCCAATGAAGTTTCTATTGAATGCCGTTCCATCTGATGGGGAATTCCTTTTTTTTGGAACCTATGTAAACATTGAAAATTCGTCACCTTCTTCAGCGGCTCAGGTTTTCATGTGAGAGAACATATAGTGGGTACCAGTAGGTCTCTAGTCAGATGCTGTATGATGACTGTAGAAGTACAGAGTGAAGTCAGTGTCTTTAGGAGGTCCGCTAATGGCTCTTCCTGCTTTTGTCTTTCCCCTTCACCAACTTCCTCGCTCCTTTATTTGGTTTGTTACCAACCAGTTGGTCCCATCTTGATGGCTATCCTAGCATTGTCGTTTTCGAAAGCACCAGACGTCTTGTCTAGCCGCTACACCTGGTACTGCTCAAGGATGCAGAATCTCCACCACCGGCACAAACTCTAGATATTGTATGAGTAGATTTCACAGAAAGATAAAAAATTCAGCGAACTGTGGTAATCATCATTCAAGGATGAGTGTCCTATAATTTATTTACTTATTTATTTATTTATTTACTTGTTTATTTACTCATTTTAACATATTTTATATTGGTGCATCAAAACAGGGACAGAAATGAATAAGTAGTCTTAACCAGAAAATGGGAGAGCTGAACAGATTGATGCAAACCAGATCGAGTAAAGGGTTGGCCAAATTGTGCAAAAAAAGGCTAACAGTGTCTCCGCCATCGATTTCGCTGTAGTATAAAAGTTATAATTTTCAGTATGAAAGTATGGGCACTGGTATGTACCTACTTCTTCATGCTTCAGGTCTACGCGATCTCGCTTGCGCTCCATAGGTTTTCTTCGTTTTCTTCCACTGGAGTCTGCTAATCACATTATGTTCAGACCCAACTGATCTTCGATTCGCCTCATTCGCCGAACTTGGCCGGTCCCTGATCTTCGATCACCAATCAACCTTAGAGCTCAACATAGCCCTCTATTCTATCAGGAAAGTGCCTGGAGGAGACCATTGAGCTACACACCGCCTCTGACCTGGGTAGACCCGCGAGACAGCTATGGTTGTGTAGCTCGCTAAATACAACAGCTCAACAGCTTGTTTTTGTTATTCCCTCTGAGATCAACGCTTTAATTTTTGTGGACGATTTCAGAACTTCATTAGGGCATAACTTCTAACTGTTGTTTTATACTGCAATTTAATTTGTTTATTATGTTACTTCTACTTATTATGTGCATCTTCGGTATTACCTTACGTTCACACCTCCGCAATACCGATAAGTCCCAAATGAGGGTTCCAAGTTATATAGGCTATTTCTTAATCTTTTCCTACTTCCACTACCTAGGGCCAAGTCTCCATTACCACATTTTTCTATTTCCAGTCAATTCCCTACCAGAGTTGGTTGGAGCTTGTTTCTTCGCATATCTCCATTCCAGGAATGTGCATTTCCTGGCGGAATCCCACTGTCCTCTTGGTATCCCAGGTTATATTTATTCGATCCCATGGTCAAACCCATAACCCGCACAGACTGAACAACAGCAGCACAATGGTCAACGCTGATCCAGCTCTGATTTATTGTTAAGGCGCTGCAAAGTAGAGGCAAATTTGATTAATAAGAGAGATGTAATGATTTGCATTTGTTCTTAATTTTTTTTGCCATTTTTTCCATGCATTGGCAACTCGACTAAGTCCCGTAGTTCCGTTTGTATCTACCTGCTTGCTTTTCCTTCTTCCGATTGCCGTTTTTCCTACAACAAAGCTCTTCCCGAGTTATTCAGACTTCGAATGGCTCATGTTTCGACATCATTCAATTGGCCATCCTTTTTTCAACGGCTTATCTATATTTGAAACAGAACAGAATTCGATTTTCGTGGATGTGTCAGATCTATTTAAATTGATTCCTTTTTTGGGAAGTGCACGAAGGTTTCATCATTGAACTCATCTGGAATACTACTTTCGTTAATTGAGTATCGGCTACCATAACCAACCCAAACTTTGCTTTTCATAAAGAAAACATTATTTTCTCAATCAGTTACTCTTGAACTACCCTAAAATTCCATAGATAAGGGCGGGTGAGCCTACCAGTGAAAAATGAATTGGAAAAAATCGAAATTGAATGCAGTCACCCCTCTAACTTGATGGATGGATAAATTAAACTTCGAAGAAGAAGTTAAGAAGAAGCTCCGCCCCTCAACTCTAAACCCCGCCCACTTAATAAACAATTCATATAGAAAAATAGCGATTTTTACGGATCGCTGTTTTTCTATATGAACTGTTTATTAAGTGGGCGGGGTTTAGGGGCGGAGCTTCTTCTTAACTTCTTCTTCGAAGTTTAATTTATCCATCCATCAAGTTAGAGGGGTGACTGCATTCAATTTCGATTTTTTCCAATTCATTTTTCACTGGTAGGCTCACCCGCCCTTATCTATGGAATTTTAGGGTAGTTTATTCTGTTACCAATTCAGTGACAAAGTGCGGGGCCCTCTACACCCAGCATTGGCAGTTTCTCATTTTGGAAATTTTCATGTTCGTGTAGTTACTAGCGTTGGGCGTTGTTAACAGTTCTGATTTGCTGGATGTTCAACAAGCAAGTTTCGACACTTCGGCATTCCGAGTTCCGATTTCCGGACATTTTTCGAACTCATATTGGTTTTCGCATTTTTGCACCCGCCCCTTTTGAATCCAGCGGCGAATTTCTAATGCTTATCAACTACTGCTTCTATGTCATCCAATAAAATGCGATTTCAGGTCTTTAAAACACCATAATATATGAGCTTTACGTCATCAACGGTCTTTTTTATTCCTTTACTGGTAATATGGATTTCTATAAGTGTGGATGCGCGGGAAGACCAAATTGGTGATCTACATCGATATCACCGACATCGTATTCGATCGACCTTCCAACATCGAAGGCAGCCAGTGTGGGTGCAGTTATCGACTTCCTTTTTTTTAATATTTATTTTCATTTCCGTCAATTTAGATGTGTCCATGGGAAGCCTGTCGATGGCGAATGTGAATGTGAACAGGACTATACTGGACGACATTGTGAAAAACAGAAGCACTGCGCCTCATTTCGACGATTCCGAAATGGCTCGTAAGTCCAGCTTTTTTTTACAGTATAACTTTGAGTTACAAGTTATAATGAAGGTAGTAGCATACTTTACAAGTTCCAAGTCCTCTGTCGGATCAGTCAAGTAAGTGACTGAGTGCTAGCGGTTCTGACAGCCTTAGCAAACTTTTTCATGTATGAAGTGGGTGTTTCTGTGCCAGATATTTCACAGAATGGAACTTTAATTACCCCTGGCATTTTGCCAATCTGGAAGGCAGCCGCAATTGTAAGCTGTAAGTTTTCGACATGATATCGTTCCCGCTTGGTAAAGACCAGTGCTCACGCAATTAACTCAGCCAATAACTGGAAAACCGGTCCACCATAGAAGCAGTAATTATCTATGTACAAGTAATTGACTATGGTTCAAGGATGATAGACTTGATTGGAAACCGTTACTTCACTTGCGCAAGGTAGATGGGTCAGGTATGATGAGCAATATTTTCACGTAAACTCGAGTGCAGGATGCACTAACGAAAAACTACATAGTAACTCGGAGTTTACAATTTTCTGTAATATAAAGCACCGAGCAAATACTATTATATATTACAGTATACTGTCAAGCAATGCAATTAGTTCTAGGCAGTATTGTAATGTAGTGGAGCATGTTGTTCAACATGCTTTTTTACTTCGAGCCTATTCCACTGCCTTTTCGGGGAACTTAAATTACGGTATCCTACAAAGTAAGCTCAGTAAGTAAGAATTAGCCTTTTATAACTCCTCTCAACCCAATCTATGAGATGAAGTTTTTAATAACTACCCCGCGTTCCCACGAGATGGCCAATCTTCCATAAGTCTTTCGTATATTATCAGAATACCACTTCGTTGCACATTTATGACTCAAAACTTAATCAAGTACAGAATTTAAAGTTCAATTCGACAAGTGCAAAACACTTTTGATACAAGTTCAGCTGTCCGACGTGTTCACCGGGATATTACGGCGAGTTCTGCGAGGAGATCCATTGCGTTCATGGAGAGCCGAGCAATCTTGGTTAGTTCACTAACACTTTTCCTTACATTTTTTCTGACTTTTTTCCTAAGAGTTACTGGTAAACCTATTAGGTCGATTGTTTGTTAGCCCATTACGTCTGCAAGCATGAGACGTATAAGCCCGATTTTCTCTAAGGTTGCTTATTCCCGCAGTACATAGTAAGCTACAGTAGTTGAGCAGTTTTTGGTAAACCTCCAAGGTTCTACACCAGGTTTCTTTTACATGGGATGGGTAACATCGACCAAGTAAGCATTGTGGTACTCCTGGAAAAGAGTACATATGACCTGTCGATACCTTGAACATTGAATTCCTCGTTTGAACGCCAGTAAAGTCTCCATTTTTCCTGATCGCGAGCCAATAAAGTCCTGCGGATCCCCTCGTTCGGAGGATAAGAGGCACAGAATTCATTCCGTTTAGAGTTTTCGAAAAGAAATCTAGCCGGTAGCTTAATGGTGTTTAGTTCCTAAAATATGAGGAAGTCTAGTGTACGGGAAGTGTGAAGACTAATGGTTGTCGAGCGATAGCTTACTCAGACCCTAGAATCCGCTCTGCACCCAGATGAGCCGAGGAATCACAAGAATTATTCTTCCGAGTAATGTGACGAATGCAGCTGATCTCGTGCTCATCCCGCTGTCGCAGAGTTCGAGCCTGAGTCACAGCTAGAGTAGCGGAAACGTTGTAGCGGTTCATAGGTTTCAATCGTTACTGTCTTGAATCAGTTTCTCGCAACGAAATGCAACTACAGATACTATGAGTACTGTAATGGAGGTTAACAGTAGAGACAATAGTTGCCTTGTCGTCAGTGCTCCACTTTACTATACGACGTCATCAGCTTTTATCACCTCACCTGTATCACCTGTCGTCCCGTTGTTCATTGATTTTCTCGAGCGGGCGCCAGTAACGTCTCCATTCGTCCCTGTCACGAGCCAGAGTGGTCCTGTGAATCGTCCTCGCTTCCGGGACACGAGGCCCAACATTCCTTTCGTTCAAAGCTTTGAGCTTGTTATAGGGAATAAAATTACTAACTTGATGAGTACCACACTATTATAAAACAAGAGTTCGAGTAAAAGTGAGGGTTCTAGCTACAGGCTAGTACAAGTTCTTGACATCCTTGAGAGACCCTTGCATCGCAGTTTGTGACGTAAAACAGCTATCAACAAAAACGAACCCGAAACCAAAGTATAAATTCCAATTTGTATTGTTTTTATCACAATTAACATTCCAGAAACGAAATGCGAATGTGAAGAACCGTACTCGGGCACATTTTGTGATGAGTTGAGTACGAAGCAAGTTTACAGCTATTACAATCGACGGGTAAGTTTCTCATTGAGTTGTCCTTTCTTAAATGCCTTCACTTCTTTGATAGCAATTGTACTGCGTACTTTGAAAAAACTGTGTACTGATGTGTACGTTGTTGTTTATTCCGTTACGCATCATAAACAAGTTATGCCCACTTTACTCGATGTCCAGAAGCTATTGAAATTCGCGGGTGCGGAAGGGAGAGGGATCAAGGTCAAACTGTTCGACGAAATGGTTGTCACGTAGTGAGTAGCACAGTTACATAACAGGTAATTTGTAACTGAATGACATGAACAACTGCCGGAACTCGGCGCCGGACCTAATTTATTGAAATCTGTAAGATAAACCCCTCTCTGCCAACTATCTAATTCTAGTTAGTTGTTGTAGAGTATAAGTTAGTTGATGTTCTAGAAAGCAATATATCCCGCTCGTTTTCCGACCTTGTTCGAGCTTCCGTTTCGATTTCCGATTTCCGGGCTGCACAACAAGCACCTTTGGTGAAACCGAAGAAACATTGGACTGCACTGCAAAGTGCACCCCCAATCTTGTTTCTACGATGAAATTTGCGATTGAAATACAATTAATTCAAAGTCCAGCCTTGATCAGTTGGGGACTGGCTAGCATTGGAGTATTTTGGGGCTTCATTTGAGAAAAAAAGTGGTCTCTTGACCTATGACAACATCTATTTTCATAAAAGTCTTACTTAAGTCGGTTTTTCCTATGTTCTTGCATCAGTAATCTGTCGTCTCGCTGCACTTTTTGAAAAGTTTTCTTCGCTCTCAGATCGTCCTTCATCGGAGTTCTTGTTTACAGTCAAGATTGGTCACATAGAACAGTTTTTGTTCCCCAAGAGGAGGTTTTGGCATCGAATGAAGCCAGTCTCATAGCATCTCCTTTTTTTAGATCACCTTCAGAATATTAAATTTGAAATTTTAAGCAGATTATCAACTGAAACTGTAAAAATTATATTATTAAAAGTAAATGTTCAGAATCCTGATAGAATTTTCGGGCAGTGCAAACTGTTGTGAGGCCTAGAAGGGGGGTCTGAGCTGAGCATGGAAATAGATCAGGTTCAGCCAAGAAACAAATGTAGAAAAAAGTTTTATGCTATGGTGCAGTTCTCGTAGAGGGGTTATGATTTACGACGTAATTAACACTGAAAATCCGGTTTCGAAGTCGATTTGAGTGCACGTTTTCAACATTTCTCATCGATTTTTCGTTCTGGTGGGTCTATGGCTGTGGTGAGAAGCAGGCAGAGAAAAAATTCAGTAAAGGAACTACCGAACGATTCGTGAAAGTACAAATTTCTTCGAATTTCGGTTTCAATGGCTGGAGTCCCCAGTGGGGGACGGGATGAAATTGTGGGTGGTCATTGCTATCAATCGATATCGGTAATAATTATATGTTTTGTGGGGTGATGCCGAAGACGGATGAATGAGCTCTTACATAGAAGCTGAAATTCTGAAATCGAAGTAGTATTTATTATTGTTTATTGGTATTTGTTTGGACTGAACTCCAAAGATGAAGTCTACATACTTTATTATAAAATCACCATTTTCAGGTGTACTTGTTGGGACCTTTGGGAGCGTTATCGTTGATTCCAATGTGTGCTCTATATTTCGTATGTGAACATATGGCCAAGAAAAGAATGGTAACGATATTTCAAATGATCATTTCTCTCATCGTGGCACATTGCCTACACCACTTGCGTTTACCCTTTGCTGGCTGAAGATAAACAAATAATCGCTGGAGAGAGAAATTCAGAGTAAACCTTACTTGATGTGGGCAGGGTGTCCGCAAAAGTGGGAGGGGCTCGCACAGAAGCCATCTCCTTCGGTAGAACATCATTTTGTTCTCATTGTCAAGTTCCATGGTAGTAGAGTAGGAGAACTAGATAATGTAGAATACTCAGTTCAAAGATATCTATAGGGTCAAATCTTGTAGTAGGATACCCATACCTATTGGTCATTTCCGAGAAGCGCCCCCTTTTGGGCTTCCACTCAGGGTAATAAAGATTTTTAAGAGTTTTTTTTTCTGATTCGACAACTCTTTCATGATAAAGCGGGTTTTTTTTTTGTAGATTCTGGGTGGTGGCATTTATCCGAAAATATGAGTGAATTTGGTGGGGGTAGATTCGATCTCCCAACACGTATTTTATAAGGGTAACATTTGTTAGTCCCCCCCCCCCCTCCCTTCTCCCCTCCTCTGAGTGAATTGCTTGACACTCGATAGAGTTTTTCTTGTTTTTCAGGTAATTTTAGCTTTTTCATAAATCCATTATACAAAATTATGTTCTACAGGTGAAGCGAGTAGGAGAAATGTTGGGTGATCAGAACATAGCCGTCAACAAAGCAGTTCTGCAACATCTCCTGGTTAGGAGGGTCTCACTTGTTTGATGGATCGTCTCGTAGCTCAGTACTGATCACCTTAATACAATTACCAGTAGTCAGTCGAGGAGTCAACGTTGACGGCTTCCATACCCCACTGCCAATATTTATGAAGTGCCCACAGAATCACCAGTAACTACTTGCTGTTTGTAATAAGTACATCGAATTTCGTTACTTCTCATTACTCGTTAACAGTGTACAGCTACGAGCCATTGAAAGCCTTATAGGTGTTGTTGTGCCTCACTAATGATCTTCGCTCTCGAGCTTAGGTGAGTAGATTGTGTAGCGGTAACTATGTACCATTACTGCATATCTGAAGTACGTTACTATTTGGAACGAGGTGTTATGATTAAAATCGATATTTGTTTGCCACTAAATACTCTACTTGTACGTTGCTGTAATAAAGAGTTGATGTAAATGTCTTCACTGCTCTTATTTCAGATGGAGTTGATCGGTGGACTCGATCTGTACTTGTGGATTTCTTTTTACTTGTTGAACGGTACAATTTCTATGATAGTAACAAAAAAAACTGTTTATTGGTTTTTCATGCACTAACATGGCCGTGGGCCACATATTGACATCGGCGCGCACTCAGACAATTTTATGTCGCAGTGATGACTACCGTAACGTTCCGAGTAAACTCTCTTTCCAAGGCTTGTCTTACTCCGAAATTGGTTAGTTTACCAGCCTAACTTCCCATTGAGACAAATCTACTTCACGGTCTCAAAATTTACTTAGTCTTTTCCTGAACAGCACCGAAAAGTAGGGCACTAAGCCGATGGAGGGCACGGTAAGTTCCCACCATAGACGGCCAGATTGGAGGGGAAAGTTTGCAACTTTGTGCGTCAGGGCCTTATTTTCGGGATAAAATGTAGTTGAAGGGGTCGCCCATCGTGCTCTGCGTCTTTAACGGCAGTTGTTAGAGCCAGGGAAGAGTAGGGCCCTGTGGTGATTCTTAAGACTCTGAGCCAGGGGATGGAGTTTTTTGACCGAAACCCAAAGAGGAGAGGACCATCGGGATGTGTAAGCTACCTACTCTATGAGAAAGGTTGGAGGGAAAGAGGAGTCAGTCAATAGGTTCTTCTCTCACTGGGAGAGCGCAGATATGGGCGCGAAAACAAATGACTCGTTCAAACAACACCGCCAGGAGTAGATTTTAGCGAGCTGTCGGGCTTGTTCTTGTTTTTATCTTTATTAAGAGTTAGTTTTTCACGAATCTTTCTCAGTTGTAATGATGAATTCTATCGTAAAGGCCTAAAGAGTAGCATTTTAAATGTAGCAAAAACTGGCTCGTCACGAAAAATCGTCATTAATTGCCCCTTCGGCTCATAGCGCTTTTACAGGGAAGCTGTCTTGCGTTCTATTTTCTGATGTCGATCGCGGTTATTCTTGGAACCGCTTATTTATCAAAATCCTTACTGTCAGGTAATTATTCACATTTTATGTGCATTTGCGATCTTGATAATTCTTAGCACATTTGTATTTAATGTTTGCAACATTTTGCATTGAAGTTTACATGTTATGTCTACAATGTTTACATAGTTTACAATGTTACTTTGCAAAACTCTGAAGTTAACGTGTAAGGTGGTATCCAGTTGTAGTCGGGATAAAGTAGTGTTCAGGGCAAGGAATGGCTACCAGTCTCTTGTCAAGTCTTTATTGGCCTCTAGTTGTTTTTCTTATTGAGTGATCATAGATAGTGGGTGGCGATCCTCATTGAGACTAACAAGAAGAAGTTACTCTTCATTTGATATTATGGTTATGAGTTTCCTCAGATCACTTAGAATGCTGGCTCAAGTACACCACGTCCACTGAGGTAAAGGCGTGTGTGACCTACCCGTTGATTTGCTTGTTCAGCTGGTATACATGTTGGTGCCTTTATCCTCCCAGATGAGACTGTAAGCAATTAAGCGGCTTGGGGACGATGAAAGCCGGCTGGCATAAGCGGTATCGATTCGGTATGGGTATCGACGCGATTTGATCTCAGAAGTATACACGTGATTGAGGCCCTCATTGATAATGCCCCACCTAATCCCCGTAGTAAAATAGGGTTGTCACACTATGAAGTCATTTTGCTTAGGTCGCATGTGATTAGAAATTGTGTCCCCCATTTTCAGCCCAGTTTACCCATCTTCCTTAGGCGTTGGGCAAATACCGAAGAATCATGAATTTCGCTACAAAGTAGAGCTTCATATTGTTTGTGGGGAATTCGGTGATGTTTGGATGTAAATGAGATTGTTGTAGGTGGGCTCATTAGCGCAATTCGCTCAACAGTCCCGTCCTAATCGAAACGCCAAGACCTTGAAGATGCTAAGTGGCAGTCATCATACATATTGTAAGTAGAGTGCGTGAAACTGTTCAGATGAATTCGATTTCCATCCGCTCGAAGGCAACAAGTAAACTGCCTGTTCATGGTCAGGGGCCGGTAAAAGGATGAGGTATAAAGTCTTCATTGCAGTCAATCCCGTTCACGGGATAGGCCGCATATCCGATATCCAATCAGAATCGTAGTGACGATTTGTATGCTTATGTGACCTATACAATGACTTGTGGTGGACAGTCGATGTAAAATTCTGTGCTTTTGAGCCCCAGATGAATCTGGTACCCATCAACCGACCCCGGAGGGATGGAATGGCCGATTGACATAGGCGAGTACCAATTCGGAATTTGATCCCAGAACGATGCCTGTGTGATAGGGCACATCTGCCACCTTACCACCTGCGTCCGATCAATAATACTGTGGACGGTTTTTGCTTGCAAATTCACTTTACCTGTTGTATCAGAAAGTAGAGAGTTGGAAAATACCAGAGCACCTCATTGTCAGAGGAAGTTAACTGCAATAACAATCAAACCATTTTCTGCATCATGGCTTTAATGAAACGAACGAAAGAGGGGTACTGGACAATAGTATCCGTGTACATACGCAAGGTGGCTGCCATCTGAGCCTGGATGATGCCGTCAGATCAGCTTACGGAACGGAACTGTCACACCGTAGCGGGTGATCTGAATGGCCACATTGGCCCGGAACGAGGAGCCCAGTAAGAGTTCATAAAATTGGAGTAGTAGGAGTCATGACCAGAGAAGGGAGGGTTCTCGGCCTGGCTATAACCCACCTAGCAGTCTGCATCACATTCTTTTCTTCGCGAAAAGTGAGACTCGAGAAGTTATCTGCAGCAGAGGAAGGAAACAATCGGAAGTCGACCATGTGCTCATAAAAAAAATCATTTCCTGAAGGTGTAAAGACTATCGAGAGCATGTCTGACGAACAATCGGGGACTAAAACATAGGGTGAGATCCGTGGTGGACCTGGAAAAGTCAAGGCAGCGTGGGTCGGGAATGATTAAGTTTAAAAGACTGTAAGGAAGAAGAAATCCGCGTGTGTGCTGTGAAATGACACGATCTCTAGAAGAAGACCTTTGTCTATAGATGCTCGCTGAGGCAAGGCATAGAATGCGGAAATCAACTCTTTGTACCACAAGCTGGATGGTTAATGGTCAAGAAGAATAGAAAAAAGTTCATCTTTCGAACAGGCGTTATCACATCTCTGTCTTTGTCGTAGATCAGCATCGAACTGTCCAGGACATTTGATTAGTGGAATACATAAAGAACAACGAGGGTGCCATCCGGACACATCCAGCCGCGATCGCGCGGTTGTTGCAAAGGGACTTCGGTGGTCTTATAAACGACGAAGTTCACCGTGAAAGCAACTTCTAGTTGGAGGTGACGGTTGGGCCCATCGCAGGAAAGAGATTGAGGTTCTTCGAGCAGTAACACATGTATCACCTGCCGTCCTGTTGATCGTCGATTTCCTCGAGCGGTAACGTCTCCATTCGTCCCTATCACGGGCTAGAGTGGTCCAGTTGATCGTCCTCGCTTCAGGGACACGAGGCTCAGCATTCCTTTCATACAGAGCTTTCGCGAAAAAATCTGACCATCTCGTTGGCGGCCGTCTTGGTGTTTGACGCTTGAAGTCCCCAGGAATCCAGTCCTCAACCGTCCTGGTCCAGCGGTCATCACTATATCGCACAACGTGTCCGGCCCACCTGATCTTCGATTTCTTGGCGTAATCTAAGGCATCCCTGATTTTCGTTCGTTGACGGAACTCAGGACTCCGGTTTTCCTTCTGTACTTACTTGTACAGTCAAATTCTATCAGCATCATTTCAGCAAATTCCTTTCCAAAGCGCGTTGAGTAACGCTGATAGCTTGCTCATCCTGCTTTCGTAGAGTCCAAGTCTCAGAGGCGTACGTCAAAGTAGGAAGAACAGCAGTGTCGAAAGGTGAGCGCGGAGCCGGATGTTCTTTGTCTTCTTCACTACTCCCGCGATATTCTTGATTGCTCTCCACCCGGCGCGTTTCTTTCTGCTCAGCTCCGGAGCTAGGTCGTTCATCATGTTGACTTCCCGATCTACGTAGCTAGAGCATTCGAAGATAGTCGTTTCGCTCAGCATTAAAGGAGCCTCAGGACCACTCCCTTTCTCGTGAACATGGTCTTCGTTAGTTTCAGTTGTAAGCCGATCTTTCCACAAGCACTGTCGAACTCGGCCAGCGTTCGTTCGGCCTGCTCGATGTTCGGTGTTATAAGCCCGATGTCGTCCGAGATGATGTAAGTAGCGGCCATCGACCTTCACTTTAATGCATTCCCATTTCGCATGACGCATGATGTTTTCAAGAGCGGCACTGAACGGTATCGCCCTGTCTAACACCTCCCTTACGTTGATGATAGCTTCTTTGTAAAATTTCGAGAAACTGGTCGTGGAGTTCCTGTAGAACTCACGAACCCCCTCATATATTGCCTAGGAACACCCTGGTTGCGTAGGACTTCGATTACCGATTCTGTCTCGACGATATCTAGGGTTTTCTTCAAATCGATGAACGTAAGACATAACGGCATTTTGTATTCCCGCGATACTTCAATGAGTCTTGTAACGGTGTGGATGTGATCGATTGTACTGACCAGGGAAGGACCCCAAGTCGAAGTGGCCATTTGAAATGGGACCTACACTGCTGGACGTGTTTTTGGATGCTGAGTTCGAATCTGCTTTCCAAATTTGCCGAGCGTTCCTGTGAACGGAGTTATGAGGGTGGTTTTAGGGAGCTTAACATAAGAAAACTTAAATTACATGGATGCGCCTTTCTCCTCAACGGCGGCTTGGTGTGGTGGTAAGCGTGACGCTTCATGTGTGGGAGTCCAGGGTTTAGATTTTGTGCAGGACGGAATTTTTGCATTATATGGAATTTTACCCTTGAGGACTAGAAAATGCTCTCATGGTGATTTTATCACGTTTTATGACCTTTTCATGCTTTTGCTGATATTTATTCACATAAAGTAATACTTCAGTTTTACTCGCATGCTCTCTCACTCTAGGATCATAGTAGGATAACTTTTGCCACTTGAATGATCAAATGTGATACTCTACACGAAATGCTTGTAACAAAGAACTTCTCACAATGGAAGCAAGGGATGAAAAAGATTTCGTCACAGCCCATTGCTTCACAGTTGCTAACCCCAAATCAGAAGGGAAACAGAATTGTGCAGGCGTCCCAAAATCACCCGGGTATTCAAAAAGCCGGCGCCATACCATGATTGAAGAGGAATTTCCTAGATCTAACAGCGCAGAACTAAAAGTAGACAAGCGATAGTAGGCGGAAACAGGGTTCCGAGAGTACACGCAAAAGTTGAGATCATGAGCTATTACCTATGAGGTGGTGCGTTTAACCATGTTTCTAAAAGGATGATCTGAAGAGGCTTCTGTTGGCTGTATTAGCCTCCTGGAAGCCTCGAGAAGAGTGGAATTCCCTTCACCTGCTTTTTTGGAGGCAAGACGCACTGAATAGCTTTCTGGTCTGTGAATGATATCCATGAGTCCATGGTCAACAGTGCCGGTGCTGGTGGGTCCGGAGCTGCTACGCACCATCACAGCCAATCTAGCCCCACCACCCACTTTAGCATCACCATTGCTCGTCATATGCCTTGTTCTCGCCAGGAGCTCCAAATTTTGCGCACGGAAGAATCTCCCACTCGGTAACAGGTAGGTAGGTAGGAGAAGGCATCAGCAAAGCATCAAAACTTCATAGAACGTGATAAAATCACCATAACAGTAGTTTCTAGTCCTTAAGGGAAAAATTCCATATAATGCAAAACTCCACCCCCCCCCCCCCCCCTCCAAAACTCGAACCATAGTCTCACGCACATGAAGCGTCACGCTTACCACCACACTAAGCCGCCGTTGAGAAGAAAGGCGCATACATATAATTTAAGTTTTCTTATGTTAATCTCCCTAAAACCACCCTCATAACTCCGTTCACAGGAACGCTCGGCAAATTTGGAAAGCAGATTCGAAATCAGCATCCAAAAACACGTCCAGCAGTGTGGGTCTCATTTCGAATGGCCACTTCGACTTGGGATCCTTCCCTGGTGAACTCTCTCCGGAACCCTGCTTGCTCGCATGACTGTCCTTCATCTAATATTCTGCCAATCCTGTTTAGGATGACGCTTATGAAAAGATTGTAGATTAGAGACAGCAGGCAAATTGGATAATAATTGCCAATATCGTCGGAACCTCCCTTCCTGTACAGCAACACTATCTTGCTAGTTTTCCACGACGTGGGCATTGCATTCCGAAAGGTACCGCGTGAGGAGCCTAGCCAGAGCTCTGACGATAATGAGTGGAAGACTCTGCAGACGTTTTGGTTTGGTCCTATCGGGACCAAGCGCCGTACAATTCTTCATCTACGTGATGGCATGTCGAATTTCGGAAGGGAGAATCGATGGAGCGATATATTCGTCTTGCCTAAGATGGTGAGTAGGCAGGTAGACGTGGCTGTCGAAATCGTAAATGACCTCCATTGCCCTTCGAGATGCAGTAACTGTTCCGTCAGGACGACAAGGGAAGTAATCTTGATCTTCTCACTGACGAAGCACGGTCAGGCTTTACGAATGCTCTTTTCAGCGTTGGCGGCTTCGTCCTAAGTGCTGCCCTTCTCTTTTTCAGATCTTCCTTTATCGCTTCCCTGCATAGCTTCGCAAGTTTGCACGTTTGTTGATGATTCCCTGCAGCTCGCGCGATTCCACGTTGGCGTATCAGCTCCAGAGTCTTCGAAGAGAGTCGTCTCTTGGCTACTTGTGCAAGCCTTTGGCTGAGTCGATTAGCAGGATACCAACTGCACCCACAGACCCTCCACACACGTACGCGTGGATAGCCTGCGAGAAACAGAAGGTATATCGACCAACACAGCAGAATCAGGGAGTCCACCCCCTGAGGCCGCCCTACGTAGCCTCGTCGCTAACCGGCTGGGATCCTTCAGTGAGAGAGAAACCTCAATAAAGGAGAACCGTAGAACCCTAGGTGAAGGAAATCTCTAGTGTTCGAGCAGTAGTATAGATAAAGCTTGCGAGTGAAGCATGTAGGGCCGCTCGGAGAGCATAGGATCGGGTGGCTCACCCGGCTCCTGAACACTGCGACCATCGAGCGGAGGATACCAGACGCGTCGAGGAGCAGTATTGTGGCTTCTATCTTAAAGAAAATGAAGGACGCGAAGTAGTGTTCCAAAAACCATGAGATCGGGTTGACTACACTCACAATGAAACCGTACGAGCGGCTAGTCGACTCGATTAATTGGTTATGTAGACTTATGCCGATTGCATAGATTACACATACCCGGTTTTACGCTAGAAAGGTCTACAATGGATACCATCTTCGAAGGTAGACAAGTGATAGAGGAGCAGCAGAAAGACAGACTTCGTTACCTAGCTTTGCGACGTAGAGAAGGCGTCTGACTATCTTACAATCCTATGGAGAGGGCTCCCAGAGCAAACCCGTTAGAAAACCTGATCTTCGTGATTATGGGTGGGTCCGGGATAACAATACGCACATTCCACGGCCTAACAGGAGCCATAGATGTCGCTTTGGGTTACATCAAGGATCAGACCTGAGCCCCTTACTCTCCCTACTAGCACTGCTAGCTTGAACGTTATTACAAGAGGACCCGTGAATGGATGACTAAAGACGTCTGCTACTTTAATGGCATCGCTCTAGTAGCAGCGAGCGAAAAGAACTCAGGGCAAGCAGCACGATTGGTAGAAAGTGCTGGCGAAGTAGCGGCTCTGGCTGAACGTGAAGACGACCAATTTCCTCAGCTCGGAACCAATCGTAGAAAGTCTCGAAAAAGCCTTCAAAGGACCGCAAAGCTTCCATCTGTGGAGCTGCCTGAGGTAGCATGGACCAGGTTGTGAAGGCTCGAATAAATGCAGCATGGGCGGAATGAGAGAAGCGGTTCTCCTTGAACCTTTCCTTTGAACCTCTAGGAGAACCGCTGGTTGCACAGGATTTTACTGGAATTTCTCCATTCCATTCATGGTGAGCTGCGGTGAGGCTCGCAGGCTCTACAGCAGCGAGAGCCCCTAAAGATGAGAGTGCCTGCGACGGTATGGGCACCCACTGAAAAGGTCGCTGGATTACCCGAAAGAACAGGATAGCATTCAAAGCGACAACATAAAGCACCAAAGAAGAGGTGACGAGACGTAATAAAGAAAGGCCACATCTAAACCACGCTCAGGGCAGAAGATGTATCACATAGCAAGAAATGGGGACGGCCAACAAGAACGCTGAAATGGTCTGGGAATAACGCTGAGGAGAAGAAGTAATGAAATCGAAGACTGTTCACTGCATGACTGGCTGGCCTCTGAAAGCCATTGTCCTGGAACAAAAAGCTTCCAACCACCACTGCGATTCTGGATGATATCTAACGCATAAGCGCGTCCTAAGACAAGATTGACCATAGCAGTTTAGTAAAAATAAGTAACACTTAAAACTTCTAAAAGTAGTTATTGTTTGTTTTCCAGCAGTAATTTTGTGAAGTGTCAATGCTTTTCATGAAATAGCCCAGGGTTGATAAGCCAAATATGTGGGTGTTGGGCTGATCTTGAGGAATTTTTGCAAAGATCGACGTATACTCTTCATCATGGCCCAGAAACATTATTTCTAACCCCTTGAGTAATTTTCCTCATGTACAGTAGCGCTCAAAAGTCTTCGGTGAAATGCTTTGACGCTTTTTGGTTCATAACTTTTTTCTTAGTAGACCGAATGACACGAAATTTGGATATGTCTAACTAGAGCATATTTCACCCTACCCAACCCTATTTCACTGCAAAGCTGCAATATCCACAGGTAGAGTGAGGTGTTTGTTGCGGTAGCACATTTTGCCAAAACTAAAGTTGTTGGCGTCTGCACTTACTCGCACCTTGCGTGCGTTTTTCTCATCTATTGTGATCGGCGTTACCACTCGTACACTTTAGACATGACAAAAAGGAAAGAGATTCTAAAAGGACCATCATCTGTATTTTCAGTCGATTTTGAGTTCATACTCTTTGGAATATCTGGAACATGATCAGACTGCAGGTCAATAGCGGTAAATATTCACAATACATCCGCAATCCGAATATAGAAATTTCGCATGATTAGATCCAGTAGGAAAGAAGTTACGACTGAAAAGTACGGCTGAAGAACCATTTCACCGAAGACTTTTGAGCGCTACTGTATATTTTGATTGCGTCGGGGATGTCAACATCCTTTGTGTACCTACATATACGAACATCGTATGGAACAAGGAAAATTAGGGACACATTCCCATGAGATTTATCGCCTTGCAAGATCTCGATCTGGGGGAAAGCGGTGTTGTTTAACTCTCCATGGCCACACACGAAGGATCTCATGACACTTCTTTTCTTTCTCAAGTCAATTAATCTTGATTGAAAGGAGGAAATTCCACTCGAATCGCATTAAAGGCAATTTGTTGGAATCAGAGATTTTTAAGCCTTCCAAGGCAAGTTCTAAGAGCAATTTTTCATTCAAAAAGTGATACGCAACTAAAGCACAACTATTTATTAAGGAAGTAATCACAAAATGTCATGAGCTCGTTATTAAGGTCACACAATGGGTTAGTAAGGCGGAAATCACATAATAAAGAGTAATTGGCGATCCGGTACTATGTGAATCATAGGTATCGATCGATAAAGGTACAAATATTGCATACCTTATTAAAAACCTTCATTATTATTATTAGTTAGGGGTTAAAAATAAATACATTCAAGCGTTAATAACAGCAATTTGTTGAAGGCTAGTTATCGATAGCGAGTTGAAGTAGCGGGGCGATACGTTTCTCGGGTCCTGTGAAGCAAAGGTCTTGACAGTTCTGCTCGTACTGTATCGGCTGTTCATCCATTTCTTCAGTGGGAGAGCATCTCGGATAGTGGTACGGTATACAGACGTCGGATCCGCGCTGCAATTCGAGAAAAGTATGAATTAAATGTTTTTGAAGCTTGGGAGACGCCGCTTACTTTAATTTCGCTCGGGATTGTAACAACATTTTTGGGAGTGTTTATGTATTTACTGTTTGCCCTGTCTAACGAATTTTGTGAAACGCAAGTTAAACGCCAGAGGGGAGTTGCCCTTCAGGTTAAAACTAATGTTTTCCTCCCATGTGCCACCCAATTAACTGCAAGGGTAGGATAATAGCTGGTTGGAGACGAACTATACCCTGGGCTTGACTCATGAAGAATACATGTTATAGTTCATCTCCAAGCCGCCTCATAGTTTTACCATGGAGTTGAAAAAATATTAAAGTGAGGGAAAAACTGCACCATGTTTATTTACTCATTTGTTTATTTTTCTCAAATAAATAAAAAACTTGCTGACTGCAAAAAACGGTTTCGAAGCAAAATAGTTCAGCACAAATAAAATTCGTTTTTACTTACTGGTCTATAGTAACGTTTGATAGGTTTCGGCTGTGAACCATCGGCACATTCCGTTCGAGTGACCTTACAGCATCGTCGGTTCTCTAGACCTGGAATATAGCTGTTTTACTATTACTGCATGAGATGGATACTTTAAACCATTTCAAAATTAGTTTTGCAGTTCGCTGATTCAAAAATGGACATTGATTACTGGTTTCATTATGCGAGTCTTCAGACTTGTGAAATACTATCTATTACTATTATTAAATCTGCGACTCTACAGAAACTCTTCGCGGAAGTACAAAAGGTACGCATTTACTTACCAGTAATAGGTTTTGGTGTTCGAACAAGACACAATTTTTGAAAGTTTCATGTGGTGATTGCCTCGTTTGTCTTCTTTTTCTTCATTTTCGTTTTCATTTTTTCTTATTTTGCTTTCATTTTTTTGTCGTTATTTTTGTGCTTGTCTCGTTGTCTTGTATACGTATACAACACTCGCGATTGGTCCGTTCTTACTACCACCAATCACAAGTCAATTCGCTGTTTTCGTGACCTTGTTCGTTAAGTGATCAAATGATCAATTTTTTGCGACGGTGAACTCTGTTCAATTATTAAAAAAAATTATAATGAAACAATTAGTAATAGGGGTGGAATAGTGGCCTAAGGTGAGCTGTAGAGATGCTTTCTTCGTTGATGCTGCCATAATTCCCTCAAGGAAATGATTTCAGGGCTGTTGACCCTCGAAGTTATAACCCTTTTTTTTTTTCTTGGAAATTTCCATTGAAAGGTCTCGAAATTGCATGCTCAGAATGTTAGCAAGTCCCAAAGTCTTGGCTTATATCTTTTTTCGAATAAACAAAGAAAGATTAGTTGTTTACTAATCAATGCTCTACTTCACATAGTACATAGTTGGCCATTGTGAGTCGAATCTTTCGGTATGATGCAAGAGGGGTGGTCCTATTTGTTGCAAACACCGATTTCTCGGGAGGCAAAGTACTGTTGCCCAAGCTTGGTGGTTTGGGAACATTTCCTCGAAATTTGACCCCTTCTTGAGCGCAACTGCAGCTTGGACGATCCTGCACACCATTATTTATTACTATTTATAAAACCAGTAATCAATATTATTTATAACCTGCCCCTTGTCCACTCCGAAAAGGAAAAAAAGGGGCAAGAGTGAGGGTCCTATAATAATCTAGGATTTACGATCTTACACGCTCTCATTAGACACCGCCACCTCTGTTTCAATTTCGCTCATCCACTTCATAGCTGAAGATCTTTCCTTGCCGAGTAATTTGCAAGGTTAGAGGCCCCAAAAGGTTTTAAAGGGGTGCCTAAAGTACCGTAATTCGACATAGCTACTGGTAACTTGAGGACCACGTGGTGCCCAACAATCTTCCTTATCGGATCCTTGGCTCAGATTTCAGGGGGAGATATTTAAAAAACCAGACCCCCTACACACGAGCGTTCGTACGTCGTGTGTCACATTTATCACGAAATGTCACTTAATGGAACGGTTGTCTCTTAAAATCTCAATCGGCCATTAAAGAACGGTCGTACAAGGTGGCCATTAAACGTCGCCGACACGGTCATAAAGTGGTCAAAGTACGAAGGTGAAATTTTGGAAGCCGTTTTTCTATCGCCGTTCGAATGTCCTTCGGAGAAACCAAAGCCTTTCATATGGAAAGCAATGATGCATGGAAAATCCGTTCATATGGAAATGCGGCGTTCTTGTTTCTCGGATAAAAAAGCAAACGATTTGTGTAGATTTAGCGGACAGAAATTTGTTCAAATTAATTTTTTGCCCGCTAGTTCTACAAAAGTGGTTGTCTTCTGGAATATGGATGTGCCCGGAAGAGGTTCATGGGAGGTTTTTTCCAGGAAAACTTTATGACAGCTGTTGAATGGCAGTGGTAAGGTTTCCGTCCTGAGTAAGGATAGAGCTGCTCCACGCACGAAAATTGAGTCATTTCATTCAAAATCAAATCAAAAAAGGATAATGTTCCTGTGCATTAGTAGGTCTTTTTTTTCGGTTGCGCCCCACACTTGGCTTTCATTCAGAATCTTGATGGCTTTTTGAATGCGTGTTTGGCATGTGCAATGACTTGAGGTGGTGAGCCTATGTACAAGTCGGTGTTTTTATGCTGCTGGACAAGTCTGGTACCAATCAGTCGACCACGGGGAGTTGGAAGGCTGGGTTGACCTGGGCGGATATCTGTCCGGGGTTTTGAACCCATGACCATGCGTGTGTGGAGTGCGCCGCTCGCCACTACACCATCTCCGCCCTATTGGTCGTGAATAAAAAATATTTTTTTAGTAATATAGCTTTACTTATAGCATATACTGTTTGATTTGTCAATTTCAATGTTAATCGCTTCAAATTTTGAAAAAAGTTTGAATAGCAAAAATTCCCCGTTTCACGTATTTGGTATAAGTAGCGTTCAGAATTCCTTTGCAGTAGGTGAAGAATACTTGTATTTGTGGGTAACATGTTTGCGAAAAATATATAGGGTAAACTCCGTCATTACTGCATAGTAATCGTCTTTGCAAAACGAGCTGCTCTGGATCGGTAGTATTTAAGATTTAGGCAACCAATTCGCAGCCTTCAGCACCACGCGCTCCTCGCTTATCTCTCAAGTTCTGAGTGCTGGGATGGGGGGGGGGGGGGGGGGGCATCGAAAGGTTTGGAAATTCTATTTGAGTTCAAATGTATCTCAGTATAGTTAAGTGCTTCATGACATGTGAGAAAATCGAAAAAGTTCAGCGTTCATGGATCCCTTCCCGGATCTCGCTACGCATTTCAGTAGAGCGCAGAATCGTGGCGGCAGGGTTCGGTCCGCGATCACATCTACGAACCCTAAGTGTGATAGCATCGACTTTCACCTTTGCCCTACCCAAAAGTGAGGTGTTCTACGTATGACTGTCATCGATGATTGATCTCTAATAAAGACCTTTTTTGCAGTCGCTGCTGGCTTGGTTCGGAGCAAGACGTACTTGATCTCACTGAAGTTGACAAAATTCATACAAATATCGGCACCGTGTCGCACTTGGTTGCTTGTTTCTGAATTTTAGCCTTTTTATGGCTATTTCCACGGTTCCGTGGGCTTATACCAGTTGTACATGTCCCGTTGCTGGACATTACTCCGTAAGCATTAGCACCTCATCAAAACGGAGACTGATATGGAATTGTGTCCCTAGCAAGACTCACTCCCATCGTAGGTCTCAGAGGAAACTATCCAATGTAATCACTGGATTCCAGCAGGGTTTTGTAGCACAAAACATGCTGCGATTATTGCTAGTTGTCTTGCGCGCATCGAGTGCCAGTTGAGCGCTTTGGATAGTTGTCTCGCCGCTTAGCGAGCGGTTCTCTGCTTTCACCTACACGATGCTGAGTTTTTTGTTTCATATTCAATAATAAAAAACGACTGAAAAACAGCCCCTAAACTCACAATCCAGTCTGAGTATAGGTGGACGTCGAATGGGGTCGTCCGAAAGTGCCTGCAAAGCGAGTGCAATATATTTTACAGATAAACTAAAGCTGGTATCAGATATTATAAAGTTTATTAAACATGAAAACAAGTAAGAAAATTACCTGGACGATTTCCCGAGTCATGTATAATTTTGAAGTGATCTCAGACGCATGCTTTCTTGAATTCGGCACATAACCCTTCAAATACGGTATTACTTACTTTATACATATTCAATTTGCTAACCCTAACTTTTTGTTCTTGTTATTTGGGGGAAAATGGTATGGCTAATGATTGTAATTGACGATGGGCAAGCACTGACCTTCTTTGGCCAGTAAAGTAGTTGAGTTGTAGTGGTTGTGGAGCTTGTTGTACTGCTTCCCGTTGATAGAGATGCTAACGTGTTCGTTGTAAGTTCTTCTTCCGTGGAATAGGAGGTGAACAGAGGCGATGACTGGTCCAGTCCTTCTGTAGTTTGCTCTACCCCTTCAGGAGCTTGTCCCGTAGTTTCCGGATTCGTTGCATTCTCTACAAAACTCTCCGTCGTTTCTGTCTGCCACTCTGCATCCGTGGCTGATTCCGTAGCCGAAGTGGACGTCTCCTGGGCAGTGGTGCTATCCGTTGAAGCATCTGACTCCTCAGTGTGCCCGGTGTAGGACGTTGATTGAAGCTCTGGTGTTGCAGATTCCACTGGATCCGAAGTTTCAGTGGGTTCTTCAGTAGTACGTGATTTTGTAGTTGTTTGGAGGTATTCAGTGGTTTCACCATCATCTGCGATCTCTTCAGCTTCCGTTGTACTTGAAACAGTGGGTTCATTCGTGGACAGCCTTTTTGTGCTCTGACTGGGTGCCAAAGTTTCTGATGTCACCGTTTTACCCACCTTAATGTCAGCATCAACATCCGATGGTGTCAACTCTGCAGATATCTCGTTTGTTAGAGCCATGGTAGTAGTGGAGGTAGTGGTGGTGCTCGAAGGAGTTGTCGTCGTGAATCTTAACCTATACGCCTCGATAAGTGCTCTCATCAGTTTTTTGTTTCGTTGTAGAACCTTTCGAATCCGCATATCATCTAAGGGAATCTTGTGGTCAGAGGTTGAGTCCGACTCTTGAGCTTCTTCCCCTGCTGTCGCCTCTGCCGCCGCCGGTGATTCCTCAGCGTGGTCCTCAGTGGATATCCAGAGTTGCCTGTTGCTCATTGGTACGCGTTCCTTGGCCGGTTTCAGATGTTTCGGTAAGTCGATGGTGAGAGTACTGACATAAGAGTTCCCTTTCGACTTCTCCTCTTCTACCCTCGCTTTCCTGAAAAGAAAAGGTTGTGATCAATCACTGTAACTCTGAAATTTACAGGGAATTACTTACAAAGGGCGGACTTCGTTTTCGGTGGTGTGAGAAGAATCGCCTTCTTCATTCAGTTGTCGTTCAATCGCTTCCATCGTACGAGTCAGTTGCCCATAATAGTTTCTTCGTTGTTGGACGCTTTCATTCTGTTTCTCCTTTGATCGCAACGTTGCGACTTCACCAGATACATGGGCCTAGAACGGAAGGAATCAAACTGAACGCACCGTTGGAATTGATTTGTTGGGAATTTGAAGGTTTATACTACTCTGGCTCGCGCTAGGGACGAATGGTGTTACTGGCGCCCGTTCGCTTAAATCGATAATTGACGGGTAGAAAGGCGGTACAGGTAATGAATGCAGCGCCTGTCGTATCGTTAATTATCACTCACCTGTACCTCTTCTATGAAACACCTTGCCACATATACAGCAGTTATTCTAAGGGGAGAACCACCATTAGTGTTCGTATCTGCCCTTGGAAGACTTACTGGTTGATATGATACTGTAGTATGAAAAGCGTAGATAACACGACATACTGTTAACTCGGCTGTTCAGAGACGGCGAGCACACGCCCATTCAAAGGTTTGCTTTTGTCGCCTTCAGGGCTCAGTGGTGCGACTTTGAGCGCGTTTTTGTCGTGAATATGCTAAATGCCATTTACTAACTGGTATCATGAAGTGCATATAGTCCCGCTATGCATATATTCCCCATATATACTCAGAATTACCGTTGCAATTGTCCTTAGTTGTACATGGCCGTTAGGTGTTCGGCATGCCGGGCGCCGTGAACGGATCGATGCTCGCATATCACCGGTATCACCTGCCACCTCATTGATTATCGATTTGATCTGGCGGGTGCTGCTATGCTCTTTCAATTGTCCCTGTTGCGAGCCAGCTTTGTCCGGTGGACCGGTTGAGGGGGAAGAGGGTCTTGAAGGAAATAACGCTTCTTAGTGCATTTTTTCTAGAGCCATGACATCGCTCCCAGCCTTTTTTCATCGCAGCTTGATGTTGCTACGCAGACTTCGAAGATTGTTAGAGCTGAGGTTGAGCCGCGTCTTCTCAATCGCGATCTTCATATTCAGGTCGTCAGGCTGACATTGCCAAGGCGAGGACCGCCGGTGCCCTTACTGTTGCATGTTCTAAGAAACACTCTCCTATCTCGAAAACGGCGTCCAAGGAGAGGTGCCTTCTCGACTTGGCCATTTCAAGAATGTCTTTCTTTATCTTTCTCGATTGCATCGTCAGATCTTCGATTCGCGCTAATGATGCAAGTGTTCGAGCATGGGTTTCGGGTCTGCTTCGTTTGGGCAGCCTTTCATGGTCCCGAAATTTCAGCACCCCCTCCCGGGCCGTGCAACCTGGCACCTCCTATTAGGGGCTATGACTAGGACTGAATGAGCTACGAGATCCTGCCACGTGGAGGGATGCCGATCAATCAATGTTGCATAAAGGAATTCAAACCAATGAGGTTGTCAATGACGGCAAGAAGTTTGCTGTGGCATTGGACTATCAATTTAGAGGAGCTGAAAGTGTAGCTAAAAGAGTGAGACTTCAGGATCGGATGCCACCAGGAAATGAAGACTGCAGGATATATTGGAAAAATGTTCTGAGACAGACTTTCTCCTAAAACTGTTATTTCGGTGCCAAACACGCCCGAAACGGCAACGATGGTCATGTCTTAGTAGGGGGTTTCTTTTTATTTTTTAGCCCTTTTTAAGGAGTATCCACTACACTAACATGAAAACCATTGTAGTCCTGCCTGCTCCCACCGTATACCTTTATAGCCCCGCCCCACGGTGTGAAGACCTGTCCGAAAAATGGCACAAGACAGGTTGTTCTCAATAATCTCGCTGAGCATCACCTGTTTCTCTGCTCTTCACCTTGATTTACTTACGTAGTAGGCAATGAACGGCTATAACTCAGTTGAACGATCACGGTGCAACCTAAAAGCTGCGAAGCCGGAAACGGGTGACCTATTAGTGGGCATGTCGATGTGGGAGAACCTCGAAGGCATGCTTCGATGCGGAATTCACTCTTAAGCTTTTTTGAGGCTTAGTAGTTTTGAGAAGGTGATTAACTTTCAACCATTTTTGTAATATATTGTATCTGCTGGTTACTTGTCAGCACTCCTGGTCGCCCTGGGTGGCATTTAGTGTAGTCTTGCGTTTTTTTCCACCGAAGACGAGCAATAAAACAGTTTTTGCATGAATATCGCCCTGAGCAGCCAAAATTACGGAGAAAACTGCTCAAGAGCTGCAGCTCAAACCCAGTAGACAGCAACCTTTAAGGTTCAACTGAATTATGGCTACTTCCAAAGTACATCTAGTTTTGAAAACCTTATGACCCCTATGACTCTCTCTCCGCTGTGGACGTTATCCCTGGGCTCCGTAGCAAACAAGATACAACTACTAGCTGAGTAAGACATCTAACAAGCAGAAGACATGGCTGACTAACTAGGAATTTCGGTAAGCTAGGAGCAATCGGCTATAATGCCCATACCAATGAGTTCATTAGAAAAAAAAACTGTATAATAATAACTAGAGGGAGGGATAATCCGTAGGATTTCGGCTGATTCGTGGCTCACTAGTAATGTTGGTTGATCATTTGCTTTGTTGAAGCATACAATTACCATGATTTTCTGGTACATACCAGTAATCTATTATAGTAAACAACATAAAACTAGTAAACTCACAACTGAATGGGGTTGCTCCGTGGTTGTCGTAACAACAGCACTTTCCGCTTGTCCTTTCCGCAGTTTTCTCTCGGTTATACGTCTTACATGTAATTTCTGATGGCTAGCGCGATTTGGCAGATCAGCAGCGTCCGTTGTAGAACCATCCTGAAAGTCATTAGTAGGTAAGTAGTAAGAGTAACTACTTCACCGATAATGAAACTGCAACTTTTATGAAGAAGACGTCCAACACACTTGTTCACACCTCACTTTGTAATCGTCCGGTAAATAGTTATTATCTTTCGAGGTATTCCCCACAGTAGTACTCTACCCCTCTACAAACCCGTTCAGTCCTCCAGGAACAGCTCGCGACCAGTACATGTTATTGATTTTTTGAGCAAAGTGGGCGTGTCGACAGGCTGATGCCTGGTGCTCAACTGGTTTTTTACCTATTCGGACAGATGTCCGACGAATAATTCGCCATTTTTCTGAGGGACTTTCTGTTATGAAGTTCACACTGGGTTCGGGCAGTGGCTATGGGGAGGAGGTGTTCCTCTAGCCGGCTTAGAAATTGACGATCTGAAAAAGTGGTCACAGGGAAAGCGTTGATTGAGATGGAAATTGTCAAATGGAAAAAATTGCTGCCCTCCTGATGATTGGAGATTCTGAATCGTAGCCTTTCATCATCTTCTTGCGCTCACGCCGATTCTTCAGAATTTCTGGAATCGCTCTCAGAGAACCTGTTGTCATTCGGTACCGAAGAGTGGTCCCGCCTCTCTCTGTATGAAGGTTAGCTCGTTCATCGCCCTTGGACTTGTACATAATGAAACCCGCAGTGCCTCAAAATCCTTCACTCGTTGGTCCTTACCACTGAAATTATTCCTGGAAATCGGCAACCCCAATGCAGAGGGAGGGCCTTGAGTGTTTATCGATTAGCATGGGACCGGAATCGTTTTTGATTTCGAGTATTAGGAGTACAGTGAGTTTGGATTTTCCCGTATAAGTTTCTTATCGTGTGTAGAACTAATTTATGGTGCACTGTTACTGGTTACTTGCTGGTACATCAGTCGCCGTGGGTACCGTAGATAGGATTAGTTTATGGTGCAGTGCTGCTGGTTACTGCATAGTCAGCACCTCAGTCGTCTTGAGCGGAACTTAGATTTCTGTAGCGATTTTTCTCTCGGGAAACGAGCAAACAAAGAGTTTTGACATGAATATTGCTGTGAGTAATGGAAAATTCAGTGGAAGCTACTTGATAAGCTGCAGCTCAGCACCGGATAGAAGGCAAGCTTTAAAACTCGACATAAAACGTGGCTGCTTCTGAAGCAAAATCATCATTCAATAGAGCGAATGAATATCTTTCAAATGAAATATGGTATTATTTGAAAAGTTCAAATTCTACAAATAAAATTCTGGTTTGAATAAAATAATATTAGTAGTGAATAAATTAATGTATGACTAAAGCAGTAAAAACCTATGACATTCATTACTGCTGAATGATCAAAAAAAACTGTTAAAACATCGATTAAAAGCAAAAAAGTAGAGTACTCTATTCATCTGGAGAAATCATTAATTAGGAATCGATTACACGGCAAGCAAAAGAATGGCTCGGTAGAATTTCTGGACTGGCCAAAATCAATAAAAAAAATCCATTTTATCCTTTGTTTATGAGAGCTTCAAGGACCAGTATGCTTTGGTAGCTTCTTCTCATCGATGAAAAGCATTTGAATGCCTTCCAATAGTCATTATAGAAATTAATTCTTTATTGTATTGGGTTGTAACATAAGTTCGTAGAGTTTTGCGTTAGAGTTATTTTGCAGCGACTTGTTTTGTTTTTCAGCAAAGTGTATACCCTCATTCGAAAGAGCTCTTTCTTCTTTACTAAACTGTTTTGTCTGTTTTTTGGGAAGTTTAATTGTTCGTCTTTTTTCTGGCTCAGAAATGGAATGTCTAGGAGGAAAAAAATCAGCATTTTCGACATCTGGTTTTTTTGCCGAAACAGCTCGGGAGATATATAGTGTGTACAAGGAAATTGTCCTACATAGGCGTGTCTACTGCACAAAAATGGATCGCAAAGCTTGAAATAGGCGACTTTGAACTTGAAGACACGCTTCGAAGCGGACGACCTGCAGAATACGACTAAGAGCGTCTGAAGGCACTATTGAAGGAAGATGGTCGCCAAACAATTCGTGTATTGGCTGGTTATTATAATAACTTATTTGATAATTTATTATTGCAATTATTGCTTTTTGTTCAGAGAAATCTTTGTGAAAAACTCTACGAACTTATGTTACAACCTAATATTATGGAAGGCTCTCGAACAGTAACTATAAGTACTCGTTATTTAATTTTCACTTTACATATGATGTCTTAACTAATTTGATAGTGAGAAATTACAGGGGAGTCTTCAACCCATTCATGAATTTCTCCCAAAATTTAAGGATAACCAGTAATCGAGTGCTTGGAAATTACAAAACAGTTTAACAAGTATGAGTGCTTTTAGTCTACTTAATAGCAGTACACGCCCCTTTCTTTTACTCGACTGTCAATGAGTTATCAAGAGTGTCAAGGGAACATCGCCTACGAAAATTCGAGAAATAATTTTTTTGTATCATCGCCTTCCATCCATAAAAGTATAATATAATATAAGTTTTAAAACTTTCACCGGTTTCGTTGGACGACAAAAATCAATGAAAACCCGGTTCCATCACTTGCTGATGGGACCACAAGAATAAAAAGTTTATTGTCTTGGGCTTCGAATCCATTATGGCCATACTGTTTTGATGGTCTTCTAGTAGCCATTATGGTTTTATCAATAATATATTTGTAATTTTGTGAAATATTGTGGCAATTATTAAGATATGGCCGTAATCGAAGGTTTAGACTTTGAGTAAATTCTCTAAATTATGTCCTTTCCGTGTGAGAAGTATCAAAAGAAGTTCGGCGCTAAATTGTCCATCAAGATAAGTTGAGATACATGAAAGTAGAAAAAAGGAAAATCGATAGCCGCATCTGGTGCTATTTGTAACTGGTAATCTGAAGTTTTTTCCAAGATCTAAGTCATTTTACAATAGCAAATTGATCAAATAGTCAAATTGCCACAAAAAATCACCAAATAGTCAAAGTAAACCGTAGTCTGTTCATATTGATTCATCGGAATTGAAGTTCAATTCGATGACTACGGTCATTCAGTAGGTACTTGGTATGAAAGGAAAAGTTGAATTCATACCGAATACCTACTGAATCCCTATGCGGGCTGCTATTATTGATTCTTGATAAACCTCGTTGTTGTTTATTAACACTTCTATCATTTTCCGTTTTAGACAAAGTTTATAAAAGAAATTTTGCAAGAAGTTTTTAGCTGCTACTAATATTTTTGTGAGGTGCGCCGCGTATGTAGTTGGCATCATTCCTAGATTGCTGCAATTTTTTGAATGCGTACTTGGCCTGAACGCGACGAGCTATGTTCAGTCAGGGAATTGATCCTTGGATCTTGCGTGCGATAGCGATGCTGCTGCCTCTGGTCGCCTCATTTTGTCCGTACAAATTAGACAGCAAAATTTTCTGGCTAATATTTGATAATTTTTATTTCTTGGAGGCCTTACGAGATCGAAAAGAAGCCATCATTGAACAAGCAAGAACCCCAGTTTTTTGTTAGAACTTCGAAGTATCTGAGAGATACAGTACCGTGCTTTCACTAGAATGGGCAACATTTAGGGAGGAAATGGGTAAATAGACCTATCACTCATCCCAGTTGAATTTCGACCCAGCTGAGTTCCTTATAATTATGAGCGGCCGAACTTTACGCCTACTTCAAGTGGGTAGCCCGTGTTGAAAGTGTGGTTGGTGCTATGTAGTTTAATTTGTATCCGGCTATCTAACCCTTCAATTACCAGTTTAGCGTCAGGTAGTAGTAAGCGTGTAGGTTCTTAATAATTACGTATATGTACGGTCTATACCGATGCGATCGACGATACACTGGGCGAGACACACGCGTCCCAGACAATAATGGCCCCGAACACTAATCCAATTAATTGACTTTAAGAATGGAATTTGATGCGCTCAAAAGATTAGCGCGATCCGTAAGCCGATATGTTTCAAGAGTACTTGTTAAACAACGTTAGAAAGTAGTCAAAGTTACTACCTGGCATGATGGTAAAACACAGAATCGAGTCTCATACAGATGTGGACAACGCTTGACAGGACCTTGTGGTCGGTCCGGTAGGGCTGGACGGATCACATCACGATTTCGGACTGCCAGGGCGTAGAAGCAGGTACCATGGCATCGCCCCCATGATGACCACTCGGATAGTTCGCAATCTGAAAGTGAGAGCTGTGGTGGCTGGGAAAACCTCAAAAACGATGGTTTGCTTTTCCTGAAGCTATTCGCGCTGATCTCCTTGTAAATCTTACTAGTTACTGGACCAATACCAGATATTTTTCCTTTTGTAAGCTGGAAACTGAACTTGCGGCATTTCCGGCGGGAGCTAACAACCTGATCCCCTTTCCACTTCCCCTTTATTGCTTTTTTACTTTCGAGGTTATATAGGGTACGTTCACAACCACCTCTAACTGTTCACAGCTACATACGAGTTTTACTTGAGATAGACTTGAAACAGAAATTTTTTCAATTTCTTCAAGTAGCAAAAGAGTCGTGCAATGGCTTCATACTCAGGAACATTAGTCGAAAAAACCCTTGATATGTATGAGAATTGCTCAGCGTGGCATTTTAGCTGTTGATCATATTGTGAGTTGCAAAAAGTCTGGCTAGATTCAAAGTTTTAATTTAATTTTTTCAATTTTAATTCAGCTTTTATGGTAACGGCACTCCATTCGAGTTAGCGTTTGCCAAAATAGTCGTACTTTCATAATGTAACTTTTTTGGCCCAATAATAAATCGGCTCTGAGATATAACACCCAATGATCTTTCTTACTCAAGTTTTTGAATTTTTCTTTCTTAAGAAAAAAATAAGTGAAAAAGGATTATTCGACTTTTCGACGTAGAGTTTTCGACTTCCACTTAATATCTTTTCAATGAAACGAGGATTCAGGGCGGATTATCAGTGGAATCTTCAGTTTACTAGTTTACTTGTTTTTGCTTCTAGTAGGACCCTGTGATGGGTGGTACGCTGAGATTTCAGGCAAAAGGCCATACTGAGGTAGGCGGATTGGAACCTGTAGGAAAAATGTGATCGTGGGATGTCATCAGCGTAAATATTTCAAACTTTTGTGAGCAGATACGGTTCCATTCAGGGAATGTGAAGTCTGAGAAGGGGAATTTTCTCCCGTCAGAATCATTCCCTTTTTTAAGCCAGAAATCGGCATCGTAACACTACATAGAGAGCTAGGTGCCTGGTCTATCCCCCTTCCCTATCCGCTCCAATTTGATCGCACCTATCTTTCTAGAATAATTTCAACTCTGCCTATATTTCTTGGTGATCACAGCTACTAACGAATATTACTAAAAGTAAATGTGAATTGACAATTTTCTACTCCTTCGAAAAGCTGTAATGGAAAAACGGCAATCCTGGGGAGTAAGGGTTTAAGAAATTCTTGTTATTCCGTAAATCCTTTCGTTCTGAAACCAGGAAATAAATTCGTGAAATTTGAGGCTCGTGCCAACTGCCTAACCCGTCCTCGCTTCGCTTTTGTTTCAACTTTTTGTCGACACCGTTGAAAGAACGTGTCAGTAGTGATCACACCTTTATACAAACGTGACTTAAAGTAGACGTGAAACGGCAATTTTTTTCAATCGTTTCAAAGAGAAGCTAAGTTGGCTTTCTCGTCGAAATTGTTGAAAGTTCACTCTGTCGATTATGTAATAAGAACTTGAATGATTCTAATCAACTAAATGTTCAAATACCTCTCGAAGAAAAAAAAAGATGTAAAAAATGTCCACCGTTTCTAACTGCGCTCTTTGAATCGATACTAGGTTTCTGGACACATTATTGCTAACTTTTTCAAGCTACAATGATACTCATTTTTTGCTTCTAGTAGCTTGCAATATATGATGATATCCTTCGAGATGTCACCAAAGGCTGTGCGATTGTTAAAGTGGAGATTAAATGATTATGACTGTTCATCCAACATGGTTCAGCAAGCAAATCAAATGATAGTGGTGGAATTTTAGCAAAATCGATGATACTATGTAAAAATTTCTCGAGAATTACTTCCAGGCCATTGATAGTAGCAGAGCCAGAGCTTATGGTAACGATGGGAAATCAAAAACAGCACGTCTCGCTGCGAGACAACTAACTAACTCGGGCCACCGAGCCGTGGCATGCGGCGAGGCAACTAGCTAGTTTACGCGCTGTGAGCGGATTGGGGCCCCATAAAAGTTCCAATGACGAGTGTAAAATGGCACTACTCTTCTATTGAATTTGTCGACAATGGATAAGGTAATGCAGACGAATCGAAGTCATTGTGGATATACATTATAGATATCGAGATTTTCCTGGAATTTCTTCACTTTGAATATCGCTAGTAATGGTGAGCTGACCATGCTGTGCATAAGTACCGTAACTTACTTCTGTTTCAAGACCCAACGGTCAACCAATTAAGTGGAGGTTCCTTCATCCTTGATCGCTTCATCCTTGATCAACTTTAGGCCACGAATTAATTCATTTTCAAAGGGAATTAGAATCCCTGATGAATATTAGGCTTCGATTAGATTTGCAAAAGGATTTGGAATAATCTGAAGAAAAACTATTGAAAACCCACCAAAGTTCTATTCGAATCCTGCCTTTTTTCTTCAAAAGTTCGAGAAGGCGGCCGCTCTTAATGCCCGCTAATAATGGCTAGCGCAGATGAAAATAATGCTATTCGGACGATTTTCGCACTCAATTTGGACTCCGCCTACTTCTTATTAACTTGAATATATGGATCCTCCAGACTGGATTCGGAAGAATGCCCTGCTAGGGCGTCACCTCCGCTTGGACATCTCTATCGACTAGTCCATCTCCTTTAGAAACTCCGATATACATCAAAATAGATGACTTTTTCCTGCGGACTATTGTAAGGCCGTCAGGTACGTCGTCTTTAATCCGTCAAAAAGAATGGTCTCGAAAGGAACGTTGTACTGGAGAATTTCGCGATAACGCCGTGAACAAGCAATAGCATAAAAACCTGTGACTACCGTTTTTTGCTCTTAATTCTACATGCAACTCGGTTACTACTGTTGTTTGTTGGTCTGGGATAAGTTTTTCGAAAGCGGTGAGGAGCGACATAGAAAAGTATAGCCACATCATGATCAACGATCTAATGTGCGAAATAAAATTAAGTCCCTTGCTTTGAGACCTGTTAAATGACAAGTACATCATCAAAATAACAGTAAACCTACCACTTGTAAGTATGGGTGACACAAAGGCAGCTAGTACAAAAATCGCCAATACCATCGTGTTTGGGCGACAGGTGTGTACCCGAGAAAAGTGGCTCGGCGAATCGTCGCCGATCTGGCTCCGCCTCTTGAGTGTCGCGCGCGCCCGCAATTTGCGATACGCAGATAACGGGGCGGGCTCAAGGGGCTCCGCCCCTTTGCATAACTTTCGAGTGACAAAGGAATTACCAGTAGGCTAACATATGTTTGAACCTACGTGGTTAAAACTACGTGGAAGAATGCGAAGAGAGCTGGACCATTAATCCTGAACTGAACGAGATTCTGTAGGCGACAACATTCGTCTGCGGTTCGTAATCAAACCTGTTGTTTATGCTTTGACTTTTGAGAAATTAGACAACAGAGTTGGAGGAGGACTCAGGTTTCAGTTACCATCGGTGTCAAAGCGCAAATCCCGGAGAACTTGTTGGGCATGTCGCGACATCCATAAATCACAAGCACCGCATAGCATCTGCACGAGACAGAGTTGGCGAATGGCGATTAAATCGTTGACTGGGTCACAATTATGGCCAACTGTAGACGATTGTGGACTTCATGAACGGAATCCGGTCCTATCGCTCGATAAATGCTTCTGAGTAGTTTTTGATCAAGAATGAGTACTCCACCCATAGAGCCCATAGAGTCTCTTTGAGGACTGAACATAAAATTCTCAAAATAAGGTTCTTTCGTGCGGAGACCACATCAGCATCGTCCAAAATTCGGGCCTAACAACTAAGGCGATTGATCCGAACTTACATAACGGCTACCAGGGAAGGAAAGGCTACCTCTTCTTCACAAGGAATTACCATTATTTAGTATCTAGCTGGAAAGAAAAGCAGCCACGAAACGGTCACCTGAAGCCGTCACTCACAGCCAGCTCTTTGCTATTTGCTATTTTTTTCTAAATCTTTCATTCTTGGCATCGGCGTTTTACGTCTGTGCTGCAAAGCAGAGAGCTCGGAAACTGTAAGAGGCGTGTTACTCTGTAATTCTAGATAATCCAATGTGGTTCAGTGTAGGGTACATAAGGAGTAAACAACTATTGCAATTTTTGACCCAGCGAAGCTGGGCAAGGGAGCATCTTTGAGAGAACGGTGGAAAGAGTTCCTGGATTCTAGCAATCACACCAATTCCTCATTAAGTACCATTATTAGGTAGTAGACAAGGCTATCTTACTGGCTCTGACTTGTGCTTCATTAAAATTCGCTATAAACTCCATTGTCCCTACGTCTTTAGTCATTCACCTATTCCCATATGTGACCCCTGGTGTACAAGTAGTCCTGGCTGGGAGGCTAAACCCTACTGTAGGCTGCCAAGTCATCGTCGAAAGTCTGTTCTGGTCCTAACCTCACCATCTGCTTGAATGTGGGGGAAAATTTCTCGGTGAATGAAATCTTCCGTTGTAGTCTTGTGAAGGAGGTATGGAAGGAAACGGCATGGGCTACCGTTGTCCTCTTATTTTTGATGCTTTCTACAGGATCTGACCCTTCAGCGAGTGTATTTAAGGTTCCGGGCGAGGTTGTGGCCCCTTCTCACACCTTTTGGTAATTGAAATCTCCTACGAGTTTGAGGATTGAAATTAGCTTCTGGTTCAGAATCTCTACAAATCATTCGAGTGAGTGGCTCCTGGGCCACAGCCTCTCCTACGGGCTTCAAAGGTGTGCATCCACAGATTGGATATAGTCCGATGGATTCCCGAAAATTACCTGTGGCCAACTTGCGCAGATTGTTCAGAGCATGTTCGTCGGGCGGATTACCCATCATCAACTGCTGCGTGCAACACTTGAACACGACGATAGGTGATTGCTGGCAATCTACTTCTAGCGAAAATCATTTCCGAAGTGCCTGTAGCTATTTTCTTCGAGTGGGGTCCTTCTCAACTTTCACTTCAAAAGATTTTTCTGCTGTGAGAGGATAATCTTCTTTCTGCTAGCTCAGACTTGGACTCGCTTTTGGCAGAGATTTCATAACGGAATCATCGTGATCCTCGGGAAATGGTGAAGGTGTTCCAAGCTAATACAGTACGAATACCTCAATGTAGTAGTATGGCGCTCTTCTTTAACAAAGTTTGGATGTCCGGCAACAACCAGAAGTTCTGAAAGTTCAATTTAATGGGCTTGAATACCTAAGTCATCATTTGTACAATATAGTATCATATGGTATCGCAGTCACATAGCATCCAGGGATCACTTGAAAGGATTGGTATTTCGATAATTTCGGCTGCCACTGCCTCTGAAGAGGTTAGGTTTTCTCGAAATGCCTATTTGAGCTGGCCTGCATAGCCTGACCAGTCGCAGCAATCACAGAATTAGTTTAGAAATGATAAATAAGTAAATGAATAGCAGTATGGCCATAATCAATACTTATAAACATTGTGTTATTAGAAAGCCACTTTGGGGTCAGAAAAAGTGTGTACCAAGTGAAACATTTCATATCGAATTCTTTTTTTTTTGGGGGCTCTAGAGTCTATTGACTAGTGTCGGTGATCTTCGTTACTTATGGCATATACTATCGTGTGAAGTAACCCGACTTTCAAGGCTAGGGTTAAAGCTGGTAAACTTGGCAAGAATAGCTGCATGCGTCGGTTCTTTCATCAATTGTCTTTTAAATCAACCTCTGGGCCCAGCGAGGTACCTCTTGAATTATGACCCCTTTTTAGGTTAGGGCCAAAGTTTGCCATATCAGTACATCATTATATAAGCTAGAGTTCGATCTATGAACTGGGCTTACGAGTAGAGCGCTTGTGGATTGCTGACAGCTCAACCGACGGCAACCATGAACAATCGAGTAGCTCTGGATCGAATCCGTGGATTCAACTCTAGGGTTTAATGGCTTCTCAGTCCGAGTACAATACATACCTAGACTTCCTTTGAACAACTTGTAGTGCTTGGTTATAACAGGAAAGATCAAGTGGTTCGGCTTTGATCAATCCTCGTTTTTTTAGGATTCGCCATCACATTTTACTTCCAATCAGAATCGTTGTGGTGTTTTGAATGCACATATTTCCTATACAATGAAATGTGATGGCCAACGGATATACAACTCGCTGTTGATGTACAACTCTTAGATGATTCAGTATCAGTCTCCCAGCTTTTTTTAAAAGATGAAAGGATGGTTGGCTTGGGGACGGCATCAGTTCGGGACTAGTTCCCCGATCCATACATTTGATCAGCGTTGCTTGACACAACATCATCATCGGTAGCACGGTTGTTCTTAGAAATGGAGGTTTATCATCGGAGGAAAGGGTTTAAGGGGTGTTCTTCCATTCAAATTCGGTAGGCTTACTACTACTTTGGTACTACCTTTCTGTCTCATTGTGACAATCTATGTTCTACTCAAGTCAGTTTCTGGCCACGCCCTATGCCCGCCTCTGCCTTAAGAGTGTGCTTCACAAGTTTTTCTTTTTTCTTTAAACGAACTTTTTACAAATTACGCGCTGTCCGAAGATAACCCACCTGTTTATGAGGGCAAGAAAGACTTTCCCGAAGAAGACGTTTTGGAATTCTGGAGATTATGACGTGACGCACCAGACGCCCGCTAATTGAAAGTAATTTTAAGGAGTACCACTCGACGAACTCCTGAGTAAATTCAGGAGGGGGTAGCCGTCAGCAAGCCACATATGTACCTCTCCAGCTCCATATTTACTTTGGAGTAATTTATAAGTTCTATCCCTCCTCACAGAGTTTATCCTTCCTACATACTTATTTCTCCTCAATCAATCCAGTCCTTTCCTTCCTTTTTCTAGCCTTCCAATCGCTTATGAACATTTCTGTACTAAGGCTGCTGACTGACATCGGTCTTTCCTTTTCATTCGCCGCCCATGATGGACTCTTTAGAATGTTTTTATTTAAATTCATTAATAATAATGGCATTCACACGCGCCGGTATACCCGATCTAACACGTTGTTTCTTCGATTTGAATCGTATGAGAAAAACATGAATCAAAGACAAAGGGATGCGACAAGGAGATAGAAAGATGAGCTTGGGAATTAGCAATGTCGGCGAAGAGGGGCACACTTTAGGAAAAAGTTTTTGAAGTCACCACGTGAGTTGCCCTATTTGGGCAAAGTGTGAAATATCTGTTTTCATTTCTGGAAGAGATGCGAAAATGGATGAGATTACTAGAGATCTTCCTTTCGGGTACCTTTACAATCCTTCCTTCCCAAATGCCTGACTTTTGAGGAAAATTGACCTTGTATGCCTGTGTATGGCTCCATGCATAATTATCGATTTTCGTTTTATCCAAATTAGTTGTCAAAAAAAAAGGTAATTGAAAGGCAGTGTATGGCTCCATGCATAATTATCGATTTTCGTTTTATCCAAATTAGTTGTCAAAAAAAAAGGTAATTGAAAGGCAAAAAATGGTGTTGCGAATGGTGTTGATCAATTAATCGTTTACAATTTTTACAAATTTTTTGCTTCAACGTTTATGGGTGCTCTGCAGAAGTTTATGATAACATTAGGGCAAAGAACTTTCTTTCGGCATTGTTGCTACAACTAATTCAGAATATTTTTCACTAACTTTTACATATTAGGCTACTCAACAATCATGTGCATCTTACTTCTTTCGGCCTATACACTGTCCACCGCATGTTTTTGTGGTTCGTCCGATTGATCTCATTTGACAGGATAGTATTGTGTCTTCAGAAGTTCTTTAACAGCATTTTGCTCAGTGAGGTTTCTCTACAACTTCTTTATATAATGCCTAACTCATCGTGAAGGTAAACCCCTGTTGGGACCGAGTAAGTTAGATGGCAACTTGGGGTTGATGAACTGGAGTTTAAGTAACTCTCACGGCCATCTACGTGTATAAACAACATTCGGTTGCAGTCCGTCTCAGTGGAGGCCGAAAGGCTCCTCTACGTCGTTCTGAGATTTCATTTTAATCACTAATCAAAATTTAACTTGCACTTCTAACAAGTAATCGTCTATGTACCGGCAAGGGAAGCAGAGCGTTGTGGACTTTCATTCTCGATCTCATTCCTAGATGTACATAGCTTTTTTCCAAAGTATGTCCCGCCTGAGCCTACAGTTCTCAGATTTGGACTCGATTTTCCATCAGGAAAATACCATATTTCATATTTCTGCTTTGACCTAATATTCATCCTTTGTGAGAGCGAATCTGCCGCCTGATCTCGTCTCGTAGTCGCATGCCATTTTTTTGAGAACCTCGGTCAGAAACGGCTGAGATTTTTGAAACACAGAAAAATAAGTTGGGCTTCGTTTTCATACATTTTTCTCTTTTGAAGCCTTGCCGTTCGCTGCGTATAAAGGCGAGAAATGATTGAAGTGTGCATCATTAGTGACAAAAGTCTGAAAGTATAAAGTCTTCGGTGTTGATCTATCCCATTTTGGGATGCGCCCCACATTCGATTTCTATGGAATCGTAGGGCCTTTTGAATGCGTATGTGGCCTACACAATAGTTGCGATGGCCAGCCAATGTACCAGTTCTCCTTTTATCCTCCAAACGAGTGTGGTACTATTTCACCGACGCCGGAGGGAACTAGGGCTTGGTTGGCTTGGAGAGGAACGATCCGTTCGATACCCGGACTTTTCATATGTATGAAATTTGCCACTGCACCACCTCCGTCCCATCGCTAGCGATAATCCATGATAACTTATGATATGACCACTCTCACCACATATATAATAATCAATCATTGTACTCGTCATGACGTCATGGTCACCCCGCCATCCTCTCTCACTAGGACTTACTCGATGAGATTTTGTGGAATTTACCGAGCACAGTCCTTGAAAACTTGACCTCATGTCACACCTGGAATGTTTCGTTAATTTACGAGAGAACAAAGTAGTTTTTTTGTTAGCGAACGGCTCAAATAGGCTGCTACGATGTTTGATCGACAAAGAATTGAATTTCACGCAGTAAGCATGAAATCGGAAAGTGGTTTACCGTTTTTTGAAAAAAAAAGTCACGTAAAACAACAAGGACCACTGCTTGAAAACCCTAGTTTTCCAATTATTACAGTGTGGTTATTTTGATCGTCAAAAAATAGAGAGGATTTGCTTGCGAAAGAGGTACAAGAGCAGTCTACCACAGGGGACCCCCAAAGGTTTTGTCCGGATTCTTGCTTGGAGACATCAGTGGATAGTGCCGAATTCAGAGGTGAACCAGTTTTTCAGGAGGTCGTAGCCCCTTTTCTTTCTGACGGGTTTGTGATGTGGAGTCCCTTAAGCTGGAACTTCTTTACTGGCTTCATCGTAAAGTTAGCTTCAAATCGTTTGATCCTAAAGTCTGCAGTCATCTGAATGTCCATCTTTGACTTTCTATGGAACAGCACTTTCTTTTTCGGTACAGATTTCGGCTTTGTTGTCTTTTTTGTAGCCTTTATGATGAAATTCATTTCATGAGCTGTTTTTTTCCTGGGAATTATTTCATTCTATATAAAAACAGTTCCAGGAGTCCGTAAATTTCGGAGAAGCCGAATTCCAAAGGCTAACTCCTGGCATTGTTGATTTGTAACGTCTTGCTGTCATTGTAAATCTCCGTTGGCAGCTCATCAACTGAAATTGTCTGGGTGAGAATGTGGCGTTTCCATAGCGCTTTCATAGCTATTCCGGTTCAACAGCCATCTCTATGTTTTATAGCATTTCTTCTACATCTCCTCTTCGAGGTGCAGATAGATACCCCACCTTCGCCTTCTCCTTCCCAGACGGAACTCCGGACCTTTTCCATTACTTGCGCTGACAAGGAAACTCTCAACCCTTCACCTTTTGCGATTAGCAAGTTGGATAACGCTAGTCCAGCTTGCCTACAACCGTTAAGAACAGCATTCCATTGGCGGACATGCTATCGAAAAGTTCTACGCTGATCTTTACGTAGATATGTTTTCACTAGGCGTTCAAGTTCAGGAATTTCGAAAGCGGAAGGTCTCTACTCAAGTTAGAGCTTCTTCCTTTGGGGTATTGCCTGAAACCACAGAAAATCGTGTTTCCATCTCAGTTTCCCATTTTGCTTGTCGGGATAGAGTCCTCTTCATAGCATCATATCCTTGACAGTGCTATAGATCCCAAGTGGGCAAGGTACTAAATCATTCAGTTCTTATTACAAGTTTTATTGCTTTAAAATGTAGCTTTTATGCTTTCGTTTAGAGCCCTTGAGCCTTTGAACGCCTATGGCTCATACCCAGTAGCCTTGTATTACTTTGTAGTCGTCCGGGTTACTCAATTTTTTTCCATTGGAGTTTGAGCTGTTAGAGTTTGGTCTTGGTCCTGTGAGGCTTAATGGTGCTGTAGGGCGCAACTAGTCGCTGCAGCACCGGCGTGGCACTTCTTTTAAATGTCCAGGAGCGTTTTGGGAGTAAGGCGTTCCAAAGCAAATTTCTTTCCTCATTTATGCCAATGCTAAACAAACTTGCCCTTTCACCACACCTCTGTGGAAGGAACAAAGCTAACTCGTAGTGTTGATTTTCGTCTGCCCTTCGGGACTCCCACGTGAAATTGTTGGCTGAATCAACGAGCTCACGTTTCGAACTAATCGTCATCCTCAGGGGACCGGACCCCACTGTTGAAGGGGATGGAATTCGCTGTCGCCCTAGGTGACTGTCAGTACCGGATCAGACAGAATACTGACTTTTATATCAGCTGCTCCCTCCCTCAACTCATTATATTAGCCAAGTGCGACACGACGCTCCCATGATTCTGAATTGAAAGATGCGTGGATGCAAAAACGGGAAAGACTAACGTCGAAGAAAAGCTCTACACATTTTGCATTCATAATGCAAAACTTTGTGGTAGGCTATTGTACGGCAGAAATTGGTTGATTGACAGCGAGGCAAACTCGGACTTTCATTGAACGAGTGCGAACAACAACGACCTACATTAAGTGACAGACCATGAAAGTGACAATAGCGTGGTATAAGGTACATATGAGTGACAGGAGGTGGAGGAAAAACTTTCCATAATCTTTTTTTCGTGAGATGGACTAGCCGTTAACGAAAAGATTTTTTTGGGGTAAAAAAACAGTCGAGGAGTGGAATATTTTTTGCTGGAATCAACAGCCGAGAATTGAAATATTTTTTTGAAAGATTTCAGAAGCAGAAAAAAGACTGATTTGGAACAAGTTGTTTTATTTTCCTAAGAAGAGCTAGCTTTAAAACGAATGTAGTGCTAATTAATGGAAAAAAGAGGATTTCAAGTTGAATTCCAGGTTCGAAGTATAGGCGCTAAATCTAGCCGAGCATTGGGTGGTCTACAAAGGCCTCCGGATCTAATTTGACGAATGTGGTCTTTCTATCTTCCTAAGAGATACAAGTATGAAAGTACCTATTTGTATTTGAAGATTAATAGCCCCCAGGAATGTTTTTTCGCGAAAAATCAACTAGTTGAGAAGTGAAATATTTTTCATTCTCACGGAACATTCAATCTACTCCTGAAGCTTTACTTGTCTGGGTGGTCGGTTTGGTCGAAGTAATAAATAGTTGTCTGCCAAAAGAATTTCTCAAGTCGCCTGAGGGCTTTGATGAGAAAAATCTTACTGCTTGAAATTTATGGCTTCCTTGTTTCTTCGTTAACGGAATGTCCTGAGGGACTGCTTGGAACACCATAAATTTGAGGATTTGCATCAGATTGTCCAATTTCTTGCCACTTGCGGACTTGCTCAAAATCTTTTCATATGTCACACTCTTACAATTAGATTACCTTTAACAAGTATAACAGCAAGAAAAAGTGCTTTTTGATCATGTCGGCATCCTCCGCGAAATTCTCGGTGCTTTTACAATCATTCCGATTCTCCAGTTGCAGGTTATGTCCCGGAATGACATTGCATCCATAATTCCATGCATTTTTCCCCTTTACTGCTTCAGGATGATTCTTTATGATAATTGCCTTTAACTAGTAATCCGATATTTCTACTTGAGATGACGTAAAAATTCCAGAAAAAAAAATTCATATAGAAATCTATTCATCAAAGTCAAACGATAGCGTAGGCAAATGAGACACTGGAATCATCGGGAGTATTGTTTTCTTTATGTTTGTCCCCTTCGTTTGGAGTTTCCCCGGCCACAGTATTTCTTAGTGCGAGTGGCTCAGTATGTCACGGCGATGTGCCTTGGATGAATTGAGTTCTCGCGGGGTGATTCACATCAAGAAACTGGTGAGAATGAAGCTTTTGCTATTTGCATTTTCAGTAAATAGCTAGTGCAGTCGTTCAGCTCATAATTACTTCCTTCCATTTTGGATGACTGAATGAGGTGTGACAACTTTTTATAAGTTTTTTGTATTAATCTCCATATTTCAATTTAGGGTTTCAGCTTTCAAAAGCCTCCACCGTTCAATTTATTCCAAAATGTCGTGTCCCTGCCTGCCTCACAACCCCATCCGAATTCTCTTCATTTTCGGGTTTCACTGAATGCCTTCGAAGGTATTCATTAGGATATTCTATGGTGTGGCCTTTTGAAGCATTCGCTCAATCCCACTGAGGGAATATTTCAAATTGAAAATTGTCCTCAAAATAGCTGGCAATATTTCTGATTCCAATACATATAAAATGTATTGTAATTTGTCATTTCCATATTATTGCGCTCCCCTGAGCTCCATTATAGCAGAGAGCCCTTAAATAGCGGTCCTTTACATGCCTTGCTCAATCCAGTCTTAATTGGCTGATCCAAAAATCTTATTTACTCCTTTATTCCAAGTAGATATTTTTAGTTTCGAGAAAATCGAATCCATCAAAGTTTTTTTCTCAAAAGTCTGATTGCTCAAAAACGTGCTTATTTGAAGAATATGCCTTTTGCTATGACGTATTCTCTGATAAAAAAGATTTCTGCAAAATTTCGATGACCGGAGACCAAAGTATTTGCAAAGCAGTAATACTTCATGCCAGTTGGGAACGTTAGAGAGTTGAGAGGTTCAAGCTGTTCCCCTTCATGCCGAATTCAAGGAAGCTCACTTGCCTGCGAGCGGTCGCGGCGCGGTCAGGGAGAGATAGCCGGTGGTCTATAACGATTGATATACATTTTTTACATGTTTTAGATACATAAAATTACATCCACATTAAAATTATTTACTTTTATGATTTGAGAATTTTTCGAATGGATGAGAATGAATACTGCTAGCTGGTAGAGCGCCAACTCCACCCAAAAAGTGACATTTTTTGCTATTTTACTTTGTTGCTACTTACCGAGTCGGAAATGGGACAGCTGGACATTATCAGAGCATTCTAGACAAAGTTAAAGGTAGCTACAGCCCAGCCTTCTGAGGATACACCCTGACGACCACATTCGCACTTGTTTCGGTTCTTCTTTGTGCCCCACGGACATTGTGAGTACACATTCAGTTCCCGCCTCCTCTTCTAACCCCTCCCCCTAGAGCTTTCTTTTATCGAGAGCTACATAGATAGAAGGACTGATATTACGTCTGTTCTTGGATGCCGAACGTAGTAGCACTTTTTCAGCTGTTCCGACGGATTCCGTCCACCACCTATCGGGGTTCCTGTCATCCTCTGCAACCCCCTAAGGATGACACTGACAGATTTCTCCATTCCTCTAATCTCGTCACAAGGGTTGTGATTCTGCACCCTCGGAACCCACCGACATATCAACGTTTTGTGGATCTCTCGGGAACAGACAAGCTGTTGAGGCCTATGTGTGGGCAAGAGGTTTTCCATTACTTTATGATTTTTCACGAGCTGCGCTCAGCTTCAGCCTCAGCGTTTCTCCTCAACGAATTTCTCTTGGGGACAACTTCCATGTTCCGTCTTCGTCACCACTTGAACTCGATTTACTCCTGCAAAGGTTCAATGATTTTGAATTTTGATGCGGGCTCTTACCAGTAATGATTCAGCCCTGGGCAATTTCTATATGCCATAAAATTTTAAAACATGCCTCCCTGGAGAAAACGTTTTTCTCTTCCAATTCAAGTGAAAAGCGGAGGCATTCCGTCTGTTTAATACGACCGAACATTGCTTCATTTTACGGTTCATACTCCTTGTTGGAAAAGGACCAACCTGTTTCCACTGAGCATCAGCTGGCCCTGCAAGTTGTTGTGGACGTAACGTGCTGTCTCAGCTTGGCTAGGCCTACGTGATTGAAGTCGGATGTATGGCGCACTCAAAGGGAAAAATCCATCATTAACCAAACTAGCTTACCAAACCAACTTACTAAATTGTTGAGTTCATTCCAAAGAAATCTTATTTTGGTTCTCTCTACGATCTATGTGCCCAAAACCTGAAGGATGTCTCATTCCTGAAAGGGAAGATGGATGAAGTCAGCTTCATGTTGTGCGTGTAGTTTATTAGGCAAAGCGAACAAACCAATAGCTGAATTATTGCCCAAGGAAAAACACGAACTAGCACATCTGTTTCATGAAAACCACAAATTAAACGGGAATGGAGCATTTCAGAGGCTGATCGTCACATAGCTCATTTTCTCTTTTTCTGCTGAATCCAGCCTTCGATTCTAAGAAGTTCTGGTCAGTCCAGGATCTCTCTGAGATCTCAGTGAATCCTTTCACTGAGATCTCAGAGCAGGCATAGGGAGAAGATTGCTAGAGAGTAGGCCGAGATTTTTTCCAACCCAAACTCTCAGCGTTTCTGAGGCATGACATCATTCGCATTCATGTCTTATATCATGGGTATTGATTTGCTGTTCCCTGTTTCTTTGCAGGAATTCGTCGTGGGTACTGTAGGCTACTGTGCCTAGCGCACAGCACGGTAGCAGTTTTTGACTCTGGTGTGAATCACTGGGATGCGCCATGCCATCATTTGCTGCCTGAATTTGGAATCAATAAATTTCATCTAGAACTCCTCCAATACAATAACTTGAAGGGGGCGGTGGGGGGGGGGGGGGGGATTTGGGACAGTTTTTGAATCGGTCGTTCCGTTGTTGTAGATAAAAAACGTGCAAGTTTGGTAGAAGGGTGGATGTAGCAAAAAGCCAAAAAGGGTGCGGTTCCCTGATGCATTATTTTCTTATGTTACCTACAATTACTGAGGTGGACCTATTGAATTGTACTTCTAGCGGCTCTTTGGAGTTACCTTGGAATTACTCGTTTACTTGCCTATTACTAGCTGAAGTTGAACTGATGATTCTCTGAACAGTTTTTCAGTACATGACGGTGAGTTTCTGGTAATAGGCTGAATTTACACAGATTTTTTGATCGGTTTGGAGTCAGCCAGAATTGACGAACATGACTAAGAGCGAACAAAATCCACATTTCTGTCTGAAGTTGGCCGTGAATTGGGAAAATTGGAAGCCAGTGGTCGTAAATGGTAACAAGTTAAAGAGGAAATGAGACTCTATGTCGAACCAATACTTCTGTCCTCGTCCGACAGGGCCGTCTCCTCTATTTGTGCCGTTGAAGGAATGCCTCTTTTGCTTGTCCCTGAAATATGTCTATTTGTCAACTTTGATTTTTATTTTAATTTTTAACTTCTGCTTATGTCATGTTGACATTTCTTGACTGTTGTTTTTTGCCATAGATGATGATGCCAAATCCTCCTGAGGATCAAAGATTACAGTGCCCAGATAGCGCGAATACGGGTCTGATTCCTGTCTGGGCTAGACGCTCGCCCTCACTCAGCGTCCTTGTGAGGCTTCCGACGTTGGCGTTACATCGACCATCTGATGCATCTGAGAATCATTCAATTTTTGATGCTTGTGAAGTCACGGTCACTCCAACCTTGCGTGGGCTGTCGTATGTCATGGTGTTGTAGTTGGTAGGGTGCGTCAAATCGAATATAAAAGCAATTGGTACAACTTGGGACATTTACAGCTTCACCTTAATGTCCGGAAAAGGCTCATAAACTTTGAAAAGGCGACTTCCACCCTGAAGACACGTCCTCATCAGCCGACTTCGGTTAAGAAATTCGATGAGAAGCTACTGAATGCACATCTAAAGGACAATTTACGATTTGGCTAAAAATGGAGGATGCCACAGACAATCTTCAGTCATTACCGTCGAGCTGTGAAGATTGGATAGCACTGGGCGCGCGTCGCTGAAATTGAAGCTTTTCATGGATTTTGGGAACTTTTTTGTGCCGCAGCTCCATCCGTGATACCCTCTCTAGGCATATTGGAGATGTTCTGAGCAGCTCCAACACTTTTTTTATTATTTTTTTTTCTGACTTTGGCCTGAAAAACAAAAAAATCAGTAGTTAAAGAAGCTGCTTCTTGCCTCTCAGATTTTTATACGTAATATCGTTTATGGGCAGGGGTGGTGGGGACATACGATTGTCCAGAGGCTTCAAATACCCATCTAGAATCGCCGAGGCCACTCAAGCCCTCAACTTCTTTGGGGTCGGTTGATAGGTACCAGTTTCATGTGGGAGGATAAAAAAGCTGGCTTGAATCATCGGCTGGTCATCGCGAGCCATTGTATAGGACACACTCGCATTCCAACCGCCGTACGATTTTCAATAGAAATCGAATGCGCGGCGCATCGTATAAGGGATCGATTAACGGCCCAATATTTTATCCTTTTCTTCTTTCATGTAGCTATACAATTTCTAAGCTCAGAAAACCATAGAAATGAAGTTGTTTGATAGAGAGAATGAATTTATCGCTCATAGAGAAGGAGGATTTTGATGGTGTAATCGCTTTACTATTTGGTACGCGAGTGGCTATGACAGAATAAAATAAAAGCAAAAATTCTATGAATTTACTCCTTGACTTAATGCAAATCATCCTTTTCATTATATCAGACAGCTTGAAGTTTTTTAAACTTATTTTGCTGCAATGTTCTGTTAAAAACGCTATCGTGAAAAAATCAGAAAAAAAGAAATCATGAAGAAGCAATATGTACTAGCTTTCCTGGGCTATTAGGTGGGCGAGCGGTCGCGGGCGTAAAATTCTTTGTAAAATGAGCGTTGGACCATAATGTAAGGAGTAATCACCTTGGGAGGACTTGGAATCACCTTGGGAAACCTCGCTTGAACCCTGCTTGAAAACGTTGTAACGCTTCAAAGAGCTCTCCCAGTGAAAACCGGACGTGCTCGGGTACTTTTTCTGTAAAGTTTTGTAGCATTTGTACTGATTTTTATTTATTTTTTTTATTCTATTGCATGCACAATAGCACATGAGCAAAGCACTGAAGCCAGTCAATGACGAAATCGAAACCACAAAACTTTCAAACTGCGGATTTTATATGTTTATGATGACTTGACCCAGTAATGGTTTTCTAGGAGCGCACCGATATGTGGTAAATAAGTAGATGAAAAATAAGAATAAACTTTTCGGCCATAGTCGGTTCCTTTGAGATGCCCTCAGCATTCGACTTCCATCCAGAACCGTAGTGGCGTAGTGAATGCGTATGTGACCTATACAATGAATAGCGATAGCCAGCCGATGTACAAGTCAGTGCTTTTATCCTCCCAGGCGAGTCTGCTACCAATCCACCGACCCCGGAGGGATTGAAGGATTGGTTGGCCTAGACCGATATCAGTCCGGGATTCGAACCCGTGACCATATGTGTGTGAAGTGCGCTACGTGCCACTACATTGCGTCCGCCCTTAAATAAGTGGATAATCATATAAAAGAAAAAATACTCTGAAAACGAGAAGTCGTCCAGAACATGAAGGTCGTGCGCTGTATAAAAATGGGTAACGGAACTTCTCCCCTATTGCGGCATCCTCCCTTGCGGCATGCGGCAAATGCCACTGCAGTTACCGTACTCACCCCGCCTCCCGCCAATCGATAGGACGCGATATTTTCCCTTGACTGACTTGCTTTTTCATTGGATTTTATCGTTTTTTCTTCTGTTTCTTTTTAGTTTTCATGTTTATTAGAGTTGATTAATTAAAATGACTCCTCCTATACAAAAGACAATCAAGATCGCATTGGAATTGAAAAGAGCGGCCAGCCAATCCAAATAATTAAAGGACTCCCTACCTCACAAATTGCGCGCTCCAATCTTCCGTCGCAATCCTGCGATAGGCGGCGGGTGCGACGTGTGCGACGCCGTGTTAGGGGAGAAGTTCCCGGACCCTATAAAAATGACTATTAAGGTACAGCAATTTCGAAGAAATATTACCATGACTACTGGAACATGGCACAAATTTCAAAAGTTCAAATGAGTATTGATCGGACAGTTAAAACTTTTAATTTTGCTTTTTTTTTTTCTTTTGCCATTGCAACTTTTGGAAATTGGCTTCACCACTAAACCTGGCTCAGAGCTGTACATAGCTTTTAGTCGTCCCTTTCCAGCATAAGGAACACAAAGAGTATAAAAATCCTGAAGGGAATCTATTTATAGAATCTCATCACTAAGTATCTTCAGAGAAGTAGTGTTGTAATTGAATTCCGAAGTCCGAATTGAGACCGTCTTTGTGAAGCTATTCTGGGCAGCTTTAGGCTAGAGTCTGATATCTCAGGTTGGGACGAACTCAAAAAAGGCCTCAATTCAGATTTGTTGGCTATAGTCCTACAGCGCGAGTAAGAAGTAGTGTTAAAGCTCAATTGTTAAACAATTTGGTATTTGCATAAGTTTCTAGTAACTTTTCTGGCGTTCTTTTATCGTTTATTGTAAGATTCCGAGAACGAACAGGGTAAGGATTAGGTGTACCCACTACTCGACACCGGTGCTCAAAAAACTTGTCGATACCCTCCTTCTTGAAGGGTGGGCTGAACTTTTAAGAAGTAGCTAAATACTTTTATGACCTATCGCTATCCGTGGGGCGGAGGTGGTGTAGTGGCAAGTGGTGCACTATATCACACGCACTGTGGGGGGCCCGAATCCCGGATCGATGCCCGCCTAGGCCAACCAAGCCTTCCATCCCTCCGGGGTCGGTGAATTGGTACCAGCACGTCTGGGAGGATAAAAGCACTGACTGTACATAGGCTGGCGACAGCAAGTCATTGTATAGACCACATACGCACTCATTACGCCACTACGATTCTGAATGGAAGTCGAGTGCGGGGGCGCATCACTCAGACGGGATTGATTAACGCTAAAAACTTTATCTCCTTTTATCCTTATCGCTATTCGTCCTTCAATCTAGGTAACGTTTTATAAGGATGAACAGCCAGTACCTGGGAGTGAAGGATCTGGCTGTGAGTGGGCTAGAGAATCACCATCCCCATGGCCGTATAGCTCGTCTTGCATCAAGCTCGCCCTGTGTGATTTGGTGTAGTCGTGGTGGAAGGCGATTTTGACCTCTGCGGTCGATGTTCTATGTGATGGTCTAACTATAAAAAGACCCCTCATAGGAGCGCTAGTAGGGTGTCGAGACTAGCTTGTATTCCTCATCCTGATCCACCTACCACCCCTTAAATTCTTGAGTAACTCCCAACCTATAATTTCGAGAACCCTGGGTTATTCATTGATCAGTCGCTCACGAGCATCCTAATGGTCTTGGAACCGCAGAGCACTTTTTGTGAACATTCAATCAATTGGAACCCACCAGTCTGTCTGGTCTTTACTCTTCCCGTTTGAGATAGGTACCTATACAAGAAAACATCTGGCTTCGAATAGGAATCCCAGCTAGAGGAAACAAAAAATATTAATGGAAAGAAGAGTTACAAAAAACAAATGATAAGAAGTGAAAAGAGCAAGTAGTAGCGATAGAAGTAGCAAAAAGAAAAATTGTTTTATAACATTAAATAGGCATTCCCATACCACCACCCTTCCTAATGGAAGTCGAACGCATGGCGCAAAACGAAGCCAAGCATCATCAGAGGCCTACTTGTCTACTTCTATCCTTTATGGAAACCTTATCTTTTTAAGCTCTTTATAGATATTAATCAGTTTCGATAAGCATATTGGAATGTCATGTAAGTATGTATCTAGTGAAAAATGCCTTACTCTCTTTGGAACTTACTTTAAGTTCATTGTTTCACCAGTACAACTGCCCACAAGTCAATGACGAGTTCTATGATGATAGCGAATGTGTTCACTGAACGAATGTCCTTTTACTGATGCTCACCGAAGTGACCAGAGAACATGGTCGTCATTTGATAACGGACCATTAGTCGAGCGGACCTCAATTAGTCCAGTTTAGCATCTGCCTCTTTGAATGGTTGTAGAAAAACCTCGCAAGAAGGTGTCCTGTCTGGGAAGGGCGGTATAAGGTTACGTTAGTTCATAAGAAAAACTATTTGCAGATCAGATTTTCGATGTTACTCAATCCTTTTGAAATACGATAGTCATTTATTCAATTTGTTATCTCGGAAATTCAGATCGGGTAAATTGACTAAAATAGGTTCTATGATACTGATATGCCCAAAGTAATGCTTTCCGTTTTACTTTTGGATTTTTTCCAAACATAAAACTGGTTGAAACTCTCTGAAGTTGGTGCAGTCACCAGTAAGTTTCTTGTATTGCGTGCAAGCGAGCTTTGGAAGCCGTCATAGCTACGCCCACTTTGCAAGTACCACCCCTTCCCCTCCACCTCTCTTCTGTGGTGGATGGAAGCCAAATAGAAGGTGTGTTGTATTTCATAGTAAATTGGACAAGTGGGAAGCGATGACCGGATAAAAACGAACTTTGATTCTTTATCAGTAAAACTATATATTTAACAATAGTTTTCCCTTTCTTCTTCTTCCGTGCCCGCTTTTCCAGAGATCAGAATTCAAGGGAAACATACGGTATGCTTGTTCTTGCCCTGGGTAGGTGCTGTCGGTTCTGTCGTTACTAGGAAGTCTGCACAAGATTTCAGAATATGTTTTAATATCCCGATCACGGCTTGTTTTATAATCTACATCTCGGGTAATCCTGATGGTAGCTAAGCGATCCCGGCATACAGGGTGATGGATTTCTTGACAAGGACAAGAATCCCGACGAGATTGGCGGTGAGAGGTTCAAGGGTGAAGTTTGTGGACGTTAATCAGTCGCGTTTAAGAGATGCGCCCACGCATTCGACTTCCACTCAGAATCGTAGTGGCGTATTGAATGTGTACGTGGCCTATACAATGGCTTGCGGTGACCAGCCGATGTGCAAGTCAGTGCTTTTATCCTCTCAGGCAAGTCTGATACCAATTAACCGACCACAGATGGGGCTTCGGGCTTCGTTGATCTAGGCGGATTTCGATGCGAGATTCAAACCCGTGACCATGCTTGTGTGATAGTGTGCCACTTGCCACTACACCACTCCCGGCCGGTGAGAGGTGACATATATCATTAAGTGTTAGCCCAAGCCCCCTCTTCTTCAAAATTTAAAGTTCGATGGACTTTCGTGGACCACTTGAGCTAATTGTTTCGTGAAGGAGCTAAAAGCAATGTGATGCCTCCAACAGTTTTTAGCTTTACTTTGGAACTCTCGGCAGTTCATAGGCACTGGTATAACATCTCTGGTAATGTGTTTAGCTGTTGGGTAGGCTTTATGACCCTGAATTCTATTCTCCACCTCCAGATGGCTGGCCGATGGTCATGCAATGAAATTTGAACCATAAATTAGCTCGATTGTCGGTAATGATCGTTTGTCGGATGGCAGACAAGGGGATACTATGCCACTTTTTCTCACTAGCGATTCACCGCTCTTAATGAAAAACATCCCATTTGATCAGCTCGGTCACCCATTCGACCGACGCTCACGTTTTACAACTCGACACCAGAAATAACCTTCACAGTTTATCTTTCATTCACCAGTCAGTCAGTAATTCTGATTGCATTTGCTGTCACAGAGAGGCAGCAAACCAGAAAAGCCTTCTCAGAATTCTTTCTAGTTCTCTAAGCTTTCTTGTGGACGGAAGTGTAAGTATTTCCTGCTATTCTCTGAAAATTTCTAGCCATGGTGTTTATTTGTTTACGAGTAGTACGCTAGTTGTATCGTTGTGAGGGGAAAAGTATTCTTACATAATGTTTTTGTTAAGTGAATTGAGGTGGAATTGGAACTTCTCATGATCTCTGACATCTGGGATCAATAGGGGTGGCTCAGATGTGATAAGGGTAGCTTCACATGCGCGATTAAGTATATCGGTTCCCATTCTGAACCAATTAACAATCTCCTAAATTTTGAAACGGATATTTGGCATTGGAACTTCAGGGAAAATGGGAATGCTTCCGAATAAAGGTCAACGCTAGCTCTTCCCAAAGGGACCACCAATCATCAATAGGGAAAAGGACGAGCTTGAATCTTCTATTACTAGTGAAATGTTCAGAGCTTGAATTTTTTTGCGTATTCGAGTACTGTTTCGGACCTCCTAGATAATGAGATGCGGATTAGGCATAGGGAAGCCCTTCTTTATTTTTCAAACTTTTTGAGACCAGGATCCTTACCAATTGTTCGATGAAGGAGTGCTTGCCCATGAATGACGGCGATAAAAATTTACATTATTTCCAGTAGACGTGTCTACGGCAATTCAGGCAAATTTGTTCCCTCTTTATCCTTCTTGGGTTTCCTATAAATTTTCCAAGGGATAAGAACATATTTCTACGGGCGAGCTAGATTGACTATTGCGGGGTGTGCCATGCATCCGATTCCTGCTCGTAGTTTAAGAGGGCTGCGGATGCGTATTTGACTTATACAGTGGTTATTCAACCAATATACAGTAGCGCTCAAAAGTCTTCGGTGAAACGGTTCTTCAGCCGTACTTTTCAGTCGTAACTTCTTTCCTACTGGATCTAATCAAGCGAAATTTCAATATGTGTAGCATTGGTGCAGTGTGAATATATACCACTATTAACCTGCATTTTGATCATGTTCCAAATATTCCAAAGACCTTGAAATCAAAATCGGCTGAGAATACTGTTGATGGTCCTTCTAGAATCTCTTTCCTTCGTATCATGTCAAAAGTGTACGAGCGGTAACGCCGATCACAATAGATGAGAAAAACGCACATAAGGTGCGAATAAGTGCAGACGTCAGCAACTTTAGTTTTAGCAAAATCTGCTACCGCAACAAACACCTTGCTCTATCTGTGGATATTGCAGCTTTGCAGTGAAGTAGGGTTGGGTAGGATGAAATATGCTCTAGTTAGACATATCCAAATTTCGTGTCATTCGGTCTACTAAGAAAAAAGTTATGAACGAAAAAGCGTCAAAGCATTTCACCGAAGACTTTTGAGCGCTACTGTATATTTCAATGACTCATCCTTTACGACTTAATCGCTTTTAAAGGATTTCGTCGATAACGATAATTATAAACTCAAGAGAAGTGGTAACCCCTCCCCGCCCACCCCCCCCCCCCCTCCTCTCTCTCACCCTTCCCCCTCCCTACAGTTCAACCTTTTGCAGAATTTGAAACTTGTCCGTACTATGGTCTAGAGAGTATTTGCATGCAGAAGTGGAACCTTACTAGTCCGTTTCATTGATGGTCTGCTTTTACAAAGTCGTCTAGCTTCACCCTGTCCTACTTAGAAATTCTTTCTTCTAACTGGAAGCTGCTATAGGATTTGCCTAGGTAGACAAAAGTCTGTAACTTGAACTTGAACTAGCATTGAGCCATGTTCCTTTTCATGAAAGTTAGGAGCATGGCTTATATTTAGACGAGTGGCTAGCAAAAGTGACGTACCTCTGACGATAAACGGCATAGCTATTCATCATGGCTCCTCTACACGACCTTTCCTAATGGTCCTTTTGGGAAATACAAGGTACTATGCCATTTGTAACACCTACGCCCTTTAGAAACTTGAAACATTCAAAAAAAGTTACTCAGTACATTGAAAACTCCTTTCACAGGGATTCTCACTTTCAGCTGACACCAGGACTCAACTAACCCTTCAGGGATTGCGGCATCTAGGCTAACCCTGAGCGTCTTGTAGGCGATATTACTGTAGTGAGGTATGACGGTCATGTTTATCCGAACCGGAATTGAAAACATAGCTCCCAAATTGCCTGGGATGATATTTCTCGACAGCAAATAATGAAAAAACCTCGTTTCCGGATGACGGAGGTAAAAGATCCAGTAGTATGGCAATTTCCGCTCCTTGTGATTGTAGATGCAGATGGGGTCCTCCGCTATAGCCTCCAATCCTTTCCCAAAGTCTTCATATTTCTGATATTTTTATTTTAATGTTCCTTCACTGATCTTTCTGAAATTCACTTCTTTATCCTCCCTATTTCTCTTCTATTCAATGTTCGTTCCACCTCAACCGTTGCATATGAGCCTGCAGACCTTCCTGAAGCCTGCCAGTTACTTGTAATGGGATTGATGGAGCGCTGAATGCCGTTTGGCGTAAGCACTAGGAGCTCTCACAATTATAGAAAAAACTCTAATCTACGCTCAAGCTGCATTTATTGGTGACGTTCATGTACCCTCTGAATGAAAAGAGAAGTCTGAGCCGGATTTCCGACATGGGAATGACGGGAATATTTCATGGGGACAACTCCCAGCAGAGATTGGGAAGCACCCTTGTCGAAGAGCACCCCGAAAGAAGTGATCAGGCATGGCTCACTATATATGTGAAGTGAAGATACTCATTTCATTGAGTGAACGTCAAATTATGCGCAGGCTACGGTATTGTAGCTCGGGAGTCCACCAATAAGGAGTGCGCTCAGCTACATTCCTCCACCCCAATGTTTTCGGTTAGCCAAGTTTGACAATTGGCTTTGGAAACACATTGCTCAGTGACCACATTTTATTTTGGTTACTACTAATCATTCATCACTGTAAGGAGGCTCATAAGGACGCCATTGGCAAGACTACACCCTTGGGATTAACTGGTTATCACGTCATCCGTCCTGAGGGATGATACTGGGTCTGGTACTTCGCTCATCTAGTTGAAACAACCACCACTTTCTTATGCTGAAGCCAGGTAGACTTACTCCGACAGAGAGACTTGGGAAAAAATCCGTTCGTGTTCTAGTTGCAAGGTAGAAGTATTTACCTAAAAGTAACGGAAATAATTATTGAGATTGAAATTCCATTGAGAAATGGATATCAGAAGGATTCAAAATTACTAACATACTTAGGTCCATAGACTGACATAAGTTTATATGCTACAAGTTTCCTATTGAAGTTAAGTCCAATAACTAAGTCAGTTGAAGTCACCAAGTTGGTTGATGGGATCACAGCGATGGCAGCAATAAGCATTACCAGTTATACATATAGCTTTTTCATCAATCATGTCCTTGATTTTGGGAAATATAACTTCGTCTATTTACAATGTCCGGTAACTCCAACCCATTGATGATCCTCAGAGGTAGAGAGGGAGGTGGTCTGGTGAAGCTCAGAATAGCCGTTTTTACTTTATCTTAACTACTCTGTTACTTTATTGAGCATAAGTGGTGTAGTGGCAAGTGGCGCACCATCACACGCGCATGGTCTAGGGTTCGAATCCCAAAATCAGTGCTCGCTTAGACCAACCAAACCTTAAATCTCTATGGGGTCAGTTATTTGGTATCAGACTCTTTTGGAAGGATAAAAGCACTGAGTTGTGCATCGGATGGTCACCGTAATTCATTCTAAAGGCTACACATGCACTCATACCTCATCTATAATTCCGAATAGAAATCGAGTGCCTGAGCGTATCCCGAAATGGGATAAATCGACGCCGAAGACTATCCTTTCATCCCATACTTTACTATTTTGTTATATTTGCATAATTTTTTCTTGCTTCAATTCTCATTCAACTTAAACAATGAGCTTTGATTCCCTTATCAGCCCAATATCGTGATTGATAAGGAAAAGGATGACAGAATATTCCAATGGAAGTTGTCGGAAATGACTCGGTCTCACTTATAATAAACTCGTAACCTTTCACTTATTATATTTAGTTTTTGATTCCCCTTAAAATTACTTCGGTTTTAAGCGCAAAATAAGCGCTAGACAATGACTTGGACTTCTAGATGATGGATACGTCCTTGGTGCTCAATTTATCTCTTTCGAGTATGTTGTGTAGCTATGTATATTGGATGCAGTGAAAAGTAGGATTACCTACCTCTTTGGAGTTGTTTTGCTCTAATTTCGTCCTTTTCTTGATTCTCTCATTCGTATGATTCCATGGTATCATCAGAACACTCGCTATTGCTTGATCCCGCTTCCAACCTGCTACTTCGAGATTAAGTTTTATACTTGTTGCTTATATAAAGAGCCACTCTAAAGGCTTACTGAACTGAAAAATTTTGTTGCTGCCGTTGAGAAAGGCACGAGAGATCGGAGGGAAGGGGAGGAGCGTTCTCCAGGCTGATTGGGGTGGCTGCAGAAGTGATGAGACCAGAGAGGCAATGTTAAAGGATCATCCAAACCATCAAGGTGGTTCGCTTCATATTCCCGAGTAAAGGCGATTGCTTGTAGAGAGACTCTAGTTGTTCGGTAGAGAATATCTCTAGGACTGACCTGATGATTTGATTTGGGTGTGCCTTTAGGTCGGAATTCCTCGCGCCCAGGATCAAAGCTCGTCCTGGGTGAGGAGTCTTAGAGACCCTGAGAGCAAATTACTGGTAGTTTACATGCCAGCAAATTACAAACATCGCGTGATCATCGAAGATTTCCTGACCCGATTGTAAAAAGATCATAATGTTGCTGATTTATTTTGCAGTCTGGAATCCATATGGTGTGAACAATGAGGTTCCCATGGTGTTTCCGTCCGAGCCAGTCTCACAGCGAACGTCTACTGAGAGCCGTCGAGTATGATGATAATGAACAGGAGAATTTTCTCGAAGCCAACGCTGAGAACAAGGTAAATATCTCTATTCAGTTCTAATTTTTGGTTTTCTTTTTGTATTTTATGGCCCTTGCCTTCCGATGGCCGACGTCGCGTTGATGGCTAGGGTGGAGCTCGGTTGAGGTGAGCTCAGGCGAGCACCCATCAAGAGGTGCACCAGACATCGTCAGGGCGCCGTCAAAGGCCCCGCCCCCGTTTCCATCTTCTGTTTTATGACTTCTCAGTGAGAATTTGCTGAAATTCCAATCTGTCAGCCAACTCTGAAACTTTGAACACCTTGAAATTCCCGTGTTTATGGCTGTTTCAAAGTGAACTTGCTCTACCAAGTTCCGTAATTACTCCCATCATTATACCTAACTTAACAACCGGTTATGAATGACCGAGGACTTGGTGATCCTGCAGAGACCAGGTAATTAGTGAGTGAGGAAGATGCAGGCTTTCTTGAGCTGTGAGGCTGGATGTGAGAGTTTCATTCGAAGAAGTAACGAGACATTTGAATTCCAACTTGCATGGGTGGTTTGAAAATGATACATATAATAATAAATATGTTTCAAGTGTAAATATTAGTTTAAATTTCGAGATCCATGAGTAATTGCAATACGTTCAGCCAACTTTATGCTATAAAGAGTTCCGTAAATAACCTTCAAGTGACTGATTCCGCTTCTGTGGGTGAAACAGTAAAGGTTAACAGTGCGCCAGCGGCTGGAATGACTGAGTCCGATTTATATCAGTTTATATCAGTATATCAATTAAGATCAATCAATTATTCTTCTTTTTTTCTTGAGGTTTGAGGAAGTCAAGGCTGAAGGTTTTGTTTCTAACAATAAGAAGGACTTGAGGGGTGCTATATAAGCAAACCCGTCAGCCTTCCTTGAAATTTTGCGGTAAAAAATATTTATTTTTAATTTCTCATGTTTCCCGGATTGGTTCCTACATGTGTAGATGAAAATATAAGTTTATATTCAAGAATGGGTCGAACACATGCTTTACAAGCTCGGACCAGGTTCTATAACTTTACTTTCGGGTAACTTCCAGGGACGGCTCCACCGTGCCCTCTCGCCTCAGTCTCAAGTTAATGGAAATCGAAGTAGGGACGGATGCCGACTACATAAGCTGAAGTTCTACTTCGGTAGCTATCTAGAGGATAGGTTTTTGGAAAATGTTATAAGTTCCGTAGAGGTTAACTCGAACTGCGCTCCGAAGTTTTTTTTCCGCTTGCTCCATCTCAACGAGACAGTTTCCAAAGAGTGTGTTAAGTTGCTCCGGTACTAATGTGGAGGGGAGATAACTAACGAGTTTAAAGACAATTAGCTAACGACGACTGTAAATAGAAACAACTGTGAAACTATTGCTTTCTTCCACATGATAGATGATTTATTCTGAACTCAACCATTGTGATATATCTTTTTTACTCGTGATTCTTTTCAAAGTGCAACGCTCCACTTCTCTCAAAACAATAAGGCAGGCCCTACGGAATACGCTGCTTCTGTCCCTCTGGAGCCAGGTGCACTCCATTGAAGCAATATGTCATCTGCAAACATGATTTTTTTTGTAGATTTTATCGTCGCCTGCGCAAAATTTTCTTGCAGATTTCAATGTTCTTATAAATATTTTACAAATTATATCATTATTTTCCCTTGAAGATGGTAAATCACAGCAGTTTATATGAAAAATAAAAGAGGCAATGGTACAGCTTGGGTTAAACTGCCGGTCGAATTTTTAACCAGGAAAAAAGAAAAGCTCAGCTTTTAAAAGATGGGAACTGTTTTCCCATCACTTTCTGTGAAGTAGTGGTCAGCAGAAAGAAATAGTCCAACAAGCACAAAGTCTCAACTAAACGATTCAGCCTCAAATCTATAATTCCACTTGATTTTATTTGCAACTCCATAAATTTGACAAACCTTACTGGATCCTTTTGAGAAGGTAAATTCAATTACATGTGCGCTAAGTTTTTCCTCCCCTTTTTTTTGAATCAGCGCTTCAGTCATCACAGCTAACGGCATACGTGAGGCTGTGTATTTTCTATCACTCTCTTTCTTGGCTGACCTTCAACAACCGAAAAAAATGCCAAAAAATCTCACAAAAATTTGAAAATTTGAATTTGAGCCCCTTCGTCTCGTCGTATTTATTATCCTTATTGAATACTTCGTGGATAAAACTGTGAGTTGGGGGTAATAACTGTGAGGAGACTTTCAAAATTTGTCGTTTTTGATCATCTTTGAGCCAAAAAACGCTTTTGATAGTTTTTGACCAGTTTCCTCTGAATAATTATGGTGCAATTTTTTTCAGGGCAAGTTAATCAAGCGGTTCTTCCACTCCCTGTCAACTTATCGGAGCAATGGGGGGTGAAAAATCGGGGGAGCAACAAGAGCGAAAATTTTTGGTCTCTAAAAAAAATTTTATCTTTTAAAATTTTTATTCCATATATCAGTTGCAATAGAGTACAAGTAGTGTGGTGATTGATGGCATGGCATAGTTTAAAGTTAGTAACATTTATAGAGTTACAGATTCAGTAGCAAATTACCCAAACACAGGTTTATTTAGTGACTTACTTATCTTTAGGTGTTTATCTAATTGTTTGCTCACTGTTTATGTATTTAAGTCCAGTTTATTTCTATTTACTTCTTTATTCAATCCCCTCGAACCCTTGAAATGCATTCCTTCTCCTCCGTCAAACTTATATCGGGTTCAAGTAATAAATTTATTAGCTCCCAGTAAACCCCTATTTTTTCAGTTAATTGGGTATCGGATAGTAAATTAACGTCTCTTTGTTCGGTAGGGGGCAATTGCTTATAAATCTCTTTTTCAATCCAAACCTGCCATGTGCTTCTGCACTTTGGTCACTCTTCTATGAGCAAACCAATCCAATCTGACCGTAGAAAATTGGAGGGGAACGTTTTTCATGAACACCGTTCCATTAGCACTTTTGGGTCTTTTCTCAGGGGGATCGACAGGAGGCTTGATTGACGCCTCCTTAAGTGGAGCTTCAGAGCGTCTACTTCTGATCTTTTTGCATCCATATCCAGGGAACCCTAGTTCTGCAGGTTTTCAAAGACCTCTTCCTGGCCAATCCATTGACAATCAAAACTAATAGCAACTGATCCTGATTTGATAAAAAGCGGTCTTGCCGATCATCGGCTGTTACTGCTCACCTAAGATTCCTTGATTTGAGAATATGTCGTATGCTATTCAAAAAGTGCTTATCCTAACCAAAAAGTTACTTAGGTAATAGTTATGGTTCAGGATAACCTTCATGCCTGAATCACAACTAATCCCCAAGTAAGTGGGAGCGCGAGTTTTTGAAAATTAGCCGAGCTGACAGCTTAATCGTTCTCTATTTCCCTTTGCGATATTTTCTGCTGCGAAAAACGGTGAATAATTTGCCGTTCACTCAGTCAAGGCTTTTTTTGAGCACTTCATTTTTGAGTTGTATTGTCGTTGTTTTTGTTTTTGAAATTGGTTTTTCTGTCGGGGTCAGAGGGCGGAGGTGGTGTTGTGGCAAGTGGCGCACTACATCACACGCACGTTCAGGGGTTCGAATCCCGGATCGAATCCCTCCGGGGTCGGTTAATTGGTACCAGACTCGTCTGGGAGGATAAAAGCACTGACTTGTACGTCGGCTGGCCACCGCAAGTCATTGTATAGGCCACATACGCACTCATTACGCCACTACGATTCTGAATGGAAGTCGAGTGCGGGGCGCATCCCTCAGATGGGATTGATTAACGCCAAAAACTTTATCCTTTATCCTTTTACCGGGGTCTGAAGTCATAGCGGGTTTGCTCAATGAGGCTTTTCTTTTTAATCTGCGTATTTTAACACCATTTCATGAAGCAATCCGAGGTCCTTTTCCCCACCGTACGAATGAGAGTTTCGTCTTTGTTTTGATTGTGAGTCAGGTGGAATTTTGGATCCACGCGATAGGATGTTCAGTTGATAGAAAGGAAGAGGCTAGTTCGAATAACCTCCCCCTGAATTGCTGAAAATCTTAATCGATAATTCATAATCGATCGAATCATGGCTTCTTTCCACAAGTCTACAAGTTTATGATGCTTATTTGGTAGCAAACTTTTTGTCTGTTGCCATGGCTCAGCGAAAAGGATTCATATCAGATTGGAAAACCAATTTTGGGAAAAAAGGACAAAATTGCTTGGACCGCACAATGTTAGTGAGGTGCCCAGCTGAAGCTTTAAGCTGATTGATCATTGATCATGATGGTGATCGTTTATCGATTGAGACGGCTTTGCTGAATGAGGCTTCGCTAATTGGTGGGTTTTGACACCATTTCATGAAGCATTTCGGAGTCTTTTTCCCCAGTGTTCAAATGAGAGTTTCGTTTTAGTTTCAATAGTGGTTCAGATGGGATTCTAATAGTTCCACACGATAGAATGTTCAGTTAATATGAAGGAAGAGATTACTTTTCAACTAATTTCCCACTGAATTGCTCAAAATCGAAATCGTTAATTCATAATCGATCGAAATTCTAAATATGGTTTTTTTTCAAAAGTCTACAAGTTTATGATGCCTCTCAACTTTTTTGTCTGTCGCCATGGCTCAGTGAGAAGCATTCATATCTGATTGGAAAACCAATTTTGTGAAAAAACAACAAAATTACTTGGGCCACCCATTGTTAGTAAGATGCCCAGAATAAGTCGTGACTGAGTTAATAGTACATCAATACTTGATTTTTACTAAGTACAATTAAGATAGAGTAAGTTAGCAGCTTATTTTTGTAGACTCGACTTCCCATTTTAGAAACTTGGAATAGAACCTGAACTGTGATTATTGTTAAATTAAGATATACCAATTTTGTGGAGCGATTGTAACTCGTCAAAGATACAAGACGTCATCAGAAAGTAGATGATCTTATAAGAAAAGTTTTATTTTCTAAAATACAATATTTAGCTGATAAGGCGGAAACTATGGCATCCATTTCCTGTCAAATGATATGAGGTAAAACATGCTTCTATACTCATAAACAACAACAATAATTAAAAATAGCTCACTAGTAAAAGGTGAATGGTCAAGAGTTTTGCTTATATTGCATATTAATCAAATGGTCTGACAAGTTTCGCTGAACGCCAAAAATTAAGTAAAAACCCCGTTTCACCACTACTTGATAGGGCCACTGAGTATGAAGTTGTGTTTCTCACAAAATGCATAAGTCATCCGCTATTTGACTGTAAAAACAAGTAATTTCATTGTTGAGGGACAGTGACCGTCATTCGAAAAAGGTATGATCTATTGATTTCCGCGAAATCGATGCTCCGTTTCCGATGACATATTCGATAGCTCAGTCAAGCCGAGATAGGAAATTGGTGTGTACTGCCACTCAATACATTTAAAGGGTTCAAATTTCGTGGAGTGTTTTTATAATTCCCATTTGTTCAATTACTGGTAAGCTTTAGACTATGGAAGCAGCCTGTCACCGATTAGACTTGCTCCTCTGTACTATTCCTTACATTGTTTTAGTTATAACAAGATGAGGCTATGGGAGTAGTTCTGTCAATTTCTCCAACCGCTTCGACCACGATGTGGCGGGTTTAATGGAGTGGTCCCTATCTAAATAGGTCTTCATTTATAATAACTACTAGAAGGCAATCAAATTGGTTGAACGATGGTGAGTGCGATACCCCGAGTCTATGAACACATTTTGATCTTGGTGGTCCTGTTAACAAGTGATAAAACCAATTTTTGCGATATTTTTTGCCATTCAAGAGAGACCTTACAACTCGTCCAGGAGCTCATTTTACTTTACTTGAGTGTTTTAATACTTTTATGGCTGTCAGACGGTCATGGAAAGGAAAACGTTCGATTTGTTGAACTCCTCCTGGTCGATGGTCTCTTATCAGTGAGCATTTTCGGTCGTTCAGTCGAGTGAGGGAGAGGAAATGTAGCCCTATCCCTTAATAAAAAAATATCCCACAAACTGAAAGTACTCATGATTTATAGAGACCTGCAATAGCTCGATTACTGGTTAACCTCGGACTTTGAAACCAAACCGTCACTGACTTAGACTTGCTCCCACAAATTCTAACCTTGATATCAGTTCATAACATGACTTTCAACATATAATGATAATATAATAATGATTTTACATTCTATAACGACTTGTAGAAGGCAGTCAAATGAGTAAGGCAATGATGGATATGAGGCCCAGGGTCATGAACGCGCTTTGATCCTTGGTGGTCCTATCAACAAGAGATGAAACCGACTCTCCCATTGACTTCTGCCATTCAACTTAATTCTGTCAAGCTATTCAGTTAGTTTGCCGTATAACTCATACTTTCGATAACTGGTCCCTCCTGTCTGCCTAACTTGCATCAAGTCGACCTCCCTATTAGCAGGGGGTGTGGTGCGTTAGGAACGAAATGGTCGCGTCGCGGTGAGAAAGGCGTCGCGCACGAAGGAAAGTAGCAGGATGCAGCAGTAGATAAGAAATACAAGAACAAAAGTACTAATAGTAGAATTATGCATAAAATAATGATCGCATATCGATTGAGCTGTATGAAGAATGCTAGAGCTGTTATAACTGCGAATAAGTGGTTCGCGACAGCCGCGTGCGGCAAATCGACTACCCAAAATCGTTCCTAACGCCCGTCTCCCATTAGCAGGCCTGAGTTTCGATTTGACCTACAACTATTTTTGGAGTTTAAAATTGCATGTTGTAATGCAAATGAATACTTGTGGGATGGTATGCGGCATTATCAGAAATTACACACATTTCGAAAGTTTTTCTAAGAAAAAAAAACGACATCACGGCAATACAGCGTAAGCATTCAATATGCATTACTGGTAAGATGATAGGTAGTTAGAATATGCCTAAATATTAGGAGAAAACAGCAACAAGTGAAGGTAGCTTACTAGTAAGAGGTGAACATTCGATAGTATTATTCATACGGCAAACTAGTTGAAGGAGTCCGTTGGGAAAAAAAATCAAAAAAGCCCGTTTCACCACTTCTTGATAAGGCCAGTAAGGATAAAGATGTGTTGCTTGCTTGTCGTTTGCTATTTGACAATGAAAACAACTATATTTATGGTTGAGAGACAGGGATTAGTGGAAAAAGCTATGATCTATTGATTTCTGTGAAATCGACTCTTTCTTTCTGATGGGCACTTTCGATAGCTCAGTCGAGTGAAGCCAGGAAATTGGGGTGTACTGCCACCCAATACATTGAAAGGATTCAAATTTCGTGTAGTGTTTTCATACTTTCTAGATGTTCGATTACTAGTAAGCTTTGAACTATGAAAGCAACCACTGATTGACTAGGACTTACTCTTATAATGCCATACTATTCCATTATTTACAACATGTCATGGAACCACAAAAGAAGTTGAATGACGGGAGACAAATGGTTACAGTATATTAGCCTATAATGGCTACTAGAAGCAGTCGGATTAGTAGGGCAGTGGTAGGCCAAAGAATGCATTTTGATCCATGGCGGTCCTATCAACGAATGAAGAAACCGATTCTTTTGATATTTTTTGCATTCCATCGACATCTATTAAACGCCTGGAACAACCTATGTTACTTTTATGACTTTAAGGTAGTTATTGAAAAAAAAACGTAAAATCTGATAAACTTTTTGTAGTCGATGTTCCCTTCTCGATGAGCATTTTCGGTAGTTCAGTCGAGTGAGGAAAAGGAAACGGCGAGTTCGAGTTCAAACTGTTCCCTAATAATCTGAAAGAAATCTGCTCGATTACTGGTAAAACTTGGACTTTGGATGCATCCTGTCGCTGATTTAAACTTTCTGCTGGTAATTCTTACCCTGATATCAGTTCCTACCTCGATTTACAGCACTTGATGATAACATGGTAATGAACTTATATTCTATAATTCTTAGTGGGAAGCTGTCAAATGAGTAATGCACATCAAGTCCTGAACGCATTTTGATCCTTGGTGGGCCTATAAACAGAAGATGAAACCGATTTTTTTCTTGATTTTTGCTGTTGGACAAATTCTATCGAGTCACTCAACTAACGCTCCATAAAATCGATTTCTTCGATTATTCGCCCTTTTCGGTTAGTAAGCTATCTCTATCTTGGCTCCTTATATTTATTCAATATTTATTTTTTTATGAATTTTATTCTATCGTTTTACAAGTAATTTATGTGATGTGATTTCGCCGTATTAAAGTAAAAACTTTTCATTCAAGTCGTAATTTTTCTTTGTCATTCTGACATTTCGAATTATATCGTTGACTATTTGGAAATTATTTATTAGCACTGTAGAATGGTATAGTGGACTCCAGTAATAGTATATTTATGATTTATGTCGGGCTTAAATTTGTGAGTCGGGAGGTTGGGTTAATGAAAATCAGCCAGACCGCCGGCTCCCTCGTAAGATAGAAAAGTATCAAGCCCTTCACTTAGCCGCAACTTCTTCTGAGAATTTCATTTTTGGTTTACTCACCATACACTTTTTTTCAAAAAGTCGAAAGGTCAAAAGGTTTTTGTGTCAAGATCGGATCCATGGGTTTTTGCCGAATGGACTTTTTTCTTCTGAGTTCTATTTTTACACCATTTCATACGTCATTTGAAAGCTCATTTTCTACCCAGTTGAATGAAAGTATGACTTTCATTTCAGATACGATTTGGAACAAATTTTAAGCTCACGTGATGGGGTGTTCAGTCATTATGAAAGGAGGCATTACTCTTAAAATAATTTAATTTTCTCTGAATAGCTTACCGAAAGATGCTTGGTTGATGCTCCAAAACCGTTTGAATATTGTGCACAACAGATAAGATCATAATCGTTAAAGTCTTGGGACGTTGATCAGTCCCATCTTAGGGATGCGCCCCGCATTCTACTTCCATTCAGAATCGTAGTGGCTTGATAAGTGCGTACGTGGCCTATATAATGACTTGCGGTGGCCCAGCCGATGTACAAGTCAGTGCTTTTATCCTCTCATCGTCAGACGAGTCTGGTACCAATTAATCGACCCAGGAGGTATGAAAGGCTTGGATGATCTAAGCGGATATCGATCTCCGAGATCCGAACCTTTGTCCATGCCTATGTGATAGTTCGTCACTCACCCCTTAACCACTTCCGTCCAACACTGTAAGCATATCAAGAAATTAACACGGTGTTACCTTTCAACCCGTTCTATACTAGCTTATTACATAATGTAATATAAATAAATACCTCTCCAATGGTATACGACATTATCAGAGAACACATATCTTTTAAAAGTTTTATAAAAAACGTCATTACGGCAATACAGCGTAAGCATATAACATGCATTACTTGTCAGGTGATAGGTAGCTAGTTGATGCCTAAATTTCAAAAATAGCTCTAACAAATAAAGATAGCCTTCTAGTAAAAGGCGAGTAATCAAGAGTTTTGCTTATATCGTATATTAATTGTATGGTCTGACAGGTTTCGCTGAACGACAAAAATCAGGTAAAATCCCCGTTTCACCACGTCTTGATTAGAAACCCCGCTCCACCACTTTTTGTTAATTCCAGTAAAATTCAACGATATGTTACTTGCCATACTTTGGTCATTTGCTAATTGACAATGAAATTAACTAATTTCATGATGGAGGGGAGGTGATCGTTCATGGAGAAAGCTATGATCTATTGATTTCCGCAAAACCGATGCTCCCTTTTCGATGGGCGCTTACGATAGCTCAGTCAAGTTGAGATAGGAAATTGGCTGTGGTGTACTGCTACCCATTACATTAAAAGGATTCAAATTTCGTGTAGTGTTTTTATAATTTACACTTGTTCGATTACTAGTAAGTTTTGAATTATGAAAGCAGCCCGTGACTTACTAGGACAGGCTCTTTTCATAGTATTCATTAGATACAACATATAATGAAAAGTAAAAGAAGTTCAATGGCGGGAGACTGATTGTTATAGTTTAATAGCCTATAATGACTACTACGAGGCAGACAAGTATGAAGGGCAACGATGGGCATGGACCCAAAGGTCCTTATCCTATTATTATTGTACTATTATCTTTGGTGGTTCTACTAATAAGTGATGAAACAGATTTTTTTTTGATTTTTTTTTTGCCGTTCAGCGAACTTTGTGGAAAAACCTAAAGGAACTTATTCTACTTTTATACATACTTTCATGGTCTGAACGTGGTTATCGAAGAGAACATTCAGTCCGCTGGAGTCGATATTCCCTTTTTGATGACCATTTTTGGTAGTTCAAACGAGTGAGAGATAGGAAATTGCGAGTTCATACTGTTCCTTAATAATCAGGTAGTAGTCTGCTCGGTTTCTGGTAAAACTTGAACTTTGGTTATAACTCGCCACTGACTTGAACTTGCTCCCTGTAATTCCTACGTCGATTTACAGCAGCTGATGATAATAATGGTGATAGTAATGAATTTATATTCTATAATCATTAGTAGAAAGCAGTCAAATGAATAGGGCAATGATGCACATCAAATCCTGAACGCATTTTGATCCCTGGTGGGCCTATAAACTTAAGATGAAACCGTTTTTTTTTATTGATTTTTGCTGTTGGACAAATTCTATCGATTCATTCAACTAACGCTCCATAAAATCGATTTCTTCGATTATTCGACTTTTTTGATTAGTAGGCGGCTACCTTCACCCGGCTTCTTATTTTTATTTGATATTTTTTATCAATGTTTTTCATTTTATCATTTCACAAGTGCTACGTTTTTGCCTTATTAGAGCAAAAGCTTTTCATTCAAACTATGTTTTTCTCATTCAGGCATTTCAATTTACATTGTGGACTATGTGGAAGTTATTTATTTGAACTACAGAATGACATATATGGCCTCAGTAGTAATTTCAAATTTACGTTACATTACATTAATTTTCATCGAATTTGAAACCTATGAATCGGGAGGTTGGGTTAATGAAAATCAGTCAAACCGCCGGCTTACTAGAAGCCCAATCTCCCATGTAAGCTAGCAGAGTAATAAACCTTTCACTCTTAGGCACATTTCTCCTGAGTATTTCATTTTTGGGTGGTCCACAGAGCGCCGTCATTTTTTTTCGGAATCGGTTTTCCTGTCAAGTTCCGAAGCCATGAGACCTGCTAGATGAGCCTTTTTCTTCTGAATGCTATATTTGGACACCAGTCCGTATGTCATTCAGGAACTTGTTCTCTGCACTGTCCAAATGAGAATTTCGCGTCCATTTTAGGAACGATTCGGAATAAAAAATAGGCTTACATGGTAGTGTTCAGTCATCATGAACAAAGGCATTACTTATTAATTTATTTTTCCCTAAATAGCTTACGGAAACAGTGAATGATGTAATTCATTAGTCATGCATTAGTCTATTTTTCCAATGGTCTACAAGTTCTTGATTTCTCTTTGGTGGGTCCTTTTGTCTGTCGCCATGTTTTATCGCAGAACATTCATATTCTGGAGAGACGACCACCCTGAAAAAAGACGGAAATGGGTGTACAACCCATTAGGGAAGCCATCAGAAGAGGTCGTGATTGAGTAGGCGGTTCACCACTGGATTATTCCTTGCTATAGAAAATGATGATTGTGGCACTTACTGGTTTGAGTGATTTTTGTCGTTATTACTTCACACTTCACAAAGGTCAATCTGAACCATGACTTTTTCCAAGATGTAACTTACAACTTTGCAGTGCAAGTAAACCTCCTTTTGAATGATGTACAATTTGTTCGGTATGATTAAATTTTTTCGAGAAAATCCCAATTTGAAGGAGACGACGTTACTTACTTACTTATCTACTTACTTACTTACTAACCTACAACATAGTGTACATATAACCAAAATAGCGAAGTCGTATAAAGTACATTACTGTTCAATGGTAAAAGCCACCCAAACATCCAGTAAAAGCAAAAAGTTGGTAAACTTTATCCATCCCGAAAGACCCTTCGTCATCTTATACCAAATCAATTGGGGACTATCACTGGGTAGTCGGTTACTGATCTCGCCTACTGATTTCTGACGGCTTCTTGGAGTCCTTGTAGAGTACAAATACAAAATTAATATATTTTGGGGGGTTTATAGAGGTGGAATTCTATGAATCATAGGTTTTTTTTTGAGAAAGGGCTACTGCCCCTCAACTGTAAATTTAGTTATTTTCACAGTCAAATAGGCTTCTTCAGTAGTTTTAATAGTTTAAATTTAATAGATTTTTACAAATATAATGACGAATTTACATTCCAAAATGACTACTAGAAAGCAGTCAAATCAGTCAGATCAGAAGGGCAGTGATGAATGCGATTGTCTTTTCATGAGCGCACACTAATCCATAGGGGTCTCATGAACAAGTGATGAAACCGCGATTTTTTTTGTTTCTGCAATTAATTAATTTGACATCATTTCGATTAATTGTCATATCCGCTCGGTGAGGTACACCAAAATGCTTGCTTTTACTGGATGTTGAAGCGGTTCCTATCTTTTAACAGTGATTTTTGTTATATGTTTCCGCTATTTTTGCTCCGCATCAGGTTTTACATAGGTAATGTCGTTTTTTTAATGTAATTTTTCTTGTAGGTTTCTTACAGTTCATATTATGTTTTACACTATTTTAAAGGCATCAATTTGCGCTACACATTGATGTAGTCTGGTTTTTAAACACTTGTTGTTTGGATTGGACTTTCAAGTTTGTGAATCGGGAGGTCAAGCCAATGAAATTTGTCTAGTCCGCAACTTACTCAAACTCAATGTTCCTCTACAAGAAATCGGTCACTTGTGTCTTTCCACATCGCCACGGTTCTTCGAGCTCTTCACCATTGAATTAACCAGCTAGCGCAGTCGTTTTTTTTTTTTTTTTTTTTGAGAATTACTTTTTCTGTCAGGGTTTGGAGTCATGCCAACTTTTACAGATCGGGCGTTTTTCTTACAACCTCAGTATTTTGACATCAATTTATGGTCGATTGAAAAATCTCTTCCAACACTATCTGACAATCTTTTTCCACGATATCCGACCATGTGTTTTGCTTATTTTCTTAATGTTCTTCAATCCAAGTTCCAAATCCACTTGAGAGTTTTTAGTCGACATTAATAAAATGCTTTTCAATTTATTAGTGGGTAGCAGATGATAGATATTTGATACAGAACGCTCCGTTGAGCTAATCAACCCCCTCTGAGACATGCGCCCCGCATTCGACTTCCATTCAGAATCGTAGTGGCGTATTGAATGCGTATGTGGCCTAATGACTTGCAGTGGTCAATCAATGTACAATTCGATGCATTAACCCTTCCACACTAGATCGATACCGATTAAGCGTTCCCGGATGGGCAGACGGCTTGGTTGGCATGGACGGATATCGGTCTGGGATTTGAACCCGTGACCCGTATGTACGTGGTAGTGCGCCATTTGCCACTACACCACCTCCCCCTTAATGTATTATTATAGATTTTATTTACGATCTCTTTCCTAGGTTCTACAAGTTTTTAATGTCTTATCGGTAAAACCATTATGTCTGATGACGTGACTCAACGGAAAACTTTCGAACTTTAATGGGAAAACCAATTTCGAAGAAAAAAGATACGACACAGCTTCTTGGGTAATGTGATGGTGAAATGGTCAAAAGAGGTCGTTGTGAAGCACCAGATCAACCACTGACCTATTCCACGGAAAGAAAGTGAAGCTTAAAATTGTTAAACTACATCTAAATTGTGTCAATTCGATCTCAACCTTTACAAACCTCGAAAATCAAGCTTAACCGAGACTATTCTCAACACCAAGTAAAGCTCGTAGTGCAGAGAAATACCTTTCGAATTGTTTACGACCCACTTACAATGTTTATTGTTTTGAAAGAGAATTACAGTTCGAAAAAAACGACATTCCCCATGTAACAGCTTAGTAGCTTGGTCTCTGAGCCATCATTTCAAAGGTTTCCTTGCCAAGCCGTCCTGCCTGGTCTTCTTGGGGTAGCAGTTCGTATTTGATGATCAGGACTCTGCCAATAATTATAATTAGAGGTCCATTTTTACATTTTGAGAATGGGCCTTGTGTGGGGTACGTTCCTGAATCTGTATGGGTACGCAATACTATCCCATCAGTGGAAGACTAGGTGATATCGATCGAGGGCTTTCGCAGTACCAGTTGTTACTCCTCAAGTTTGGTAGTACTATTTGACCTTTTGACATGTGAATGTAGTGACATCAATGGGAAAGGCGTTGAAAGGCGGCAACTAGCCATTCAAGACAGAGACATGATACGTTGAGAAATGTGCATCCCCTGGGGACCAACAAAAGCACGAACGAGCCGTGAAATTCGTTCCATTTGTTGGAAGAGCCCAGTAATTTAGTGGGCTTGCAATACTTGGACGAGTTTTTCTGAGTTTCTCGTAAATGCTGCTGCAGCTTGGTTTATTCAGTGCGAGTGTGTATGTATGGTCATCATCGTTTTGGGTTCCCATATGGTGTGTTATGGGAGTGACACATAAACTCGAAAAAGGGACGAGATAGGCACATCTCGATTAGGATGCTGGCCTAAGTGCAAGCTGGCGTCAATGAGCTTTTCCGATATGGTGAGTCCTGCTCTTTGTGGTTACGAAGAGCCACTAATGGTCCTCTCCAATTTTTATAATTCTGTTTATTCACATCTTTGAAATATATTCCGTAAAAGCCGGGTTTGATGTGAGCTATACACGGATCTGGGCTGTACCTGTGGAACGTAACTAAAAAATCTCTACCCGAAGTGTTGATGAATGCTTTACATACGTGAAGGCTTGAGAAGGTGCTCAAGATTGTGTGAAATGATTTTGGCAACGGGGAAGGAATCGGAAAATAACCAGCCAATCATGACTCGAAGCCCCACCCACAATGAATGTTCTTGCTATGCGTCTGATTCGCCCACGACCTCATCCCTTCTTCTTTTGCCCTTGTGCAAAATTTGATGTTCTACCAAATTAGTGTTTGACAAAACAACAACTTTAGGGGATTCTTTTTACAAGTACAAATGAACTCGTACGAAGCGAAGATCTTTTACTGCCACGCTGCGGCATTTTATTAGCTTGACACCCCGGCGGCCTCGGCTCCACCCACAGTGGTCAGTGATCGCCCTCAGCTGAAGTGAGGTGCCTACCACTGTGCCTCAAACTCACCCATATGTCCTTGATTCTCACCGTGTTGGGCAATTCGCCGTCAAAAAAGCTTCTGAACACGGATGTCGACGAGAATACAGAAACGGATTTCACTGATTCATATGCACTTGGAAGACCACACTCCGAATCACCCACGGAAAGTGCTGTGTCATTCCAGAGACCAACTCATGTAGCAGTCATAGAGCCACATAATCCTTCCTATCACGATATGGCTACCTTGCATTCGAATCCTAGTCCCATTCCATTTAAACCCGATTACAATTCGGATTCAGAACGAAGAGATTCCTTTGATTCAGACAAAAAAGGACTTCAAGGCAAGCTCAAGGTGTGGCTGAACTCGGTATTCATTTATGATGTTAGTTAAAATAATTTTTACAGGGGTTCGGCAGGGCAGCCAAGTTCACCCCAGGATGTCACACCAACGAGTTGAAACATACGATGATCGACTTCGGTGAGACAACGACGGCTCATGGAATCCCAATGGTAAGTTTCTGGTTTAACACAACTTCTCGCGTATGTCTCTTCAGTCCCTTATTGTTTATTTCATTGTTCGTTTGTTTATTTATTTACGTTTATTTACATAGTTCTTGATTGGTTTCAATTCCATTGAATAAGCGTTCAAACAACTTCACGAACCAGTGCCAAAATGGTGGCTCCTACTGGTTCTTTTGTAAATGCATTTAAATGAGATAAAAAACATTCAAAAAATTAGGTCCAAATCAAAGAACTACAACATCACTTTGATGAAAAAACTATTATTATCAAGAGATAAATTACCAAACATTTACAGAAAGTATAAGTAAGCCGGTTTACCAACCAGTGAGAGTTAAAGGGCTGGCCGCATGAACTGGGTTTTAGATCCTCAGATCCAATTTCTACCCGGACAACAATGTCCTTTTTTATTCGAATATCCAATTTTCCGAATGTTCTCTCAGTCGAATTCCCACTCAGATGGTTTTCATCTTATCTTTCACTTGAATATTTTCAATGTCTGTCTGAGAAAATTATATAAAAGCGAATACATGCATTTTATATCTAGTTTCTATGAGAAAAATGATACTGAATCTTCCCAACCCTATTTGCTATTCGAGGTTGAGAGACCTGACTTTGGCTTTTTTGATATTTTCTTACATTTTGTCCGGTTATTCGACTTACTAAACAGTCAACTTCTTTCTTTTCTGTCTTCTGTTGCTCTTTTTGTCAAGTTTTTTTTGAGATAGTCATCGTTTTGAAGGTTTTTTTTTCATGATGACTAAATGTAAAAATAGTTTTTGTGCTGGAAATGAGATTTATAAGTATTCCCAGTTGAACCGCATATCAACAGTTGAAACCTTCTGAAAGTAGAGGAACCCCGATGTCTCATTGTAGCGCTAGGGCTCGATCATAAATATGGAAATTCTGTATTCAATTATAGGACTATAATTCTGTTAGTAGGGATAAGTTGTATGCCTTAATCAGCGCAGTTTTGGGGTGTGCCGAAGCGTCCGATCTCCAATCAACATAACAATGACGTAATTGGGCTGATCCATGGAATGTGGGGCTTTATAATGTTCATGCCGATGTTCTTATCCATCAACAAGGCCCTTTACTGTCTTGACCACTCCAGTGTGATGAAAGGTTCGGTTTTCTGGAGCACATTCGATCCCAGGTTCAGTTCTCGCCCTATGCATATGGCGCTGAAGAGCGCGACCCTCCCTTCCACTTTGTGATCAATTATGCAATGGACTTTGAGGTCGCATAGTTTTTGTTGACAATAAATTTCCGGCCAACTTAGTCTCGAAAACTTTTGAAATGTTCGCTTATTGCCTGATTAAATTTACTGGATAAGCCATTCAGTCAGTTGAATCTCCGATACTGCATATGAGATTTTAGGATTGAGTTCAGGAAAGGAGGGACGGAAGGGGGAGGGGGTTGCGGCATTTTTTATTCGAATTCTGTCCTAATATAAAATAAACAGTAGTTCTAGGTGAATAAGTGTTTCCAAAACATCGTCATGTCTAAAAATGGGGTTGAGACAAATACCACATCAAAAACTGCAAAGCAATTCTCGCTCGGTCGGCCATCTATTTCTCTAAGTTGATTTACTCCTGTTTAAACAAGCCTTTCCATATAAATAAATCTGAAAAAGGATAGAGGCCAATTTACGATAGAAATGTTTTTTAAGTTTCACTACTAGAACGAATCGGCGGCTCTCAAAAATAGTACATTGGCCGTTGTCAAGCCGAAAAACGGCCCGGATAGGGCGTAATAGGGACCGGTTTGGTCAAGGCAGACGCTCAAAAAGGCCGTGTTGTGCTTGCCCTGTTACTACTGCACTATTCACAGGACGAGACGAATAGTATGCTTGAATGAGAGACACCCAGACGGCCGTTTCGTACAATCCCTTTTTGCTGCTTTTTTGAAAGCTTATATTTTTTAAATCCAACGATTTTGCGCTTTCTTCGCCGCCATGACACTATTCCGCACCATGGATTCCATTACCACTTCTTCTAAATTAGATACCTCAAATTTATCGTAAAGTGTGCCTTTAAAGAGTAGTAAATTGCGCCTTGTTGGACATATACAAATCATAGCCATTGCGGTTATGAAAACGTGTCGAATGCATGGCGCATAATCCTCATTTTTAAGGTCTGTACTTAGAAAGCATATATTTCGATAGCCTTCAGATACTGCCCATGTTCGAGGAACTGCTAGGTAAATTAAATAATACACAATTGACACAACTCACTCTTTTATGGGCTCCACTTACCTAAATTGAAGTTGACATTACTTGCACCACGATTATGGTAGGTTCAGGTGAAAAACAAATGTTTTTAAGCTCCATATACTCGCCCATAAATGGAATTGTTCAATGAGGGCAAAGTCTATTGCTTGTCATGGAACAACTCTTTCCACAGCATAAATTATTTATTTAACACCTGTTTACAATAGCAAATTCAAAAGTAAATGGGCGCTCTATGATTTGTTCTACTACCTAATCTGGTGTCGTTCTCATGTGGAATTGAAAGGAAAGTTGCAGACGGGTGGGTCGTTCTTATACTGGAAGCCGGCTGGGTTATTTCGCTATATCGTCTGAAATCTGGCTTTCATTAAAATAGAAGACGCTTGTTTTGTTTGTCGCTACTGGAAAGTACAATGTCAATGCTAAAATGTAGTCAAGGTGGCATGTGGTGTGGCTAACATAAACATGGTCCTTAGATCGGTTATCTAGTCAAAATCTCACGAAAACTTGCCAGGACTGGTTCCCATCACGGGAGCTTGGCTGGTATCACATTCACCAAGGAGGATGAATGCACGGATTTGAAATTGTCTGGTCTCCGTGAGAATATCCAGTCAAACATCTTTGCAATTCTGAATATGAGTCGAGTACAAGGAGAATCTTGAAATGGGATTGATCAACATCGAAACCTTCTCCTATTAAAATCATGGTGATTCTGCGATACGTAAAGCGGTCGTACTATGAACAGAGCCGGATTTAAATAGAAAAAGTATTAAGTAAGAATGAAAAATTTGTAGTACACCACATATTGTATAAAAGGGTAAAGGATAAAGTCTCGAGCATCAATCACTCCCGTTCGAGGGTTGCGCCCCGCACTCGACCTTCATTCAGAATCGTAGTGGCGTAATGAGTGCGTATGCGGCCTATATAATGGATTGCGGTGGCCAGCTGATGTACAAGACAGTGAACCGACCTCGGAGGGATGGAGCTTCATCGGCTTGAGCGGTTCGATCTGGGATTTGGACCCGTGACCATGCATGTGTGAAGTGCGCCGCTTGCCACTACACCATCTCCGGCCTTTTCATATGGCTCTATATATGATAGATATGGGTGAATGAATAGAATTTTTCTTGCACGCAACTACCATATTTATTAGGATTTGAATGCATGGCTCCTCCTGGACGACTATAAAGCTGTATCTGTTTTTTAACCTAATTCTCATCTATTGTTTTCAATTCATTTAGCCTTTCAAGGTTTGAAACATACACTTGTGTTGAGGTATTGAAATTGTAAACACAAACCGGATGCTATTAACTTTGCCAGACAGGAAGTCTAAAATAATTTCGTCAAATGAGCATGTTAGTTTTATGACGCCCTTTCGCCGTTTCATTGCCATTTCGCGCTTGATCATGTGATCGTTTCGGCTAATTCTGTTGGAATTCATCAGTACACTAGAAGTTTGATCAGAAGTTTTGGTCAACATTGAAATGTCGAGATATATTTAGAAATACGTTGTTTTATTGACAAATCCTCGATAAAATGTTGAAAACATTATAAAGAAGCATGGTGAGGTCAATGCTAATGCATTTATCGGATGACCTGATAGGATTTCTGAGGAGCTCTATCTCCTTTCAATCTTTTTTCTCAATCCAAATTGCCTCAGGGCCCAAACAGATCTTCGTAAATCTCTGAAATAGAAAGGAGAAGACCCTATGAATATAAGCTTTACAAATCTCGAATTTTACGAATTCCAATTTTCTGTTTTCTTAAGTAGCTTTGAGATGTAGTTATATCTGAAAATGCTTAGAATTAATAGTGTCAAAAAATTTCCTGTTTTCTCTCTGTTAATCGATTTGCTTTTTGAGAAAGCACTCTATTGTTCAGATTCTCAACACTTCACGACCTTCATTACGGATTTTTTGGATCATATTCAGTACGGTTTCTCTTATATGTTTTGTTTTTCAAAGCTTACTGGTAGTCGAGAAATATCAGAAGAAAGAAAAAATTGTAAACGTAGAGGTAAGCAGTTATTCCTTCCGTTGTTTTTTTTTGTATTTCTTTTATTGTATTGAATTTTTTTCTCCTTCCGATCAGAATAAAGCGGTGATCGTTAGGGGCATGTGGCGGCGGTACCACACGTAATTCTCAGATCGTGTTCTACCCAAGCCATACAGACTCCCCCTATCTTGTAGTAGTCCGTTTATAGGGGCAATAACTTATTCCCAGTCCCTCCTCCCCTAAGGCTTATCCATTCAATGATTTCTGAAATAATTGTAGAAGGCCAAGTATCCTTCAAAATGCCAGTACGATTCTGGAGGGGAGCCAAATGTGTGGTCTATCCCGGAGCGGAACTTCTGATGCCCAGCGATTTATTTATTTTTCTCTTCATAATTGATGATATGCCTTAGACTGTACCAATCATTTTGATACTTTCCGGGAAACGAGACCAATTTGAGCTAGTTACTGATTTTGATGCGAATAATGCATAGTCTAGTGGATAGATGTGCATCACTCTTACTCAGCTTGTAGGATCGACTCCTGCTCACTTCACCATGCTTTCCTATTGTTACAGGGCCAATTAGACTAGGATAGCGTTAATCTTATCGACTCTGATTTTCAATTACAGTAATATGTAGATATGGTAATATGGTAATATGGTCTCCTGACTTTGTAGATACACTGAAAGCCTCCGAATGTCTTAAGAAAGCTTGAACGACGACTGAATTACTGGGAACCTACTTTACATTCAACTGACGTCTCTAAAGGATGGCTGGATTTCAAAATCAAGAAAGTCTAATTGCTGTAACACAATTTTTCAAATTCTTCATTCAAATCCTTTCTATTTTTCCTTTTTTATAATCGAAAACGGGCTTCCGCAAATCTATTTTTGAATCTGAATTATGGAGCCTAGTCCCGAGTGTTTTTGCGTGAAGTCAACCTTTTTCAAGAAGTATTCGTCTTCCATTTATAATCGTCATTTGAATGTGCATTTTTTGAAAATTCAGCCAATGCTTTGCTTCTAGCATACCAGTTGCTAGCAAGTAACTGACTCGGGGCAGTTGAATGTAGTCTCATACAAGTATTTTTGCAAGTGTAGCAATCCCTCTACTGAAAACCAGCTTTCTCAGGCTCCAGAAGTGTGGTCGTGATGGGTACTACTACTGGTCCGACACGTAACAGAAATAGTAAGGTACACATTAGTAAACACCTAACTGAAAGTGCAATATTACGAGTATTGATTGGTGACTATGGTGTCCATGACTAAACATGCAAACTTTGGTCATTCATAAGTTAGTAGCTGTGAGTCTGTCTTCCTCTTACGGCTGAGGCCCATGTGAGCAAGAATCGGACCAACAAGCCCCGATAAACCAATTCAAACATTGCTGACGATAATAGCCATTTCGGCGAATGAAAAACTGTCAATCAAAAACCTTCGAACCCCAAAGGACTTCAGAACCATGGATATTTGAGCAGTTTGTCAATCTTGAAAATGTTCATCACGACCTTTTTTGTAATCTTTTTTACAGTGGTACGAGTGCCGACTTATCAGGCATGAATGGCAGGACATCATATGCGGGGGAGGGGAGTGACATGGAGCCATCTCTACTTTCTTATTCATTTATTGACCTTATTACACAAAAATGAGCCATCAAGCTGGGAACACGAGAGATGTTTGAATATTTTTTTATAAAAAAATAGGATATACGCAAAACTCAAATTACGGGAAATGGAGAAAAAGAGATGAAAACGTCAGTCTTCGAGTGTTTAGTGTTGAGTAATTGGCTTTGCTAAGTTAACTAAAAGTGGATCATTATCTTTTTTAGCTCAGGGAGGGAAACTAAAGAGGTACTTCGGGTAAAATAAAGATGGTACTAAATTATCGATGCCGAAAATAGTTCTAACCGAACGATACCGAACGAGCGTACCATCACCTCAAAAATGGCCAGAACCAAGGCCATCTTAACCTATCAAGTTTTCGGTCTTTCTGGTATTACCAGGCTGCATGCCAGTCCTTGATCATGCAGGTCATTCTTTATAGAGGTCCAGTGCGCGGTGTGTTTCAAATAATAAGTAAACCACAACATTTTCATAAATTGCTTATTCCATTTTTGGGACGAAAGTGTTAAGGTGACGAACGGCGTACTATCACAGCGCATAGTATGGAGATCAAATCCCGGTTCGATACTCGCCCAGACCAATCCACCCCTCCATCCCTGCAGGGTTGTTTTTTTGGTACCAGTCTTGACCGGAAGTATAATAGCGCTGACGCAGACGACTGACTACCACAATTCATTGTATAGACCACATGCGCATTCAAACGCTACTGGGATTCTGAATGGACTTCGATTGCGTGACAGCGTCCAGGATGTTTCACTTTTGTAATTGTATGAAATTAAGTTTAATTGGCTATCGCCTGATCAGTTCAATGTGAAGATTTCAGTTAGAATTCGAATCAGCACCTTTTCCTGCCATAACTATTTGTAATATGAATCCATTCAAAAATCATCTGGCTAGGAGCGTGCCTGAGATTAGTGAAACGGTAATATTGATTTACTTTTTCGACTATTCCCTTCACATATACTGATATTTCTTTCAGCTTGAAGCATTTCATCAGGCTGTTACATACAGCAATAATGCAAATAATGAAGTACAAAAAAGGAGGAGAAGAGATATCAAACAGGGTAAGAGCTTCTTATTTGTTTCCATGGCCTCTACAGCCAGTTTTGGCGCGTCACATCGCATCGCGTCGCAGGCTCGCGCCTGCTTGTTAGTATAGCCTGGTCTCCCGCTTTCATGTGTCAAAATCTGCTTCACTGTGTTGAACTGCTTTTTCTTTTTTGATTTATTAGAAGTATCGATTCCCCATTTGATCTATTCAACTGGTCGAGAATTCCACAAGCTTTTCGCATCGTGTTATTGCTATGCCGGCGCTTACAGTTGAATTTACAGGTAGATATCGTTCTGTTCAATATGAACCAGTATACTCGGCTTGTAATTGTGTAAAAGGACCAGACCACGAATGTCTGGGTAATGATTCTGTGCCTCCTGATCTTGAAAGTGCCTGCATATGCAATCTGGATCGTAACGATGGCAGTACTTGGCCATGTTACAGTACCAGGTAGAATATTTTGTTGATATTGAACTTAAAGTAAAACTCAAAGTACTGGCTTGTTCACTGACTAGTATGCAATGAGCTTTTGTATCGACCTAATATGGTATGAAAGGCTTAAAATCTGGGCCTTATGAAATGCATGGCTTATCCCGAAATGTTCGGCGGCTCCTTTTCGGCCATTTCTCTTTGCTTCCAAATCTGACATACTAATACCCTCAAGAACCACTTAGGAATGTTGTTCACTAAGATTTGTATGTTTCTAAGGTTTTTGTCTGAATCATTATTTATTGTCATTGTCTCGTCTCCACGTTTCCTAAACCGAATGTAAAATGGGGTTTTCACTACTTCTATGTAAATCCTTCCTTCTGTAAACTTCTTAAGTATTTCGTGGCTATCAAAACATGGTTTTTATGGAGACGCTAGCTCTTGAACTACTTTTTTTTGCTTTTCTACGAAGTTTTTTTTTTGTTTTGGAACTCATGAAGTGTCAGCACTGACGCCATCCCTTCATCCAATATGTGAGCGACAAAAGGGCATATCCCATTCCATTAGATGACAGCAACCACATTCTGTATAGTGACCAAAAAAAAGAGATCGGGTGGTTAAAGCGTATGACTAACAGCTGCACTCCGTTTTTTTTCTGGTACCATTTTGACAACTTCTGTTCCTATATGGGCCTGCCCTTCCATCGTTTCCCCAAATTGCATCGAAGGGGTGTTAAGTTGCTTATGAATGGCGCTAGAGTTTTGGTCGATTCGATCGTGACAAGTAATTTCCGACTATATAGTAATTTTATGTGGATTGCAGATGGATCTTATGATAAACTACTAAAAAAAACTTTTCTCTCTATTGTTTGAGTCTCTTTCTTCTGACAAAATGACAAAACAGAATTCCTCCAACAAAACGTTAATACGATCCCCCCACCCCCTCCGCTGCGTCGTGGCGAAGCAAGTATTCAGTTGTGTAGCCATGAATATTTTCAATTATTACAGTTTTTACCCTGGCAACCTCTAGCTACCATTCTTACTCGCAATAGTCAGTCGATCAATACAATCAATATCACATGACAAAATTCTTTTGTTACCTAGCGTTAATCCATCGCCAACGCAGGATCCTCTTTTTCTGTCGGTCATCGCCCTTTCATCCTATAGCATCATCTGCTCACCTTGACATCAGTGAGGTTCTTCTTGGTCAAACGTCGCCACTGTTCACTGGAGTTTGCCATGGTCGCTTCCCTAGAACTTCGAACTTTGAATGCTTCTCTTCTCGAGTGGTTCAAGATCTCTCAGTTCTTGTCCGTGCCATTATAGACACTGCCCTCTCATCTTCAACTGGGCAGGGATTGTTTGCTATGACCACCATGACGTCGTCGTTTCTGATCCGGCTTAGTCGCGTTCAAAAGCAAGCCCATCTGAGCATAATTTCAGCAGAATGATGTTGCCATTCATTATCCTTGCCAACGGGTCACCACTGGGTGCCGTAGAGCATCTTGAGCTGCACCCACTGTTCCGTAAGTCTTTCCCGAAGCCTTATATGACCCATTGTTGGTTGCAAGGAATCCGCCGGGTTTCCTCCATCTCATCCATGCCCTGTTTATTCAAACCTTCATAGTCTGGTCTACATTGCCTTCAGCGACTAAGTCGCTCTCTAGCTATTGGGATCTTTAATTCTTTCTATTTGTCTTGTATCATTTCGATGACTTCCACTAGGCAGTGTGCCATTATATCTGCTCGCTCCTCAAGGCCGAGGAATGTTGCCCCTTCTCACAGTCAGCCACGGTCATCTTTTAGGAGCACCTTCTTTTAAACTTGCAGCTCATCGTAGAGTTCTTCTCTATTTCCTCCTATCTTATTGATGTCATCAGTGTGGATAGTTGTCTTCAGTGGCCCATCCTTCTGTGTTGAAATCCAGTGTTTGTAGAAATAGTAATGAGCTTAGAGGTGATTCCTGGTGTACATCATCCGTGACGTCTACTGTTTTTATTGAGCCGTTAGAGATGAATGTTCTTGTCTGAAGCTGTCTGAGATGAGACTCATATTGCAGGTCTGATGTCCGTTAGACTCGCTTCCTACCCCATGTCCCCACCCTCTCGCCCCAACAGTTAGATCATCGATATTGATCCTTCTTGCAGAACGCACGTGGCCAAGGGATATGAGACGTTGGCAATATGCCGACACAAAGCCTGGATTCAGTCTCTAGAAGCGTATCAGCAAAGCCGTAGTCTTCCCTCCTCCTTTTAATATGATGTTACCGAACCTGAGTCTTGCAGAATAACTCCAAGCATTACATAAATAGTGAACCCACAACTGCAAAATAACCAGTTTTGCAGCCGTATGGTCACAGTATAACTTGTATGACACGAAAGAAAAGCGGGCCGATATGCCCGCATACTACGTGACTGTGTACTGTAAATGTTACAAAACTACCTCCTTCTCCTTTCATATAGTGGCTTCCGATAGCTTCCTTCATAACATTCATTCAGCACATGGGTGGAGACAATTTGTCCCGAATGCAACGATATTGGATATTGTAATGTGCCTAATAGTACCGGAAATGACTCCGTGCCATGTGTTTGTCAAGTGGTAAGTTTGATTATCGAGTATTTTAAGAAGGAGTCCTGAATAAGTGAATGGGCGGGGACGTTTAGACTGTTGCGCTTTCGTTATTGGACTTTTCTGATTGACATTCGAGACAACTCTCAACTGTCTCCCTGTGTGTCAGCGCCCGTTCGCTTACTATGGACATCACCTTTGGATGCATTTTGATATGATGGATGTTTTTTAGAAAATGGGTTATTGTGTGCTGCGCAGTGAAGCACGGCTCAAACGAGTATGGGAATTTCGTGGGAAAAAGATGCCACCAGCAAACAGTCCATTTCGAAGCGACTTCCTTGCACATTTGAAGAAGCTCGGATATGGAAACATGACCGATCAAGTTGCAATTACAACTAAAGCAAAAGAAAAGTAAGTTTTACCTCTTGGGATGGACAACCATCGAGCCAAAGACAGTCATTCTACGAAGGTCTGGCTCCTTTCATGGATGGTCTGTTATGATCGCTCCGCCCACATCCAAATTTTTTTTGCTCTTGAACTCGGCTCAGAAGTTGTAAGCTTATCGCTACATGGTGTAGATTCCGATTTCCGCAAACAAATTTCCGATTGTGATGACGATTACCGCCAATGTTTTTGTAGCTCTCAAAGATTAGAAACAATCGTCTTGGTAAAACTCTTCGTCAAATTCAGGCTTATTTTGAAAATGTCTGCTCTATCACCTCAACGACGTGCTGCCTTAGGATACGGAAAATTAGAACTGATCAGGCAGTGCTCATTTAATAGCATGCAATGTGATATTGAAAAGGAGTTCAAGTAAGTTCACTACATTACAACTTCTACAGAAAAATACGTGTTGTAAACAGAAATGTCCCAGGCTCCACATTGATCCGTCATTTGGTAACTGTTACACTTTCAACGCAAATCCAGATCGAGTACTTGCTAGCAGTCGGGCCGGGCCTAGTTACGGTAGGTGTAGTTATGAATCAGTAGAAGTGTTTGTTGTTTTATTGCTTTGACTACTCTCTCTCTGGAATATGCCGTGCACATGAACTGTGTTTTAGTTCATCAATGCATTTCTGCATTTATTTCATCTTTTTTTCAAAACTTCTTGCGGAACCAAAGTCATAAGATAGAAAAGTACAACTAAATGATAGAGTCGATAACTAATCTCGAGAGTGTGCCGTGCATACTACTTCGTCACAGCATTGGGATGGGTATTAGGTCCACCACCTGTATTACCTATCACCCCGTTAATCATCGATTTCCTCGAGTGAGCGCCAACAAAGTCCTCATACGTCCCTGTCGCGGGCCAGAGTAGTCCATTGGATCGTTCTCACTCGAGGAACAGGAACCTTAAGCCTTTTTTGGAGCATTCGTGAGGAAGTCCGTCCCGTTGCGGTGGCGACCTGCCTAGTATCCCGAGAAAATCTGTTGACAATCTCCCTGGTTCAACGGTCATCATAGAATCGCATGACGTGTCCGGCGATTTGTTGCAACTCTCGAGAGAGCTCAAGATTAATATTGGGACCCCTGAGTAACAATGCTTTGAATTTTCAAGGGTTTCATCGTCGGCCGCTATCCAGCTGTGGTCTGGTCGGCGTCCGGGTATGGGAAATTTGAACAGCTAAACAAACTGCCGGGCCTACCAACCCACAATCCCGCTGACCGTCGATATCCGACGTGTAGTTGAGTATGAATTAGGATTGACTTTATCGGAGGACTTCGTAACTCATTCGTCCGCAGTAAATCTCCAACATTACGGTATGTTTACTGGGACCCCACGACTGCTTCCCGGAGATGTTCGATCGTGGCAGAAAAAATCTCCTTCAGTGTGAATCCGAATCAATTCCTGGATTTCCCGTGCACCATCCCGGTCCATTATACGACCGAGAACCTGCAAATCCTCCGTAAGACCTCAGCGACTGTGAAAACTGTGATTGTGATCTAAAAAAAAGAGGAATCCTGCAGTTAATCGAAAGGCAGAAGCTTCTTAGTCCTACCCTGGTCCTTCAGCCCCTCGTCTTCACTTTGAATTTTCGGAGCGTATTTCTGGTGAAATGTGTTGTAAAACTGAGACAAGATGGTCTACTCCTCAGAAAAATGTTCGATGAATCGCTATTGTTTTCGTACCCCCATCGCAGGTCTACTAGTCCAACAGAGAAGGTGAAGGTTACCAAAGGCAGGGCGGTGTAGATTGGGCTCTTTACGAAAATTTCAACTCCCCAAAGCCTTCACAAAAACCTTCCAGTATATTGCTACATTCTGACGGGAGCAAAAATTTTGAGATTTCGTTTTCAACAAAATTTTAAACCCCCACTTTTTTGGCCAGTCTATCATTTCCTTTTCGGATTAACGGGATAGAGCTGCCGATGACATCGCCTTCGATCTCCTGGGATCAAAGGAGCTGATAGGCGCAATCAAATGTAAACTTGTAAGGAATAAAGGAATAGTTTTGAGGTTTTTATCACTTTTGATATGTGAATGTGATGAAGACCTGTGTAAAGTAGTCCTCGAATCGATGGGCCTGTCCTTGTTTCTTCAAACCCTCTTTATCTCTTAGATTTCAGGCCTTACTTTTGAAGAACTGCATGGATAAATTGAGAAAGAGAAGGCCTATTTTTTGGAAATAGGGTGAAATCCGTCGCCATGGCTCCTATTCTGCTTATAACAGGTTCAGTGGTCCAAAAAGGGAGCTGGAATTCACCGGAGCCACACTGATGTTGATCGTGCCCTTGCGCAGAGTTCTGTTCCTTCAGAACCTTCATAAAGGCATTTCAGTAAACTGCTCGAGTACAACTGCTACCAAGTTACCCCGATGCCCGAGCAATCGGTGCAACTGCTGCAGTCCCTCAACCTTTTGCAGTCATGGCGTGATGGCTAATTGTGGCGATCGATACGAGCGCATTGAATCGGTTGTATATCCAGGACCCCAGCATGGTCTGGCGTAAGATAAAGCCTGGAATCGTTACCAGTTGGATTAGTGTTTATCGGATCTTAGAATAAATAATTATTTTATCTCCAGAAGGACATGATACAATGAAGGTTCCTTCTTTTGCTGCTAGCCCACCTTGGCCTGACCTCGGAGGAATGTGAATTCCAAACAGTTAAACAAGCTGTCGAGCCTGACAAGCTACAATCCCATCGGATCGCTAATATCCGACGCAAGGTTAACTATGGAGAGAATCCAGCCTCGCAAAAAGCTTCGTAATTCATTTGTTCGTAGTAATCCTCCAATATGAATGCTTTCGTATTATGACCCTACGAATGCTCCACAGAGATTACAGTCATGGCAGAAAAATTTCTCCGTCAGTGTGAATCCGAACCTATACCTGCATTCACCGTGCACCATCCCATTCCATTACATCACCGGAAACCCATGAGTTCTCCATCAGAAATTTTAGCGATTGTGAAAAATGGGATTGTAGTATGAGAAAAAAGTGAAGAATTCTACAGTAAATCAGAGAACAGAACCTGATATATAATGTACTGGGCAAGGTGCCTCTAAAATTGATTAAATCTGGCCCGGTATAGATTTTGAATACAATATTTATACAAAAAGCTTCATTCTCTCACGACTTTTATTAAGGGTTTCCTGTATGCTGCTCGAGTCGGATCTCTCAAATTTCTCGGATTTTAATGGGAGACTTTGACTTTTATTTTTTCTTCGCCGAACCCCTATTTCCTTTTCTGATGAGCGGGATGTAGCTACCGATGGCAGCATCTTTGATCATTCGACTATGAGATCGAAATCGATGGTCGGCTCGAGGGTATGTGTCAAGTCGTGCGTCCAACGAAGCGCGCGGCAAATCGCGCGGCGAAGTTCGTAACGATTTGAATGACTCTTGCCTAACATTGGAGCCCCAATTTGGAGTAGAGTAGATTAGAAGCATCATCTGACCCTGCTAAACTAATTTACTTCGAGTTTGTGCCCCAAAAATTGGCGTCAGAGTCGTTCAAATCGACACGAACTTCGCCGCGCAATTTGCCGCGCGCGTCCTCGGACGCACGAATTGACCGTCCCCCTCGGCTCGACGAAAGTGAGCTCGTAATCAGAAGGTTTTAGGAATTTTATCTTTTTCGATATGTGTTTCAAAAGACCTCTGTAATGTAGTCTTCAGTCGGATGGGACGCCCTTCCTTAAACCTCTTTTTTCCATTGAATTTCCAGTCAAAAGTGTTGTGTAATTGCAGAAGAGACCTCCCTTTCAAAAAAATTTCAACCAGTTAGGACGGCCCATGTTTTCCTCATAGTAGGTTCATTATTTTTAAGAGAGAACTGAGATTTATCGAAGACTGGTCGATTTATTTAGATCGCCGCCCTTCGAAGAGCTCAACTAAAAGCTTAAAGCTAATAGCTAAAATTAGCTCTTCACCAGCCCTTCAGTTGCATGAGGTTATCGCGTGATAGTGCATCATGGCGATCGATATGAGCCAACCACTCATTTCCTTTTCTGGTTGACGGGAAAAGCCGCCGATGGCAGCGCCTCCGATCACCTAAGATCAAAAAGACCTGATCGGTGCGATCAAGTGTTGTTCGTAATCAAAAGTTTTAGAGGTTCACCTGACTTTTGGTATATGAATGTGATGCAGACCTCTGTAAAATAGTCCTGAGATCAGGAGGGCTGCCTTGGTCATTCAAGCCCCTCTCTTTCTTTCCTTGAAAGTTTTAAACCTAATTTTTCGCGTATTGCATTGTAAAGATGAGGCAAACAAGGCCTATCTCACAGAAAGAGGGTTCATTGAATGGCCACGGCTTCAGATTCCCTCATAGCAGGTCGAGTGATCCAAAAGGAAACCTATTAAAAACCTTCAAAGCCGGGATGACGGTGATCGTGCCCCCGCGGAGAGTTCGGTTCCCTCAAATTCGTTGTGAAGCTTTCCAATGAGTTGCTAAAGTCCTATTGATACCGAATAGCTTCGATGCTCGAGCAATCGGTGCAAGTGCTGCAATCCCTCATCCTTGTGCGGTTATGGGTGATTGGGCATCGTGACAATCAATATGAACACACTCGGTCGGTTGAACGCCCAGAACCCAAGTTCCAACTTTGGACCTGATATTTTGGGTTTAAGGCTGTTCCGCTTTCAATGCGTATTTAGCGCTTTACCGTTAGAAAGACTCGAAGTTCGAGTTCTTGTGTGTGGAATGCAACAATTCACGATATGATGATACCCACTGTAATAATTTCCAATGATGCCCTGTTATAGAACTTTTTTGAAATTTGGACCACCTTTGATATATGTTTTTAGAGGAGACTTCAGTGTTTTGCTCAGCTCTCGTTTCCATTTCTGATTAACGGGACGCGGCTGTCGACGGCGGCGCCTTCGGCCTTCGATCAGCTGGGATCAAAATCGATGATCGGCTCGATCAAATGTGCACTTGTAATGAAAACTTCTAGAGATTTTTCTCACTTTTGATGTAATTGAAAAGAAGCCTTATTTAAGTGATTCTCGGGTCAATAGGGCTGCCTTTGGTCTCTCGAACCGCCGTTTTCTTGAAATTTCTAAGTGAAAATATGAAATCCACCTAAAGTAGGTCGGTGTAGATTTTGACCTCACGAAGAGCTCGACTCTCTCAGGTCTGTCACAAAAGCCTTTCAGAAAGTTTCTCGAGTCCAAATGCTTCCAAATTACTGTGACGCCCGAGCAGTCGGTACAGGCATTGCAATCATTCCCTCGACGTTGTGCGGTTATCGAGTGATGTCCCTTCGTGGCGATCGATATGAGCGCATTCAGTCTTTTGTAAGCCTGGATGTTCTAACATGGTGCAGGCCGGAAGTTGCGATTACTTGCACAAGATTCTTGAGAGGCAGAAGGCCTGTCCGGTCTATTTGATCTATGGACCATTCTTTTCGTAAGGGATCCTTTTGCCAGTGCCCCACTTTTGGCCTCACCGCTTCCTGGAATGGGAATTTAAAACAGCTCAACAAACTGTCGCCCTTACGAAGCCATCTGAGCGCCGATATCCGACACAAGGCTGACTATGGCAACAAGTCACGGTATGAAAGAACCCGTTATGGTAATTATTAAATGGTACCCCAATGAATACTCTAGAGTTGGATCAACTCTGATAAATGAGTGAGAAGGAGATCTCATTGTACTACAGTCTGACTGGAGCAGAAATTTTGAAATTGTAATTTCAATACAAAATTCCGAACCTCTACTTTTTTACCGATCTCTTCTGATTAACGGGAAGGAGCGGTCGATGGTAGTGCTTTTGATTATCTTGTGATGAGAAGTTTTCGAGAATTTATTACTATTGGTATATGAATGCGCAGGGCATCTCGATAAAAGAGTCAGCTGATTGATAGGACTGTCCTTGGCTCTTCGGACCCTTTCTTCAACTTTCAAGCCTTATTTTTATAAAAACGTTGTAACATTGAGACCATTAAGCTCTGTTCGTCTGTTCCTCAGACAAAGGTTTGGTCAACGGTTTCTGTTCTCCTCGTCGTAGGTCCAATACTCCACCGGAGGAGTTGGAATTCACCAAAGGTAGACCGTTTTGGATTAGGTCCTATGAGAAAACTCAAATCGTTTAAAACCATTCCTTCCAGTAAGCTGTTATAGTCTGACTGCAGCAGGAATTTCGAAGTTTGATTTCAACGTGGAGTTCAATCCCTATTGTTCAGCCAACCTCTTGTTTCCTTTCTGATTAACAGGATGGAGCTGCCGATGGCAGCGCCTTCGATCACCCGAGGTCAAAAAGACCTGATCGGCGCGATCAAATGTAAAGTTGTAATGAGAAGTTGTTGATATTATTCTAACTTTCGGTATATGAGGGTGATGAGGATTTCTATAAAGTTGTCCTCAGATTAGTGGGACTGCCCTTGGTTCTTCAAGACCCTTTAGTTACTCGAAAGATTTGAATCTAACTTTCAGCGAACTGCATTGTATAAAGGGGCAGAGAGGCCTATCCCACAAAAAGAGGATCTAATGAATGCTCCAGATCCCCTCATAGCAGGACCAGCGATTCAAGAGAGGAGCTGAAAACCTTTGAAGCCGAACTGATGTTGATCACGTCCCTGCAATGAGTTCAATCCCCTCAAAACCGTTATGGAGTTTTTCAATGTATTGCTCAAGCCCTACTGATACCGATGTTCAAACACTACTGATATTGAATGCTTCTATGCTCAAGCAGTCGGTGCGGTAACTGCTGCGGTATCTCGTCCTTGTGCGGTTATGGCGTGATGGCTCATTCTGACGATCGATATGAGCGCATTCAATCGATTTTACGTCCAGGATACCAGCATGCGCTGGCGTAACGAGAAGTCTGGAGGTTCATTTAGTCAGTCTAAGATTTGAAAGAGGAACTAAATTTGGTTTCGACTTGATGTTCTTGTTAAGTGGTTCATTTCGCCGCAGTATGCGATGCGAAAGTCTAAGTTTATGAGTCTTGTTTTCTGGAATCACGCTCTAACACATTTTACGAAGAGTGGGTGCATTCAGACTCCATTGACGTGCATTGCTTCCACCGATCGTATGGGCAATGAGAGTCTCATTGGCCCAAATACTACTCTATAAGGGTCTTTTTTACTTTCATATACTAGAAGGGATAAAAACCTCGGAGACGTCTCGTTACAAGTCCACATTTGATTGAGCCGGTCATCGACTTTTTTCTCAGGTGATCGAAGGCGCTGTCGTCGGCAACTGCATCTCAGAAAAGAAATGGGCGGTTGGCAAAACAGTGAAATTCATCACATTCATATATTAAATTGATCCTAATTCCAAAAAGATCTTTTATAAAGCATCGGTTACCACTATGGGCACACGCGTATTGTGATTTGTTGCATTTCACCCACCAAAGTTGCTGATTTCGAATTCCAAAAAAAATTTCAAAGCACTGAATACGCAATATTCAAAGCATATCTGCCTTCAGCCCAGTATATTAGATATATTAGATCTCAGAGTGTTTCGCCCTTTGATTTACTGGAGAATTCTTCCTTTTCTTCTCGAACCAAAATCTTATTTGTTCACAGTTGCTGAAATTTCATGGAAGACTCATTGATTAACGGTAATGAAATAGACCTATATGATGCACGGAAAAACTAGGTTTGGGTTCGGGTTCACACTGAAGTCCTATTTTGTTGAGTAATCCTCGTGTCGGATATCGACGTTTATGGTTTGGTAGGTCCGACAGTTTGTTTAGCTGTACAGAATTCTCCAATCCCATTCCCAACAAGCACGCACGGCCAATGTGGGATAGTGGCAAAAGGAGCCCCTGCAACAAGGATTGCCCATGGATTAACTAGGAAATTTAGAAACTCGAAATCAGTAACTTTGGTGGGTGAAATGCAACAAGCCACAGTACGCTTGTGCCCACAGTGGTAATCGATGCTTTACAAAAGATCTTTTCGAAATTAGGATCAATTTAATATATGAATGTGACGGATTTTTTCTGAGATGCAGCTGCCGACGGCAGCGCCTTCGATCACCTGAGAAAAAAAAATCCATGGTCGGCTCGCTCAAATGTGGACTTGTAACGAGACGTTTCCAAAAGAAAAAGACCCTTATAAAGTAGGGCCGATGAGGCTCTCCTTTGCCCCAAAACCCCTTGGTCTGTCAAGAATTCAAGAACTTACTCTGATAAAGTACTCCGCGAAACTGGGAAACGAGGCTTGTCTTCAGAAGAGAAGCCCATTCAGTCGGGACGGCTCCTGTTCTATTCGTGGAAGCACCAATATTCTAAGAAATTTCATCAAAGACAGACCTGTGTAGATTGTCGCCTTTTCAAGAGCTGCACTCCCTCAAAACTATCACAAAAGCCTTTAGTAAACTACTCGAGTCTGACTGCCTACAAATTACTACGGTGCCAGAGCCATCGGAACAACTGGCTGCAATCAGGCCCTAAGCTTGGGGTGGGGGTTATCGAGTGATCGCGCATCGCGCTGATCGATATGAGCACATTCAATCGTATGTTCGTCCGCCATCCCAGCATGGTGAGCGTATGGTAAAATTTGAAGTTTTGATTAATAAGTACAAGTTTTGGAGGTTTTGGGAGGACGCTCAAACACAGTGAAAGTAAGATGGAAAGATCAGTCATCCTGCATAGCTGTTTCATCTGTGGATTACTCCTGTGGTAGGGAGTTCCTCTCCTCTTGCCACTAACCACTTTGGTGGAAATGTAGTTGGGGGTGCCAGGCCCTTCTTTGTTCTGCATCTCATCAATTCTTACTCCATCTAATCACCTCACCCATCCAGAGTTCCTCCCCTTCTAAAAGTTAGGGAAGGAGCTCCGGGGTGGGTGAAACAGTTGGATGGCCGATCCTCACCCCATCCCAGCACGAGATAATCATCTCTCCCACCCCGGAGCTCCTCCCCTAACTTTTAGAAGGGGAGGAATCCATCTCTGGGATCTCTATGCACTCTGCCGCCGATGTGAGAGATGCGGAGCACAAAAGGGCACTGGCACCCCCCAAACTACATTTTCACCACCACTTTTATGCTAGTCTGCTTCTTTGGTATGTCCAGAATTCTATTAATCCAATACAGTCCTCAGAGTTTCCGCAGTGCCTACTCTGGCCCCTGCGCTAATTTTGTCTACTCCTACTGATCTCAGAAGTTCTTATTGCTACCAAGTTCAATCATGAAATTCAACCACAGATTTATGAAAAAACTTCTTGCTTCAAGGATTGCGTCTGATGGTGTTCGTGAACTCCTCTGACTATCTTCCCACTACCGAAGCTGCTGGAGTTCGTATCACAATTCACAGTCAACGGGAATGTCCCTTTCCGGACACGTTCGGATATTCGGCTCCAACCGGAGCCATATCGTCTTTCGGTATTTCACTTGTAAGGGAATAGATAAACCTTTCAGTCAGTTCCCTGATCTAATGGCTGTTGTTGCAGAGGAAAGTAACTCGATTACCGAATGGTGGATGTTTTAACTCTGAAAATCCTCTACCACTCGGTTATATTTATAGGGACTACTCGTATGAGCCTGAGGTAAGTACTATTTATATTTAGGCATTTTCCGAAGTTATGGTTCTTTTTATTCAGGGATGCTACCGTAACTGTTATCAAAAACGAATTATCAGCCAGTGTAAATGCGCCGATCCGCGTTTTCCGAAGCCGTCGGATAATATCGATTACTGTGATATTCGAAACGAGGCTATAAGTTAGTTCTATACTTTATTGTTTCTACGTAGTGCCTAGGTCGTTCTGCCATCCCATCGGTAGTCGCGGGTGACATTTCGCGCGACGAAGCAGCTAACTAAGACGGGATACCAATCAATTGTAAGGTACTGTGCGGAACGAGACAACTAGCAAGTCGAGAGTCGGACACCATACCTATACAACCGGATGAGACTGCCTCCATCTCGTGGATTTTTGGGGCGGTTGGTACGTCAAACATGTGCACGGAGCTTCGAAGTTACTATACACCCTCCATCATGTAGGCATGGTAAAGGGGAAGGGCCTAACAATCGAAAGGGTTCAATGTTTTGGGGTTTTCCCTACACAGTCAGCCTGCTCGCTGCCTTACAAAGTGCACTTGTATTGAAGTTTCACAGAAAGAAGGGTGTAGCGAGCATACCGATGTGATTTCAATAGCATTGTTTCAAGTGATGTTTTGATTTTTTTTTGTTTTCAATGTCAATTTAACCTTATTTATTTATTATTTTGAAATTCAATTCAGGGGACTGCTTAACGGCTGAGAGCATCCGCATGACCAAACGGAAATCATGCAGATGTACTCATGCTTGTCAACAAGACGTGTACACTACCACGTACTCAGCGGCTAAATGGCCATCTGGAAGTACACGGCTGGAATGCAGCGAGAAAGACTGCACTCAATATTACAAGTAAGTATGGATAGCCTTGTAATTGTAAAGTAAATCATTTCTACGAGATTGAGCTCATTTTCGCTTTTTTTCTGCTGTTTTTCGTCAGTGTTCACGGATTTTCTTTCAAGGGTGCTGATAAAGTTTATGGGCAAAACACTCGACCTCGAAAGATTTCAAACCAGCGTGACTTATGAGCTAGTATGCTTATGTGGTAAAAAGAAGTCGAAAGTCTTGGAGCGTTAACGTATCCATCTGAGGGATGCGCCACGCATTCGACTTCCACTCAGAATCGTAGAGGGGTCTTGAATGCGTATGTGGCCTATACAATGACTTGCGGTGGCTTGCCAATCTTCAAGTCAGGACTTTTATCCTCCCAGACGAGGCTGGTACCAATTAAGCAACCCCGGAGCGTTAGACGGCTTGGTCAGCCTAGGCGAATATCGATCCGGGATTCGAACCCGTGACCATGCCTGTGTGATAGTGCGCCACTTGCCATTAAACCACCTCCGCCCGATTAGTTGTGAATTAAAAATGTTTTTTTTTTTTCGAATAGAAATTTGTTGTTAGCAGATTTTTGTAATATGACGTTTTTCGATTCGGATTTCGAAAAAAATCGAGTAGCGGAAATTCCCGTTTCACGTTTATGGTATAAGTAGCGTTCAGAAATCCATCTCGATCTGATGTCTAGGAACGCTACACCACCTACACCACCTCCACCCTTTTATGTGGTAATATTTAGGGAATGTCGCTGAAACTTATTTGGTATCCAAAGGTCCTCGGTGGTTCGGTGGACCTAATGGTAGACAGAAAAACCAAGTTCGGGTTCGGGTTCAACCGATGTTGAATTTTTTGCAAGTCACTGAAAACTCCTGTGCAGTCGTGGTGTTTTAGTGAGCATGCTGCCATGTTGGAGATTTACTACGAACAAATGAGTTATGAAGTTCTTCGTGAGTCTGAATCCTATTCCATAGTCAACCTTGTGTCGGATATCGGCGGTCAGATGGGATTGTGGCTCGGTAAGCCTTCCAGTTCGACAAGTATAAACTCCCAATAATTCCCGAAAATGAGATGTTCAGGTGCTTCTGTTCTGACGGCTATCGAAATCGTCATCTTCCTTTTCAACATCGTCACGATTGCCATCACCGGACGGCTTCGATCCACGGATTCCCTCACAAAAGAAAAACAGGCAGATGAGCCCACGAAAACTGTTGATGATCCTAAAAGTCCTTCGAAAAAAGAAGGCTATGATTCTCACTAAAAAGTGCTGTTGTTAATAGGTAGTAATGTAAAGTTATGATATGATCACTTCGTTATTGGTGATGATTGATCGTGATTTTGATCTCATTTTTGCCTGCTCCGCGTTCTCTCTGACGCTACTTCATTATGTGAGTTTCTCTGTTACGAGTATTGTTGTATTTAAATTGATCATAATTTTGGGTTTTTGTATAAATAAGTTATACTTAACTATACGTATCAATACCGTTCAATATTTAACTTCGATCTTCCCTGAACCACACAAAAACAGTTTAAATCCCGTATGCTGTTGTTAGGACCTACTGACAAGTTACCATCTCTATTCAAAGAATTCTTTGAATTAAAATGTTAGGTTCTGCCTTGCCAGAGTAGATTTCCAAGTGGGCAAGGGTAAGGCGCTGAATATCACCGTTTCTGCTGTGATGCGCCGTGCATTTGGCTTTCGTCCGCATGCATGGAGTCCTTGGAACATGTTCCGCAACACTTTTGACGCAATAGACTTATGTGGACAGAAGGTTTGAGGACCTGCATTCGAGATGCATAGGTGAGTGAGGGGTCTCTGATTTTCATGTCATTTTGCTTGGCTACAGTCCCACTCCGCTCAGGTTCGAACTTTTCTTGGGACTGTTGGGGGACCTTAATCACAATAGAGCCTTTTTTAAGGTTTTGCTATTATTTCTGAAGTCCTCTTTAAGTAAAGTTGATTCCCCGTCACGAAAGAAACTTCACTACTGGTAGTAGAGTGTAGTATAAGAGCCCTTCAGGCAGGATGCGTTGAATTCATAGATATGCGGAGGAATATCTTCTGTGTTATCGAGAAAGCACAACCAGATTCCGATTTTCGTGCTGGACACAGCTGGTGGGGACGCCGTTGTCCTGAAAGTTTCACAGACCTATTGTCACATGGAGCTGAACGACGACCTGAAAATTTTACAGGCTTATTCCCATATGGAGCTGGATGTATCTGGACAGGCGTGATCAAAATCGGTGTGATCAGAGCGAATCTATACCAATATGATTTCCATGTGCTTGTTCCTTGAGTCAGTTCCGGCCTATACTTAGGTCTTCGAGTGCGCCACGCTTTCTTCCTCCTCTTGGACTCCTGGAGGCTTTTAAACGCTTTCTTGAAAAATGAATTATGAAATGTGGTTTTTAGTAAACAATCTGATCTTAATCCCCCCTATACGTGTAGTACAAATTTTAACAAGCGGGTTTTTTGTTGAGGCGGACTCGATTTTTGGCCTGGCCATGTTCGTGCCGCGACAACATCGCCCCTTGCCTCCTTCTCATCTTCTGAGCACCCTATTCGAACACACATAGAGTTTTTCACAAAAATAGATTGTAAATGCATCTTTGTGCCTTTCTGATTGTCCGGAAGCAACCTAGGAAGAATGGAAACCTGAAACTGGTAAACTTTCTGAGTGAAAGGCCGAAGTTTTCGAACAAAGATCTACTGCTTAGAGCTGGAACATGATCATAAAAGTGCAGGAAATAAAGGTAAGGATGAAAAAGCATTATTGAAGAAGATGATTCGGCTATTGATTGCATCGATTGGTTTTAGGAGACAATAATATTGGGCGTAGGGATCTCTGAACTCCGGGGAGAGTTTGGTTTACAAATCCTTTCGAATCCCGTTTACCTCAGGAGCAAGAGGCCCTTCCTCTGTGAACCGTGTTGAATTCTTCCGTATGCGGGCCTCAATGATACCAGTTGTTTTTTACCTATTCTACCATTTACTTTTTTAATTAGTCCTAAATTCATCTTTTCACATTTCACCTATACCTTCGAAAACTGCTCACAAATTACAGGTCGGTTTACAACATAGTTGGATCCAAGTAACTTTAACCCTTTCGAGTGTTCGAATAACAAAAAACTACTGTGGCCTTTCAGCAATAGCACCAAGCAAGCATTGCCTATGACATCAAGCTGTTCTGTTATAATTTTCATTTGTAACAACAACGTTTGTTTAGAGCGAGATGTGACTATAAGTAGAACTCTGCTACTGCATTAATTATATTTCTATGGTGAGTCTCGTTCAAAAATAGCAAATTATTCGAACTCTACATACTATTTTCTGCAATTGTGTGAAAAAGTTTCTTTCTATGGATCACACTGTAACTTAAGAAAATTCGATGAATTTCCTCGTGCTGCATGGAGTTTCCGTTTTAAAGGACACACTTTGCTCCATTGCGTGCCCTAGCTACCGTTGTTTCCATGACACGTTGATTTTGCGATAAAGATGGTACTGTGCTCTGCTGTAACTGGTTTTCGACAAAGTAGTTTTTCCGATGTGAAAGGCTCACAAGTTCCACTTGTTTTTTGTTCGGTTTTTCCAGTAAGAGGCTTCCTTTTCTGCTGCCATTTTTGGAAGTTTTGATCTCCCATCATTGCTGACGTTTCTTATTGGTTTTTGGTTTTTTTCAAACATAAACAAGTTGAATCCATTCAGGTAGCATGAGGCCAATTGTCTTTCTAGTCTTAACATTTACTACGGCTTGTGCTGTCTCCCTGAACACATATTGGGATGATGGTGACACGAAACGATTATCGAAGGTCCTTGAGGTAAAGTTTTCAGATTAACTTGGCTTTAAATAGTTACTTTTATAATTAGCCATGCTTACAGAATGTACTCGTAACTAAAAAAGACAACATCGCTGCTCTTCACTTTGCGGCCAGTGGCTTGAAACTCCTCAATGTTGCTCCACCAGCAGATAAAGCCAAAGTTTGTGGAGTTGTTTTTGTCTCTGTTTGTGTGTTTATTTTCTTTCGGTTTCTTCTGATTTGCTTACTTGATAGTAAGTTTTCTTGGTAACTTTGTACTTCAGGGGTGAGCTCTTCTAATTTTTCATACTGTAAGAAGATCTGTATACAGTTTTTATTAGCAACTTTCTCCAGGCTGTTTGTGAAATCGCTAAGAAAGCTGACCTCACAAAGCTTGATGTGCTTTACCACGCTTCTGCCCTCTCCGGCGACCTATCAGATTGTGCTCTAACTGGTATTGCAGAGGCACAAGTAAGTGTACCAGACATTTTGCCTCCTCGTAAGTCTTGAAATCATTTGAACTTTTATAGAAAACGATCGAAGCTGTGCTTACCGCGCCTAACCCTAACGGCGAGCGCATTACGCAAGCGCTGCGTAGTGCCGATCGTTTGAATATCAAGGTAGGGTTTTGGGTGTTATTTTGGTTGCTATTTTTAACTAATCTCTGTGGGTCAGAGCACGATATATTTCTTCTTTCAGGTGGACAAGGCTGCTTTCGACAAGCTTCTCGCTACAACACTGAAAGACGATTCGCCGAACAAGTGAGTCATAACTTCTAGGCTTTCTTTCTAAGGAAACTGTGTCCCCTAATTCTTCAACTAACTTGATATCAACGTTTTTGTTCTGCTTTTAGTCTCGCTTGGGTATTCAATGCTGCAGCCCTGTTAGACAAAGCCCAGGGAGCCAAATATTTCGACAAAATCAAGAACCTGGTGTCTCAAGCGGATGAAGTTGACGGCCGTTTCCTGCAGGTGAATGCCACTTTTTTAGATCCTTTTGTATCTAATCGATTCCTTTTAAGTTTGACGGTGGCCTAACAACGACATCGAACGCTATTCATGGAATTATGTCGTTGGCCGAGCAACAAGGAAAAGTCCCAGCTGTTTCGAAAGTGCGTCCTTTAAATCTACTGCATAAAACCTTTTCGTCATCATCATTGGTTCATATCAATCTTCAGGATCAACTGTTACTCTTTACTAATTATCTTCTATCTCGAAAACACGTTTCTACCGAAAAGGCTGCATTCCACTTGCTCAGCGCTCTTGGAGTCCTTGTGAATAATCATCAGCTTGTGCCAGTTGTTGCTGCTCGACTAGGGCCTGTGATGATTCACCGCATGAAGGTAAGCCTTTTGAGGGGTTGGAAACGTTCTTTGTCAGAGCTAATTGTCAATTTTCTGTAGCCAATCGTCATTGCTGTTTGCAACGTGTTTGGCTTACCTATTACCGTGTCGGGTGTCCGTGTTGACATCACACCGGAGGGAGGGTCTTCAGCTGTTATGGGAAACTTACCGCTTACACCCTCTCAAGCGTACGTTTCATTTTTAGAATTATTTATCGATGATATTGATCGATACATATTGCTTTAGATCACCAATACTCTTTTCATTTGGTCCTGATAAGATGCCGGATTCACCTGGCTTCTACACCGTTAATGTGAAAGCTGAATCCCAGGTAGGTATATCAACGATTCTGTGAGCGATAACAATCATTTTGCTTCCTTTAGGACAAGAGACTTGTTGGACTAACCAGTTCGAGCATAACTTTGAAGTTATCCGATGAAGTAATGATAGAGGATTTCAAAGTTGGTGCCCTTGAAAAAGATGATGTCGTCAGCGGCGCCAACCTAGCTAGGTTTGTAAGTCAATTTCCTTCGAGCAATTAGCTTTGCTGCCAGTCTTTGCATTTGTCTTTGTTTCCTTCTCATTTTTGTTATGTTTTGCTTTTTGTTTCAAATCGTTCGGCTCTATTATGATTCGCAAATATGACTTTGCATGAATTCCACTTCACACAGACGATGGAGCTTTTGGCCTACACTTGCAAAAGGTCAAGGGGTCTACTAGTCATGGCTCTTTTCAACTGTTTTGAAGATGTGTTATCCCACCGAACTGTAAATACGCGGTATATCGCTTCAGTTGTGGAAGGAAACCATGATGCGTTACAGTTAGCGGATAAATAGCGGATGCAACGTCACAAACCTCCGCAAAAACTTTACTGTTCATCTTCTGTTTATTTCTTATAATTTGTAACTCTTACTTCTTTGTTTTGTCTACGTTATTTATTTTGTCTTATTTGTTTTATATTTCTTAATTCACTGAATTACGACAACGATTGAGGTAGTGTCTATTCGTATTGCAGTGTTGCTCAGTTCTCGAAATATGGAAAGGTACTTTCGGCCGACAATACCAAACGATTATACATGTCGTTCTCCGTTAAGAGCAAGGTTTCGAATCGTTTGGTCCAACCCCATCAAGTTTGTTTATTTTTGTTGTTTTTCTTTCTGTAAGTTTCAATATATGAGTCATATCGCTTCAGGCATTCATTCTATTCAAACATGTCAATGGTGCCGAAGTTTTCTACACAGCTGATGTACAAACTGGAGGGAAATACATTGTTGATATAGTAAGTTTCCTCGTTTACTTTTTTGTTTATTTTCCCATTGAAGCTAAGTAGAGTCGTAGCTATAATGATCTAAAGTGACTGAACCTGATAGTTTCTGTTAACTAGTAGTGAATGGGTCTGTTTCACCTGGTCAACAACGACATGATTTACTTTATTTTTCTGCATTCAATTGTTTTAGAACCTTGCCAAAGCTCACAAAGATTTCGAGGGTGTATCGGGAAAGTATACAGCATACCTCGTCATTGGTGATGCTACCATAAAGACTCCAATAAACTGGCCTTTTGTAAGTAATCTGGTCTTGACGTATTTTTCTTATTTTTATAAATACTGGCGATATCGTTCCCACTTGCATTTCTCATTCAGGCGGACTTTGTGCTCACTCTTCCATCTGCTCCTGTAGAGGTCGTACCGAAGTCCCAGCGTATCAATTATGATAAGCTGCCAGAAATTAAGCATATCTTCCGTCAACCTGAAAAGAGGCCATCCACTGTTGTTTCCGATGCTTTCACACTGATTTGCTTGGCCCCGTTGTTGCTTCTGTTTGTATTGGTAAGTTATTTAACGGATTCTAACATGTTATGAGCTATGCTGCGATCAAGTTCTCATCTTCAGTGGCTACGTATTGGATTGAATTTCGGTAATATGCCGCTCAACGTGTGGACACTGATCTTCCACGGAAGTCTTGCAGGTCAGTTCTGAAGTTTTGGCGATCTTTGTGCTTCTTATTATTGGTATTCCACATATTGGTGAATTTTCTCTTTACACTATCTGAATTTTAGCACTATTTGCCTTGTATTTCGTGTTCTGGCTCCAGCTGAACATGTTTGAGACACTGAAATATCTGGCTGTGGTCGGTGGCTTAACCTACCTCGCCGGTAATCGCGTCTTGAGGGCAATCGCCAACAAAAGGAAGTCAGTCTAAAACTGAATCGAGTATATAATTAATTAGCCAATGTAAATCGAATAAAACATATTGCAGGAGCAAGGCCGAGTAAACTCATAACTGCCAAGGAGGATGCGAACGCACAAAGTGGATCTAGCCTTATAACTATGCCGGTTTACAAAGATAACGTTACAAAAATGAATTCCATCCAGGACATATTCAATACAAATGGCTTTCGTAGAATGCTCCTATGCTTCGTAATAATGAACGACTCACTGTTGTTAAGGACCAACGTAATTTTTCCGTGTTGTTTGCTATCCTCAGTAAATATTCAGGAAAAGAGTTCTATTCATTCACATGTTAAAGTCTGTTGACACTGTTTTTTTCGACAGTGATAATGGCTTTTCTGTTAGGGTTGTAGCACATGTATCTGTGTTGAATTCTTCGGGATTTATCGCTTGAATTCTATTACGTGTGTTTTTGAAGATACCCCATGGCTTTTTTGTAGCAGTATATTTATTTAAGTATGTTGTTTCTTGTTTTGTTGATATCATGTTTTACGGTCCATAAATTATTGTTGCTTTAAGTTTCGAATTGTTTGCAACTAAGGGTCGAAAGCTCATGGCCAATTATTTTCATTTAACAAAATAACACTTTATGTTTTTTCCTGAGTTTGGCTTTGAAGGATGTCCTTGACGAAAAACCTGAAAAGTCTGACATCTGTTGGGCCCCGTGCCGTTATAACTTGGGATAAGGTAAGATGTGTTCCTATTCTTTTCCTTTGTTAACGTTGTAACGGTAAACTTTAGTACGTGCAAGGTTCGAATGAAAGTCGTGCTTATTCATTGATAGTCGTGTAAATATCAAAATTAGGGAGGAAATTTTCGCTGAAACCTTGGTAAACAGCAGCCCTCAAAAGTATGAGAGATATTAGGGTGCTATACATCTATTGTCCGAGTTTATAGCTATCTCCCATCATTGAAAGAGACGCCAAAATATAGTAATCTCGGTTTCTGCAGAAAAATGCTGACATTATGACTGGAAATCAAACTTTTGCCTAACCTGCTTATAATTATGTTTATGTTTTTATTTACTACTCGTCCTTGAGTTTTGAATTCATTTTGTATAGCTTCCGTATCATACCAATAACTCATGAACTGAGTCGGTAGTATTACTTTCATGAGCGGTTGTAGCAGACCTCGCTATGTTATTTTCGTTTGATTTTAAAAAAGGTACTTTGAATCGGTGGGGCTAGCAGCTGTACATACAATACCGTAAGCTAGGGGTTGTTTTCTTTTTGTTTTATTAGGTTTTGTTATTTTGTACCGCTACAGGTCGTTTGTTCAGGCCGAGCGAATACGCCGGAATGAAGAAATCTGGGCGAATCCCGATTCGATAGTGCATCGCTTACCAGAGCATTACTGTAAACGATATTGGGATAATCTATTGCGTGATGCTACTCCTGTACATTATCGGTATGATGGCTTGCTACATTTTTATTGAAACTGGTAGTTAACACTTGCTATATTATATTTATATGGTGCGTCAAGCAAAGGGTCACAGAGGTTGATGTTGATGCGTTTATGGTCAAGTAGGAAGTAGGCCAATGTGGTTCTTTTTTTACGCCGCTCTAACGTTATTTCCTGCCATCACCGGGCTCACCGCTCTTGCTAGTTAGTTGTCGCCAGTCCCTCTAGTTAGGGCATCCTCTGCGACGAGCATGGACTTGGAGAAGTCCTTGATCACAACCCTTCATCTCTTTTTGGTTTCCCCTTCCTTCTTCAGGTTCTCTCGATCCCCAAATTCATCGCTTCCACCATCGTAGGCGCTGTTCATTGATGGCCAGCTGGACACGAGAGATTTTGCAGGACTGTTCTTGCGACTTTGCTCTTGTCCCTGTCTAGTCTCATCCAATCATCCTTTCAGCGGTCGAGATAAGCTTTAAACCTGCGCTGACCTCAGATGGCTTCTTTGGAGTGGAGTCGTCGCTGTTCCTTATAGGCTCCCTACCTCAATGTCTTGATCGGCCCGATGTCAGGCTTTGGCTTATTATAAAATGAGAATCTCTCCTTTTTCAATATTTCCGTTCTACGCATCCAATTCCATGGATTCCATCCAATGCTTCTACCCTGATGAGCCTTCTGCAACCTTCCTAGTCCTCTTAATCGTCTACAACACATCTCCACTCTGTTTTTCCAGGTTTGCGCGACTGGTCTTTGAAGTTTCTGGGAGACAGCCTTCAGAATCTTTCATTTCGTGAATATTGCACGTTGGTTAAAGGTTAAAAGCCTATTGAGAAGATGAAACATCATGCTGTGATGTGAAGGTGTTGGCATTTGAAAACAAGAAATTAGCACAACGGTGAAAGAAAACAAAAAAGCTGCATGCGGAGAAAGAAAGGGACCTCGAATATTGTATAAAGGGCGCAATTTGAAAAAGTTTGTCTAGTTATTTGTTGTTTGGCCAACAAGTGACCGGGACCGGATTCGAGTATCGTTTGAATGCGTTGGAATTGAGGAAGGGTAGGGTGAAGATTGAGTTGCAGCGCCGCCATAGCCTACCAAGTGTTCACGTTCAACTAGGAGGGATGTGGAGACTGTTAAGGCAACCCATCAGTACGCTATGGCTGCTGAAGCGCAGGTCTTCAATGTTGTCAAAGTTGGGTCAAGCTTCTCCGTCCAGCGGAGCTCCGACAGCTAGGTCGTTAGGATCTGCTTCAGGGTGCTATATCGTTGACCATAGCCAAGAAATTCCTCAACCTCTTCAATTCTGTATATTCCTACCCCCGTGATCCCTCGTCACACCCCATCGTTCACGGCGAACGATACCCTCTACGGCGAGATAATCCCTGTTCTTGATGGCATCGCGAAGGCTCAGAACGGTTTCATCCTTTTTGAACACGGCATTTGGCCTGTGGTACATACATGCTTGTAATCGTTCCCTACCCTCTTTCTGGTTTATGCTCACGCCATGATTCGATTGCTGATCTTGTTGACAGCAGAGACAGAGTCCTTGATAGATTGCGCCCGTGTGATTGTAATATGCCTTTGTTTACTGCTGATTTCATGCTTTTTCAGGCCTCCTGCTTCTCGGCTGTACTGGGATCCTGTGCGAAAGGTGGAGGTGGAGGCGGAAAATTTTCCTTTGTATGGTAGGTTTTCAAGTTTCACTGCACTCCTGATGGATGTTGTCCTGGTGATTTTTAGTTCCTTAGTCACCATTGGTAAAAACTTGTTTCCAGTTATTTATCCACCCGAGGCTGATAAGGGCTTATGGGGAGGTGAAGGTGTCGTTAAAGGATGGAAGGAATCTCGGCCGTACACGAAAAAGAAGATTTTGCCGAGGTAAATATTTACTTTTGTGTTTTACATTCAAATTTACAACCCTCTGTATGCTCCTTTCAGGCATTGGGTACCTCATCTTTACTTTCCTGCTCTTGGGACCTACGTGCTTTATTCAGAAATTCTCGATAAACATTTAAAGGTGAGTTGTCTCTGAAAGTTGCTTCGAAGCTTGTTGCCAGGGTGCCAAAGGCAACCACTACCTCTTTTTTGCTTGTTCTTTCATCCGTCTCCTGGGAAATATTTAAAGAGCCAAATTTCTAAGTCGCTACCTCGAGGGGTCTCAGCGTGGAACACCTATTGGTTGTCTTTTTCTATAACGACAACTCACATTTCTCCACTTATTTATTTATTGATGGGCATGCTGTAAGCATGTGGAATGAGGGATTATAACAGGACCATTGAGGAAAGAATTTGAGGGATAATAACAGAGGCATTGAAGAAAGAATTGAGAACAAACAGTAAGAAGGTCTTGTACACACGAAACTTAAGAAGGGGGTGTTCAAGGCGTGAAAAATGTTTTTAAAAATAGTGCGTCATGCTCCGTGGTCCCTCCACGCCAATTAGCACTTCGCGTATATTGACATATCTTCTCGCTGTGTGTAAAGAAGTGCTTGAAATTCCGTACCTGCCGGAGGACTTCACTTCTTAGTGAATCGTTAGAAGACTTTTTTCCACCCTTCCCATTTTCTCTTTTATTACACAGTTCCTAATACATATGGTTACGGTAGACTGAAATTTTGTAATGCAGTTTCCATAAAGTGAATTGTTGTAAGGGCATTGATGAATAAATCCATTGCTACCTTTGAAGTGATGGCTGAGTTACTTAGTATAGGCGGGAAGTGGATAAGTTTAGGTTTCGCGTAGGTTGACCTTTTTTTCTTTTGACCATCACTTGGTAGAAGCTATTACTGAGTAATAATTACCTGTTTTTCAGCTGACTGTTACGGAACGGGCTCTACGATTGATCGATGAAAACTTTGGGCTTGACTACTATATATTGCGTACTCCTGAAATTGATCTCGCATCGAAGTTAGGAAACAGGCTGGTATCCATGATGCCATTGAAGGGGGTGTTATGATAAGTATACAATTCTAATCTCAGGTTGAAACGAGAAATGCTTTTAACCCTTGCAAAAGAGACATATTATCCGGAGGATGAGGAACGTCACAACTATATTAAAGAGAAGTAAGTTAATTTCTTTGAAGTGTTGACACGTTTGAAGCATCTACGCCTATGGTATAGGTATAAGGAATTTGTTATTCCTGCCGAAGAAGCAGACTGGGTTGGATTGGATCTGAATGAAGCGGCCCGCAAACAGCAGGAAATCGAAGAGTCACAAGTACCCGAGCCTTTGAAGTACAAGTGAGTCGTGGTTGAGTTCATTTCTGTGGAAGCTTATTTTCCCTTGTTTTTTGTTGGTTTTTTCTCTGGTGCAGGGTATCCGGATAGTTTTTGCTGTCAGCCCTTTCTTCTGGGTATCCCCAGGGTGTTCCCAAATAAAAGATAAAATCACGAGATTAGGTTCATAATGAGTAGAGGGTGTCATGAATGAGAATCTGCGTTTTTACACCAAGTAGAGAGTATTGTCTAGTTGTTGTGTAGAACTGGTAATGGCTGTATGCTGGCAGGGTTTTTTTAATGGATTTCGTAACGGTGTCTAACTTTTGTGATACTTTTTTGAATGTTCAACTACAAGAGCAGTACACACCTACTCTCACAAGCTTACGCTCACATCGTTTCTGTAGACCATCCTTACTTCGTGTCCCCCAGAATTTTGCTGTAGAAGTCTGTCCTCTTTTTTTTCCTCCTTCCTTGTTGGATTGCTTCTTTTTTCGAAATGTTTTTACTGCAATTAGATTTTGGCGGTACGGTGAGGAGTTCTCTTCTTTACAGTGCCATAAAAATTTCTTTTCACTCTTTCCCCCGATCCCTTTCTCAAACGTTCTAAGGTGGGGAATGGGAGACGGGTACTTTGTATCTTGCAACACCTCGAAATTTTTGAAATTAGGAATTTCGTGAAATTCTCACAGATGATATTACCTTTGAATAAATTGAAACTAAATTCCAAAAGGCGAATCAACTGATAATGGTAAGTCCGTAGTGCATCAGTACAGATACGTAGTAATTTTTGCTCGTTAATATGAATGTTTCAGATTTGAAAGGGAGTTGATAGCTCGGTTACGAGCTGGTAAAGATTTGATCGCCAATGAAGAAGAGTTTGCACCGAAGACTGAAGAAAGTAAATTTGGTGAACGTCTTCTCGGAAAGTACCTCAATCCAGTTGCTAGGCGATTTAGACGGTAGAATACTGTGTTTTGATAGTAACCGTTAGTTCCCTCCGAATTCTTGACTTTTGGAGACTTTTATAATCAAACTAGATTTTCTAGTTCCGGAACGAAACGGTATATTCAATATTAGTGCCTACCTTGATAGTTTTGTAAATATGTATGGTATTGGCTGTTAGGTAGAATCGATAGATAGGAGTATTTTTTTTGTTTTTTGCTTTGTTCCTGAATTATTGTTGATTGTTTAAAGTGTTCAATATATGTTGTTGCAATACTTGATCTGATTGCTCGAAAATGTATAATCTTTTGAATATCGCCGTTTTAACCGAGATTTAATTACAACTTGATTAACTACCAAATTCTAATAAACAGTAGTGTGATCGCGTCCCACTCCACGTTGATGCTGTTGCGAAGAGGCATCATTATTGAACGTTACGCGAGTATGGCTGTAAGGCAAGTTGCAACTGGTAATCAGCATTTTGCTGTACGAGCAGGGCTGAGTAAGAATCCTGAGAAGGTAAGTGATATTAGTCAAGCCAGTAGATCCAGTATTTGGTTTGAGAACGTTGCCGTTCCATCGAAAATTTGGCAGGGATGAGGGTTTTTTTTGGGAATGGTCCTGGTCGGGTTTTTGTGCCATCTTTGCCTGCTTCACACCTGCCCCTTCTCCCTCCCCCTTCCCGGCTAGTAGAAAATATGTGCAAGGTAGATTTTGGGTAAATTATGAGGCTACTTGTTATTGGCTAGGTAGATTCTCCAAACCTTGAAGATTCGATGTTGAATTGATTCGCTCATAGCCGCTTAACTTTGTTTTTGGAAGCTGCCTATCCGAAGCCAAAGTAAGCATGATGGACCTTGTGTTCATCATACAGCGTGAACCCTTCACAGATTGAGCCCCACAGTAATCGACATTGATTATCCCGGGATCTTGGCAATGAGGTTTAGAACATTCGGAAGGCCTAGGCCGCCACGAAATACTGCGGAATATTGTTCAAGCCCTTTTTTTCTTCCGTGAGGACGAGTTCATCTCCAGTATGTTAGAGTACCTTCTTGGAAAAGGGAACTCTCCCAAATTCCGGTCTTCTGGTTACGTAGAAAGTTTTTTTTGATACGATATACCATATTAAGATTCCGGACTCACAATATTCACATATATATTCGCTTCAGTATTTGATGCCAGGCTTCGTAGATTACTCATTGCTTTATCAAGTGTCAGCACTTGGTAGTTCTGGTCTACTTTTGTTCGTTCATGACATCATATTCTGCTTCCTTCTGAAGATAACCGATAATTTCCTTGTCGGCTAAGTGTTTGCTCGGCTTGAGGTTGAGGATGAAGTCCTTTGTAGTGGCCCACCGGTGTACAAGTTAGGGTTTTTATCCTTCCGGGCGAGTCTACTACCATTTAAACGACCCTACCGGAGTGGAAGGCTTAGTTGGCCTGAGCGAGTGTCGATTCGGGATTTGAACCCAGACCGTGAGTGTGTGCACTATACCACTTTCGACGCTGAGCTTAATAAGTCGCAACTGAAGGGCTGAACTTCTTGCAATTTGCCGCCACTATGAGCTTGTCTATCGCTCAGTATACTCGCTCTTTTGAGTTATGAGTCGGTAGCGGTTGATTGATGTTGCCTGGCTGCCTGGCTGCCTTACAAAAGTAAGATTATCTACCCTGGGCACTTATCTTTCCCAGTACTTAGCTGCTTTTCTTGTGATTTAGTAGGAAAAGTTGTGTAGTATGACTGTCCTTGTCCCGACCTAGTTGAGTTTTTTGAACTTGACTGTGCGTGAGCGTTGATGATGAGTGGGTTGAGTCAGAAAGAAAAGGGCAGTGAAGACTGGTAAATAAGGGTAGGTAAGTAGTACTGCCATTGATGTTTTGGTGCAAGACTGTTGCAAGAAGGAGAGCTCTCGTTCGTTTCTTAGTAATCTTGTAATAGTCCTTTAACCTTAGCCCTCGAGCGTAACAAGTTAATGGCAAGACTACTAGAACTGTGGACAACTTTTCAGACGCTGTTCGTAGACGGTAACAATGTCGTGTCGTATGGTGATTTTCAAAAGTGGACTGGAAGATATGCCAATGTCCTGAATGGCAAGTATGGCATAGCAGTATGTCTTTTACTTTTTGCCTGAATGATACCGTAAATTTGAAATCATTATAGGAAGTCGATGTTGGCAAAAAAAAGGTTCGTGTTACTATTTTTTGTGCTATTCAGAAAGGTGATCGCGTGCTATGTCGAACAAGCAAAACCCTGGACGCGGTGGCGTTGTATATGGCATGTCTACAGTTAGGAGCAATCTACATACCAGTTAATCCCGAATATACTCGATCGGAAACTGAGCACTTTGTGAAGGTGTGTTGAACATGTTCGCTCATTCATTTAATTTACAAACTTATGGGGAGCCCTCACGGAATAATACCTCTTAGGGAGGGGCCCTGGTTGAATGAACATTTAACAAAGGTGAGAAGGGACCTTCTCGGTGCTTTTAAAAGCTGTGGGTCTTGAGAGATTTTCTCTGACTCTTAATAAGGAGCGATTCCTTTTGTCAGTTCCGAGTTATTTTTTTCTTCTAAACATTCGAAAGGTGCCAGCCAATATTTAGTTCTCTGGTTGTTGCCCTCTACTTGTTATACAACTAGTTAATGTGTTTGGCAACTACTTAAATTAGTTACCTCAGTTTTCATTGATGATGTATGTCATTCAGGATGCAACTCCGAAGCTCATGGTGACGTGTAAAAACTTAAAAGATTCGGTGTTTCGAGAGAGCATAGCAAATGTTTTGGATGAAAATTCGCTGTCAGAGGAAGCTAGAGAAGCTGAAGCCATGCTGGATATCGAGAATGTTGTCAGCAGTGATGTGGCTTGTGTGTGTTACACCTCCGGTACAACAGGTGTAGTATTTTTCCCGTAAATATGGTTCATTCATATAAATATGGTGCCTTGCGCGTCCGCAGCGTACTCATTGCCTCCGCCCACTCAGCGATACTATCTCGCGAAATCGTTATGAGGCTTAAAACGATCAGATTTTACTTTTTAATGCCCTTATATTTATCTATATAATGCTTTTTGAGTCTATGCAGTCGATTTTGTTTTGTGACTGGGAAGATTCTACAATTTACTGGGCACGATATTGGAACCCATAAAAAACTGGGTGGACTTCATAACAATACACGGCTCTGGTAGAAGCCATTGCCTTGAAATTTACCATGCCCTTCTAGCGAATTCAAAACATTTCGAGAACTTACTTGTTCATGAAAACTCTTATGTATGTGTTTTCTCCTGGACGAATTTGAAGTATTCACATTTTAAGGTCTTCCTAAGGGTGCCATGCTGACTCATGGGTCATTGTCGTCAAACGCAGAAGCTCTAGTTGACGCATGGAGGTTCACGGAAAATGACAGGTACGGTATTTGTACCCATCTGCGTTTCACTTCGTTGAGATCAGTGTATGTGATGAATAGGCATATATCAATGGCTGTGGGGATGGGATGGCAATATGGAGATAAAGCTGACATTCCCAGCCCACTACTTATTCGTGGATTGTTGTAATCGTAAGCCACTGGGCGCGACATTCTACCCATAAGAAGGGCGCTGAGTATGCCCAGCACTGCTTTAGGTTTTTATTAGTACAACTGATTCAGCGTTCTGCGGATGCATGTAGTCAAATTGTTCATAAACATTGGACAGAAACCAGGGTAGATAGAAACTCGTAAACTTGTAAATATTAGAGTCAGGTAAAGTAGCATCAAAAAGGCAGAGGAGGTCAAATAAGCATCGAGTTAGCCGCTCCGCAACCGAAATCTTTCAATTCCCAGTATTCTGAGCTGCTGACCGTAGTAATCCGGCTTCTTTTACTTCAAGCATTTTGTTCGTTGAGTAAGTGAGTGTCTTTACAGTTTACTTCATATGCTACCATTCTACCATGTTCATGGGATGTTTATTTCGTTAAACTGTTCACTGTTTTCTCATTCGACTGTGATCTGGAGAGATCGATTCTCACTTGAAGATTGCATGAAATGGTTGCCATCAGCGACAGTGATGATGGGAGTACCAACATACTACAGGTAGTTCATTGATTCTATTAGCTTAACTCGTTTCTATTTTTCTTTCACCGACACTTTTCCACAGGGTGAACGAACAAAGTGACACTAAACACTTTATTTATTCACACTCTATGCCATAAGTTGAACCTTGGATAAGCTGAGCTCCTGAGCAAGAGCCAAAATTATCCCTGTTACTCATTCTTCGTGCACGTTTGTTACCTTTTCATCACAGCAAAAAATAGGGGAAGTTAGTGTTTTGCGAGCTGTAATTGATCCCACTGTCGTATGGCCGGCATTCCAGGCTTTAGACTACTGAGCCATCCCAACCATTCGCTCGGGTGGCAACCCTTAGTGAGATTTCCAAGGTGGTAGTGGGAAGTCCAAGTTTGGGCAATCATATAGCGAAGTGAAACTATTCGATAATTTCTTGATCTTCGCATAGGTCTGGGCTCGCGTTTTCGCGGATTGATGATCCTCCTTTAACTTAATTCACCGCTTTAAAATATAAAGTATTAAGTGATTACTAATTCATTTTGGGGTCACCTATGAATACCGTTCTTCGTTTAGTCGCCTTCTGTCGGCTCCAGGCTTCAGTGGCGATGTTTCGCAGAAGATACGACTTTTCGTTAGCGGTAGTGCACCGTTGTCGATACCTGTATGGGAGGAGTTTAAATCCAGAACAGGACATGCCATTTTGGAACGTTATGGCATGACTGAAGGTAGTCATTTATGTTATGAGGGGCCCTGACTTGAGTTATAGTTAGCGCTACATGATCGCTATTACTTGTACTTTTTGGCCCAAAAAGTAGAGAGCAAGGCTTCTTTGCAAAGAAAAAACTTGCACTTTTTCATTTTTAGTAACTAGTTTTCATTTTTATTTCTTCCATTTTACATTTCATCGTGGAAGTTCATTTGGAACTTATCATTCTTTACAGTGAACGCTGTCATTATATTTATTGGAGGTTCTTTTTGGAAAGAATGTCAATTAAGTGATAGCTGTGACCGAAACGAATTCCAGCTATTGTATTTGCAAAGCACTGTTTCTGTCATTCAAGACCGACAATTCTAAACTAGTTTTATTGAAATTGAATAATGTGTTCTACAAGTTTTTATTTTGCAAGATGCTGGCATGTGAAAATGATCGTGCGAAGTTCAAAATTCACGTTCATGTGGGAATTTGGTCACTAATCCAGTAAGCTAGTGCAAAGTGATAATAAAGGATTCGGGAGTTGGAATAAAGCGTGCATAGGATCCTTCAAATGCTGCTCCACAGCCAAGTTGGGGTGGCCAGAATTTATCTTGTAAGGGATTATATGTCGAACACGGTGAGACAGATGGGCCAGTCGCGAAATTTTTGAGAGATATTTTTCAAACTACCTGTAACCTATTGTGAAGTAATCATGGTTGTTGTGACAAATCAGGAAGTTTTGTTGGGAAATATTGAGCGATTGATATTCTGACTCGCTTAGGGGCATTTTCTGGAAAACTGAATGAGTTCCCGCTTGTTTTGGATACTATTTTACAAAGTTCTTAAGGCTGTCTATGTTTGAAGCCGTTGCTGCGCTTATGGGTTTGCCTTTATTATGGAAGCTTGGTCATTCTCGCACGATCAACTCAGATATTGTAAAGAGAAACTCAGAAGTCCTTTTTGAAAATGCGTATAACTGACGGACTAACTACGCTGGGGTATGACCTGTACCACCCATTGTTCATACCTTTCGTAGGGTCTTCCCTGAAATTTAATGTCCAGGCCTCGAGCTAACTCACTATATCAATTAACAGCTTACTCGTTAAAGATGTAAGTGTTGGTGTGATAGGTGTGATACTGATGACTAAAAAATTCAACGGAGGGTTTTGGTTTAGTTGGGAAGCGCGCTGACCAGAAACTCCAGTACGGGTTCGAATCCTGCCCAGAATGAGGCGCAGCGAGGAAGCAGCTGCTAACGTGAATAATTTCTAGAAATTTATGCCACCCAAAAGCCACTTAAATGATATTTTCCTACCACTTACTCTTTTTCATTAAGCCCAAGTCATCTGCTCACATCCATACAACGATCGTCGACCTGGAAGTGTTGGAAAGCCAGTAGGAGACACCAAGGTCTGATTGATTCATTACCTGATTACTAGCTATTTCTGATTTCTTATAGTGAAAGTGAGTTTTATTTTTCAAGCTCCGAATAAATAAAAATGGTGGAGTCGAGATCAAGGGCTCATCGCTCTTCGCTGGTTATTGGAAAAACCCGACGAAGACTGCACAGGAATTCACCGATGATAAGTACTTTATTACTGGTGATCTCGGTGCTGTCGACGACGATGGTAAGCTTTTCGTTGTTCTGAGTAATGGACTTCGCTGTAAAGAAATGTAGGTCCTACGCTTACAGTCGAAGTTCTGTAGCAAGTGCTTACCTGTAGAATTCTAAGCACGATAGGTGTATCAAGGTACGGGAGGAAGTGGCCCATGGTCCCTGAAGATAGTAAATGCGCTAACTGCAAATTTGTGGTGCAGTGAGCTCGCTGCAAGGCCCTCATTGGATGGTTATCGAACTGTAAGATGGCCCAACCAATGAGGGAAGTGCTATGCTCACTGTTAACTCAGTGTGCATTCTGCACCTCTAATGTGTTTAAGGAACATTGAGGGGCAGGGGTAGGGTTATTGATAATTGGCAAACATTAAGGGCATTCACAGTGCCTTCAGCTTGCTCAGTTATCAGCCTTCGACTTGAATACGCTAGATAAGGCGGTTTTTATCCAGCATTACTTTTTGTGGCCTTACCAGTGTCCATTAGTGCACCTAAATGCAAGTGCAGAATCAACCTGTCAGATTGATGACTTTGAAAATTCACTTTTCAGAGGTTATATGTTTTACAGTTATAATTTTTGAAGTCTGAAACTACTCTAAGTTCCAGTCTGAACAAATCCTGAGGTCTGAAGTGAAATTCATAAGTCGTTCAGCCCTTGAAAAAGTCAAAATCCAATAATCCGATTGGCTACATATTGCTGCGCCACGCATCAGACCTCCATAAAATATTTTAAGGAGATGAGCAGTGTTCACTGATAGACCATCTTTTTTTCAACCATGCAAATGCGTTATCAATCTGCTGTCAATCATTCAAAAAAAAATAATTAGATTGGTTGGCTTCACGGTTTTTGCCCATCAGAGTTTTTGTAGACTTTGGTAAAAATTTATAGATAACTTTATAGATAACTGTAAGAGTAACCAATGAAAATAGGGTGGTTCAGGTTTTCTTCACATACTAGGTCGTGGTAAAGACCTTATCATCACTGGCGGCTATAACGTTTATGCAAAGGAAATCGAGGATTGTATCGATAGGTTCCCGGATGTCGGCGAATCGGCAATTATTGGTGCATATTTTCCATTATTACTTCTATTCCTTGTGTTTATCGTAAAAGACCCAGCTATTCCAGGCGTACCTCATAGGGATCTCGGTGAAGTAGTGGTTGCTGTTGTCAAAGTAAATAGCACAAAGCCATTCAATGAAGAGGAAAAGGAACGAGAAATCATTACTGCATTGAAGGATGCGTTTGTCAAGTACAAGGTACTCTAAATAGTCTTATAATTTTCGAATATACTTTGAATAACTATCGTGTTAGGGCGGAAGTGCTATAGCGGCAAGTTGCGCACCAACACACATGCGTGGTCGAGGTTTCGAATCCCGGATCGATTTCCGCCTGTGTCAACCGCCTCTTGTCCCTCCGGGGTCGGTTAATTGGTACCAGACTCGTATAGGAGGATAAAAGCACTGGCTGTACATCGGCTGGCCACCGTAAGTCATCGTATAGGCCACGGTCGCTTTCAAATCGCCACTACGATTCTGAACGGAAGTGGAATGCGGGGCGCATCTCACGGGTTTGATCAACGTCAAAAGGCTGTGTCCTTTTATCCTTCAATCATCATGATGTTATCTGCTTTACACAAAATTTAAGCGGGGGACTAAATTATCATTCTATATACTTTTACTTGTAATTTGCTTGTTGAGTTTGTAGAAGTTGATGAAGGGTCCTGCTGGCGTAGTGGATGAGCACGAGGTCTAGAAATTGAACATACATCTTGTTTGAGATCCAGCGGACTGGGGTCCACAACATATTCTTTCATGACTGTATGTCCCGTTTCAGAGAGAGTCCTTAGTTTCTGTTACTTCCAAGGACGCAAAGGTTACAATCTTTTGACGTCAGTCAACTGCGATTGTGGTATGCGCCCGCGCTTTCGTCTTCCATTCAGAATCGTAGTGGCAATGTGAAGCGTACCTGGCTTATACAATATTTTGCGGTGGTCCGGCAATGTACAAGTCAATGCTTTTATACTCGAAGACCGTCTAGTAACAGTTGAGCAACACCGAAAGATGAAAGGCTCTGATGGTATGGGTAGATATTGTCCCGCAAGATTTGATCCCTGATCTTACCTGTGATAGTGTAGCACCACATACCACCATCATCACCTCCGCCCACCTTTGAACTGTATCCAACAAATTCTGCCTAAGTTCGCAGCCTCTCTGTGTTTCCGGTGGGTGTTTCCAGTGTCGATATCGGGTTTGAGCTTGTTGTATGTCATCCTTTTTGTGAAAGTCTTACAGAAAGTGGAGGTGCGCACTTATCCTAGGGATTATGCCACCCACCAGCCTGTCGTTTTGATCAATCAGTAGAATCATGAATGAAGTTGGCTTTTACCATAGCGCCAAACGTCAGCATCCCATCGCTGCTGTACAGTAGAGGACCGGATTCTTCCATTTTCGCTCATTCTTTTTGTCTGGCCATTACGATAATTCAGAACTGAAAACCCTAGTATATTTCCATTTATTTTACTTGCAGTCGTTATTTTCTGTAGAAACTTTCATTGTCGGTGTAGGGTACTGCAAAAAAATTGGAGAAAATTCATTTTAAATGTTCCTTAGAGAGGTTTACCTCAAACAGCATTGTAATTTAACAAGTATGGTCGAACTGGATCACGTAAATGGGTTCCCTCGGCTCTCGGGACCCGCTCATACTTGTTATCTATTTTTTGGACCCACATTACGTCTCTCCAACTTGTTACTCTCACCCTTTTAAATGTTTGAAGAATCAGAATTCAGGGTTCAGGAAGTCGGGAGGAAGTGTACAAGGAGGGACTCTGTCGCAAGGGGTTTTCATGTCATGTTCTTTCAACCGGTGAAAAATAAATAAAAATAATTGAATAATGAAAAAATTCGACAATTAATAAAGATTAAAGTAAAATAGAAATTTCACCGATCGATATGGTCAATCACTTTGTTTTTTTTTTTCAAATTGGGTACCAGGATTGGAATGGGCTAATTCTTTTATATCGGAGATCATCGATGAAACAAGGCCTACTGACTTTTAGGAGTTGTATTTGCATAGCTGCCATGTTATCCTGTTTGCCTTAATCGACGATCTTTGTTTCTGTGATTTTAACTTCAGAGTGGCGTAAAAAACTAAATAAGCATGGATTTATATTTTTAAAAACAAGTCGATCGATTCTTTTGGGATTTCGAAGAAATGTGATAACTATTGTGGGCAATTTTTGGTACCTACCCTGAATATTTTTCTTGTCCCTGCCATAGTATTTCTCCTGGGTCCACTCTACGAACTACTTTTACTCTGGTATTTTTTTCAAGTTCTATATTTTTTCTCTTCTAGTGATTCTTTTTATTCATCAGTCTCTTATTGTCTATCTTCATCATGTTTAATGTATATCTGCTTGATGTTTCTGTGCCATCTCGATTGTCTGTTTGCTCATCTGCATGCTTACATGTTTGAGCAACTGGCTGTATGTCTGAATGTTTATCCATATGTTTATTTATTTATCCTTCTGATCTATGTATGTATGTATCTATCTATCCATTTATTTATTTATTTATTTATTTACTTATTTATCTATATCTACCAATTTATCACCTCCAGATCTATAAATCTGTGTCTCTGTCTGTCTGTCTGTCTGTCTGTCTGTCTGTCTATCGGTCTGTCTGTCTGTCTCGCTGTCTGTATATACCTGTGTCTGTCTGTCTGTCTGTCTGTCTGTCTGTCTGTCTGTCTGTCTGTCTGTCTGTTTGTCTGTCTGTCTCTATGCTGTCTCTCTTAATCTTTTTGCCTGACTATTTCACCGTGTCTGCCAACCACTTCTATTTTTTGACGATTTGCCCTTCTGTTCGTCCGTCCATCTGTCTGGAAGCCAGTCAATCTTTCTGTTTCATCGCCTACCCACCTTTTTTCTAACTTATCTCTCTGCCCATCCCTCTATTCGCCTGCGTGTCCATTTCCCTGTCTATCTGTCTGACTGTCTGTCTCTCTGTTTATCTGACTGTCTAGCTGCCTGTCATCCGTCGATGTAACCACCTTTCAGTTCAACTATTTCTTTATTTGCTTGCCTATCTATTCGCCTACCTAACGGCTTTTTTCAATTTTTCTTTTTTGTTAATTACTACCCAATCACATCTTCATACCTGCGATACAATCTGCATCCGATTGTCATTTTTTTACTGGTAACATAAGGTTGACAGTGATTGTCATCGTGGTGATTGGATGACATTCAGGTGCCGAGACGAGTCGTCTTTGTCCCAGCGTTGCCAAGGAATTCTATGGCGAAAGTACAGAAGAAGGAGCTTCGTGAACGATACAAGCATATTTGTGATGAGCATTAACTACTTTGTAGCTACTAAACTACTTCAGAAAATCGCCCGGTTTATCTTACCCTACTTGTCAGCTCTTCGGTGTACCCTTGTGATGTATTCTATAGTATTATTTACATATAGGTGATGTTTAATTTCAGTATGCGCTCATAATTTTGCTCAATTTTTTTTCAGGGTAGGCATATATTATAATTTATAGACATGAATTGTATTATTAAAAGTATTAATATAAATAATCTAATAATTTTGTAATTAGTTGTTGCATTCGTTATGAAGAAGTAAGATTGTTGATTGATGATGTAGAACAGGTTTTGAAACCCCAAAAAAACCTCTTACACCGTTGTGGCATGAGATGTGACACGATTGACGTCGGTCGGTCGTTGAACCGCCTACTACTGCTTTTACTCTAACAATTGACGATTGTGACGACATCTACTTACTAGTACAGGTCCAAGACTTGACTAGTAAAATACCGTTTTGATTTCTTTTTCTAGTTTTTCTATATTTCTCCTGTCAGGTCTGCAGGAACCATTACCCTATGGGCTCATGCTGTGTATTTCTCGCTCTCACTCTTCCCATGTGGTGCCATGCCACTTTCTTCTTGTTATAACTCGTAATTTACTGTAACAATCGAATGACCAATGCTTGAACATTAAGTATCATTGGATATGCTAAAAATTTACACCCCCGCCGGAAAGAGTTCATCCATCCACCACAGAGACGCTGCAAGCCAACTGACTGCTGGCTAATCTTCTTGTAAGCTCTAGAAAAACCCGATCATGTGAATATGCTCCATGGGTATTACACTCATCCTCGAATTCACTTTGAATGAGAAAAACACGAGAAATTCGGTGTCAATTGACAAAATTGATTGTTTTGCTTTGTCCCGAAAGTCGATTTTATAGTACTAGTAAGGAGTAACTTGTTCGGGTCTCTTCTTAGATTAGCATAGTCAATTCATGGTGCATCACTGCCAGGAATGATTGAGACATGTGCCTGGGAGGACGGGCAGAGAGCGGAGCGTGCTCAGCTGTTACTTGAAGTGATGGGTCTGTAAGGGCATGAAAGCAGATACGGATTTGTACTTGCTAAAGTGCTCTACGGGTGGAGGGGGTGTAGTGGCAAGTGGGATACTATGACACACGCCGGGTCACGAGTTCGAATCCAGGATCGATATCCGTCTAAGCCAACTTCCATCCAATCGGCTAACTGGTGCTGGACTCATCTGGGAGGATAAATGCACTGACTTGTACATCGGCTGGCCACCGCAGGTCATTGTATAGGCCACATACGCCTTCAATGTACCACTACGATTTTGAATGGGAGTTGAGTGCGGGGCGCATCCCTCAGACAGGTTGGCTAGCGCCAAGGACTCTACCCTTACTCATTCGACTACTTTACTACTGCTTGAAAGTAATGCTTCAAGAATACCATGATTCAAGCGTTATCCCGATAGTTAAGCGCTCAATAATCTTTGTTATCGCAGTAAGTCTATTTACAGTTCCATTTCTTAGCGTGAACGTGCGTAGATCGTTTTTGTTATGAGAATTTTGGGCCTTTGTCATCAGATGATTCACAGGCTTAATTTGAATTCCATTTCAAAGACGTCAGCACAAAAAAATGTGTAATGAAACATTAGGCACTAGTCAGTCACCAATCGATATACGCCATGTATCTGTATTTCGTGATTAATCGCTGAAGCATTCCGTTCACGTCAAACTGAAAAGTTCTCGCAATCAGCGAAAAATCAAAAAAATGAAAGCAATTAGGAAATGATATTTCCGGGCCAAAAACATTTGGGAAAATTAGCACCGGCTGCCTGTAGAATTTTGCTGATGTGACGTTCCGATTTCCGGTTTCAAGGTAGGGAATTTTGCACAACAGTCCCAGAAATTGATCACTGCTTTTTCAATGATAGCTACGTCAATGTTCCACAAATGCTTCCTAATTCGTGGTAGTCAAAGTAACGTTGTGAAATAGATTCATCAAAAGTTTTTCTGTTTCAAAAGGAAGGTGTCTTAGTGTCAAGCGGCGCCGCTATCCCTCTTATGTTTCCGTGATCGAACCCCGTAGCGAACTCATCAAAAGCCATCAACCCGCCAGCCCTTTTCACCATTTTCAAGCTCTCGGAAGTCCATCTGCGCTTCGGTAATCATTGTATGGGGCAAACAAGCATGCAAACGTCACTACAGTCCCTGAAGTGACTTGAGCGCATGGCCTATCCTGATTAGCGCGTGCAGCTTTATTCTTACAGGACGGAATTTATAAACAGGAAACTGGAGGAAGTGGAAGAAGTTCAGTTACGACTTTTACGGTACTGTTATCATGGAATAGTTCTAAGAGTAGCAGTAGAGGGCTGAATGAGCGCAATCAGAGTTGATCTGCAAATTCAATAACTACTGTGGCCGCGAAAAAACCTCCAGGTTTTTATTGATCGCCACGCCCACTTCTCCTGGTTCTTCACAGTTTTGTTCACTTTCTAAACCTTTCATCAAAGCCTTATTCTCATTACAATCTCCGAGAAAGTCGGTCAAACTTTCATTTTTTATTTTTTATTTTTTTCTTTTAAATAGATGAGCCATGAAGGTAACTTTCTTTATCATTCGTCCTCAACTTTTTAGTAGCCAATGTTATTTCTAAACGCTCGTCAGATAGTAATCAACAACTCTACATTGTTTCTGCAGAATGAACTTCACCTCGTAACTACATAACTTACTGTATCAGTTTGTTTACTGTGTCAAAATGGTATTGTGTCGTACAGGCGGTGGCGTCTTTCTCGTTCCGCCATATCGGTCAGTTTACAACCCTGTCGACACTATCACCACTATAATTACTGCATTGTCATGTAATCGATCGATGTATTTGTAATCATTGTTAATTGTACTGTGTAGTTACGTTTGTCAATCAGAGGGAACTGCTTGATCTGATTGACAGTAGCTGTAGCAGTACAGCCGAGCAAGCCCCTCATATCAGGTGGCCATGTGGTCGATAACGCGATCAGGGCTCGGACTTTGGACTTTGTCGTCCCAACAAACCTCCTCTAACCCCCCTTCTCAGCCGTTTGTTTCTTCCGCTATCACAGGAACCCTCTTTGAAGACATTACTATCGTAAGGACGTTTGGACTGCCTTTTTTATGAACTCTATGGCTTCGGTGGCATTCTGTCTTTGTCACTGCACCCTTTTGAGTAGCGCTGTCTCTCGGAACTGGAGTAACATATTTATTATATGTTTTTGAAAGTTTTGAAAGGATATTATAAAAATTACTCTTATTACTGGAGACTAAGAAACTTATTTGAAGCGTAACTTAGTTTTTTGATAAATTTCAGTAAATAAAATAACAAACTCGAAAAAACGTCTGGATGGAAGCGAGCTGTGGCATGGCGTAATCGTAGGATAACTAATAACATGAGTTTTTGGGGAACTGGTAAGTAAAGCAAATCGTAATTCTAGTGAATGGAGAAGCACTCGTCAACGATGATTGATAAGTGTCAACTTCGAAATTTAACAGACTTCGTAGCCTGAGGAGAAATCGAATTTCTTCTCGAATTGTCTCCACCCAAACCCCGCCCATCCGCAGGCCACGCCCTTTGGCAAGCAAGAAATTTTAGGTACCTTTCATGCGATAGCGATGACACGGTTCGACGATTAGATGAGAGAGTACATGTGTAAAAGGCTAACTTGGAAGGGGGGGGGGGCAAAGGACGACCTTCGAAAAACTCTCTGAATCATATTTTTCAGCTCAAATTTGAACTTTCATTACTTTTTTTCAATAGTAATGTCACACTCGCCAATGCTACGTGTACTTTACACATAAACCACAACATTTAAACATGGTCCATCCTATGCGTTCAAATGATTTGTTACGTGCACGGTGATGCCGAGGCAGATTTTGAGTTGTTTTTTGTAGGTTCCATCATAGTGAATAAAGTCCAAGAAAGTGGCTAAATAAGCCCGAAGGTGTTGAGTTATAGGCGGAATATTTTCTCTTTTCGGGCGTTCCTTTTAGGACTGAATCATCTGGTAACTGGGGTCAAAAATGAGCGACTTGTTACGAATGGCTTTTCTATTACTCAAAAAAGCATTTATGACTGCACTCAATCCAACTAAACTGTTTCTTGTCTTTACACGGTCTCCACGATCACTTAGACCACCTATGAAAATTTCTCTCCTATAAATTCATTATTCATGAATACCAGTTTAGTCGCATAGGTGTTTATGTCTCCATTGCAATTGGTTGATTCATTTTTGGTCTCAGCCTCTGATTGGTCGTTTTTATCAGCTCCCAAGGCACACAATTGGTCAATTACAGACAGGTATTTTTGAGGTCGCTATGAGATCAGCTTGCAGTTTAGAAGCTGCGACGAAATCTATCTTATCTATTGACTTGGATCATCAACTGCAGCGTGTGTGTACTTGTCGATACGCCAGCCGATCTGTGTGTATGTGTGTGTATGTGCTGTCTCATACACTACGAACGTCTGTTTTCCATGAGAAAAGGTCAGATGTGATTTTACAGCATGAAAGTGTCGAGCAGCTCGCGCACACAAATCGTTGCCGTCGAGAAAAAAAAAGCGTCCCATGAGAGAGTGTGTCACTCGATCTCACAACAACACACTCTCACCTGTGTTCTAAAAATTGCCGATGTTCCGAATTCCAGAAATTTCTTCACAACCTTGCTGTTTTCACCATTGTCCACTGACGGATAATTTTGTCGTCGACGTCGTCGTCGTTGTCGTCGTGTGGTATTTTTTCGGAGCCCAAATGATGTATAGAGCAGGCGATGATGAATCAAGCAAACGTGTTGAACCACGACGTCCTGCTGCCTCCTGTTAAAGGTGCTCACAGGAGCCTTCTGGCCTGCGACGACGACGACGACGTCGGTTGTCGTCGTCGGCGTCATCGTACGACCAATGATCTAACACCAATTTTCAGAATCCATTTTTTTGTTTCTAATGATCAGTTGCGATCGGCTCGTTGACATGTTTGTTCAGGTTGATCATGTTTCCGCTAGTTGTTGCATGTGATACAACAATCCCGGGATTCCCTGGACAGCCCCTTTCCTGAGTTTCTCTCCCTCACTCTCATCTCTTTACTGTTTTTCTAGAAATATTCGTTTTTGCAACTTTCGTGAATTCTTTTGGATTGTACTGTCAATGTGTTTTGCTATAAGGGCCTAGCTGGTTATCCACGCCTACTTCAGTAATCCTCCTTGTTTTGTAGCTGTTCTTGGTCCATCTAGAATGCCCTTTAAGAGAGCTTGATACCTGTGAGGATGAAGCACAAGTCTATAGTAGATTCATTCTTGTACCTTTCACTTGGTCAAAATGAGGAGTCTATTGAGGCGACCCCCTTCAAACTCTCAGTACGACCGGAATTAAACAGCTAAAGCAGTAAAATACTGGACATTGACCAGTTTCCTTAGAGTTAGTATCCGAGGTTTTCACACTTTCTCCTCGACTTTTGGCTAAGAGGGCTGAAACACAAATGCCCGTAGGACGACAAGTGTATTCAGTTTAAACAACACGTTGCCGCCGATGATCCTAGTCAATAAATAAGATGTATTTTGACGCATTTTTTAATTGGAAGCCATCCGGAGCACCGGACTGGAGCATCTTATGGCCGTCCTCAAAGTACCTGGCTGTCTGCAATTGACCAATAACATGCCATGGAAGCTGATAAAAACGACCAATCAGAGGCCGAGATCAAAAATGAACCAACCAATTGCAATGGATGCATAAGCACTTATGCGGCTGAACTGGTATCCGTGAACAGTGAGTTCATGTGAGAGAAATTTTCATAAACACGTACCTTGCACTGATTATAAATAATAGATCCATAGAGAAAACCAGGAATCGAATGTCAGGGCTATCAGGACTTTTGAAATTGAAGGTGGAGGGGGGGGGGGCTCAAGCAGATCTGGAACGCGTAAGCCACTAAACACAAATGAAAGGACGGAATGTGGAAGGCCAGTAGTCTTAGAATATTATTTCGAGAACGCTAAGAATGGAAAGAAATTACAAGAATATTCTATACAACCTCTTCCCTTGTAGATGAGCCTATTTATCAAAGGGGAATGCGCCATGTATTCGGCTTATATTGAGACCTTACGATTTGAGACTTTTGCGATGGCCTATTGGAGTCGACTGATATTCTATTGAACACATTCATCTTCATTAAAATACTAACACCATTGAATCAACTCTGGATGGGTGTAAGGCTTGAGTTGCTCAGGCTAATTTCGGGTTCAGCGATATCCTTCACTCCACGGTAATATGAGATTACTGGGAAGCACCGAACTTTTAGACCCATCTTCGAAGCTTCAATTATCTCATAAAAGCCTATTTCTAGTCGGACAGTTTTCGGAACTTCTCTTCTTTCTGCTTTCTCTGTGTATGAGAAGTATGCAATGGCATTAAAAATCACCTGCATTCATTCAATTGAAATGATCGAATTAAACCACCTTCTCAGAGGAATTTTTTGTAGCAAATTGAGGCTTATAGAGGGTGAAAAATTTTGCTATTGGTTGAGGATAGCTTTTCGATATCAGTGGTCAAGTTCTTTTTTTTTTATCTTTCAGGGTCTTTTAGAAGTGCCATGCTTAGTTTTAAGGGAAACAGGCTGTGAACTGGTCCCAACCGCGCTCCATTTCTGTACCACCAATTCCTGCGAACTCGTCGTTTTTTCAGGGACACTCCCACTTCAGTACGAAGGCTTCTAAGGCAGAAAATTTATTTTCTTGAGTATCTTCAGTTCAGCAAGTCATGTTAGCGATCAGTTACGCATTCAAGCTCTTATGCAACCTTTCAGGGTAGTCGTGGGCATGGCGTATCTCTACGAAGGCAATCGTAATTGAGAACTGTCTTTTTTCATGTATTACTGTCGTCACATATGGACCTTTTGCAACCTGTCATCCAGAGCACAGGTTGAATTGGAAATGCATGGCGCATCTGCTGTTGAAGAGCAAAGATGTTCGTTACTCTTACAAATAGATACTCAAATTTATTATACTTCGAATGAGGGAAGAGGGGGGGGGGGGTGTAGTGGCAAATGGCGCACTATTACACATGCATGACCCTGGGATCGAATCTCTGATCGAAACTTCCAAAGGCGGGCTTACGCAAAAACTTTTGCCCTTTATCTTTCAAGTTACTTCGGATGTCATAGTAAGTATTGAAATTGAAGACTGTATTCACAGAGAATTCTTTCCCTACTTTTTTCTGTAAACTTGTTGCTTATGACTAGTAAAAGGTACGTGTAAGGTCGCAGACGTCGTTTATTATTGTTGGAGAAATTACCAGTTGAAAAACAGAAACATTCAGAAAACATGTCAGGAAAGGGCGAGTGGTGGGAGGTGGCCATCAGACGTTTTGGGAGAACCCGTTCGAACATTTTCGATGACGTCGCAGCACCTGACCGTCGCCATTCCCTCTGTCTGTTATCTCAAACTCCCAGACTGCTACCAGTATTTGGAACACGAACTTCAACGAAATCAGGGAATCTGCCAAAAGTGACTGTAAGCAAATCAGGACGTTTGAAGGTCGCATACCGGGGTACGGTAAGGGTGTATTTCATTCAGGGCCTTTCACTCCATGCCCTTGGGGCCTTCCTGATACCGAAAGAAGAAACGAATAACCTCTCGGGCCCTATTTTATTTGGACTATTTATTAGGCTCGTGGGCTATGGTCGAATATTGTGTGTCGCCACCTTTTATAGCCCGCTTTCCGTGTTCCGATTTTCGATGACGAGGCAGGAAAGGTGCATAAGGAAAACGGAAATGGGAAGGTTTTCCGCTATTCGAGTCGATCCACTCCGCTTCTTTTAAGCAATCTCTTTGTGAAATTTTATTTGATCTTGCTTGACTTCCTTTCAATAAATTTCGATTTCCAAGTTCTGAGATATTTTGGAGGGTTTTCACTTGTCTTTCTTTGAGTTCGCTTCTGAAACGTTGTCGGAAATCGGAAATGGCATGCGTATTACTCCATAACGAACATGTTCGTTGTAAAGTAGGTGTGGAATTTTTTTGGAAGCTTCAAAATGCTCTGATGTTGACTTGAAGTTAACCTCACTCTCAAATCTGAGGCCTTCAATCTACACAGACTATTTATAGGCTATTTGTTAATTTATTGTGGTCGTGTACTGTTTTGTAAAGAATTACGTCATCGAAAACCCGTTTCTTTATCATGCAAGGCATGGATTATACTCGTGGGCGTGGCCAGTGTTCGTTTTAAAAAGGACGTGTTCTATTTGCACAAGATGACGCAATTCGTAGCAAAGGTTTGTTAAGGATATGTGGTTATGTTGGAGTGATGGTTTCAAAAAACAGATTAATCTACAAAATTTAGCGTATTTTGGAAAATGCCTCCTTTTAAACTTATTTTGCCTATTCTGCGCTTCTCCAACTGTTCAGTAATTTTTGGACAGAACTCAGTGGAAAAGGGAAGGCACAAAATTTTTGTCAGCGAGCTATTCAGACGAACCCAGTACTGCTGAGTATGTATCTGCTCTATACAAACCACTTTATTACTAATACTGGCAGTCCAGTTGAGACTATTCAGTAATTAGTATGTTGACCGTACCCAGCCCAAATACAGTAAGCCATGTGTACCCCCACCCAGACTTGTGAACTCCATTGACGGTAAAGGTCCATAGTATTCAATCAATTGAAGTGAACGTTGAATTCAACATCCTGGGCCATTCCTGTGATAAAATAGTTTGGATCAGTCTTTTGAAATTGTTGGAACTATCTGAACGTCTGATTTTTGATTAACTCCATTGTGGTAATTGAGTACTTCGGTGCTGGGTAAACTGGAGTGATCCTTAACACTTCAGTAATATGCGAATAGGTTTGCTTACTTGTCGACAGGTCCGTTGGATTGTCAATGGAAACTTCGAGGACACTTTTCAAGAAAACCAAAATAGTCTCCGAGCACTAAAAGAAGTTGAACTCGAGTAATTGGGAGGAGTAGTTGGTTCGTGTATATCTCACATTGAAATTGAACGCGCTTGAAGAATAGTGATAATCTAGTACATCAAGCTGGAGGAGAGCTCGAGGAGACGCGAGCGGCTGCGCTGCGTAACTAAAAAATTGCCGAGCAAATTACGGAATTGTAAGCCGATGTGTATGAAAATGAACGTAAATATTAGAAAATTCAATGTTACTGGCAGGTAAGAAGTACCGTACTGATTTTGAGCCTAACTAACTTGTTTCCGCATATGTGGGTGTAGTGCTGAGGGCGTGGCTAGCACTTAGTCAATTTGTATTCACAGAACCCGCAGAGCAAGCAAGCTTTCCGTTTAGATGGTGCACTATTTACATGTACAAGAAATAATGAGACTTAACTGGAGTAAAGTCTAGCTCTGCACGCTATTGTGAACCCCTATGTTGCTTCTGAATTACTTTTAAAGTAGTGATACAAGTAAAATGCATGACAGATGGATTAATCGAGAATTATTTTCTTTTCCTTGGCCCTGTCATATTCATAGTTTTTGAGCTGTTCTGGAAGCGAGATAAGGTTTCTTTCCCAAACAACGCCCATCCCAAAATAAGCCCCGCCTACCGGGGTGACTAATGGTTCATGTGATGTAAGGTTCAAACATATATGTCCATACGGTACTACTCCAAAATTGATCCGCTCATTTCAGATGAATGTCGGAGAAAAGTAGGATTAAGTGATAAAACCGGCAAAGTAAGCTGATTATATGTAATATAATCGTGTATTGATCGATTTCATGATCTCGCGTCCTTTGAGTGCGGGCACCCTCGTTACTCAAAGAAATGTGAAGGGTGCACTTTCCCCCCTGTGCGTACGTCATCGGAACACACGTACCAGCAATGTTCGATGTATTGACCTTGAGTGATCGACGAGTAAACGTCGTTTAACGAGAAACAACAATCGTACCTCCTTACCCCCCGACAAAGTGGATGTCTCACCAGCCAGTAGCCTTTTCGAAAATTGTGGGCGCCTCTTGGGAATATTAAAAGATTATCAAGAATTTAATTGTATTTCTTCTTTTCTTTCCTCTTTTGATCCATTATCTTCAATTATTCAAATGATCAAGTATATATGAATATTCACACTGATTCCTTCGCAAATCTGTAATTTTTAATCTTCAATTTGTGAAGATGTCTGAGATCTACTCTCGAAGTACTACTACAATCTAGTAATTCTTAAGCTGTACAACTACTCGATTATCGGCATTTACTTGATCGTTCGCTCGATAGCACTTGACTTGGCTATTATTGCAGTGAACAAGCTTAGTGGAGAACTTGTTAGTACTTGTTAGTTTACCTTGCAGTCAAATCCAACGGAACCCCTCCATTACTCGGTGGTCACTTAAGTGGTACTCGACTTGTCCGAGGTACAACAACAGTCTGACTAGACATCATCACTCAGGATAATGCACAGTCATTAGCCGTTCAAAGTGTCAAATTATTCATACAGTTTTCGGTAGTCCAGTGGCTCAAGGTGCCTTTCAGATGCATAATGGCCAGGGTTCGATGACCTACTCCGCTTCAGTCAAGCTTCATACCATACCATCTAGATGAGAGCCTAATGCATTGATGTTCGACTTTAACAATTCCAAAAAACGGTTGCATGGCTTATCCCAGTTTCTCAACCCTTTTCTATAGATGATAGTGCATGGGAATGGGGGCAGGAAATGTGGAGGAAGCATGATTGCAGCAGTTTTTTGTAAAAGTAGTCAATCCCCTAGACTCATTTTCTTTGTGAAATCCATGTCATATTGAGTGCATAATTAGTTTTGTAACATTAAAGTAAACTAAACAAAGTGAAAATATCGTACTTGTTCGATTACAGTACCCAACAACTACTCGCTACTGTCCATAAGTATTTGGGCCCATCACCGAGTTTGAACCATTTGATACATTCATTGTTTTGTACGACATGAGATTTTCTTTGAGCCGTTCATGATTCGTGGTTGTTCCTCTACTATTTACTTTACTAGTAAATCCCTCTTCGATCAGTTCCTATTGTTCATTGGCGTCAAATTTCACACTAGACTTCTACGTGAAATGCATGTTCATCTTGAACGTCACATTTTTACACTACTCACACGCTATAATAATGATCGATCGCCATTCGAGTCGATGGGCGGGTGAACGTAAATCGATGGGGTTGAGTGATACTCGAGAAATGTGTTTATCGATCGACGCGATCAGTGACCGTGGCCAGGTAAGACGGCGGGCCCCCGTCGTTCGCTCCGCGCCTAATGAGTAATCAGCGCGCTCAGCCAACCGGCTGACTACTATCGTGTATCGATTGATCACCACTTTAAGCATGAGCATTTACCTGCTATTGATTTTTTGTTTTGATCTTATCCGAGGTTGCTTTGTGGGTCTTTGTGTATACTCGGTATTACCAGTTTCATGATGACTATTTCCTTATTGTTGACGATATGCTGCATCATTACATTGCCGCCTGATCTTTCGCTATTGATTCCTCGGGAATACATTGGATATTCATTGATTGATTCTTTAAAACTGATTTTCATCGATACTAAACGACTTGGAAGGTGTCTGTCGTCACCTCAGCTGCTCCTATTGTTTCCTTATCATCCAAAGTACACAAAACTTTACTTTTACCATATCAGAGGTGCCGTGCAGATAACTGCATCTTCCCGACGTCGTGTCATGTTTGACACTTCTATTTCTACACCAACGGTCTAACAGAATTACCTCTGTAAGTAGCCTGTTACTTACTGTTACTCCTTGCAAAAGTTTTTTTTTCGTCTCACAAATTCAGTGCAGTATGCTCCGTGAGTAAAAAGAGGTCAGTGTTCTTCCAGTTAGAGGAGCAGGTATATGGCCCTTTCCTGGAGACTATGGGCCACACCAGATTTAGCCTGCCAGTGCAGGGATGACTCGGAAGCTTCTACTTTGAGAAAGTAGTATTACTTAGTAATATAGAAAAACTATTAAAATAATCCCACTTGCTATCCCTTCAGACAGGAGTGGTTGGACTTTCAAAGGGCTGAAATCGCAACAGTTGCACTGTCATCTCCCTCTCGTAGTACGCCGCCACTTATCATCCAATATCAAAGGCCATTCACCGTTCGATCGATAGCCGTTGGTCCGGTGCCAAATCTTGGTATCGTATCAGATGATCCGATTGGACTTACTGGATAATGATGACTAGAAGGGAGTCGGTAACAATTAGTCGGAGAAGAAGAGTCGGGTTCGGGTGTAACGGTGAGTTCCGTGAGGAGGGCGAGGGAACGCCCTCGTGATGTCGCCTAATTGAGCTTAACGACGAGAGCCGGTTATGTACGCGCGGCAGGGACTGTCGTCGGATGAGCGGCGGATGGTGATCGTGCTGGTCGGGTGGTCCTGGTTATGGTGTGGTTCTGGTGATGGTGAACCCCTCTAACGTGACACCCGACCACCTATTGCATCATCTGAGGAACAGCTTATCAGACAAAGAAGATCTTCGGTCATGGCACGCATGGATCCTCCTGACCATCGTTCCCATCACATGCGCATGTGTGAGTGAGTTCGAGTGCAGATCCTTGGATTTCTCGTGCCTCCTCGAAATCTCGTCGTCGTATCCGACCGTGTCCACCCCTCGAGGGGGTATCGAATCGATGTGTGTCGTTGTCAGCTGTTGAGGTGTGTTGTCTTTCACGATTATTCACTCTCTCGTACATTTACGGGGCAGATTCACGTACATGAGAATCCCGCCGTATTGCTTGCTACTTTACATCGTGGATTGTCCTCGAAATTGTCTTCTCACTCTCTTATCAAGTAACTCTTTGGTGACATATGCCGGGTTTCTAATCACTGGCCGTCTCCCGTTCGCCCCGTCTCAGCCCCAGCCCGGCTGTGTCGTCGTCGTGTCATCTTCATTGGGGTGCGCCATCGCTGATGACGTTCCTCAACAACACCTCCCCCACCCTACCCGTACACCTCTCGAGTTACATTTGGTCTGGTAGTGGTCGTGGTGATGATGGTAGAGGTTTCACCCCGTTTCGACCCAACCCCTCAAAGGTAAGAAAAACTGACAGTTCAGCACAGCATGATTCACACCCTTACTGGCGCCGCATTTTGCCGCCCGTTGTCGTCTGATTGCACTGGGGCATCTGCCATTCAGTCAGTCTCATCATCTTCTTCCCCCTCTTCAACTATCCTTTCTGCCGTGCTTTTAATATGATTCCTATTCTTCGGCACGAGGGCTACGGGCAAGGTTCCAATCGCGTGATCTCGCAACCCGCACTTGGCTTAGATTTCCTCAATGACTCACTGTTTTCTTTCTCACGACGTTGTACTGTCGGAGGCGTTTCGGACTTTTCATGTTGTGTTCGTCTGCAAAAGTTATCATCTCCGAGGCTCATCAACCTTGAGAAGATTATATCTCTAAAAAACCATTTATATACTAGCGACCGCGACGCAAGTACTCTCGCGGGAACGCCCTGTTTCAATCCTATGGAATGGGAACTCGGGGAGATCTTGTAATTAACTCTTAGATCCTTCTTAAATTCTTATCACATAAATCTTCTTCAATCTAATTATTATTTTTTCAAGCATGCTCCTTTCTCGGTCCACAAAAAGCTCTCGTATTGATTGCTATGTGATCTTCAAGCGAACTTTTGTCACTGTTTAGGATCAGCCTTCAAATGGATCAAGTCCATTTTTTATTTTTGCTGTATTCAGGATACTTTCCCATTTCAGTAATGAACTTATGGAGACTAAAAATGAAAGGACACTAATCAATGGGTACTTTCCTTAAAAAATGGAGTTTTAAAAAGAACTAACTATAATAACCAGTACAGATTTACTTGTAGACGGAAATACTGTGACTCCGTTCAGGCACGAAAGTGCTGACGAATGATAAGCGTAATGATAGTCTCTGATAACTATTTTTTCTTCTTTGACCGTGTCGTCTGCCGTATGCTCCCACGTCGCCGACGGTTTTCTCGGAATCGCGTCGCGTCGCGGCGACTGCGGCGGCATCGCGACGTCGCCCATCGCTCTCGCTCCTCAGTGACGCATGTTTTCACAATATAAACGTCCTTAACTTTTCCTCACCCTCTCACCTCAGGGTCGTAGCAGTCAACGGCGCTCTCTGGCGCGCGCTCACACAAATGCGCGATAGCGGGTTTTAACCATTTTCGGGGTCGAGCCTACCGTTGTCGCTGCACTCTCGCGTCGTCTCGTAGTGGACGTGGTCGAGCGCGGTGTGTGTGTGTGTGAGTCATCGTCGAAGGCGACGTCTTCTGAATTGAAGGCGTGCACGTGTTGGCGGCGTCGCTATATCGTCGTCGCTTACGGTGCCGTCCGAGGCTCTCCAATGCCGACGGGCATCGATTCTTCGACGACGACGACGTGCAGAGATGGTGTGACTTGATCGCTGTGCGTTGTCTTTAGTCAATCGTTCGCTCCTCTCTCCTTTTATTGTGAGTGCGGCCGCTCATAAATGTATCGTATTAGCAGTGTATGTGTGTGTGTGTGGTATGTGTGCGTGTAGGTATCTGGGCATCAGTAAGTAGTGGCGAGTATGTTGGTGGAGGTGGTGGTGGTGGTGGTGGGGGTGTGTATGTGTGTGTGTGAACGTGTGCAAGGGTGGTGGCAGTCGGCTGGTAAGGGTGACGACCTTGCCTCCCGTACGAGTTAAACGCCTCACAAAACGCTCCACCATCTTACCATTATATCTTCAACACGGTCGACATGTGTGCATTGTTCAATGGCGGTCTTTTTGTCCAAAAATGGAGGGTACTTGACTCCGTGGCGGACCCTGTTTATCCCAACGGTTATGGGGCCACACCCTGGTACCTCCCTAACCTTACCTAAGGGCAGCATTGTTCTAGTGTTCCCATACCCCGGGTTCCCCTAACCCTGTCTGGGAAAACGTGATCGAAGGAGAAATCGTTCGCTCGTCGAAGTTGACCTTGCCTCGACACGAGTTAAACGCCTGACACAAAGCGATGCCCACCACACCACCATCTTACTATTATATCTTTGACATCGCCGACAACCGCTAAAACGACGCACATCAATCGGTCTATTCGTAAGCATTTTTAAAATGAATATTCACTGGTTTAACTGGTAATCCTCCTTCCTTTCATATGAGACATTCTATCCGTGACTTTCCTATCAACACCTACAACTCAGAGTAGTTCTTGAGGTTCATACAGATCATTATCCTTCTCTTTTATTTCTCCCCCATCTTTTATCTTCATACAGCTTCGTATTACTACTTTCTATCATCATTTCCATTGGTTCCATCAAGTGGCAAGTGGTTAATCATCAAGATGTGTAACCTTGAGTTTTGGTTTGAGCATATGCTGATGCAATGCTGTAAAAGTTTTCCTCGAAAAGTATTGATTTTCCATTTTTCGGGTTTTCTCGTTTCTCATCGACATTTCTGTACTTACTCCGTTGTAATCGTAAGTTTATTTTGTAACATATCTTAAAATTTATTCACCTACCTATGACTTCTTTTATTTCATCCGCTGACATGTGGTTCAACTGAACGTTTTTCACGATTTGATCACTCTAAGTCCACTGGGATCAATAAAATCGATAGGCTTCATTTAGATATTCATTTTGTTTATTTTTCGATTTATGGACTCGTTCTGAAAAGCGACTTCATATGAGCAGTCGAAACAGTTTTATATTTTCATAATTAATTTTATATTTATTTTCGTTTTTTTCCAACGTGATGCAATGCTAGAGCTTTTTTTCCAATATTTATTTTACGCAGAAGTGAACTTACAAATCAAAGTGCGTAAATCCGGTTCACTACTCAGGAAGTAGTGAGCAGCTTTAAATTTTTTACCAGTTATTTGGTTGAGTCAGTAGCTTACTCAGCCTGAGACCTCTTGTTCCTAATATATTTTCTCTGATAGGTAATTTTTAAAGTTTACAAAAATATTTCAAAGTTCGCCTTTCTGCCCGGTTTCTCGAACATGACTGCTGTTACGCCAAGGCTGCTTCATTACTGATGATGGCTGTCCAGTTTACTTCTGTGTTCTACTTACATTTTACTACTAAACTGTTTTCAATCAGTTTTACACTGCCTACACTGAGCCGGTTTCTTATACTTGTTGTTGTAGTACAATTGTTACTTCGTCAGGCTTCGAGTAGAGTAGTAGATGGTAACGTACCGGGATAGAAGGCAGGGTCATAGTTTAACCCTTTTCTAAGTTCTCTCCCTAGTTCTAGAGTTAGATTTCCGAGAAATGGATTAAATTTCATATTTTAGTATAGAAATTTGATGATTTTACATGAGAATTAATCGATCGATTTTATATGGCTTACTTATGGTGAACAATCAAAAGGAACAAGTATTAGTCTTGTCCAGTACTCATACAACGTGCAGCTGGCCCATCTCAATTGTTTTACAACGATATGGGTTAGTAGTCAGTGAGTTGTTGAGAACATATGAAGTATTACTTACTTTGGAAAAAACTAACAAGTACCTTGTTGTAAGGAAAGAACTACCCTCTAAGACTGTTGCGGTAGCTGCATAAGCGTGTTTCAGAGTAGACAGTGGTAACACCTGATCACTACACTCATCACAATGATGAGAGCTCTGTGGACCATTTCATTTACTGGAGTGGACATTTACTGGTAATATGAAGCTCTCAAAAAAGTTCACTGAGGAATAAGAGTACTACAGATCCTATAGTATCAATGATAACCTATAGAAATTATAAAATTATCAATCTTCCTTCCTAAACCTCAAATATGAGCCTCTTCTTCAGCACTTCTTGAGTAAGCCTTTGTAGTTAATCCCAATCACGCGTTTTTCCCGGAGATATGGTTTTGTTAATTGGAGATGATTACTAGTAAGTAACAAAGGAATCGTAACCTGTTACAATTACTCTTCTTTGGTTCAACATTTTTTATGAATTTCAACGTTTTAACAACATCAAGCTCTCTGGGTTTTCGTTGATTTTGAGTGATCCTCAGCGATTTCATGCGCTTTTCGGTAATACTTTGCGATAGATGTAAGTTTTTCAGCTTGTGCTTGATTTATCCCGGCTATTAGAGCCTTGTATGAGGAAAATGGGTTTTTATTAAACTCCGTTCATTGTTTTCTTTACATCGTTGTTCGTTCACATCCACGACGACGTTTCTTTGACGTTAACACTGGAACTTTGTATCGGAAACATTTCCATTTTCATCTTACACACACATACACCCACGTACAGAGACACTTCTGGTTATCAAACTTTATTGATCTGTTCGCATTTGTTGCTTTTTTTTTCTGTTTTATCTCCGCGTGGCTGTACAATTGTGACGGGAGGAACGTGAACTTTTCTCGCCTCTTGTACAATTTCTTAGAACGACAAAAGTCAACAAGTTACAAATTGCAAACGTATCGGCATCTGAATAGTCATCATCATCATGTATATTCTCATCATCATCATCATCATCATCATCATCATCATCATCATCATTCTCCTCTCATTAACACCGTCGACACCGTCGTTGAACACCACCCTCCCTCTCATCCCCCCGATCGCACTTAATCTTTACCATTACCGTATTCCCTGGTGCCCATCGCTCTACCACCCCATCGCATGTCCTATGTGTCATTATTTTGGGCGCCATATTGTCGCTATGGCTTCCGGACCTCACACATACACACACACACACAACACGCACATACAGTATGATGTGCGTGATGAGTGTGAAAGATTCACATGTGTATTCATCCAATTACCGACGATGCGCCCATCGCCTTGTTCCCCCCTAGTCATTGTGCACCCCAGAAGATTACTGTAATTGTTACTTTGTTTTGGTAGTTTTTAATTTTACGAGATCTGATCACGTTTCGGTGAAGGCAGTAATAGTAGTAGGTAGTAGTCGTCGGTGACCGCTAGCCAAAGTACCAAGAATCGGGGACGCAGCAGCGACGGTGGCGGCAACACGATGACGACAACGGCCGGCGACGTGGACGAGTGTCTCCTCTGGTCGTGTGAAAGAGGTCGATAGGTTCAGTTGGGTTGCAACAGCTGATGTCTGTGTGTATGACGAGTTTGTTGTAGTTTCTGAGCGTGTATGGGTGTGTATGCATGTGTATACGTGTATGTAGGTGGCTGAAGAGGTATTCTGTATGTTGATGAGACATCAATTGCCATCACTACAGCCAGCACATCATACGATGAGGATTACATAGCAAGTACAGTCATCAAATAGGCGTTGCCGAATGGCAAAGGCACCCGTCAACGGCCACTACCTTCGCTACCATAGTCGCTTCTGCCATCGACGCTACGCCTCCTCCATCTCGATGTCACGTGGTCGTCGTCGTCGAGCCATCAGAAGCGCGAGGCTCCAATTTCGCGCAAAGGTGCAGCTTCACCTTCTTCATCTGACCCCTTCCACTTCTCCAGCTTTTTCGGACCTCAAACTGAAAGTCCTTTCTCTGCAGTCATCCATATCCTCTCCGTTCTTCTCTCTGTGCCTTCATTGTCGTTGCCATTGTCGTTACACCTTCTGACTCATCCTATCTGTCATTGTAAATCCCCGGACATCTGTCACAAATCAGAAGTGAGCCGAAAGATGAGGTGAACCAATCTCGTCGGGGGGCACCCATTGTGACGTTCTAATTTTGACGCGTTTCGGAGACGGTTTCCCGTTCGTTCCTCCATGACTCGTTTTCCGCCATTTCCTTCGTCATTTGCAATCGATTCATCAAAGCGATTTTTTGGTAATATGTCGAATTTTTTAATGGAATTTCTCGTTGCCCGTGAATTACTATGATTACACATTCAGGCAGGGATGGCTTCGAAGAAAACGAAACAGCACAAAATGTCGACGGCGGCGCCGGGTCCGTCGGTGTGTGAGGTGTTCACCTATGTCGACACGAACAAGAGCATCGATGAGCTGTTTCAAGCCGGACGTGTTAGCGACGGCAAACTGTACGAGAGAAAGCCGAACAGGGTGAGTAATAATGCGACCGACGTTGATGATAGGCCTCCCATGACGGCAGGCTGTTGCCGTTTCCCTTCACGAATACGAAGATGCCCGTTTCAGAAGTTTCCACTGGCGTATTATGCGCCAAAGCCACGTCCACGTGGCAGTTCGGCTGGACATTCACCTCAGGGTAGCAGTGACGATGGAATGAGCAACGCTGGACGAAATGCGCTCAGCCCCAGTGGGAGTCAACAGGTAAATAGGTGATCGAAAAGTGTTTAGGGGTGGGGGGGCTCAGAGGAAGAAGTCTTTGCGTTGATCGATCCCGTTCTGGTATACGCCAGCGCATTTGAGTTCCATTCATTATTCTAGTAACTTTTGAAGGCCTGTGTGCCCTATACAATGAATTGCCGTAACCAGCCAGTGAATAACTTCGGGCTTTTGTCCTCCCAGAAAAGTCTGATACCATGTCATCAACCTAGAAGGGATGAAAAGCGTGGTTAGCTCGAGCGAATAGTGATCCAGAACCCGATCCCTGGCTCATTAGTGTGACAATGTGTCGTCTGGCAGTACACCATCTTGGCAAAGTTTTCTCTGGAGAGTTGTGGGGAATTTCTGTAATGGTCCGGCCTGTCTATTGGGACCTATAAATGATAAATAGGTAGTCACTTTCAAAAAGATTTACTTAAATAAGAATCGAGCTGTCCAAATACCTCGATGCTGTGCGCAGGAGGTGACTAGCTGAAAATTTGTTGATCTATTGTACTTAATACAGCCCCTATCGACGATTCCTCAAAGTAGTATAGATAGTAGGTACTGGTACATTTTACTTGTTATGGGTGAATTATGGTACGATAAGGATTATCATTTGAATAGCAGACAAAGTTTTGGTGTTAGGCGAAAAAGATCTGAAGGGGTCGCCAAGTTCTGCACATAAGAGTCCCGTTGTAATCCCAGCTTGGGTTATCAGAGCTCGGGAAGCGCCCTCTTTCTTCATCTCGAAAGAGGCCCATTCTCATATAAACAATATGGGCTGTATTCACAGTTTGTACGAAATTCGTAGCCATTTTTAATTACACAGTCCGATTATGGATGGTAACAGGTTCGACCACCTTCTGGCCACCCTCCATACTTTCCAAGGGCTAAATTCGTCCGGGGTCCTACAGCCAGGACATAATTGTTGGCCCCTAAGTTCTCGTATTTTGATCGCTCAAATCTATTCACGACTTTATAATAATGGAGTAGCGCGAAACGTTCCGATTATAATTCTGCCGAATGAACTCGGCTGTCTTTGGAAGTGGCGATTTCCCTGAAATGTCAGGTCGAATATGCGGATAGACAATGGTCGGGTAGAGGGAGTGATTAAGCGAAGTTGACACTTCACCGATGTTCTGGGGCTATGTCCAGTAGAACGGTTGGTCAAATGAGAAAATGGGTTTGATCGATCGATATCCCGAAAATTCCCTTCTCAGTCATATCTATAGCACAAATTCGATTTTTGCCAGTGCAAGAAAGATAGAACTAGCGAAATTACTCCTTCGATGGTTTTTGCTTTGGTCGATAATCGATCAATTCGGTCCACTAGTACATGTTTCAGATTAGGACACATTAGAATTTCCTTTGACAAGATATCTTTGGCTAGAGGAAACCCATTTTTCGATAAAAGTTGTAACCTTCAATTGATTGTTCCTTGAAAAAATATATATTGGCTAATCTATTTACATAAGCATTTATAACAGTAATTAGGTAACAAGCCTAAAGAGAAACTGGTTTGGCCATATAATAAAAGTAGCCTGCTAGTGACCAATAGTAAACTAAAGCTGCACAATTAGTGGGCGGGGCCTCGAACTGTGATTGGTTAGTTGTATTTCACTGATGCTTTTCCTTAGAAGGGAATATAGAAGTGAACGATTCAGCATGGAACCATGTAATGGCAAATTCAACGATAATTTGAATACATCTTGAATTCATTTATAAGTCATTGTGATTCGTGGGTGGTATCGATCGATTTCCGGTCATCGGCAACCACGCATCCGGCCGGTGGCGATGCTCGCTCGTGTTGCCCCTCATCGATCTTTGAAAGGGGGAGAAAAAGCGAGCAAAGTCGTGATAAATTCAGCTTTTCCGTTGTCGATGTTCCACGAACAGCTGTTTATCATCACATTGCAGGTTTCGACGCCGTTTCATAAAAAGCAAGCCAGCGCACCAGAGCTCGACACACATCATTTAGACTTGTACAATCGGTATGTAATTACTAGTTGATTTAAAGAAAATACCAAGAACATACAGTACCGCTATGATTACCAGTAAACTTACAAAGTTACTTGAACTTTATGGCCTTCCATATATCGCTAAACGTTCACAAGGTTCACTGCCCTGTTTAGTCGTCGAGTTTTTTTTCTAACTAGTTGGAGTATAATTACCAAGGTAGTAGTTTTTATTGTCGGGAGTAGTTGAAGAGTAAGTCACCGAGTAAGTTGTAAAAATAGAACATTACGTTGAAACATGAGTAGCTTGTCAACATGTGTCCTCCTCCTTCTTAACTCGTGATATAATGAACTGCAAGAACGATTGGCATTCAGCATTATGAGCTTCGTGAAAACATGCAGGAGGCCACTTTTGAAACGGAAATGACAAGAAATACAGCTGTAATTTCCGGAAACCGGAAATGCCCAGAAAGTGGTAGAGCAGCATATCGTAGGAATTCCTGGTTTATGGTTTCTGTGGACCTAGGGCAGAATTCAGACAAAAGAATAAAAGAATCACAGATGCCATTGCTGACTAACTGTCATCGACTGATTTGAATTTCAAATTCCACTCCTTTTCTTTTTGGTTTTCTAAAGCTTCTGCTTTCACTCTGGAAAAAGCCATTTGTGTTCACGGATACTCAGTAAAGTACAAAAAATCATTACTTATCCGTAAACGTTGTAAAAGCGACAAACTCGGGATACTTCTGACGACCACCCAAGGCGATCACATATATTGTAACTCAGATTGACCGTGAAATTCATGACAACCAAGAAACTGGGAGTCCTTCCATTTGTTGCTGGCGAACTACCAGTTTTTATTTTGGCCCTACCAGTAATGTCTAGATCATTAAGCTACCAGGCGGAAAGGGCAAACACATAGGTAAACAAGTAAGTAAATATCAGTGGTCCTATGGTCCGTGGCGCTTGATCATTGTATCCGAAGTCTATTTTTCATTTCGTTTATGCAATTCGTTCTCAATTGTACAAAAAATATGATGAAAGGCTTAGTCAAGTAAGTCAAAATGCTTGTAGTAATCGATCGATATTCAGACCAGTAGCCGTTCCACAAGTGATCACCCATCATCATTCCAAATCCGTATCAGCCATCCCACCAATGCCGGACCCAGCATTCACGTCAGTTCAGCAATCATTTTTGATTACAAATAGTTAGAAAATTATGTACCGAGTCTAATTAAAATGGAAAAATTCGGTTTTCAGAGTGCCACAACACAATCGATCAGTTTCGCATGAGGCCAACTACAATGCATCGTTCGGAACCCAACCCTCATTCCATGAGTATGAGATTATTTACTTTTTGAGGCTAAAACAGTTAATCCAATACCATCAATCGAGATATTAATGGTATTGTTTGCCCATTGATCGAAATCTCAATGGTATTAGATTGCCACATATTCAAGGATAGATATCGATTTTACGCGTACAGAAAACGCGCAACGAATCCCATCAAAGTGACCGTTGAAGCCACCAGTTTGCTCCATTTAGCTCTTTTTGACTGGAGTAACTGTAAAGTTTCAGATCTGTTCCCTCTTCACTATTCGATCCACGTGGGAAGAGTCATTCGCTTGATCCGATGATTGTTGGAATGCATGATCCAGGTTCTCAGGTAAGCGTATAAAAAGAAATTTACATAACAGTACCAAAAGGTAATGAAATTAGTATAAAGGGTATTTAGCTGGGTGATAAAATGGGTGCACTTGGACCGCTGCCACCAAATTGGGAAATGAAACTCGATGAACACGGTAATCGATATTTCGTTGATCACAACACACAGACAACAACATGGTACGATCCACGAATACGTGAGTTTTTTCAACTAATTTACTTCGATTTTTACACCATTGAATCAAATTTACATGGTCCTTTTGGGCTTAATTTGGGCCATTGGGCACGGTTGGTACCATGGGCTAGACAAGTTCCGACTTCCGTGTTCCGCTTTGCTATCGTCGTATTTTCTTGAATCCGAGTCGGCAGGTAGTAAGGTACACCTCTGTTCTCACCAGGTTCGTCAAACATGAGGCCAAGGGTCCGAAGGAAAGGAGTGAACAGGAGGCAGAGGTGGGGAGGCGCCTAGTGTCGCCATTACCGCACTTACGGTGAGGGCATGGAATCCTGGAATAGGGACGGCCAAGTCGAATCAATCTTTCTCTAAGTATTGTTCCAATGTTTAAGAGAAGTGACTCGCCTACGGGACTGATTTTGGTGTAATGGGGTCTTGTTCCGGTCCGTTACTACTGAATTGGCCATCAGCTTGTGGAAAGTGTCGATTATTACGATTTAGCTGAGCACATGCAAGAGGAGGGAATCCGTCAACGTCATGCTTGTCAACAACAACAACAGCAACAGCAATTCCATCAACACAACGTGATGCAGGTTAGTAATTTGACACATCTATTCGCTTTATTCGCTTTATATCTCTTCCGATTTTCGGAAGTTGACTGAAGTGGCCGGAAGCGATCTCGTCTCCAATATCTCAATCGGTGGCAAATCCATTTGTCCCTAAGCTTTACCACACCACATCATTATCTTTATAATATCAATTACTAGTTATTACAGCAGCAACAACCGCAGCAAACTTATTACCCTCCACAGCCACAAATCATGCATCAACCGCCGCATGCGTACGCTCAAATGCAGCCGAATCAGGTAGTTTCGATATTTTTCATGAAATTTCATTCGCAACTATACATGTATCTATTTTTTTGTTACTGGTAAAGGAAAATTTTCAGAAAAATCAGTTATGCAGAGGAACACGCCCCTTGGGGTCAGAATTTTGTAAAAACCACTTAGGTTGCCCGGGTAGAAGTACTGGCAGCGACCACCCACGGAGTTCATAGGAGCCTTCATCTCTAGCAACCGTAATTTAAAGAAAATTTTCAGCTGCAAAGCATTGCTGATGTGATTTATTTTTTAATGACGTCACCAATAGTTGATAGATTTTGCAACCTGGTTACTTGTAGTAATTTTGTAATTCTTCTAATTGTGATGTGTTTAATACGGTATGTGATGAATTCAGGCATCAAAAGCCACCATAAAAGGTCTATCTAAATAATAAAAAGTACAATATGGTCAAAGAAAATTATTTTACTACAGTTTACATTTTGTAGGTCAACAATTTTCAAATAAATCATACCTTTCCAGGACTTCAACTCTTCGACTTATCAGCGAGTACAAGAGTTAGAAAATGAGCGCTCAGTGATGTTGGAAAAGCAGGAACAACTACTACGATCGGTTTGTGAACTAGTTAACTTTTCAAAGTATCGGACCACTCTGTAACTGTTCCCGTGCTCTCCTCCACCCATCCCCTTGCTCTCTCCATCTTCTCATTGAGCCTCCTCAACCCTCCCTCTCTATCCTTTTATTTACATTCAATCGCACTTATCGGAGCATTTTGACTTCTCTGCATCTTCAAGGGTTTTCTTAAGGTCAGAGTACACGTTTCGTATTGTTTTTACCTGCGTACCGTTCAAATATTTGCTAACCCGTACCCCACGCCCCACGCCCACCCACACACCACACATATAGTGGCCGCCTGCCTACTTCGGCACCAATCATTGGGGTCTGTACACTCATTAAAGAGTAAAACATTTATAGAAATAAATGACTGTAAATAGTATGGCTACGATAAACATATGACACCATAAGAAGCAGAGTTGCTCCCTCTGCGTCCCTTGCATTTCGCACATTTCAGGGTCCCCAAGCTTACTGGACCGCCTGCAGGACATCTCAAGTGTTGATGATGGTTTTTCTGGTGTTCAACCTGACTCATCCTTTCCTCTTTTGATCGGGAGCTCGTTTTGGGGAAGCACATGACCTCATCCCCACTGCAACAACCTGTAACTTGGCCCAGGGCAGCACAGTGAAGAAGCCATTCCGAGCACTGACGGGGGACGTTTGTGATTTGATTTCTGTAGGACGCCCACGGTACAAATTCCGATTTCCGGTGTCACAGTAGGCCAAAGTTAAGGATTAAGTCCTTCTTCGTTGTTTTGCTCCAGTACTGCATGACCAAGATAATGAATTCTTCTTGCTCCTAGACAAACTTGGTGCCATTTAGCCAATCTAGGTGGGTGGAAACTTCACCTGACCAGGGTGAAATGGGACTTGGGATCTGATTCCTGGACTATCTCTAGGAGCAGTCCTTTTCCCAGAGCAAAAATCCCATGTCAGACCTACGAAACTGTCTCGAAAAGACGACAACAGGGTTCCTGCCCGGAATACTCAAAGCGTTCTAATTATTGTATAGGGAGATATCTTAACTATCGTAGAATGAAAGGCGGCAAACTGTGTTAACAAGCATTAAATAGTTCACACGTCCTTGGAACGACCATCTTCTCGTCCCATCTGGACAATGAGAACTTTCACCATTTGAAGGGGACTGAATCAGTGTGAATGGCGTCCCGCAGAGATTTACGAAAGTACAGTACACTCGTTGCCCCTTGATTCGAAAAATGACCTCCGTTGATTCGATGAGCGTCAAGGGACCTTTACTTTGAGTTGGTCGTTTCTATGTAACCCTTCATGCCTCGACTCTACCTGGAGTCGCCCATCAGTGGTGAATATCCCATGCGATGGCTGTAGCCCATTACAACCGGATTAATTCTATTACTAGTTCTACTAAATATAGAAATATAATACATGAACCTTTTACTAGCGGAGGAAACTTATTAATTCCACCTATCGGCATAGGTTATGATTATTATCTTGGGATAGCTAGCTATTGCAGCAGCCAATGGGAACCAGCAGACAGCAGTAAGTATTACTGGTTTTTCTTGAGCTCCCAACGTGATCGTCTGGCGTCGGTACAGTCGTATGACATTTACAACCCTTTTTCACCTCCTTACAGCGGGACCCATAAAAAGGTAAAGGAACCAGGACTTGGCAGAAGATAAGCCAATGTCTGGCGTCTTCTGAAGATGCGATACAAGACAGTCTTTGTCGGGGGTTCCTTGGTGTACGCCTGACTGACACCAGTCGTAGCTTAGTTCCGAACATGCAAAGAATCTCAAATGTACTCCATGTCCCGCAGGTGGTGTAATGCCAGGTGGCGCCTTCTCACACGTGTGCTTCCGATATCGAATCCTAGGCTGAACCGAACCTTGAATCTCTTTCGGGTCAGTTTCCAGGCTGTACCAGGCTTGTCTGGGAGAGTGGAAAGACTAACTTGTACATCGGCTGCTCCGGCAGGTCATTGTATAGACTACATACGTCTTCGAAACACCGCTACGATTCTGAATTGAGGCGAATGCGGGAGCGCATCCCAAGATGGGTCCCATTGATGCCAAAAACTTTTACCCTTCGTCCATTATGTTCGTAGTCGGAGTCTGGTTCCTAAAGATTCTGTGCTTATGAGCTGATCGACAGTATCAGCTTTTTTTTCTTCTTATTTACCTCCACGTGTACTCTAGAGTCAAATATTTATGTGTAGGTATGGTTAAACTAATGGGAATGGCGAGGATAAGGTGAAGGCCTGATGGCCCTCTGACCCCTCTCCTAACGAGGTCCTTTCAATAGAACTGTAGAAATGTTACTATGTTCAGCTTCAAGCGCTAACGCCATGAAATTCTTTGAACTTACAGTGAGATTGAATTTTCTGAAAAAAAAAACCGGAAGGAATTTCTTGAATGCTGAATGAAGACGTCCATCACGTACTCAGAAAGACTGTGATTTGTATTTTACTTTTTCACTTGTATAGACTATCACCTGAGCGCCAAAACGATCGATATTCGATTTGAGAATGAGCGTGCTGTTGAATTACTGGTTCTACATGTAATCAGCCAAAAGTGCCGTCATTAACTAAAAAATTTTTAGGGATTACTGGACCAAAGCCCACAGCAGTATCACAATGCCATGTCACCGATGCAGACGTCGAGTTTGATGGTAAAGCATTTTTCAAATAAAAAAAAAACTATTTCCAGCGATTTCTGTGGAATTAGTACTCTCACCGATTGAAAGAGTTAAAGAATTCAATTCTCTGCTCAAGTAGCAAATGCTCGGTTGTAAAATTAGTAAATGATGTGATATGTATTTGTGAATGTGTACTATATCTGATCAATCTTTTATGCGTCACAACAACCCGAGCAGACACAGTATCCTGCATTCCCACCAATTAACCAGACCGGCCACGCCCACCTCGCCCCGCAATTTGCTCACGACGTGAGTTTTTTGCTCTACCAGATCGATATTTTGCAGACAGCTTCCCGTTTGTTTTTTTTTTTTGCTCAATTTATCCACATGAACTCAACCTCATGAGTTCACGTTTTCATGAAGGTTTCACAAAGGAAGGTGAAATATCAGTGAAGAACTTCATTCGGTCTATCAATTTACAGTTGCTGGACTTGTTTTGAAGTTTACATTTCATCTTAGTTTTTTTAATGCAACGGAGAAACTCGGGTTCAACAAAAGCAATATGCAAAGGGATCTCTCTAGAGAAAAATAAACAAATCAATAAATCAAGCAATAATTAAGCATGTGTTTATATTTTTCTTACAAATTTTTACAGTAGGGGTCTACCTTGGTAAGGGGCATTCTATAGATGCAGAAGTTGATGCATTGAAGTCACTCCTCTCTCTAGATTCAACTTAAATACGACGCTTTTCCTGAATCTAAGGACAGTACCGATGGAAGCATCCTTCTGCTTCCGTCACAACTCCGTATTTTTTCCCTGTTAACAAATCAGTATTCAGATTAGCTTCTTGTTTTTTACTAGACTAGATATCTATTTTTATACATTGTGTATTTGAGTATCGAATACATTTTCATTTCAACTATTTTCGTTTACTTGTTGAAATGGTGCTTGTAGGAAGTTCTAAACAGTATTCAGTAAAAAAATTACTCAAGAAAGGAGAGAATCGACTCGCTTTCATATTCTACCCCTCTGGAACAGAAAATTGAAAATGGCTATCAATTTTTAGTTTCAGCGAACGATGTCAACTGACAGCGGAGCGGTTCCAGACTCCAACATGGACGTCGACTACACCTCTTCGTTAGGATTCGACCCTGTTGCTATAGCGGTAACTTTTTATTTTTTCCAATATTATCATTTTTTCAGTGAGTTTCGAAGTATAAGAACCTGGCTCAGTAGGGGGGGGGGGGGAGGAAGGTACTGTTCGCGGCGCGGTCGTCGCGTGCGGCGAGATGCTCCCTGCTCCGCTCGGTGTACCATTCACCTAGGATGTATAGTACAAGGGAAAAGGATATTTGGGGGCCATTTGCTTCGCCACGTGTCAAATGCCGCATATTTGATGGAATACCACTTTTTTAAGCCATTCTTTTAATTATGGAAGCCCAACAGAAAGTAACATGTCATATACTCAGCCGTTTTGTAAAGAAAAGTATTGTAGTTCAAACTGGTAGAACGATGCTTTGGGACCAGTTCACTTTGTTTGAAAAGTTTTCACAATGAAATTTTTTCGCATCACTCCATCAGTACTTGCGCGAAAGGTCCTCATTTTTTTATAGACAGTTGTGGAGGGTAGGATAAGTTCACGGAACGTGGAAGAGTGGGCGGGGAAGACTAGACGGAAACGCTCCCCCTATTGGCTTTTTTTTAGGAGCGCCTATAGACTTTATTTACTGGACATTTACTGTTTCCAATATTTGCTTTTTGCAAGTTTGACGGCATACAAATTATGGTAACCACCTTCAGGACATTAATCCGCACGAATTTGACAAGTACCTTCAGCTGTCCTCACATCGAGGTTCTGCGACCGTTGGTAGATATCAATGACGGACACAAATCCAATATATCGACATGTGTCGTCATTCATATAGCACTGTCCGTAATTGTATGCCGTACTTTGTTTGTTTTTATTTTTTTGTGCGAATTATTATATTTACCTGATTGACGGTAAATCCCATGGAAAATCGGATAGCATTGGCTACAAAAATTTTCCTTTATCAATATGTACATCCGTCATCTCCCATCATTAGTGAAATACTACGTAGTAATTTCTCATACGCAAATTACTGTATTCATAGTGAATGTACGTGGTTACACACGTTGTCTTTTCAAATCGTTTACTATGTCAAACATAGTTCTATAGAGTTTTAGCCATTTGTACTAAGTATGAAAGTGTTTGTCTGAATTTGTGTTTTCGTGTTTATTTAGAGAGTGTGACGTCACAACGTTCATGCTTCAGATGCTTCTTCTGTGTGTAGTACGGTCCGTACGAATATATTATATATAATGCATACTTATTTATTGTCTCGTCAACTATTGGTCTTCTTTTTTATTGATTGATGTGATCGATTACAATTGCATGTTTGTCCTTTCGTCTGTTTATGAGCAAATTTCAACACAGCATCACATCGTGTCTTCGTTGGCCAAATATTTCAAATGTCATATATACTACTAGTTACTACATTGATACACAGATATAGATGATATTTTGTCAAAATATATATTCATACATACAAATAATAGATTTCTAACAAAAAATGTGAGTTTTAGTGATACGAGCTTTTCATAGTCATTTTTCCTATTCTTCTTCTTCTTCTTCCTTCTTCTTCTTCTTTTGTCCAATGATTTTATCACCTCTACTCACGATTATCATATTGATTTTATTGACTTTTTTCTTCATGTGTTTTTTCTCTGATGTGTTGGATAGATTTTTCCTTTTCTCCTTCATTTTTTTTTATTTCTTCTTTTCGCGGTGTTTCGTTGTTGTTTGTATATAAAAGTACGCTTGTACAAGTATCGTATATCGCGTGTACGACGTTTAGCGTGCGTTTACAGAGAGTAATGAACATTATTTTGTCCATCTGATCGTATACACATGATTGATACGGTTGGTGAGGTTGGTGCAGTGGACAAGGGCGGCGCCCCAAACGTGCAAGGCCGCTCAGAACGAATCTCGCCTTACTCAAAAGGGTTTTTTCTACCTCTAGGACCATACAAAACGTCACTGGGAGACCCAGGCTACCATATGGTAATAACAGAATCAATGTATAGCTATCAAGAAACAATTTGTGATTCGGGCGAGCTTTTCTATGATTTGGCAGCTGACATCCTGCGAAAGTATAAACACGGTGATCAGGTTGCGATTTTTACTCTATTTAAATAAATCGATTGAATCGTTAACTCCGTAGCGCCAGAATGGATCGAATCTAATGGTGTTTATAAGAATAACAGGGGTTTCGCCTACACGACGATGTAGGCCACGATTACCGGTGAACTGGAAGTTCCTGCAGATTCGATGTCGCGGAGGCATACTTTACTTTGTATCGTACTTGTTTACACGACTGGCTTGAAATTTGTTTATGTACGATCATGTATCGCCACAGTGTCACCAGAAGGTGCTGCTACTACTTCTACTACCACCACTACAACTATTCCAGCTACAGGTAGTAGTCATTCAGAAATTTATCGTTGGAATGGAATTATTACTATTAATAACATGTTGTTGACGTCCACTGTTTTGTAAATAGCCAGAATTTTATGTCAATAATGTCGCTTCCCAATAAGTTCCCTACAAAAATTTAAAATCATCAGGTAAATATAAAAATCAAATCGTAAACATTTCCAGTATTTCTTTAAGGAAGCACTTATGACTAGGTAGTTTCTTTTGCAGTTAACAGTGAATTCGAATCCTTCAAAGGGCTACTGCTTCTGGTTTGAATAGTTACTACTTACATGTAGTTGTGTTTCAGTTATCGTTGAGGAACCCCCTGGCTCCGGGCGATATGTGGCATTAGCAGCGAACACGGTCTTGGCCCGGGCCATTCCCGCTGCTAACCTCGTGGGAACAGGTGACGCTAACCTTGTGGAGACCGGTGGCTCTTCTGTACCTCCTGGTACTCTTGTCGTAGTGCCAGGTACGGATTTCGTACTCGCAAGTATGATCAAAACATACGGTACTGCCGTTTTAAGATACTGGTATGACGATTGTTATACCGGCTACTACTACTACAACAACAGCAGCAAATGTTACTGCAGGCAAGTTGGGAGTGTTCATGTACAGGCAACTTTATACTACTAGCTATTTCGAAGTTACCAGACCAGTAGAACATAGGGCTTCTTAATCATTCAAAGGGCTTAGGGGCATGAGTTTGGCAGTGTTTTCATGCTTATTATTCTTATCATTTCAGCTCCTCCCGGGCAAGGTCAAACACCTCAGCAAGGTGCCTGTGTTATCTATATTAAGTAGTATATAATAGTAAATCAATTGAATGAACCATTCTTATCACCCATCAATTAGTATCATTTCAGCTCCTCCTGGACAAGGCCAAGTAACTCAGCAAGGTACTTGTTCTATATCAACTAGTATTTAATAGTAAATCCACTACATGAAACGAATTTGAACTACACGCTTTACTTCAATCTTACACGTTTTATTTGGGCGTTACAAAGTGACTCTAAAAAGATGGGCGGGGTTTGGATGTCTCTAGTAATCCGATGACCGTGCGACAACTCGTCCGTTTCCTTAGTGGATCTGCCCACCAGAGACTGCCTTTGCTGGTTCTTCGTACTTGTTATTTCTACCATTATAGATTGTATAATGTACTGTCCGTCTATTTATCGTGACAACTGCTATGGAACTGCAAAAGCGACATGCCCTACAGCTGCTGATGCGAACACGATGGTACAAGCAACTGGTATGGAATGCCGGTCAGTGAGATGACTAGTTGAAGAGTAATGTTTAGAAGTCTTGTTTATGTTAAAATCCCTTTTATCAAATGTTATACGAGGCCGAATCGGTTTTGGGACAGTAAACTGTAAACAGCCCATTCGTTAACTGTTTAGGCGCGATTTATACAGGTGTTCGATAGCCAATAGTCGTCAACCTGTGTTTTTCTTCTTCTCCTCGACGACGAACATTCCTCTGCTCTCCTAATAGGAAATTTCTGTTTGATGAGCGAAACGGGACCAGGATGTTTATCTGTCTTGTAAGCAGGATGTTTAAGCGGATGTTTGAAGCTCCTTAGTTTTGCCGAGATCAGATGGTACAAAACATTTGCTTATGAGCGGCAAATTTTCGGGGGGATTAGGGACACTGACATTGAAGCTCGGAGGCCTCTGAGCTGGTTCTGCGGCTAACCCAAAAGCGTAAGAAAATCCTTAAGAAGAACAGAAGGCAGTAAAACCTGAAAATGATTTCCTTCTTCACCGTAGTTGCTATTCACTCATCAGTATCAGATGGCACCTTCCCTCAAACCATCCCTTATCAATAACCTTTGCCTGCTCTCTCTGAATCAGTGAATTATACAAGTTCAACCAGGATGATGTACGCTGCTGGAGGTCCGATGGGCCGGCGGGCAGTTCGGCTCAGCAGGGCCGAGCCCACACTCCCTCCATTGGAGGGGTGTGGGCTCGGTCCTGCTGAGCCGAACTGCCCGCCGGCCCATCGGACAGCTCGGGGAAGCCGAAGTGGGCTTCAGCCGCTATCAAAGTGAGTGAAAGCCTGACAAAGCGGAGGGCGAAGACCAAGGGATGTGGTATCATGGTGTAGCGGCTAAGAGCCCGGTCTCATTTCTGCTAGGTGACGGGATCGGATTCGCGGTGTTACACCACAAATTTTGTGATTGGTCTACGAAGGAGAGCGCATTCAAACTGGGCCATACCTGCATTTTAGGTTAACAAACTTTGCATAAAGTGTAGATTCTGGAACACAGTGAATTTCCTACATAAGCCTTACCTTGAGCATTTCAGGACTTCCCACTTACGATCTCCTTAGCAATTCATAACGCTTCAGTCTTGAAATGCTCATTTCAAAGGACCCCGTGAGATATCGGAAAGTTGAAGATTAGCGGCTTGCAGGCCCACATAGTCTAACAATAGATGAGTCATATTTCTTTCACAGAACAGTATGGAGGTAAAGTTAATGCAGTACTGGATGACAGTATGAATCAAGGAATCAAACTTTTTTAACCGAGTGCACACACTTGAAAACTACTCGAAAAATGCATCATTCCATAACCGTCAAAGCTTGGCAAGATCAACCCTCCCCGCTTCTCCAAGGAGTTCGAAGCCCCCAAATGAACGATACCCCTCTGGTTTCATACGTTTTAAGCAAAGATGGTGACGAGAGCAATTTACCGTTGGGTTGCACATCGGCTCAGAAAGTGGGAAAACGTAATACGAACTAGTGCAAGTTATTCGCTTCACTGACACTTATTGGTACGGTAATGTCATCTCGCCACCCAAGGGGCACTGGATATTGAACTGCTCTGATCTGGTTCGGCTTCCATCGAAAACTGTCATTTTACCCATCGGACATCAACAGGGGTCGATGGAACAGAAAAAGCCTTTCTGAAGTCAGAGCGACTTTGGATTGTACTGGTGTGCTCACTCATTGCTCCGAATGGTGATCTCCATTCACATCCAGTATTCCTTCCCCTCGTCATCGGCCACCCTTGTTCAACATGGAATGCTGGTTGAATCCTCCGCGAAAATCACTGAAAGAAAGATTAGAGGGCACGAGTACGTTCGGAGGGCTGAGGGAGGGGCGTGAAGGGAGCGGGGAAGGGGATAGGGGGTAAGGCACCGGATATTGATCGGCACTGATAACCAAAGATTGAGGACTAGCAGAGCAGCACACGGTCGTTCTGACTGCATAGGCCCATCCCTGCTGTATTCAGCAACATTTACAATGTTATATACAAGGAATTACTGGTAATGGCACTGCGATAAAAACCAAAACGCGAATAGGGCTAGAGGTGTGTGTGTGCGTGTGGAGGAGCGGGTAGGGTAAGGGCGGCGGACTGACAATGAGCAGCATCGAAAATCAGTGGGTATCACTGCAGTCGCTCAAAATGCAGAGACGGCTAAATGCTTGCTATATTTAATAAACATTATTATATATGACATGCACTAGTATAGGTACGTTGGAAGGTAGTCAACTCAAATACTTGGAGGGCATCCAACAGCAGGTGATTGTGATAAATAAGTACGGATGGTGGTTGGTGGGTGAGTCGGTATGACCCTCACCTTTGAAAGAAACCATTTTGCATATTAAGCAGTACTAGGTTTACAAATCCAGGAAGAAGTCTCTGCTGTCACAGCTAGAGTGATCTGCTGTTCATTGATCTACGATGGTCAGTGCGATCGGATCGCGCTGCGCGAGATCGATCGCGGCAGCGATCAATATCCGATAACCCTTACCACTCCATTCCCAACACTTTTAGCTCTTTCCTCAGTCTTCCAGCGAACTCTTTACGTTTGCCTTCCATCTCTTCATCTTTCTCATTTAATGAGTTCTCCGAGTTATACAACCAGAACAGTACGCGGAGCCAAGCCGGTCCGATGACTGGCGAGCAGCGGCTCGAACGACCCGAGTTCAGTCTCATTCCATCAGAGTGGGTGGGCTCGGCCTGCGTGAGCCATTGCCTGCCAGCACCTTGCAAGGTGTGGGAGTGCAAAACACACGTGTTCTGAATCTATTCGTGATGTACGTTGTTTATTTTTCACGATGCATTCTCATTTTCAAAACAAAGACAGGCTCATTATTTTGGCATTCTTTTTGTTAGGATGGAAGTGTTTGCTTTGTACAATACGAGCATACTTCGGACGAACTTTCAGGGGAAATTCATAGGGTAGAAGGGCTCGTTTAAATTAATCTTTTGTGTCATATGCCACAACGTAAGGTGCTGCTCAGACGTACCGATAGCGCAGTGGATACGCGTTCGGACTTAGGTTCGGACGATCAACGTTCGAGTACTTGACATTGCAATTGGAGGGGGCTGTTGCAGAGCCCTCTTCTGCATGTGTGTGTGTGTGTGTTTTCAGTTTTAGCAAAAGTTTTTTCTGAGAAAAAAAAAAAGAGACACCAATTTCTCCTTGCAAGCATCTGTTCGCTAGCTACTCCCCCTCACCAATTTTATCAGAACTTTCCCTCAAACTACGTTTCTTGCTTGCTTTTTGAACTGTATGCGAAAGATTTCAAGAGAGTCCTAACGACGAGGAGTCAAACCACTGACATCGTAGACGTGAATCCGAACATTTATCCGTTGAGCTATTGATACTCCGATCCGACCCTTTGATCGTGAAGAAATAAAGCCGAACAGCTGCCCGTTGAACCACCGACTTTTGCTTTTTGCTCTTAGAAAATGGAACAATAGGAGTAACATGCTCGAAGCTTACAGCTTACTCTGCTTACCCGATGTGCGGCTGAAATACCGCCTAACGGGTTTAGCCGGATGATGCTCAGCTCGGCTGGGATCTTCTGAAAGCCAGTGACTCCCACCTGCCGGGCGGCTTGTCCGATGGCCGGCGGGCACCGGCTCTCGCGGGCCAAGCCCAAACCCCTCCAATGGAGGGAGTGTGGGCTTGGCCCGTTCGAGCCGGTGCCCGCCGGCCATCGGACAAGCGGTGTTCCGTATGAAATGCTGGTAGATTCTTGAGGAATCACTGAATGAGAGATGACCAGAGAATGGGAAATGGAACTAGTATTTTACTAGAAGGAAATGGATAGTCACTAAGTTCTTAGTGCGTAATGAGTATTACAGTCAAACGTGGGCTTGTCCATATGGTACACGAGCTTACTACTACACTACAAACAATCCTACGGGACAGGATTATACTGGTGAGTGCTTGTTGAATCACCCGTTTTAAATCAACAGAGGAATATTCATTCCAGGAATGATGCCGTATGCTGTTTGCTTTCCTCCACCTAACAATTACTGGTATCTACCGGATGCCACTACTAGAATTATGGCAATTTCATGTGAAAGCCAGAATTGAAATCTGTCTGGTACCAATCGCGGAACCAAACAGAACTTATTCGGATCAGGAAAATCGATTAATGTAGCGGGGCCGCGACGCATCGGCCGCTGTGGACGGAGCCATTCACCTCGCCCATTGCCGTCAATGCGTCGAATCTATTAATCAATTTCATTGGTAAAGTTGTACATTACAGTAATTATTATAATGCTCTAATAAAGTTACACCGTCTGTCATCTGTATTACATGTCCTCTCACTGAGCATTGGCTTGCTCGAACAGCTTTAATTGGCATCGGCACTGCATTGCAGTGAATCCTACTCACACAATTAACACGAATCGTAACAATTTTCCTGCCCAAAACAGCACATTTATGGCACTTACTTGAGGCGTGGAATAGTAGGAGGCTCCATGCGAAGCGTCAAGCTTGCTAGGTTTATTATAATCCTCAGAACTGTCCCGGTGTGGAGATGATTGGTCGAGAGCGATGTGTATAGCTTCGCGCTGGAGCGACTGCGGTTCTAATCCGGACTGAGCAAGGGTTTTGCGAGAACCGCCTTCTAGTCAAGTTCGTTTTGCGTAGAGTCTGTCAGAGTCTTGTTAGATCAGCGACAACTTGAGTACCGCCTTAACATCAAACCACTCAAGTGGGAACCCAAAAACGGTTAAGTTCTACTAAAAGGCACAGTCGCCCGTAGCATCCCGGGCAAGCACCCGGCAGTTGGCCCGATACACGGCGATGCTAGCACCCGGGAGCACGCCTTGAAAATTTGAAAATAGAGCATATCTGCTCCCTTCCGAAGCAGAGCTACACCCAGAGCTGTGTGGATGGAACCTCACAGCACCTACGGATGGTTCAGTTTTGCCATGCAAAGTCCAAAGCACTCAAGTCTTTCTCCCCAAAACTAAAAATCCCCAATCCCTAACTGACTCTTTTTATTATTGAATCGTATTTCAAGCTGGTTGAGTCTGGGGAACCACTCCAAGAGAGGTGGCAGAGAAATACAAAATATTGATGGGGACGTATGACTGGACAGGTCTAAATTGGTCTTCAAAATCCTACACCGGTGAGCAAATTTGGTCGAGAGCGATGTAGTTTGGCTATCGTTCCTGCGATCAGGGTTCTAATCCGTAAAATCATTGAGTTTTGCGGGTTTCCCGAGCAATTGATCTTGCGATAACTGCTACTACCATGTTGGATTGTCGCCATGAGAGCAGCCTCAATACTGACGGTTCCACGCTGAATCCAAAATTGCTCCCATTCCGCTGAGACTTCCAGGCTTCACCACCTTCGTGACACAGTGAGCTCCCCGCACAGCTTCCAATCTTACCCTCGATAATATCGAATCTGTGGAGCCATCACTACCGTGGGCAGAGGGCTCACACAACTACCGTATCTTGGAAGTCTCAGCATATCCTACTGAAACTCGACAAAAGAGGGCAGCAAACTGGTGCCCAGATGTTCTCCAGTGACACCACTTACAGATGGTTCGTATTCCGAACTGGTTGAGCCCAGTCATTCTCTCGAAGGGAGATCGTAGAGAAATACAAAATAGTGATGTAGGGCAAAACTTTGATCCACTGTAGATTTCAATTTGCTGTCAACGAGCACTATTTAAACTACTGCTTCATGGGACCACAACTTTCTTGGTGTCCGTAGTTACTGATAAAGGTGACGGTAGATAAAAAGTTCCAAAAGTTAAACTGTAGTGTTCGAACATTTTGGAGGAAGGACAACCAGGAGTTTTTCGGAAAGTTACAGTTTTGTTGGATATATAATAAAAATCAGTTTGATGGCCTTGTTTGGGAGTAGATGTTTTTGAGTTAGTCAGATTCGCTATCGTTCAAAACTGATAGTGATTGGTCCTGTCACAAAATCCTCAGTCACAAAATTCACAAATTTATAACATTGAGCAATAGATTACTTGAGTGAACAAGTTTATATTACTCTATATTTATATTACATAAAATTAAAGGGAATACCACGTTTATAGTACTGTACACGTATTTTCTAGTACTATGTATCGCTTTTACAATGGCATGGAGAAGTGGCAGTGGCTTCAAAACAGAAAAACATAACAAACAGTGGCTGATTCTATTCGCCGAGCGTGAGCTGCAGCAGAAATCGATTGAAAGTTTGTCGCGCTGGCGCGTGGCGGACGAACCAATCGATTTTCTGTCTCGAAAACTTCGTTGTTCTCTGGACTGAGAACATTTTACCCCTCGCTTTCGCATGAGACTGCTACGATTCGCGTCGTTTCATCCGACAGATACCAGAAATTGTTCGGTGGTGGGAAGCAGAAAACAAAGTCATCTGAAATGGCATAAAAACGGTCTCATAATAAAGTTGCTGATTGAGATTGTATGCTCACCATCGTATCGCCTTCTGTCTGTAGGATCTTCCGCTGTGTAATAGTAGATATTGCTAAGCCTTGGACACTGCCAGCTTTCACTGTAACATAATGGTAAATGCATAAGTCCCTGTTATATATCGATCTATATGTTTCTACAGATGCTTGAGCTGATTTAAAGGATAAGCGTGGGCTTTTTTACTTAGCAGTATTCCATTTAGATGCAATCATTACATTGTTCAACTCGTGGGTGCACAGCAGCGTGCTCGGCCCTTCCATTGACCGGCGGCCACACTACGGACTTGCGCCGCTGTTTCCGAAAAACGCAAAACGAAGAACGCTTCTTTCTGCCCCTTTCGTAGCCGACTGCCCACATCGGAATGGCTCGGCTTGTCCAACGGGGGAGGCGGGCAGTAGGATCGACTTTGTGTAATCGATTCGCCGCGCGCAGTAGTCGCGGACTATTTGCCTCGTTATTACAGCTCTAGCGTTTTTCATATAGCTTGATTGATATCCGATTATCAATTTAGGTATGATTCTAATGTTAATTCATTTGTTCCTGTATTTCTTACTTGCTGCTGCACTCTGCTACATTCCTTCGCGCGCGCCGTTCCTCTCCCCGCGACGCGACAATTTCGAGCCTACTGCACCACACCCGTCCTGGTTATGAACTGGTTATGCAGTGCCTCAGAACCGATGTGGCTTCAAGTAAGCGTTGACAAGCAGAAGAAACATTGTCATTAGAAACAAGTACAACAATTTTTTCAACAAGTTATCTCACTGACCGACATCGGTTTCCATCCGGTCGCACAACATCCATCGCCTCTTGAGCTGTCGGGCAAAACGTTTTTGGCATCCCATTGCAGTTGTCACGGTAGACCGACGGACAATACGTGCTGCAGTCTGTAAAGGGGAAAGTCGTAAGCACAAAAGACAAGTCGAAAGATCTTTGTAGACTTTATTTTCCGTCAACCGCTGCTATATCGCTGCAGTACGCAATGCGAAAGTCTCACAAGGGTGACGATCTCTTCTAACCCCTGAAATTCTCGATATCCTGTGATCATACAGGAGAGTAACACCCACCCGTGGCATTTCCCTAGAACATTCTAGACCTTTCGAAAGAAATCTGGGCATTCGTGGAACTTTTGGTAGCTACTTCCTAATCACCCTGGTAGCTTTCAAACTCCCCAATCTCCCCCCGTCCCTAGAATCAGTTTGTATGAGAAACCAAAACTTATTAGATACAGTGAAATTTCGCTCTTGCACATTTTGAGGTCAGTGTGGTTTGAATTTTGTGAACGGTTTACTACTTTGAAGTGGTTATCACAAAGTAATAAAATGTACCTTGTTGAGTTTCTGGGGTTTGTGCAGGAGCAACTGAAATGAAAAGCATAAATAGAATGAACATAGAAATGAATGGACTACCAGTTCTACAACCTGAATTCCTTGTTTTATGTAGAAACCGTTTATTTCTGAAGAGGACATCATTTGAGGAAAAGTAGTAAAATAAAGAAATTCCCACAACGAAGTTCGCTTCGCGGGAAGGGATCCGCCCGGAAAGGATCGCGCTGTTCTTTACCAAGGAGCCCACGAGTTCGGTTTCAGGGATCCCTGTGACTGCCATGCTATACAGTAATCCGAACCTTGGGTCCTGGATCGAATACCGACTTACCATGGACTTGTCTATTACTGTTTTCTGAAAATGCCACATGGGTTCGCTTTTCGTGGTCCCCTGAGATTTCCTCCATTTATTGTGACTGCAAACGCTGCCTGGTAATCACGCATCTTGCATTTGGCAGTAACAGTAAAAGTAGTAGGAGTATTACCACCTCATATTCTCTAACGCAACTGCAGAGCACTTGGTGTTCATACTTGCGAACAGGGGTACGTCCTGTATCTGCAAAAAGCTTCACGAGAGGATAGCTATCTTCAAAGGGTATCACCAGTGTGATTCGGACAAGTAAAGGCGGTGCTGGCCGCCCAAATCAGGTATCACCTGAAGTCAGGCAGTTTTTACAACTATCAGCCATTTCATACTCAAAATAGTCACTCGTGGGAGGCTGTGTTTTCAGGGTGTAGCTAGCGGCGAGGGGATCTTTTCACGGGGCTACTCTACTTCTGCACTATTATCACTGAATAACAACCGCGAGACAACTAGCAAAGAAAAGGCGCAGGACGAGACAACTAGCTAGGATATGCTGCATTTTGGAAGCTGATTGATCATACCCTCACACAGCCCACACAGTCCACACATTCGTCGCCCTGCACCATGCCCTGCTACCTCGACAGGGGTGAATCACCAAAAAGTTGAAGATTTTCCGAGCAGCAACTTAATATTTTCCAAAATAACAAACCATGTGGGAAATGGTGCGCATACTTCACAGGTTTTGACGTTTTACAGTACAGCTTTTATATTAAGAAACATATTTTTTTCTATGATACTTTAGTAAGTTATTACCTGTAGTTGTAGTGGCTACGGCAGCCAAAGGAGTAGTACCAGCTTCTGGTGAGACTGTGGCGATACACGGTCGTACGAGTGGAACATTTGACATGGTCATATGAATAATTAACAAACAGTGTAATGAAAGCCTCGACCACATTTCACTTGCGAGAAGTCTGAGATTGACATCGTTCGTGGCCTACATCATAGGCTGTAGCGACGTTTGCTTTACTGGTAACTTCAAAACCAGAACCGACATGACATGCGTAATCTAGCGGCGATTCCATCATATAAATTAACCAGGTCAGAAGTGCTGCGATGACGCCATGACCCTTTCCCTATGCGTTCGTCTGTGAAGCCCCGGGAAATTGATGGATGTTCCAATAGTTTTCCCATGGCATCGGTGTCCTGTACGGTACCCAGGATCAGGTCGCTAAAGTGTAATTAACACCCTGTTAGGGATTATTTCATATCCTTTTACTAGGTTACAAGCTGAAGCTGTGATGCAGAATATTTCACCAGTGGTGAATGAAACGAAAATTCCACAAAAATCCTGAAATTCATGGTCTTTTTTTGAGTTAACTCTTAAAATTTGACGAGTCCATGACGACAAAGAGGTGTTTGTACGGATTCGCATGTCAGCCATTAGAGTGCATGAAATGACTGCCATCACAGCAAACGTGCTCCATTTGAATTACGTAAGCCTCCGAGAGGGCGTTAAACTCGTCCTTTCTTGGGAGTATTGAGCAGCAGCGAAAGCCGCGACCGGTTGTGAGCCCTTTTTTCACTCTAACTGTGCCATTTTTCGACTTAACGGCCTCTGGGAAAGGGCTGGCCCTTGCCCTTTCCCAGAGGCCAAAAACTGCTACAAATGAGAACTCTGAGAACCATTCCTATAGCAAATTGTGCCTTCAAGAATTACGTCTACGGCAGGGTATAACTTTTACGGTTTCCAATAGTGCTTTTGGGTTTCAAACAAACAAAGCTGCGTAAAAAATAGAGGAATCGCTTGCAGCAGGTGTCTCAGAGTACCAACTGTTCGAATGTTCAAATACGCTCTGTCCAGAACGAGTTGTGTGCGTAACCTCAGACATAGCACAATTCTACTGCGCAAGAATACTGAATGCCAACCGAAAGGCGAAGGACGTGAAAACAAATGTTTCTTGTTCGAAAACACTGCCCTTCATGTTTCACACCTTCTGCTTACTATCACAAGTTAGTAATTATTATCAGCTTCATGGCTGAAAAACATGGACTATCTCCAGATGTTGGCATGGCCGTAGGGCAACTGGATAGTTGCCCTGTGCTGTGAGCACATCAGGGATTGTGCCACACCCCCTTTTGCACAATATCATCATCGACAGTCCATTTCAAGGAGGCACCTATTTACGTATTTTTGCTTCGGAATATTCAAAAGTCTTCAAGTGATCGACATTACAATGAGTATATTATGGGCTCAGCATTGATCAGTACCTAGCCTTGGGACGCGCTGCGCACTTGACTCCATTAAAAATTATACACGTGTTTGAATGCGTATTGGTCTACACAAGGACCTACGAGACCAGTCGACCAGTGTCTTATCCATCCGGGCAGGACACCTTCAGACTATTCAGCTTCGAAACGTACGACCCGATAGATCTGGACTGGTTTGTTGCGAAACAAATCTTGGAACAGAGCTGTGTTAGCGTTCCCGCTTGCGTCTACCCCTTCTCCACCTGAACGAAACCATTCTATACAATATTTACTTTTTACATGTAACACATACATTCATACAAGTGTAGGAGGGAACGTGTTACTTCTAGTCATTTGATAACCAGATGAAATTCGTCGCCGATAAAGTGCTTCGCGTTCGGTTCGAGTATAACCGTGATAGAGAATAAGTGAGATCTTTGACCATACGATGAACAGAAGCAGCAATACTGCTCCAGCTAACACGAAGAATTCGCAATTCGTCAGGGCTTCTGAAAACTCGGATATATTTCCCAAAACATCGAAACCCATCGCATGTTACCCATACATGGAGGTAAACTGCATTTTCGAGGATACGCTAAAAATATTCTGAATAGGGGAGATTCAAGAGCTCTATAGAATCGGATAAGGGGCCAGCCGGCCAAGGAAGGCTACCCCAATTCTTTGCCTGTCGGCGCCATCGCATCGAGTAAAAGCTCGGTAGGTCGACCTTTGAATGGCACCAGTAAGGGGCTCCTCAAGGGGCTCGATTAAGATGAGGGCAGAACTCCTTCGATTCAGTAGAAGTGGTCACCAATGAAGAGGAATTATGAAAAGTGCTAACCGATAATCTCCATCAAGGCGTCTATCAAACGCTGGGTTAATGAGAGAGCACAGACGGCCAAGGATATTCTTTGCCTCGAATCACCGGCTTCTTCAGTCGCGGTGGGGTGAGTCTGGAGTAACCCGACGAATTCGAGAAAAGGTACTCGTTATTCGGAGAAAAATTGTGAACTGGGGAACCTTTCCAAAAAAACTGACTTCCCCAGATATTCTCTTCCTCACATATTCCCATCATGAAATGATGCATTTACGAAATGGTGAAGTAAAGTATATTCAACCACGAGAGCTCAATGAACCGACAAAGAAAGATCAATAACAATCAGAAAGGTATCCATACTAGCTATATATGAAGTTGGAGGGTAGTGATACAGTGAGTCAAATGATAATAATGAGATCTCCAATAACAGAAAGCAGATTCGACGATTTCGTTCTTCATTGGTTCAAAAGTAACCGCAACTGATATTAGCTCAATACTAGTAAACTGCTTCGAAATGTTCCACGAATGGAAATGGAGACAAAATATTCGATCATAGTATTCAAGTAACAACTTTGTCGGAGAGAACGGGATCCGCCGCCGTCGGTAATTTCTACACACGCCATTACGACAGATTTCCTTCGACTTTCACGAAACCCGACTTTTTTTTTGAGTAACTGCACTTACCGAATGGACTCCTATAATGAACCAAGTCGAACGAGGCTAATAACGTTGCTATCCACCATACAACAACTAGTAGACCGAGGGTTGTCATGAATATTAGCTGAAATAATGAGATTGCTATCGGACCCACCAAAAAAGATAATCTGTCACTGGATCGCTGTGTTGATCGAACACTCCGGAATACGCCATACATTTCGTATGTAATATAATAATACTAATAACTATAATAATGTTAAATAAAATAACACTATGCTCCTTGCTGAGTTTTTTTCACTTTACACTGGATTTGGACCTTCGCCAAATTTTGGCAAACACTCTCCTGACACGCTAGTAGATTGCATGAACATGAACCACTGGCTGCTTTCATAGTCCGCCGGCGTGCCAGCCCAGGCTGTGCTACTGAAAGGAGGGAGGAAGACGGTCGGTCGACGCGGTCGCGTCGCGCCTAAGCCCCTCCGAAAGGCTGAAAACAAAGAAAAAGAAGATCAAAAACCATTTGCACAAGACCCTAGTTGTTTGGTTTTTGATCTCGCTTTTCATCGTTTTCAGCCCATCGAAGGGGCTTGGTTGCGACGCGACCGCGTCGACCGACCGTCTGCCTCCTTCCTCCCCCCTAGCACTATGTCGGCTAGCACGCCGGCAGACTATAAAAGCAGCACTGCATTCAGGCCTTACTCAATACAGTGATTTGGATGATCTAGTGATAATATCAGCTCACTAATACTTCGTACAGAGTCTTGAATATATTACTTCATATTACTTATATTACTGTATTTCGAAAGGACCTTCTGGGTAAGGTATTAAGAATCCGCACTGGAGAAATGTTGTTCTATAGCCACCGCATTACTTTCTTTCGAATAAGGTCGTCTCACTTAATATCACAGCATATCATCTCCACTTGACCCTAACTTTGTTCGAAATAACACATAGTAGACTGTCATAAAGGACTAAGTAAAGTCTTTGGGTGTTAATCAATCCTATCGGAGGGATGCGCCCCGCATTCGATTTTCATTCAAAATCGTAGTAGCGTATTGAATGCGTATGAATCCTGTACAATGAGTTATGGTGGACAGCCAATGTACAAGACAGTGCTTTTATCCTCCCAGACAAGTATGGTACCAATTCACCGACCTCTGAGGGATGGAAGGCTTGGTTGGCCTAGGCGGGCATCGACCTGGGATTCGAACCCATGATCATGCGCGTGTGATAGTGCGCCACTTGCCACTACACCACCTCCGCTCGGTGAGCTGTGATACGATCATACTTCATGATCCTACTCAATCTGAGAACTCGGGACTACTCAGAAATAACAGCCTATCTACTATCCACTATCATCTGGTAAGTCACTGAAATGGGAGAGATGGAGTAGTGTCAACCGGTGCTACCACGTGTACGGTCTGGGATACAACACTGATCGATACCCGCCCAGTCAACAGAGCCCTCCAATTCTTTCGGGCCCGCTATAGGGTCCCAGGTATTTCTAGGTAGGCGAAAGCATAACTTTCGTACCATTTGAGTCCACAAGACAATGTATGGGCCACATTCAAGCCCTACTGCACCCTTGAATGGAAGTCGAACTCATCATAAAAAGGATTGATCGAAAAAACCAAAAAACCTAGAATTGTGAAAAAAACTGTCAAGTATCAAGCATAAAAGCTCCTTACAATTACTGCTACAGTCAGGAGCAGTGCAAAAATATAAAGAACCAGCATATTTTATTACAGGTACCTGAAGAAACGGGCCAAGAGCGTAGAAGAAGATTTCGGGTTTTTCGGGATAAAATGGATAGTAAAAACACCCGAGAATTAAATTTTTGAATATGGCCTGTAGTGAACTTATGTTGCTTCAGCGAGGTGAAAAATGTGCTACTAATGGTAAGTACTTTCCTAGCATGCGAGTTCACACTACGCGCCAAGCTCAAACACCACCTGGCCGTGGCACTTTTTCAACACACCTCTGATCCCTGGCACGTCGCTCGAGTGTAATTTCCTGGGGAATTTTTTTTCAAGGAAATCAGTTTTTGCTACAAATTTTCAAATAGCCATTAATTAATTAACGATGATCACATGAAATCTCTCCACATTCCAAGAAATTTCTTTATTAATCGTTTATTGTTATTGATTTCCGATGAGCAGAAATGGTTGTCATCTGGCCGCAATCATGTGACCCCAAGCGCACTTGTCTCGAACCCAGTGAAACCGAGAAATCAGAAGATTCTTTTTTAAAACCCTGACGATTTTGTGGTTTGAGTGGGATTGGCAGTGAAGAGAAGCAATAAATTTTTTTACGTAAAGTGGGCAGGTGACGCGGCAAATGATCAAGTGTTCCCCGGACGTAAAGGCATTTCACCACGTCATGAAGGTGATTGCAACATAAAGCTTCCAATAAAAGTTTATTTCAAAGAAGACAACTACCAATTTTAGAGAATGGCATTTTCGCTTATGATCGATTCCGTCCAAAACGCGCCCACGCATTCGACTTCAATCCATAACTGTGGGAGCGTTGGATTGCGCTTTTCGCCTACACAACTACCTACAGGGCCAGCTCACGTATAAGACGATGCCCTTGTCTTCCTGGACAAGCCCATTAACAGTTAGACGTATGTAGAAGTGAGTAACGCTAGAACCTTGAGCTCGTATCAATACAGGGCCCGATCCCTGGACCATATGTGCGGTAGCGGCACAGTTTCTTGCTGCACCATTTCCGCTTATGTTGAGAACATCCTATGTGAAAAATCGGGAGATGTAAGAGGAAAATGGATTTTTCAAAAGGCTTAAAATTCAGAAATCAGCAAATCTCAACCGAAAGCATATGCTCTTTGCTCTTCACTCTTTTTGCCAAAGGACCATACCTGATTTTCATGGTGGGAATTTTTGCGATCTAACCCTTGGAGCTACCTTTGAAGCATAGAAGCTCAAGAGTTAGCGCAGTGACAAAAAAAGAGTAGACGAATTGGTCGTGGTATAAATTCGTATAGGGATCTCTTTCACGTTCATGGCAGGTGGAGTACTACCACACCCGTATGGTCCGGAGTTCTAATCTTGGATAGATTGTCGCCCAGCTCCGGCGGGCTTTCTGTTCTTCGACACCGGTTTTCTGGGACTGTACTCGTCCGGGAGGATGAAGGCAATGGTTTGAACATATTCTGACCACTACAAGTCATTGTATAGGCCAAATACGCATTCAAACGCCACTACGAACCTGAACGAATGTCGAGTTTGGGGCGCATCCCCCAAAAAAGGAAACGATCAATGCCAGACTTTATCCATTCATCTCATGATTCAAATGCAAAATATTCCTTTTACCACCTATTACTGGCATATCATTCAAGATGGGCTTTTGACAAAAATTTTCGCCTTAGGAGCTAAACTGCGCTAACCCTATACGCTGCAAAAATGTTGGAAATATCCATAACAACCTGTCCAAGCCGTTTTACGAGGTTTTGTGCAAGCTGCAGCTCTTATTGCAATTGCTTTCAAAGTACGCTCAACACTATGCAAATCGGTGGTGGAGCCTAGCGTGCCACGGCACATTTCTTATTGGTAGGTTCCCGAGCTGCATGTCACAATCGACCACTGATGGAGGTGCTGGGGTCTAATAAGCGCTGCCTTCACTAATGCGTTACCAGTGCTAAGCGCATTAAGATGATGTCAACTAAGTTCTTGAGGAAGCCTGACAGGTATTAGGGTATTAGATAAGTCTTCTCCTGCCTACATTCCGCGATTAATTCAGAGAACCCTTTTTTTGGGAGGCGAGGCACTTTCATGTTATCAGGTAGTCTTGACTGAGATTAACATAAACTTAGATGCTCATTCTCTGGAGTGTGCCGAGGTCTGCCTTATCTGAGGACTCAACACTCTTAACTTTACTAATAGTTTCTGGAACAGCTTCAGAAGAAGGGCTGTTCAAAGGACATTATCGATTGATTAAAAATCTCTACAGTATACCCAAGTTTTTTTTCAGGAAAAGAACGTGAGAATATGATAAGAAGATGATAAAAAAGCAAAGGCTGAAGCCAGGAGACATTATAAACGAGGGGAAACACTGAAAAAAAGAGAATAAAGGAAGTTCGATTCATAAAACGTGGTTTTTTGACAAGTAAAAAACTACGGTAAGTAAAAATTTTATAAAGCAGTGCACCTACCACTAACAAAACAGAGTTACATTCTAGAGTACGAGTTACATGGGAACTCAATTCAAAAAACTAGTTTCAAAAAAACTTGACTTACTTGTAAAGTTAGAAAAGGCACAAGAAGGCAAGGATTCCGTTTGATAATACCCACAAAATACAACAATGTAATGCACCCGTGAATGGAAAATACACCTGAAAAGTATCTCATCGATAATAAAGGTATTACTTACATACTACAATAAAATTAAATAGTACATGTAAATATTGCTCCACTTAGATTTCCTCCTCTAGAGTAGGAGTATTCATAAATGGCTAAGGCGAATTCGCATATGCAAATCGTAAAGGACAACGCAGAACAGACGAGCTGAAAGAAAAACTCACATTACTTTAATTTCAAAATACTACTTAATACTGTTGTAATGATAGTTATTGATTGAAACAATTTTTTGTAATTATCATTAACATTTCGGAGAAACTTTCCGAGCCAATTAGTAACAAAACTTTTCTCAAAAAGAAGCTCGTGAAATCTTACCTGTGCCGGAAAATCGGAAAAAAACCTTCTTTCAGAAAAAAAACAAAACATCTAAAAAATTAATAGAAAAACGAATGAACATGAATAAAAACATTCGCTTAACACCGAGCTGAGTCGTTTTATTTTTAAAAATAATTTTAGAATTTTTTTTAGTAGAAGAATGGGGTGCTAAGAAAAGGTTCAGATAAATTTTAGTGATATGAAATGAAAAATAAATGATAAAACTGGAAAACAAGTTACAATAATATAGTAAAAATAATAATAATACAGTAATAATAAGATGATTTGAGTAAAAAATTGATAGCAAATAAACACTACTTGGTAGTGATAGCATATGATAATTGTGTATATCATAAATGAAGCGTACTTTGGTGCCATCATAAGCGATTGGTCTAGAATGCTGGCTCATCCGCTAAAAAATCCTTTTGATTTTTATCCAGACACGAAAAATCAAAAGAAATGGGATGCAGTGGCGGCCAGAGTCAGACGCCGAAATGAATGCAGGCGCCATGTGACTCAGTCCTCCACTGTAAAACCTCGGGTTGATGAATTACTAGACAAAAAAGCAGTTATTTTTCGATAGGCTTTTGCACAACAGATGCAGACGAATTCATTTGTCGAATTCATCCAAATGAATAATTGCCCTGAATCGATTTGTCATTAGTTTCGGTTTTGATTGTTGAGGGAGAGTTTCACGAAGAAAAGCTCTACAAAGCCGCCCCTTCAACTTGGCCTTTGCCTGAATCAAGAGAGAGGCTGTAAAATTTCATGGGCAAGGTGTAAGGTAAGCAATAGTACCTTTATAGCACAGCTTTACAGCTTTTTATTACCAGATATTCTCGTCCTAGTCATGAAGCTCAACCCCAGAAATTACTTGACAGGTACAATTCAGACTAGTAACTTTACCAAACAGAACCAAAGGGCCCTTCACCAAGCAGAATCAAAGATAACCAAATGACAAAAAAGCATAAAATTGTTCTAAAAACATTAGAAAATAACAGTTTTAGCGATAATTACCGAGGGATCTGAGAAAATTTTGAATGGGATTTCGAAAAAATCGATGAATATCTTTTCCACAGGGAATATCAAACTTACTCGAAGAGTCGGTTTGTACTGTTTACAACCGTGTTCATAGGTGCGAAACATGAAATGGCAGATAATGTCCTGAATAAATGATTCATAGAAGAATCCAAAGCAACGATGAGATGCAGGCATTCAGCGAATAATAATGAGAGACGTGAACAATAGGAATTAGTTGTGTAACTTACTGCTACGATAAGTATTGTAAAACAAACGGTAATTACTACTTTGTAACCGCAAAACTGTTTATCGGGGATGCTTTGAGAAGGAAACAACCATGGAGTTGTGAGTAATACGGGCGTTCTCCAGGTACCTTACAATTCCTTGCACATTTCAACATACTCATTATCCTTACTGCAGTAAAACTGAGAATAACGTGAAGGGTCAACGAATTTGACAGATACTGTTAGTCAACAGGCAAAAGTAAGAACTAGTAAGCCAGTAAATACGAAAATCCTAAAAAAGTAATGTTTTGCAGTAGGTGAGAAACGCTGAGAAAACCTGCCTAGACGGCAAGAGGCGCCAGCGGTGGTTGTGTTGTCGCCCAAGGGGTTAGTGGCGAGTTGCCGAGGGACAGCTGGCTGACAGAGAGGATCAAGAGAATATAAACACTGAGTGAAGCCTAAAAATGAGTTGAAAGAAAAGATTGATGGTCCTGAGGGGGAAAACTCCCAGACCATTATGCCAGTGCAGTTGCCCCGTGATGAGCCGTACACCTTTGTGAACGTGAACACCTGCTCCCCATAGAGAAGGGCTTCCCAGTGAAACGCATAGACACTGGACCTCAATAAGCAGTACCACTCCTACTTTGTACAATGAAGTAAAGTAATACGTAATAGTATTATTCATTTACTTAGAAAAATCGAATAACTTGATAGAGGAAAATTTTTTGATTCTTCGAAATTCACACGCCGTCGCTGAAGTGAGAAATGGAGTTAACAGGAAGGTTCTTGAAATTCGTGAAATGAATGTTGTTGACGTTTGTTTACACCCCCGTATACGAATACAACTCTTCTCCTGAGACTTAATTATTCTCATTATCAGGCAGCGTTGATCCCTTGAGACAAGCAAGTTGATGCGTGGGAGCATCAAATAGAACCTCCAGATTTAACTTGTTTCTTCTTACTAATTATCAGTTTATGGCTACAAACTCAGTAGCAATTTAGGAATACAAGGAAAACAACATGCGTCAACATAACAGATCCTAGCCAACACGTAAAAATTGTTACAATATTCGTTACTAAATGTTAGTCCTACTCAAACGAGGATGTGGAACATAGAGTTCTTTTAAATGAACCCTCTAAACTTTCAATGTGGTTCCCTGAAGATTCGGGGGGCACCAAACTATGTTAACATAAGAGTTCGGAACAAATACTACGGTAAGTTAGAAATAGTAAAAATGTAATTAAAATTTATAAAGATCTAGAAAAAAAATAAATAAAAGTTTGAGGCTCCCACATTTAATGGTCAAGAATGAGAGAGGAATTGAAAGGAAAGAGGAAAAACAACAGGAGCTGATATTCAGAACCGTCGACAAAAGCAAGTAGAAGGGCTTCTATCCGACAACGGGTCCAAGGATTTTGGGACCAATGGCTTAAGTTATATGACCAAATGAGAAGTTCAGTGATGCCTCCGTCGGCTATGGAACAGAGGGACATAGAATCCATCATGAAGGAAGGGTGGAGGAGCATTTTGAAGAAGTATAAAGAGATTTATTGGGACCACGCAATTGATTCAATTTGGGATGCGAACCTTTCGTGTACGTCTGTTTATGTGCATTGACGTAAATTCCGATGTGATTATCTTCCTCGTGGAACTCTCTGGAAACTTACTGAGGCCATGGGTAATGCTGAGATCATGCCTTACCACTTTTTTGACACTGCCCTCGCCCCAACCGCCCCCTTCTCTTTCAAAAGATATCGTACTAGTTCTGTAAGTTGACTCGAAGGTAGACTTGTGGGCGGAATGTTGTCGCAAACTTGAAGAAAAACAGCCCCACTCTTGTCCTCAGACAGAATTTAATCTAATAAAGCGGAGAAAACATGTCATAGTGATTACTCGTAATCAGGGGTACACTTGAGTACTTGGAAGTTAATCAATAGGAATCCCATGTTCGCAAAGCAACTATTCGAGTAGGACTGGAAGCTTTCTCCTAGAGCTCTTTGGCTGGCGGGATGTTCAAAAGTTAAGCGCGAATCAATTATTGCCGGATGGGTGGGCGGGGTTTGTGGGCCAACTTATACGAGTCGACATAGGAAGTTCGTTGCTTCTCAGTTGAAAAACCACCATTCCCATTAAATTGAAAAGGCTTTAATAATGTTTACATCTTTACTACTTATTCCGAACTCTTTGATTCTCAAAAGTAGATGTTCATGTAAGCAAACGTGATATGGTAGTTTTTGAGGTGTACTGAAAAGTGAAGTGTCCTTACTCGAATGTACGCCCTCTGCGAGTATGAGGGATAATTGGAGAAAGTCCTTCTTTTCGGGGGGCCCGAGTCAATGTGATTACGCTAAGACCTTAGGGCGATTCTTCCAGCAGCTCGTCAACTCGCCCACATAAATCCTGCAACCGCAGGATAAACCAAAAGTTCATGAATAGACAAATTTGCGGCATGAATCATGCACCGGAACTGTTCTACTTGAAAATTTAATTGTAATCTTTGAAAAAAACGAAAAAAGTAACTATCAATCACAAAGTAATAGTAGCCGTTAGTTTCGGCTTCGCGCCAGGGCGATTGAAAAGCTGATAATTAAAATAAAAATGAATAACCAAAAATAGGAAATGTAAGTAACAAATGACTAAAAAAAACATCATTAAATACTAACGAAACAGTAAATACTTGCTCATGCGAATCTGGCGCAAATCACTCCGTTCCGTCAATCCCATGAGGCTCATTAGCGGGTAGAATGACAAATAGTAAAATAAAGAGTGTTACTCTATAATTTGAAAGTAAGGAAGGAAAACAACTGTTTGTAAATATGAATTAGGATAAGTTGAAGCGAATTATGTGAAAAGAGATGACTATAAGGGAGAAGCCGAGCGGTGACAAGAGCCGCCGCTGGACGTATGATCCGAGATCAAATCTCGGATCGATCGTCGTTCGGATCGACCGAGCTCTTATTTGGTTCAGATCAGTTGACTGACAAAAAACTCGTTCAGAAAAATAAAAGTACTGATATTATCGGTAAGTAACCCCGCAAGACCTGCATGATTCCTAGCAATCACAACGATTCCAAGTTGGAGTCAGGTGCGTAGGACGCATTCTGGACGAGAAATCAAGTATTAAATTATAACTTAGCATTTTATTTACCACAACAATTGATCTGCTAAAGTTAAGAGGGAAGACGGTCAAATGTGATCTGAGAGGACTCTCAAGTAAGGTATTGGAAGAAAGGCAAGCATGGAACATGTTACTAGAAAATTACCAGCTAGGGAGCTCACATACCTATATAGTATAATAACAGTAACAAAGGAAGGAAAAGATGTGAATGTTGAAAAAAAGGCACAGGGGCAGAAGTCCATACACCACTACTGTATAAACAACAAATAATAAATGAATAAAAATAATCCATAGCCGCCTCCTAACCCTCGTCCACCGTGCTTTCCTAGAGTCAACACGACCTGACGTATTATCGCAGATTGGGGTTCATTTTTGATCAGTGGCATTTACTGGTAATAAATACAAGTTTATAAATGCCATTTTCATTGACACCTGTCATGCTGTCACACTAAATTATAGTACTTTTTCACGTTGACATTACTCTGCAGTATATGTCAGTTGTCTACCAATGTTAGCGATTAAGTCAACACCTTAGCCCGATAGAAATGAACAATCAAAGCTGAAAACTCAGTTTCCGAAACTAACTTTTATGTTTATTTTGAAGTAATTGGTTGCTAAACCCCAACCAACCAACACTTGTGAAAAATCCAAGGTAATCGTACTTCAAACTCGATAGTGATTCTAGTCATTCAAAAGTAAATTTGACGTTAAGGGAAAGGGAAAGCCTGGGTGAACGCGAGTTCCAAGCCATCAAAGTGCAGCATTACTGGTTGAGAATTCAGCTCAAACACTGGAAGACTTCGCAGAGAGGGGGAAGTGACTGAATCGGCTCCACAAACATTGAGAGCAGTCCGGAAGGGAGGAAAAGGGTGTCACACAGATTGTCCCCCTAGCAGTCGTTTTAAGTCGTCTGGACATTGTCCTTCCTCGTCTTTCATCGAGAGAAAGGACGAGTTTTCTCTGCCATATCATGACTGGGAAAAGACAAAAGGCCTCGAAATCTATTAAAGTATGAACTAAGGCCCTGACGACATCGCCTAAACGTTAGGCAAGTAAACCTGCACATCCCAGCGGAGCCTCGTCATTACCTCTGGGAAATCGATGTAAAATAGTTCTATTATGTCAAACTCAAATGTAAGTATGATAGATAGAATTGGAACAACCAAAAGCACAGCAGCAAAAGTGGAATCTCTAAGTATCACGAACTACCAACACGTATTTATAAGGATGACAGAGAGTGGTGTGAGATAAACAAACAGAATGAAACCTCGACTCCAGGTGTCCAATCTATCAACTGAACGTATAAAACAATAAATTGTTTTGAAAAAACAAGCAGTAACGAGTAACAGACGCAAAGTCATTTCCAGCATGAGAATGTTCGCCCCCATGTTACAAAAACCTTCAAGGAAACACTTGCAATTCGGATGAGCAATCCTTTTGCGCTCTGCAAACTCATCGGACATTGCAAGCTCGGATTACAATTTAGCAAGCAAGCAGTACAACCTTACCGGTACACGATTTCAGAGAGCTACTGGAGTAAAGACAAAGTAAAAATAGCTGTGAAGCGTGAACGTGTGAGAACTTGGTCGATAAATAGGATGGCTTCACAATCGACATCGTTTCGATGCAATGGTGTCGCCCATTCACCGGGGATATGGATGGGCTTATAGAAAATGATGGGGAACACTTTGACCGAAATAACTTACAATTTTTCTAAGTAAATGTGTTTTTATCGAAAAAGTGACCAAAATCTGATTTGAAAAACAGCAACGTGGTTTAAAAGTGCTTGTTGATGTACATGCGCTGCCGGATAGGCGTAAAGTTGAAAGCGACAAAAAAGTAGTTACTAGTTAGTAATTGTTACTAATGAGAGAATAAATCTGTTCTTCGACAGATTTAATCAGGATATATCAGATCTTATTAAACTGTGCAGGAGACTGCAGCCCTTTCGAATCTGCAATCCTCTCATATGATACAGGATAAGGCAGATAGAGTACCATTTACTTTGAGAAGCTATTTTGAAGAGTAACATTTACTTTGTAAAGCTATTCAAACTTTAAACGGTGGGTTGTAAAGCCCACAGGAAATACTACCAAGTTTACTGCCAGTTATTAAATCCAGTGAAAGACACATGTGTTGGCACATTGGAGTCAGCACCTTTGAATTTAATAAAAAGTAAAGTAAAAAAGCAGTAGACGCAAAGTGGAGCACAAACAAACAAAAAATGCTTCAAGGACACTTTCCAGCAAATGATTTCAACCACTAGCAAAAAAAGATAGTTGTTTTATGCTTTGGAGGCACAAAAAAGATGTGTCGCCGTCGATGTTTGGAAATAATAATCCCCTTGGACTACCATGTACACTCGATTTTTATGGAAAACAACTTCCTTCTATTCCACTTTCCTTTCTTGTGGTGGATTCATAATGCATGTAGATTGTCGGAATCAAAAATGTTTACCAACTCAACTCACTTTCCATCATGTCAGTGGTTTCGGAAACCGAAATTCGGAACGCAACCTCTCGGTGTATTTTCCATCCCAACTTTACAATTGTACCGTAATACTTATCGAGATATCGCTCAGAAGCAGGTGACCTCAATTTATCATTAAAGGCCAGGTGTGATATGGCTCAGTTGGCCAGGTAGAGAGATTAATACTCAGCCGATAAAATCGCGTCAGTTGTTTCGTCACAAACATCAAATTCTTTCACAAAGTTTTATGTACATAGAACGTATCCGAAATAACACTATGACTAGTAGTTTATTGATAATTTACAACGATGTTTGTTTGTTCAAAAGAAAACATAATAATGTAAAAAAGAGAATGCACGAATAGTATTCAAGAAGGACCACTAACGTCGAATCCGAACACCTCATTACTGAGTAGGGTCACAAGCGACATAATTACATACACCATATGACGAGGGGGGAAAAATATTCCAAAACGTAGATCAATCAAATCCGAACGAATAATGACAGCTTCCAAAGAGCACATGAACAGGGGACAGAATAGATGATTATGACACTTCGTTCCCTTCTAGGTGAAACAGATTGGAATATGCTATGAACTGCCGCGTGCGGTAGCGCGTCACGGCAGCCGTCTGACTCGTCATAATGCCTACAGGGGAATGGGGTGCCAAGAAAAAAAAACAATTCTCTTATAGTAGCACGATAGGAGGGGTCGTATCACAAACAAAAACAAGAACATATCGAGATCGATGTTGTAAGCCGTTTCTAACTTCTTTTCTTCACACTTTAACAATACTCATATAGACGCTACACATGGCGCTTTTCAGCAACCATTTTTTGCGCAAATGCCTTTAAGATACAGCTTTTCCTTGCCCAACTGAGGATTGTTGTTCAACTGCAGTATATCCATGTCGGCAGGACGATTTTCTTCATCTGTTGACGATGATGTCAATATTGAAGAGGTTGTCAGTACAGATGTCACCGAGAGATTGCCGTTTCGTACATCGGATGTGTAGCCCTGAACAACTTAGAGTAAGCGTGGATGTGGTAGATGACTCGATGAGCCAAAGACGCGTTTGGCACACGGTTGCCCCCGCCACTTTCGCCCACAAATGGAACAAAGGTCACGTGCCGCATGCTGACCCAATGACCGATCTGGCTGCTTTCATAGTCCACGATTTGGCATGCAAGCGAGCGATCGAGCGATTGGGGCGGCGCGTGTCGACCAAGCTTCAGTTGTAAACATAGTCCAAGCGCTTCCCCGATCGCTCGATCGCTCGCTCGCGGGCCAAAGCGTGGAGTATGAGAGGAGCCTCTCACATTTTAGTCAGCCTCACATCAAACTGTTGTGGCGGCCCATAGTAATGACAATGACTAGGAAGTATACTAAATTCGCATAACGCGGTAACTAACCAACCATATACTAATAAAACCCACCACATCTTGGTCTGCAGTCGAATTGAGTGTTTCAGGAACTGTTGATGACCGAACTGGAAGCATCTGAAACACAACGAGTAACTTCGTACAATTTCATAACAACAAGTAATAGAAGCTAAGGTTACCTCGTTTTTCGAACAGATCTCTTCATCAATACCGCACAACTTCTCATTTAGCGGACTTATGAGACTAGTCACTAAAAATGCCGATGTTTAGGGAACACAGCTGCAACATTCACACTGGGAACAAAACTCACTCATTACCGGTGAACTCACTGATGGTCTGCCCAGCAATGTAAAATAGCTGACATGCTTGGCAGAACATCAGCAGACAAGTTCAAAGGTGTAGGCAGCAATGCCATCAGATGTGCACTTGATATTCACAACAAATTCCAAAAGAATGAAAAAAAAATCAGAAATGGAAATCGTTTTTGGGAGACGAGATCCCGAAAAAAAAAACGTTAAACGTTGAACGCATTCCAATTGTCACAAAAGCCACACGTGCGTGCATGCAAATACATCATACATAGGGGCAGAGAATCAATAAATTCAATCGATATTCGTAAATATCGGGACTACGGATTCACACCGTGGAAATACACGACCAAGGAATAAACCTACACTTTCCGCTATATAATGGTTTCAGATTAAGAAAGGTGGGACGGGCTGAAAATGAGGTGATTGTTGATCAATAATTCATTGAATCCTAGTCGTATTGACAGATTCAAATTTTGTTTATGTTGTATTAAATTTACAATTTACAGCAGTCCTCGTATCCTAATTACTTATTGATTATCACTATCAAATATCTCAACTGCGGCCGCGAGCGGTCGCGCATGTGAACGGATCGTAATCCAAGGTAATCGATAAGTCTGCATTTAGTGCCACGACCTTTCAGCCTTTTAATCTTATTTCTTACTTAGTTTCTTCTTTAACTCTTAAAGAGCTTAGGACAACGAATTCAGCAATGCTCCTTTCGTGAGCCGCCCACGCGACCGCTCGCGTCCTAGACATGAGTAACTAAGAGGCGTGGACTTTACAGAACGCGGTTAGGCAGATCTGCAGCTGAGATCGTGTGAGAGAGAAAAAAAGGAGTGCGAACTTAAACATTGTCAGTGATTGTCTACGTGTTTTGAAAACAAGTAGAGCCGTGAGTCACCACCACAATATCGTTGTTAAACTAACAGCAAAGCAGTGTCGGTGAAAACTGAACGTTAGAAGACAAGAAGTTCAAGCCAAACAGCGAAATAAAAAACTTTCAAAATAAAACCGAATTTGTCGACTCGATTACGTCAAGTAATAAAATGCAATGTTAAAAATCAAAGTGCCGACAGTGCCGTAATTCATGCCAACCGCGTGAAGCGTTCGCGTTTGGCTTTTTTCACGTCTGCGTTTCTAACCATACTCTATTGATTGAAATCGTCGGAAAAGAGCCAAATGGACTGCTGACACAAAACGCGCGACTACAAAAGCTGCGAATAAGCCCACCCATCGACGTCGTTGACATTGACATCGGCGTATCCGAAGGTGCCGCTGGTATAGCAGGCCGATGATGATGCTCACCCACTGGCTCACCCTGTCGTTGTGCCATCGACAAATGGTTGAGCGGCTAAAAGTCATAATTTATACAAGTTGGAAAAAGTCGACGTAAAATTTTGATTCCGGAAAATAGAGCCCGGAAAACAGAAAGAGAAAATGTATATTTTGAACAACAACTTCAGAAAGAGAAAGTTTTGGTCCCCAAATTCAAAGGGTTGGAGGCCTTCGAAAGGTGCTGCATGCTGCTGGAGGTACTATGCGGAAACCTCATCATTAAGTGACCTTCTGCTGTCTGCCATCCTTGGAATGTCAATTCACGTCTTTGTGGTTCTCTTCACTAAACTTTGTGCTACCGAAACCTGGACTTTATGGCTCATATCCGGAAAGCCCTGATTGGGAAGGCCGATGCGGGCTAACCGCTCAGCCAGGTTCGACATCAAGCCTGCTTCAATTCCGTATTGATGCACATTTTTGAGGTAATATTTGGGTTCGCTATCTTCCCCATCCCAAAATGTAATGACTTACTAATGAGGCAGCATTCGGGAGGCTGACAGCCCGCTTCATTCGGAATGACTGACTTGGCATTCCGAAATGAGAAAGTCGTTGTTGCCGTTCTCGTCTGAATTACCACAGAAAATGATTTTTCTAGTATAGGGTGCACTTTTATCTTGCTTCTAGCAATCAATCAATAATTGTACCTGCTCAGCATGTTGGTGATAGCAACCTCTTGTCGGAGTCGATCCAACTTCAACATTGACTCAACGGCTTGAATTGATTTTGTGTAGGCTTCAATGTAACTGAAACTACCGAAAATAACTCATGAAAGAACTAGTAGAACATGTCGGTTTGAAAAGGCTCTAAACAGGAACAAATGAAAAGCCCTTATGAACAGAAATGGCTTCGACGCGTCGCACCCCCGCCGATGGAGAACCGCTACATTGCTAACTATCTGAAATGCCGCGACGCGGCCGCGTGCACAACTGTGTTCTATTGCGACGGAGGAAACATCTTGAAGGTATTACAGACCTCAACTGCCGATTCGAATGTCTGCTGCCATCGCTACCGATAGATATCTCGTCTTCAGAGGCAGTCGTATGACGCGCAGCCATCAACGCTAATGAGGATCGTTCCTCCATATCGTGTGATGACTGAAATCATTTTCGAACTCATTTTCCATTTGATTTGGGCTGATTTTGCATAATGTGGCAGATATCGATTGACACTGTGGATGCGCGGCGCGTACAACAGCGACCAATCGATACATGATGACTTGCCGGCGCGCTCGTAAATGCCGATGGAAAATCGATTGGATATAGTAATACCTACCTTGGGTAGATGTGCTACGACGTCATAGTACACTGCAGTGCGATGTAGCGTCTCTGATCCGACGATTCGTTTTCGAATTCGATCCGTAAGACTAGCCTTCTTGTATATATTGAGACAAACCCGTTTGCGAAGGACTAACTCCATGGAACACGGATGTGAGAGACGTACACCGACCTGATCAATTCACTTATACAAGTATAACACAGAAAGGTCTATTTTACGTGTTTTACCCTATAACATGAAAAGTAACGCTGTGAAAAGCTCTTCCTTAAGATGATCTGGGCAGCCAACCTTGACTATGGCGTAGACTTTCTCGTTAGAAGATGAAGGAACGTTCAGAGCCGGATGATCATGAATCGAGCTGTCCCAGGAACAGGTGGCGATTAACTAAATAAACACATTTGAAATATATAACACTCTCTAAAAGTTTACACTACCTCTTTATCATCGAAATGCACGATTGGAAGCATGACCAACGGACCGCCGCTTTCCTCCTTAGGCAAAAATGAATGTATACCCGCCACACGAGGAGTGTTCTGAAACGAAGCACAATGCATCTTTTGTTCTGGACCAGGCCTAAAAATGACGCGCAGTGTTGCGCTGCAGCATTAGCGGAATAATCGATAGCCGAGAAGCGGAGTGAATTCATTTATCGACTGAGTAGCGTCACTGCCATGCGTGGACTCACTCCAACCAGAAAAAGCTAGTTACCTCATCACTCGTCATCTCTCCCGTCATGTCATCCGAGTTCAAGTCCAAGAACAACACGGGCACGTGCTCTTCGACGCCAGGCGGAGGGACCCTTGAAGATACTTGTAATGAGAAGTCAAGTTTGATTACTTTCAAGATAGGAAACACCTTCAAAACAGGTAGAACGAGTATATCTGCAACCAAGATCTCGGAACGGGTCCGAAAAGTGAGAGCGAAATCGTAACAAACATTTTGGTGTAAAATTATCACAGGGTGCAATCGTAATGCAGAAAAATAAGTATGGCTCCGCAGAACACACTCAAGGGAACAGCTTTGGAGAACGATCTGCTATTGATCGATCGATTTCAAACTAAATATAATATCGACCAACCCGCTACTTACCAATCACATGGAGCTCCAGGGATATCAGAATTTGGTGCTGGAATGGAGACTGCTGTACGTTCCTCCGTTAACGAAATCCACTGTCCCATTAACGAGTGCTCGCGTTCGAGTTCGGCCTCGGACTTGGCGGATTTTGAACAGAGCTGAAATTGCACGCATTTTCTCCACTTCCTTACTATTGTTTCATATTACAAGTTATATTCAGTACTATATCGAAGTACTGAAAATGGTTCAACGAAACACATTTGGCACATTAACGAGCCAGCAGGCCAATATGACAAATATTCCTGATGCGCTGAGGCGGCTGCGTAGAGGTGCCAAGATTTGTTTGTGCGCAATGCTGGTGAAAACCTTTTCTATGGTTGTTTTAGTTTTTGAATTTTAATGTTTTACAAAAAAATAAATCGTGTTCCAGGCGAGGATCCGTTTCATTGGCAGAAGCAGTTCACACAGCTAATTAGAGCTAGCTGCACTGCGATACCAAATAAACAACAGCTTCCGAATTTCAGAACCTCAGATCGATAATCGATTTATGAAACTCGGAAGTATTGACAGTATCCAAAAGGTTCACTTACCGAGTCCAATTGCTGTTCAAGGTATTTCTGTCGACTTTGCAAAGCCAACGTCCATTGTGCACGTAGTCGCTCAAGATCTTCTTCCTGAAAGTAAGCCATGTTGCAGAGTGATAGCGTGCGTTTACTAATAAAGCTGCTAAACCAGTTCACCTGGTAACTGTCGAACATCCTTCGGTCACCTGCTTCCGAAACACATACACATCCAATGCTAACACTGGTTATCGTGTCGATACCAAGAGGTAAACCGGCACCATGTTGAGGAAGCGACAAACCCACAACGAGACGCCTTTGCTGACCCTAAAAATGAGGTCAGCAATGTAAGCAGCTGATTAACGATAACAGATAGAAAAGGTAGTGTTACTTGTTTGAGTTGATGAACTCCACCAGTAGCCACATCCTCCTGCTGTCGCACCTCAACTGGTACCCACTGACCGGTTTCGCTAAGTTCCCGGAATTCTGTCCACAGTTCAAGCCGCCTTGACACTTCAGACCACCTCGCCTGAATACTTCCATTTCAAAAACGTTGAACATGAATCAAGACAGAGGTTTCGGAAGCAACGTCAGGAGAGAGTGCTCTCACAGCCTGGGAACTAGATCAATTCTTGCTTAAGTTTAAGTTCAAAAAATATTCCTTCCCTCTCAAGTGAATCAATATTGCCCAGTTCCTACTGCTGGGAACCTTCTCCTGAATGATTCTGATAAGCGATCCTTCCTACGTGTAAATGCTACCGAACCCGATCAAACATACTGTAGAAAAACCGAAAAGCGGGTTTACAACCCGTTCTCAGTCGCCTACCTGCAATGACTTGTTCTTCTCCTCGGCATCAAGTCTCGGTTCACCCTCTTCAACGGCTCCTCCATTTCGATGTCCCCACACCTCAATTGACAACGCGTCATCTTGCACGTATTCGAGGAACTCTTCCGTGACAACGACTTTGAAGTCCTGGAATCGAAATGGTTGTGGAACCGGGTGACATCCACTGAAGACGGACTTAGGCAAACCTTTTCGTGGTCAAACACAAATGTTGTGGCTTGTGTTTGCGATTCAGCAGATTCTGATGGATCGAAGACAGGAGCGACAACAAGCATTTCGGACAGATTGAAGAAGGAGTACTGGCAGAAGACAAAGTGCGACAAGGATTCGGGCAGCGATGAGGCCTTCTTTATGCGGACCTTAAATCAATCTGATAATTGGAAGCTTGTAGGACCGTCCACCCCACTCAACGTTCTAGAGGATGATACATTCATGAATGATGGGAGATATACATACTTCTGATACTCTTTACGTTTCTTTTAGTAAACTCACTGCCGGGTTGAGCGGAAAGTACTCACCCTGCAGGTTATCACTTTCCCAAGCAGGCCCTCAGCCCTTTCCAAGCCTTCATTGTACTCTCGATCCGGTGATTGGATTCCATCAGACTCACTTGGCACCCTGAAACTGATCTAACGTCAAGTTAGATTCAGATACATCGTTCCGTACCACTGGGCCTTAGGTTTTGATGCAGGCTTTCATTCATGTACATACAGAAACGTCTAAGATCGGTCGCTTCCTAACAAATACGAATACAGACATCCTTAACACGCTAATCCTGGGTCACCGAATGGGAAATTACATGAAAAGCTAAGCATTTACCAACTTACCTATAAATTTGTACATGAAGGCGGCCGGCTACCTCACCCTGATGCGAAATGATCGGAACCTGAGAATTAATCAAAGTAATTTTAATACATGGACATGGAATGACAATTAATACTGATTCGTCAATTCTGAACAACCATTGAACTACTGAGGTTTGGGAAAAGTTGATTTGAGACAAATCAGTTACACCTTGTTGAACTTGAAAGAGTCCAGAATTACGATAAAGGAGCACATTAGAGAAGCAGCTTTAAGCCAAAAAGAAGGAAAATAGTAACTTACCTGATAATCGAGTTTCATGTCGTGGAACAACACTTCCAGGAAAACGTTAGCGACACCGATGAGATTGTGGTGTTCCTGAATAGATTAACTCGGTCGCTCACCCAAACGCAAATATACTCATGCAGATACACGCTGCCACTTCGCGACCGCGCGCCTCGCAAGCATTATAACACCCATGCTGGGCGCCTAACATTAGAAATAACTGTACACGGACCTGGCTTTCAAAAAATGGATCGATCATCACTTCATCGGGGGAAGGCGGAGGTAACGAACGAGATGGAGAACTTTCAGGGCTGGAAGCACATGATGGGACTCTGTAAAACCAGTGCTGACAAAATATGCTCAAAACATAGTTATTGATACTTATCTGATGAAGTCCCTACCTTGCCACTCCATTTATTTTGTCATTATACATCTCTCTCATATCGATTAGCTTGTTCTCCAGCTGCGCCACCGTCCATAACTGGCTTCCACTCATGCCCGAACGACGTACAACAATCACCGGCTCACAGACAAACGTCCCTGCCTAAAACAGCAATTGAAGGTCCAAACCAGGAAAGACTCTCGAGTTCCAGTAAATACGAAGATCGCAGAGACGTTCAGTTGGGAACAACCAACAATGGTTAAACACCTGAGCCAGACCAAGGATTGTAAGGGTTTCCACTCATATTCTTCAAGATTTGTCTAATACTAGACAGGTAACCCCAGAAAGTTGGGATAGTTCGTTGCTCTGGGTGTCAGCTTAGCCGCACTGTTCGCGTGGTATCGATTGACGGGAGTGCGCAGAATTGAGCGGCCAGACTCCTCCGTCCCATCGACCTACGCTGAAATTACCTTCTGCTCGTCTGTGCCCTCTCATTAAAACATCGGTCACTGGAGTTTGATTGAAGCAATCACACTACTTGTAAGGGATTCCGTATGGGGTTTAGGTTGGCTTGCTGACGATAATGAACTAGTAATGATCAAATTTTAACAACACAATTCGCTAGTGATTTGAAATCACCACAGAAGTTACCGTATCTACCTCAATAGAGCAATACTAAGCACTACCCCGGTGAGCGAGCTTGTGTGAGCAAAAATGAGCTCCTAAAGGTCACACGCAACAATAAGTTAGGATTCAGTTTGTACTACAAGATACCCTAGCCTTTTACCGCCCAGCCGCACGGAATAGCGGCAGCACGGTGTCAAATGGGGCTACCGCTTTATATTGCTTGGATTAGACCCCGGCTTCGATTCCCATGCAAACCATTGCATTCGTCACTGCAGAGTAGTTAGTTTGGTATGTTTCCGTATGAGACGATAAGAAGAGTCATGTAGTACACCCATCGGACCTTGCAAGCCCCTCTACAAAGTCTGAGTGGCCGCTGATTGCAAGGCGCATCCCGATAGAAAATTGAAAAGACGCCCTTGCCCAGAACACCACAACTCACCTTGATTTTACTTGGCCTAAGATTTGCTGCTGGTATTTGGAGGGTGACATCGTAAGTCGTCTGACGACGGCTATTGCCAAGCTCGCGACTGATCATATTCGCTTCCCGGGTAAGTGCATTGGCCCGGATCACATCACTTTTCAGACGTTTCAACGACTCAGCAAACATTTCCTCTCTGAAAATGTCTCATTTTCCCACAGAAGAAAAGAAGGGTCAATGTAAATGTCCTCACTTTCGTTGAGCCCAATAGAAGAACTTGCTGCGGACCATTTGTTTCGGATTAGCTGGGAATGGAAAAGGTGGCAATGCTGATCCAGGGGTACCAAGTGGAGTTCCGAAACCGTAGCCAGGTGTCATTGGCGTCGAGGGAGTGAAGCTGAAAAGAAGCTATTCCTCCTTGGAACTAATCAATACTTCATTCTCTACACGCCTTCCTCTCCTGTAGATGACTCAGAAGAAAAATAAAAGACCACTGACCCTCCTGCTGTCAGATTCTGAATGTAGCGTTCAAAGGCTTCATATTGGCGTTCGAGAGCTGCCTGCTTGTCCTCCTGCATAAAAAAGTTGTAGGATAAGGGTTCGAAACGCTTCTTAGATATGAAAGTTCTAGTCAGAACGCAATCCAAATAAACGTGCGCGACGTCCGCGCGCGACACGGAGAATCGTGCAGTGCCGCACGCGGACGTCGCGCTTGCAGGCGGCGAACTCGCGTGGGCGACGTTTTCATCCATCATTCGTATTCTTGTGAACTGACCTGATGTTTCAGCGTAACCTGCTCCATGTACTGATCAACAGCCGTCGAGATTGGATTTCCCCCGCCATCTCCGTTTACCTAGAAATTAACAATCTTACTGTACTCCATTTCGAGCCCTTTGTCCGTTGTTATAAAATTCAATCAACGCCTATATGGCTGGCAGCTGAGGAGTCATTGGAAGACAAAGTATGGAGGAGGTACATTTCCCGTCAAACAAAGAAAGACGTCGGAAAAAGTGCAACAGTGGTGGTGACGTTGATAGATTAATATCCTACCTCATGCCATGCATCGTTATAGTCGAACAGAACGCTCTCATCCATTACTGACTGCGTCATATCGACATCCTGAAAGAAGTAACTTGTAATGGATCGATAGCATATGCGGTAAGGGCGAATAGATCTCCCAAGTGTCTAATCTTCGTTTTAACTTCAGTTTGCCGAAATTCAGCTACTATTTCTCTCAGAAAGAAGAAAGATGGGAGATTACAGCTCAAAACGAGTAGAACGCTCAACCCCAATTAACCCTTGTGGTATACGCCATGCAGACCACTTCCATTCAAAATTGAAAAGGTCATTTGAATTCGTATACAGCTTGCATAGTAATCGAAAAGAACAGCCGATGCCCAAATCAGTGACCAAATTGTTCAGGTAAGCCTGATATCGACCGCTGATATCAGTTGAACAAATTGTAACGAGTAGTTGTTCGCAGTAACTTGATCACTGCCACGTAGTACCCAACTAGGCCCCCACCTCTGGCCCAGGGTTGGCTGTGCGATTCAAGAGCTTCCGTCATTATGAAATTCATTAGCGAAGTACTGGCGTTTATCACCATCATTTAGAATCAACTTTGAAAACGACATTATTTCCGCGGTGTACTGTAATTACGTTTTATTTTTGCAACGCGTCTGATTGGTCGACTGTAGGGCTGCAAATACCACGTGGACGACATTTTAGTTCAACAATCCACCAATGATAGGTGCCTTGTAGCGAGACAGATCCGCCTACAAATTGAAGGGCGTCATGCGTGGTTACTGCTCTACTCAAGTCAGATTAGTTTAAAGAACAAGAGAACTGAAATAATTTTACAATCTCCATCTGTAAATTTGCAAGTCCCCATTACTTAACAACCGAGTATGACAGCGGAATCAACGTCAAGTGACAATTCTCAGGTGTTTTATTTACTTATCAGTAGCACTTCCCCCAGTCTGTATTATTTAGTAATCCTTTACTGCTCCTCAAAATAGACAGCTGTCCCCGTGTTTCTTGATTTCTCAACGCAATCAGCTTATTTCTGGGCAAACTGATAAGCCGGCATGTCATCAGCACAATAAACGAACCTTTGGACAGTTGACGCGGAAAAAGTGATTCATGCCAATCAGCAGTCGATTACCATGTCGTAAAGGTGTTCGATCCGAAATTTCCCGTCCATTCACACAGACTCTACAAAATGTTACGAGATATTCAAAAATGTAACAAAATTACCAGTAATCAGTGGATCAGAAAAAACGATCATCTCAGTGACGGCAATACATGCTTACCGTCCTTCAGCTGACAACGGTTCAACGTAAAGTCTGGATCGTCCTCTTTCTTCGACCACCGTTAGCTTAGCGTGTCGCCTCATAACACCCAAACCTCGCAGTACGATACTGGTTCTTTCGCTTGCTGTAAATGGTCGAATTTTTCTCTGATTCTACAAAGACATGACCGCATCGCAACCGCACGCTTCCATTCCCCTTCACCGCTTCCGCACAAAAACAGCATTTTCTGCGCAAGAACCACTGACCTTCTTTCTTGTCAAGATCCTCTACCGAGTTTCCTAGGCCTGAATCGAGGCTGGTCTCAATCTCATCCAAGTTGCCTATTATAGCTGATGACTGAAAGCATTACAGTAGTTATGTTTTCAAGTGAAGGGCAGAACATTACATATTCTTGACTCACGTTGATGTAGTAAACAAGTAGTTCATTAAGCGATGGATCCGCATTGAGATTGACCAGGTAGAAACGGTCTTTTTCCACTTTGATTCCACTTGACTCGATGGAGATTCCAATTTCGGCAAGATCTCGTTGACGTTCCTGAACAGAATAGAGCGACTCAGATTCCCTTTAACTACATGGTTATGACAGTAAATAGTAAAAGTAAGAAGTTGAGGAGCTAAGGAGCCACCAAAACTCACCTTGTTGAGAGTTTCAGTTTCTTTCAGGCGTTCTTCCCATGATTTGTTCATTTGCGCAACAAGCCTTTCACTTTCAGCCAGGCGTTCTCGTAATTCCGCGGTTTCCTCAAATTACTATGATAATTATCAGAACAACAGCTGTAAAAGTTGGAACCCTTGAGGAACAAAAGCGTAAAAGTTATTCATAGATCCCTTAAATACGGAAACGGTAAGGGAAGCGCGCACGGGCCACGGGTTGCACCCTTGACCAAAATCATGGCAAAGGCGCGAGCGGGCGCAGCGCAACGTATTAGCGGATCAATAAGCATTGCTATGCAACGCATCGCTTCAGCTGTCACGACTCGACCGTTTCGGGCTTTTTTTGCAACGCTGTCTTGACTTCAGGTAAAAGGTCGCAAGAAAATTCGGTTTGATGGCGTAACTCTACGGATACTAGTACCCTGAAAACCTTGAGTGATTCATTTTTGGAGGTCGAAAAGCCGTCTTTCTGTGAGTGACAACTTCTCTTGTAACCGTTTCTTTTGATAACAAGCAAAGACCAATCGTACCGAGTGTTCCTTCAAAGTTTGGCTGATCTGCATACGAAGAGTCTCGACCTCTTCACGTAGTTCACGAATAACGCGAGCGTTAGGATCCTGCAAAGAAAAACTGCCAATAAAATGATCTCCATACAAATATGATCTACGATCGCTTCAAAATTACGAGCTCATTTGGAACGAGCAATACAAAGAAAAATGGAGGCTATCAGTTTAAATGATTCAAATAAATAAATAATAAGTTCACCTCATTGACGACAGCATGATTGACGATTCGTTTAGCACGATCGGCATATCTCAAGGTGGAAAGGGTTTCCTCGTAGTTGTCTGCAGCTGGCGAGATCGTTGCTATCATTACCGTACGCGAATTACCTCCAAGATTGTCTTTCAGTAACCTGAAACTCACTCCATAAACTCCAATCCGAGGACTTCGAACTATGAAGGTTCCATACTCAAAAAAGCTCTAGGAGAGCTTCAGGAAGAGCGGGACTAAGAAAACCTTCGAAAAAGCGGGAAAAACTGGTCAACCCCCTTCCCCTCCAAATATCACTAACTTTTGTAAAGCTGTTGCTCTTGCTATTGCATCCTCTAACTTAATCTGCAAAACCCTAATTGTAAAAGGCCTCTGATGGGCGTTTATTCATCGTTTAATTAGATGGCAAAATTTAGTCGTTTAATATTCGCTTCAGGAATGAGCTTGAAAATTGCCTATCACAATTTACCGAAGAAAACTCAATTTATTTGCAATTCCCAAACAACGTCAGCAAAAGTTTTGCAGATTCATACGAACATATTTTATTCTTACAATTGCTGTTATTATACTCCTCTATTATCTTTTTGAAAATGGGTACGTTTTATCATTTTTTGCTAAAAAACGCGCTAAAGTCAAGCGGATTGAGAAGCTGCTACAAAGCTGACCAACTGTCTGCAAAAATCTTCCCTCGATAGGATTTGAACCAACAGCCCCCTGAATTTTATGCCTTTTCAGGCTGGTAGCTTGTCTAGTTCCTCAACTTTCAAGGTAAAGATCTTCATAGCTCAAGCTCACCCAACCTTCGAGAGTTTGGTAATTTTGAAAAGTGTGCAGCCGCAATAAATGTGGCAGATCTTTAGGCACATAATGAATTTTAAACATTATTTCCACCCAAAATGAAATTCCTGACCTTTCAAAGGCATTAAACTGACAGATTGATTGATTCATCATTTGATAGCAGGAGGACAGAAGTTATTAGTATCGAACCCCCCCCCCCTTCCCCCCTCCCACTATTCATTGCTTTAAAATGGTATGCATTCAAATCGAAGTTTTCTATGGAGGATTCAGTTGTGGTTGTTTAATCGGTGATCGAGAACCCCCAAAGACCCAGTTAACCCCGTCCATAATCGCCAACCTTACGTCGGTCTCTGTATTCCCTATCCTGATCTTCTGTCCCTCAACTAGCTTGCTCAACCCCAGTGCACAGAATCAATTCTTCGCTCAGACTCACCAAGTAAGCACTGAATCACGATATGGAATGAACTTCTCTTTTTTCCCATTTGAGCGCTCCGCCAGAGCGGAAATGACCATACCAAGAGTGGTGAGCGATCTGCAAAAAAAACAGAAAACAATTTCTGGTTAATCAAGGGAAATAGACTGCCAACAAGTAAGCGAGCTCAAGTCTAATGAAACGTACTTGTTAATGTTACCACCCTCTTCAAGACGTTTACCCATTGCACCAGTTTTACCAGCTCGTTCACTACCTGCCAAATCAACGAGGGAAATCTTCGCCACTTTCTCGCCCGTAAACTGAAAAGACGAGCATGAACTTCTACAGTACTACAGCATAGTCCCTTTTAGACCACCCACGTCTTTATCGACATCCTTTAGAATTTGTGTAAGAGTTATATTGAATACGGCATGTGAACGTGAACTTTCTGCATTCATATTAGTTGCCGCTACTGTCCTCGACTTATTCCCCTCTTCGATAAGCGAAGCAATTTGCTGAAACAAGTCTGACGTAAAGGAATTAACAAGTAAAAACTCAGGACACGCAATAAGAGAAGGCTGCCGGTTCAATTAATCTTCTTGTCGTATGTAATCCAACAAATCTTCTACCTCGTATGAATCCACAGCCAGTACTGATAAGCCATCGACGAGAGGCCCAAGAATCTTATGTTCTCGTACTTTCAGATGATGTTTGTTTGACCTGATAAACAAAACAAAATGAGTTCATATTGTGCTATAGCATCCAGTTCTTCTCCCATCACGAGACAAGACATTCCGCGAGACGCGGTCGCGCTGCGGTCGTTTGAAACCGCATCGCGACGGTGCTTCACAATACCCAGCTTGGCTACAGGTTCAATTTTCAACAAAACATGACATACTTTTTAGGATCCAGAAGATCCCTTACACGCTCGTTGTAGATTTCCATGTAAGAAACTTCAACTTTGTACTGGAGGCTGTCACAAGTGGTCTCTTTGATCCTTCTGAATACCTGAAATCGTGAATTGTCATCTAGAGACAGGAAAAGCAGCTCATTTCTCTCCACAATGCGCGATGCCTACGAGATGTCAGTGATGCGTGCGGTCGCAGCGCGCTTCGCAGGACCTAATAGGATGGAATGGAGCTTATGTGAGCACTGAGCACTTTATTAATTTATATATTTTATTCATCACCATTTTTGGGATAAAACTCACAATAACAACAAACTAATAGTACCAATCGCCCCGTAGGAGAGTAATCCCACTGCTTACCTCATTGCATAGACGCGGTATTATTCCAGGCTGATCAGATGTACCCATCATTGAATACGATTTACCGGAACCTGATAGAAAAGTTTGGTCAGCGACTCCTGTCCTGAAGACCAGTCAGGTAAATTTACCTGTCTGCCCGTAAGCGAAAATACACGCATTATAACCGGCGAATGCATTCTCCAAAACACCGGATCCAAGACTTTTGAACACTTCTTCTTGACCTGAAGTACTGTTTACTAGTTTCGAGAGGACAAACAAGTAAAACTACTCCGATTAGTGCTTACTTGCAAAGTTCGGATCATTGACGTCTGTGGAGTAGAAAGAGTGATCGAAAGCGAAAGTTTTTGGTTGTTTACTGCAAACACATAGTGAAACCTCTGAATCGTGAAGAAAAACACGTGCGAAAGCGAAAGTATGTGGGTAACGTACTCATCGGAGATGTGATTTAATATCGTCTGGCCATTACACATTCGCACAACAGCTTTCGTATTCAAATCCAATTCTGGAAAGAAGAGAGTGATATTGATTTCCTCTTACCGCTTCATACCACTTCAATATCCCTTCCTCTTCCTATTCAGCTGATGGCTTTCCTTCCTCATAGCCTTCGTTTTAACAAGTAGGAATCATTCCAACACGCTGAGCCCCAAACCTCGCATTGCATAAGGTTTCCCGGTTTCCCACTCCAATTCTTTGTCGGAGGGTTAGAAAGCAGATGGATTAGGGACAATGTTTGAGTTGATTTGGAAACGGTGAGAAATAACAACAACAAACAAAGCTCCGTGTTGGCTGAGCCACTTAAGACCGAAATTTGGGAAAAGGGAAGTTACCAGTAGCCGAAAAATGCTATTCAGACCAAAAAGCGTGGACGAAAGAAGACCCTCTCAAGAAAAATCATGAATTACGATCGAGTCCCTCTTGAACCATGTTTTACTAGTAATTTAATGACTAAAATCCAAGACACAATCTCCATGGGGCAATGCAAATAGCTAGGAGCTCAAAGACCTAACATGGTATGCGGGGAGAGCGCTACGCGGCGCGACCATATTGATCGATATGTATGCCGTGCACCCAGCTCCAAGCCTATCCACTACCATACGCGTCGCAACCGCGCCCATTGTGATGCTTAAGTGCTTATTCATCAAATTTTGAATACATTGGACACTGGTGAATCACTAAAACCTCAGGCGACGTTTTTATCACAAAAATGCGGTTTTTTCCTTTCACATTCAGGACCGAATTGATGGAGTGACTTTTCTGTCGGGCAACTGTTTTCTTCCACAATGCAACAATTTCTAGTAATCCCTCGACCATGGACTCATTTCCGAAGATTTAATGAGGCTATTCGACTCTTTCGGTACTGCCAAGGAATCGTTTGCCCTATTGATCACCTACTAAGCCTAGCCGTTTCCTCAGAGGGGACATTTATCGGTAAGCGACGAATTGAGTTGAAGCTTTCGAGTCGTTACTAAAAATATCCGAGAGAATAGTTAGAAGAATACAGACCAGATAACGGATGTTAACAGCCTAGCATGAAAATGGATGACCGACTGAAGCTTATGAGTTATGATGATTACAACACAGCCAAAGTGACGACGATATTTACAAATGACCCTCTTTCGTCCGCGGGGTATGATTCATAATTCCTCCAAAGTTGGAAGTGAATAATTCCCCAGGGCCCAGTTCAAGGGCTGATTACTTATCAGCATTGGTTCTCGTTACCAGGCGAGAGAATTCAGAATTTGTCCTCACCAAGTATCGGTGATGAAGGGCTTTTGTCCGGAAAGGGTCTAGAAAGTTTCACAAGTATACTTCTGAGAAATTACCGCAGGGTAGTGGCAAAATGCAAAGCCACATGCATGTGGTTAAAAGACCGAATCCTGCCCTGGTCAGACATGCCTTTCATCGATCTGGAATCAGCTAACAGGTAATATTTCAGTCTGAAACGGTAGTAAGCTCAAATTATTCTGGTCGATCCCCACAACTCACTCTATAGGATAGATACAGGCTGAAATGCCATTGGGATTCCGATGGAAGCCGAAAGCGTGGCGCATCCCAAGTGAGGGCGGGAACTCAAAGCTCCATATTTTATTTGGTCAAGGGGAGAACTGTTTATCTATTTCTTGCAGTGCCATCTGCAGATCAATTCCCTCGTAGAAATGGGGGGGGACCACATCTGAGGGAACTTTATGCTTATTGTAGTTTTTCCCTTTGTGAATTGTTTCGTTTCAAGAATCTCTCATAGTAATTTTGCGCATTACATGTTTCTTTACAGCAGTATAGGAATGTTTGATAAAATGGGACTAATATAAGCTCTGGGTGGCTGGGTCCTACATTAATCCGAGCCCTCTCTGATGACATCAACCCTTAGAGGGAGGGCATAGCCTCATCTGCGCTGTAAAATTGATGACTTTCATTATGACCGACGAAGGCTGTTAGTCTGACAAGCTTCGTTCAGTCGTTCGGGCAGCCCTGGCTGGACTCTGGACCCCCCACATCGTACTGATCCCCCGAAATCGCCCCGTCGCCTTTTGATCGACGGGCATTTTATGAGATCATCGGGCAAATTAATGGCGAGAATTCATAGCTATTTCATTAATCGTAAAAATAGATTAATGAATTGTTGTTCAAAGTGCGCCTCACGGTGAAATGGAAAACACGTCCAGTCCGTCCAGTCTGTTAGGAAAAGAACGTCATCGTTCGTTCGAGGTCCAAACGTCTCGGATTTCTATTTGCCAGCCGATAACTCCCCTTCTTATAATCCTTGAGCATAACAATTCCGTCTTCTCGCCTTCACGTACTCGTTTAGACCAGTACAACAACAAAAAATATTTTTATGAGAAGACGGGGAGCATACGAAATTGGGAAAGTGAAATTTGAAAATTGTAATGTGAAATACGAACCTCGTTTATTAAATGGACGAACACGTACGGCCACTTTCACCTTCTCACAATTGTCAGCAGTCATTTTTCACACACGGGAAGAAGAGATTAATGAATTGCGTTACTATTAATATACACTTTAAACTGGCAAATACAATGACGATAGATATGTAGGAGGAATGCGCACAGCTTCGTCTTCAATAGCACATCTGAAACAACAGTCAGAATGGACGAGTTTACAAGTATTACTGCAACCTCAATGAGACCTCGACGATTGCAATAAACGGAAACGAAAAGCGGCTAAACGAAACAGGAAAAAAACGAAATTGAAACAGAACTGATTGGGAAAACCTCATCGACCAGACGGCAATTAGAAAACAGGGCGCTCAATTCGCTCAGAAAACACTGACACAATGGAATCGATCGATGAGATCAATGAGATCAATGAGGTAATGAGGCGAATCACTGATAAACACGGACGATCAATATCAATGCGATTACTAGTTATTCGAAGAAAGATACCGTAACCAAAGAAGATATACATTTTCCCAGAAGCTTTTATAATTTTCATCTAATGATGTACTTCTTTTATCAAGGACGTAGGTGGTATGAATGCCTTCCAGACGGATTTCCTTTGAATAATTAGAAAGCCGTACCCAAGTGCAAGTATAGTAACTCCTAAGATTTACTAAGTAGTGTAAGTTCTGAGCGACAATATGTACCTTAAGGGCTCTCTGTCTAGACGAATAATTCCATTACGTACGTGATTTGATGTTTGTAGAAGGGCCAGCTACGCTGTTACTAAGTTACTGTGATTCGATAAAAGAAATAAGACAGAAGTGGATATAGCGCAGCGGCTAGAAGCGCCACGTTGCGTAATTATGACCGAAGAGATCAAATTCTACTCGGATGATGAAGCGATCATATCGACCAAGTCAGGTAATCGGTCGAAATGGTGGGTAGTTAAAAGTTTTTTTTCACTCTGTAGGTCTACTTAAACTGTAATGTCTTTCTCAAATCTTAAAAATCTCGATATAGGACACCTCGATATTGAAATTCAGCGTCATCCAAGGGGGCCGGACATCGGGCACATTTACCAGTAACGATTTGTCAGCCGCTTTCTTTATTGAGGCTTTTGATGTCAGAACCACTGGGGTTAAGGCCATTGCAGAATTGAAGAAACATCGATATAGCCCCTCCTTTATACGAAAAAAAAAACATCTATTACTATTATTATCGATCTATCGACCCATGAGAACGATCATCTTCCGTATTCCGAATTCCGGGATCACCCAGAACAGCTTTTGAAGAGACCCTGTAGGGCAGTTGCTACCCTCAGCAGCATTCAAGCGTACCGCAGTCGATTTCCGGTTTTCATAAATTATCGAGCATTTGAAAAATGGAGACTAAACCAATTTTTCTAAATTTCTAAAACGAACAGAAACCAAAGGGGAAAGATGACGAGAATATGAGAGCACAGCCATAAAATAGCCACATACACGAGACAACGGCAGAGACAAAACGACCACGATGGCACGTCTCTGTCAATCTCGGCGTATAATTCGAATCCGTCCGACATGACTAACACAAAAGATTGGAAAAACTGAAACATCGCTGCTTCACTGCTCCACTGCACTTTGCCCCGCCATGAACACCTCCTCCAACTTCCGAGGGCGTTGACGGCTTGATGCCCGGTGGCCGGAGTGATTTACAACGAACGAACATCTCAAGATTCTGTTGAACTCGTAAAAGCCCTAACAACTTAATTGCTACTCTGAGTTAACTGGGTATTGGCTTGAGCTTCGAACCCATTTGTATTTGGGGGCAGATTCGGCCTAGCATAAGAAAAGGATGATTAATTTTGCAGACAGCAAGGAAATCGGCCGATGACTAAAAATGGAAGGCAAACATAAACCCGAACTGAGGCCAGCCACCTGTGGATGTAGCTAAAGACAAGCTGCAGGAGGGCTAGCTGGCCCCAACTTGAGAACAAAAAAGTTACTTGAGCAGTAAGTAGGAGATAGTTGGAGTAAACCACTTATTACTTCCGTTAGCTGTTATTTGAAACAACCACCGAATGAGATCTGACTTTGTTTGTTACTTCAAATGGTTTCTGTACTAGTAATGCCATGATTCACAAGAAATTTAAGCAACACATCGTAATCTATTTCAGGATTTGTTGATGCTGGTCACGAACGTCGAAAGGCGGAAAACAATGGCCGTTGGGTGTGTATCATGTTCCAGCTAATACGATCTTCACGTTAGGATAGCTCTTTGGTCCCTTGGCCAAGAACTACGAAGTCAGAGCTCATCCATCGACCGATCAGCTGATCGGAACTCCTACGCCAAAGCAGATCGAATAACCACGGACAGGTAATTGACAACAGGGAAAGGAGGGAACAAACAAACTAGAGTGCCTATAGGAGAGAAAAAATTGTGAAAAGGCGACGAGGAGGAGGCGGAGTGATGGGTTCTTGCCGCGTTCCTCGGGAGGCTAATGAGGAACGGAGAAGAAAAGCCCGAACTAACCAATGATTCCGAGAGCATTCTGCTTCAGAAATCGCCAACGCTCCCTTACTAGTGTTCGCATGCTTTTTGATACGAATTCCAGTAATATTAGTTTAAACAGTAACAGCAAGTTAGCTGATATTCCAGAAACCGTCAAGCGGTCGATAAGAATTCTCGACAGGGACAGGGCCGCGCTTAGTTGTAGTCCGTAAAGAGCAGGGTCGCGCTCAAGGGGAAGGAGGCTCTGAGTCATAGACGACACTTACTTCCCAACAGCCTCCAACACCTCAGACAGTCGTAATAGTTTTTGTCTGAATGTTGAGTTTGACAGAGAGGTTTTTCGCCCGTTTCCCTTCTGCTATCGACTCAAACTTAAGGAGGAGGTGTTACCTGCAATACAAAGCGTTTGGGCCCTCTATAAGGCCCTAAACAGTGATAATGAAATTCATATTTGGTGTGGTGTATGTCAGGGCATGTCAGGCTTACCTATTGGGCCTCTCAATAATCGGGATTGATCCATAGTTGGCCCTAACAAGATTAATCGGGACCACGACCTGAATGGACCAGCCAGTTTCTGCTTCTTTCCCACTTGCTACTACTACTGCTTACTGATGCCCACTCAGTGGAGCTAACTCAATAATCCCTTCACATTACCAAACCTCAAGTTACTATTTCAGGAACGGCAGTAGTCAATGTAGTACTGAGAGACAGTCTGAGCAGCTTCCTGAACTTTCCAGCTCAAGCGAAGTGATTTTCAAGGTTTTCTAAAAACTTTCTTTTTTAAATTTTCAGCCAAAGTTTTGAGAAAGTTTTTGACGTCTCATAAACACAATGAGCACGTTCCCGTGAAGTCCAGAACAACCGGTCAAGCTATTCGAGTTGGCCCATTATTAAATTATTCAATGAATCCCATCGGTCGGTCCTACGAAGAAAAAGCAAACTGCAAGAGCTAGAGCTCCTTTTAGAAGCCATGATGGAGAGAATAATAAGAGGCTTTGAACTGGTGATGAAGAATTGTGTGGTCATGAGACGAACGAGGCAAATAACGCTACTGAATGAGAAATGAGCAAGGGTCTGTTCGAGCTCAGACAGAGAGGCGTCTGTGGGAGTTTCAATGACGATGACGACGAGGACGAGGACGACGATGATGATGATGATGATGGCTCCCCTCTGCGGGGGGATACGTAGGAAATGGCTGCTCATTTTCGATTGATGGAACGGCCAGATAGGCCGAGGGGGGCTAGTCGAAGAACGTATCAATGTCGTTTTCACCGAGATTTCGAAGTTTTTTTTCGAGAGAATTTCTGGAAACGAGGACGATTACCCGAAATAGCAGTAGGGCGGACATCTGGCTCATATCTTCGGATATCATTTAGCAACCAAAAGTTCAGAATAGTATGGAAATGACCGTAGGAAAAACGCGAATAATCGGTTTTTCCCGGCACGAAACTGCTTACAATGCATGAGATTCCTTTCATGGTTCACGGACGGACCAGCTACAGTATGACGACGGCAACGAGGTTTGAGATCGAATTCTCTAGAAAACTCGGACGCGTAATAATGGCAAAACCGGGTGATATGAAAGGGGATTGAACAAAAAGAAAACAACAAGTCGATGGTCAGGATTTCTCATTGCACAAATAGATAGATATTACGAATAAAAAGTGATTCATGCAACGGCCCGGCTCGCTAGGCTCTGAATCACAACTATTCGATTCATCAATCCATCCAGAACGTTCCCCCTGTTGACTTTCGATCTTTAATCCTGTCCTACACAGATGAATCGATTACTTGATAAGTATGGGAGTAAAAATGAGTAGAATTGGCTGTTAGAAGATTGGATTTTGGAATGAGGAAGTACAGTAAATGGGAGTGCAAAGTGGGAACGGAAATCGAACGAAGACAACGTTGCCGAATGTATTGCTGGGCAAGAGGCATTGCGAGAAACATTCTGCTGACATTTTGTTTAGAAATTGACGACGAACACCAAACAACAAGTATACTGCTCGATAAGATATCGACTTGTTGAACGTGGCACTGATGAAGTCAATAGTGTGTGACAAGGAGGTGGGCAGAGAGAAAGCATTTCGTAACGGGGGCGCCTTTCGCCTGAAGACTGACTGCCCCTTCTCATCTCGGAGCCGTCCCCGTCTGCGGTCATTTTTTGAAATGGCGGTGACCTTAGAAGACAGAATCGGACAAAAGTGCCCATGTCGCAGCTGGTGGTAAGAAGTTGCATGACGGGGCCGAGCAGAAACGAAAAAAAAACGAACGAAGGCGGAGGAACTAACTGACACTGACGGAGAGGAAGCGGATTACTTGCCATATTTGACATACTTGTAAGTAATCGTTGGACATGTTGTCGGTCAATCAAACTGACGCTTCTGATGTTATTCGTCGTCTAAGAAAAAGAATAACAGCATCAAATAAGTGTCACGTACGTCGTCGTCGGCCGGGACGGATGGGCCCGATGATATCGTCGTGACGGCTAATGAAAGTGTTCGTTGAGAATTCATTACATGAGGGTTCAGTAGGGCTATTGGTTGCCATCCGACCGGACCCCAGTACAACCCTACTTTTCCTCATTTCATTCTCAACACAACGGCGGCAGGCAACGGAAAAGAGGGGGAAGAGGACGCGTGATGATGCACAAATTGGGTTACCTTCGGCGAGAGCTTTGCGACGCGCACGAAAGGACAGCTAGCTGAGCGCCATTGCCCCCCATCGCTTCCCCGTCACTCCATCTCACTATGCTCTGAGTGGACTTTTTTCTGGGAGGTCCTCTGAAAATGGCCACGACGTATGTGGGCTAAAAGGACGTCTGATTCTGCTGTGTATGTCTGTCTGAATGCTCAAGGATAGCTATTCTGGAAAACGAGTTTTCAGATGATGGCGGTGAAATACTCGGATCTGATAAGAAGACAAAAAAAGCAAATTGAATTTCCCGTCGAAAGGGGTGGAGTGGACCACTTCAATTTCCATTCTCTTCTGGAAATCTCGCGCCTTCAACGCTGCTGAATGTAAGCACAAACGTTTTCAAGTTGCCCGAAAAATGGCAAATATTTTAAAATACAAATGTAAACAAAAATGCAAAAACCAAACGTGGGTAACTCATAGCAGGTAAAGAGTGGAAGTTTCAAGTCACTGGTGCTGGAGGCGCTCTTAGGGAAGACCAAATCTCTTCCTTCAGCCTTGTCAGCCGTTCCCCATCCAGCTGGGACTGGGTTGATCAGCTCGTCTGATAGCACGGAGACACCATATGGCTCCTATAAGCTGGCTGGGCGGTTTGTGGTCATCAAATGCTTTCAGAGAAATTAGCTATTTGAAATGAAAGTGCATGGCACATTACTGAGCCGGATGATGGCCGAGACTTCAGCCTGTTGCCCAACCAAACGCAGTAATCCGTGTCAGGAGAAAAAAAAATGAAATTTTCCTTTCAAAAAAGATGCTAGACAATTGTACATGGTGAGAGCCATTTCCCTTTTCTAGCCATGGACTTACATAAGCGCATGCACAACAGGATGCGCTCGATGTGACTCAGAGCGCGGGCGCTCATGAAAAACAAGGACTTACTGGGCTCGAGTTCCGAGTTTCCAGCACTGCGTGGTACATTTTCAAAGCGCTCACAATCCCCTCAAATGACTGTTTTACTGAGTAAATCATTTGGACCATGGTCATGGGAAAGGACCCTTTTTGAGAGCATACGAATTTACCAGAATCATATCAATCAGTAGGAGTACTAGCAAAGTGTAAACAACTCGTAAAAACTCATAAACAGCAAATTATGCACGGAAATAGCCGAGTAGGATGACCAAGATGCTGCTGTGAACTGGACGAGTGTTATTGAGAGCGTTTCCTCTGTTGAAACCAGCGTGAGGGGGCTGAGACAGGGGCGAGGCAGGGGCATCGGGAGGGAGCACACAATGCATTAATGAGTCCAAGGCGCGAATTCGTGAACACCATGAATACGTCACCAGAAATGTTATGGATGACCTTGACGGGGAAAGAGGATCCCCCTCCCCAACCAACTGGCACTTCTTGGGAAGCTGGAATTCGTGAAAGAGTCAGGGGCCAAAAAATAGGGGTAATCCATCAGCACATTAAATTGAAATTAGCATGGAAATGAAAATGGTGGCCCAATAATGAGAAATAAAAGTCATTCCAAGCTCCAAGATGGGAATGGACGGCCACGTAGCCACTTCTGGAACTTCCACGAATCGATAGGGGGTCAAGTAGCAATGCATCTGATAAGCAATCAGCTTGACGACTGATTTGTAGGGTGACACCGATTTGGCGTATGATTCCCGAAGAAAGAATGCCTCTACTCGAAGTTACTCGATACTATTCTACCCACTTACTGGAGTAAACGGAATGACCTCCAGATCAAAGCCATTCATCTGCTTGTGTATTACCAGCTGGAGAATGAGTGGGAAAGCGATAAAGAATCAATCGAGAAGTGCTCACCAGCTGTTTGAACAACGAAGAAATCATAGAACGACCAAAAATTAGAAGATCAAAAGAAATTAAGGTTTTATTTTAGTTCATTTCATGTGCAAATACTCAAGAAGGAAACAAATTAGCTAGTAAGGGGCAATATGGAAAAAAGGAGGTAGTGTCAACTTAATATAAGAGTAGCATAGTAATGATTGTAATAATAATATAATAGCTTTTGATATGTGTATATTATAATATCATATAATTTAAGTTCAACTGACCAACGATTTTAAAACAAGAAAAGACAGAATCGGCGTTTTCGGACGAGAAAATCCACGAAAGCTGCAACTTTTTCCTGTCCACTCGATGACACTCTTACATCCATACATGCCAAAAACCCCTATCCTATTTTTGGGCATTTCCTACAATTAATTCGAGTGCTTTTGATTTTTCGGGCTCTCATCAAGATGATTCACAGTTCAGTTATCATAGCTCAAGAAATGGACAGAGATATGGTAGCGCTGAGTGGTGCACTATCACACCACGATCAGGGAGCTCGATCATGTCATGACCAACCTGTTCCTCTATCCCTCAGTGGCGGGTTGCTGATATCGGACTCGACAGGTTTCATAATAACACTTGCTCGTATATACGTAAGTTTCAAGTCGTTGAGTAAGCCTACACAGATCAAAAAATCATACAATTCTGAGGGTAAACCAGATGTGTGGCGCACTTCAGAGCGGCCAGAACATGATATATCGAGGTGCAGCGATTTCCCATAAAATTAGAGCACGGAATAAACGGAAAAAGTGACAAAATCCGAAAAAGGAATTCAGTTTGAGAGCAGTTGTTAGAATTCGGAAAGAGAGGCTGAATCGAGAAATCCGAGAAATTCTAACTTCAATGAAAGCTCAGTTTTTTAAAGTAACTCAAACTCAGTCCGTCAGGTGTCAAAGCAGGTATGAGGTATGATTACTAATCGATTAAAAGTCAAAATTGATTCTACGAAATCGGATTTTTGGAAAAGAAACATTCAGCGTACTCATCTACACCGAACATATCGCAAAACTTAGTTTTTACTTACTTTTTACCAGTAAAGCTCATCAGCGGATCCCATTCTTTGCAGGACTTGTAAAGTTGAAAATGCAAGCTTCATAATGCCGATGAAGTTTGGCTGACGAAAGCTTAAAGTGCCATAAACAACGTTCATAGCTGTGCACTAAAGCCCCTGCCCTGCCCTGCACAACGGCGGGGCCATCGTGCAATAGCACAAACACATACACAAAAGCATTGCATTTCATATGTTTTCCCCCATGAGTCAGTCGATCAGTCCGCCCTTCAAAATATGCTAATTATATTTAGACGAGAGCGTCTTGTCGTCAAGTAGCGGGTGTATGTGTGTAGTAGTGGAAGGAAGGCCCCGGCGGCAGTCGGTCCCCCGGAATCGCGGCAATCAAGAAAACTGAATTGGAATTTAAAGAGTGCTGAAGAAAAACGATGAAAAGCCTACGAATTTTGAAAGTGGACTTTTTAAAAATAGATTTATAGTGCAAAAATGTTGATCGGTAAGCCTATCCGGAATGGTGCTGGAGATGGAATGGAATTGTTTGGTGCCATGATATTGCTGTCATCTTAGTTGTTATTCTGGGACGACGGCTATGATGTCCTTGAAATGGGCTATGGCAAGGGATCAATGGCTCAATGGGGTTGAAATATTGTGAGCAAATTGGCGACAGATTACAATTACGCAGCTTTCGGGAGCGTATGCGTGTATGTGCGATTGTGTATGTGTCATATGTTGCGTAGATTATAACACTTGGGCTCGTGGGAGGCTAAAGAATCCCCCGATCGGCTCGGCAACAGGGCACGAAGGGCGTTGGTGGGACAGACCGAGGCCCCATACCAGTAGGGCGTTGGCGATGACGGAAACGGCAGAACTGCTGCTGCCACCACTGCTGGCCACCGACGAGGCCGCTGCTCAGTCTAGTGGGGGCGAACTTGCTCCGGACTCTTGACAAATGGTCGCCACTATAGATGAAGACTAAACATGTCAAAAAAGAACAGCCGCGGGCGGACAATGCGAAAAAACACCGAGCAGAGCGAGAATGAGACGAAGCGATCGCCAAAGCGGCGTATTTAAAGGGCTCACATTTAAAATCGTCTATCTTTTCAGAGCTCCAACGAAATAAATGACAGGAATAACAGCGAGGCACTTTTCCCCGTACCTTCTGCTTTCCAGCCCTCAAACAAACATCAAGCAAAAGGGGCCATTTGATCCTAACGATCCGTATGACTGATGGGATCCTTTCAGGAGACCTGTCAGTTCCTTACTTATGTCGATGCTCAGTTGTAACATCTCAGTGACATCAACAACACAACGCATAAAAACAGAATTTCAATTAGCTCAGCCTCAGGCTAATTTGAACGATTCGAATCCAGCAAACATATGGGGCACACACTTTCTGGCAAAATTGTACGAATGTGAGAAAATATCCGGGAGGATTCATCAAAGAATGTCTGGGGCTTTTGGATGAATGCCAAAATCGAAAATCTGTCACAATGTGCCTATGAGAATGATATTGCGCTCATATTTAATATTTATTAGGCAATTTGAAACATCTCTGATCGGCAAAAGCGACTCATGTGTCTCCCAGACTGGGATGATGCTTTGGAGCATTCTAGAGAACGAACAAACGAAAAATCTCCAAATCAAAATAAATCAGCTTCGATTTCCGATTTCCGTCGAAGCAGACAAGAGGAAAGGCTCACACGTGCGACAAAAAATACTAGTAAGTACTAGAGATATGGTCGTAGATAATAATTAGATATTACATTTGATTGATAATAAATGTAATTACAAACCCGTGAAATGAAATGAGATGTACGGCGCACTCCATGGGACAACAGGCCCCGTTGCCCTTGGTGCCCTTTACTGCTGCAGGCAGTTCACAGAAATCAATGAGCTCATGAAGAGTACATTCGGGAATTCTCCCTAAGCAATTTATAACTTGAGTGCTAACATTGAGAAGGATAATGGAGCAGAAAGGGCTGCTTAAAAAGCAATAGAGCCCCGACTCTTCTGTAGATTATGGGGGTAACCTCTTGAGTAATGTTTTTTTGTATACTCAAGAGCTTTCACAGAGATGAGCTATATGCAATGGCCCAACTCAACGCGAGACGATTGAAATGGCTCATGTGAAGCCAGCCTCAGACGGGAAAAACTCCAACTCTATCGGCTTTCATAATGCAATGGGTTTAGATGAGCTATAAGTATGGGGCTCAACGGCTGGTATTCACATTCAGTCGTTCTTTCATTGCTTTCAAGCTCACCAGCTAATGAGTACTTTTGAAAATGGATCGTTTGTAAGTAACTAGGACCATGAGAGTAACGTCTAGAAGCTGTTTAAGTAACTTTACAGTCAGAGATGCATTAGAAACAGCCATTTTAAACAGTAAATTTATGGCAGCTCCAAACAAATGGAGTAGAATGAAAGGAGCGACATCATCAGTTTATCCTCAGTTCACTACATGAAAATTCAATAAAATTATTAAGTTGGCTTAGAAAACACGTGCAAACTGGGGAAAAGGGAAATCAGAAGCAAGTTTAGTAACTTGTAAGACTACAAGAAGTACTGAAATGGAAAACAAGTAGAATGGAAATGAATAGAGTCCAAGAATTTCTGAGGAGCGGCCTCCCTCAAACCCCAAAGTTCATTCGAAAAGTGATTTGCTAAGAATAGGGCGTACCCATCATCTGTTGATTCGCCCCAATTTCGACCTTTACTGGTTTCGATCCACATGGGGAAAAGCTATATCGATCGATGTCAGGACTGGAGGTGGAACTACGTTCTTCGGAGCATACTTGGGTGGTCTGCCTCCCGGACGGTAGCGAGAATCACGTTGATCCAAGTTGACATATGTTGTCAATAGTAGCCCATATGGTCCGCTACGTATTGGAATTGTTTTCAATGTTGCCAAATTGCCAGCGCCCACACTACGATCTCTTCCTTTGACAGTTTTGCAGTAGACCACCTAAAAAATTGCCGACAGGGCCAAAATAGAAGCAAGGGCGGATCCCCAAGTTCCCTTACTATTTGAAAAAGAAGCTTTTTACCGGAAATCGAAACATGGAAGGGAGGAATTCATGAGAAGGTAGAGTGGGAAATATCGCTGGTTCCAGAGCTTTAGGGCCGGACTGAGCACCTGGATACTACGATACACAAAAAAGGCGTGGGCGAAGGACATTCAGGGAAATCTCAAAATTTGTGCTGAACACGCTACAATCACGTTTTTCGATGATTTTTCAGTGGACTTTTTGGAAACGTGCCAGCCGAGCTAGAATTCAAGCAGTTCCCGAGTAAAGGGCCCGAGGCAGTGGTCCAGCCGTTTGAAATGAAGACAAGAATAACTTGAAGGGGACCCTAAAAGCTTCGGAATTTTGAGCATCATCAATACACTGAGCAAAAGGGGGTCAGTGGCGAAGTTTCTATTGATGGCAAGGGCTGTCGCTACTGGAAATGGCATGTTTCTGTGATGAATGGACTCGGCAGTGAAAATAGGTGAAATCGAGTGTAGGCGAGAGGAAAACAGGGGGCGAATGGGATCCTGGAGATGGGATGGCGACAAATACGGAACAGCCCAGACACAAATACACGTACTCACACTTACACAATCAACTCTGACAATGTGGTGAACGCAATCGGAAACACTGCTGTGTTGATACGACAAGTCGGGAGGGCCGCCGTCAGACGGCCTAGTCGTCCTCGGGCTGAATTCCGTCCGTGGTGACGTGCTGGGAAGGAAGAAGAGGAGGAGGAGGAGAGCGAAAAGAGACAAACACAATTAACTGCTCTATAAAGAGGCGATGAGCAACAGGAGCAGCAGACATCGAGCTAAGCTCGAGATGTAATTTTCAGGAGATTTTCGGGGAAGCCATCACAGCTGGCCGCCGATGGCTATGGCCACGTTGCGGTGCGGCGGTAAATTCCCGACGTCGTCGTCGTCCAACAGAGCACTTACGAGTTCATTAGCGCCCTTACGAAGATGTATGTACGTGAAATCGGCACTCATCCCACTCAGCCTCAGCATCGTCGCGTTCTCCGGCAGCTTCTCCCCGTCAAGTGTCAAATCTACTCGTCGTAAAGATGAATTTTTACGGCTCCGCCCCTTGTGAAGAACAGCTGTAGGGAATAAATCGTATAATTTTCAATGATGTATACACTATAACGACATCAGGCTGGCTCGCCTCGCCTCCGCGCTTTAGCCTGAACACCAATTCTTTTCGTCTCTGTGTGTCGTCTCCGGCTTCCGGCGACAATTGGCAATCTTATAAACAAGGAACATATGCCTACACCAGCATTGCAAGACTATACAACACCTCTGTTACTGGTATTACAAATTGCTTCTTAACTACTGTTACATCAAGCTGAGTAGCAGTAAAGAAAAGGAACAGACTTGAGGAATATGTAGTGACTGAATAAAAATGTACCAAAAAAAAACAATCAATGCCTACTGAAGTAGCAAAGTAGGATACCATTGTGAACATCAATCATATGAATTGGGAAGAGGAAATTCTAACTGGATTTGAAATAATTCAACGAAATGGGACATGCTGGGAGTGTGAACGTTCGACTTTTACCTAGTTCACTGTCGCATCGATCAAAGACGATTGACAGGAGAAGGCCCAGAGGGATCGCTGAGAACTTTGAAGACACGAGGCCGTTTGGGAAATATTCAAAGAAGTGGGTGATTTTCTAACACATTGGCCGGAAGTGGGCAGTTTTGTTTCTTAAAAGGCTGATTGGAAAATGGTGAACACGATGGCGAAAGCGCTTAAAAGCTGTCAATGGATGACGTATCACAATAGTTTTAGAATACACCAACCGTCATTGTTGAGCAGGGTTAAGAACAATTCCATAAACGCCCCACCCGAATATGGCCCCTCGCCCATGCACCCTTACCCTTTTGCGGGAAGCGTCGAGCGTCTGAGGAAGGTGCGGTGGTGAAGGGGTTGGAATAATTTTGTAATTTCTATTTAGCCCTGAGAAATTCACCCATCAGGGTGAAAAAAATGAATTCATTCGATCCCTACCCTCTTGAAGAAATTAATTTAATATGGTAAGCAACTTAATATTTACTAGTTCGGCTAATAATAATATATCTCTACATATCCCCACACACCCCTTCGACCGACTACTTCTTTTTTTCCACCTTCCCTTCCCCTCTGCCCTCCTTCCCTCTCCTCTTGGTGAGGATTACTCAACAGCGCATGGGATTATTTGGAGTTCGAAACTGGAACGGAAGGGAACAGCACTGCATATTGCCAAGGTTGAGCTTTCATGTTGGTGCAGTCAGCTCAGGAACGAGAAGAAAACTGAGAAGTAACACGAGAGAAGCGATCTATGAACGTTGCGGTTGCAGTTGGAACAGATCGACGAGTGTGAACGGGCGTTCGAGTTTGATGAATTGTCAGGCCGGTGGTGGCTCGATGAATAGATAGTTAGTGTAAGAGCGAAGAATGGGATTCGAGCATCAAATCTGTCCGAAAAGGGGCTAACGGAAATGTTGGAGGCGCTGGGATTTAGGGCGAGATTTAACATAGTTAAAAGAACATTTTCCAGACAATTGTGTTGACTTGAAATTTGATATATAGGAATGCACGAACGAGAAACGAACGAACGGCCATGTGTCTTTCGTTACGTCCGACTTCTGTTCCCAACATCGGCATCTACGACGACAAAGGCGGCATACAAGGCGGAAGAGATGATAATGATGATGATGAATCGTGATGATTCGTGATGATGGATGATCGGGGATGATATAGTCCTCTGATGGGGTGTCTGCGGTCTGGATGTGATGGCTGCTTTGCTCTCATCGCACGCTCGCCATAGACATTATTTACCTGGTGTCAACAGCTGCACTCGTCTCCCGTTAGGCCGAAACTATTGGCCACGTTTATCAGACAATAACAAGTCTATTTACTAGTCACACCGTATCACAAACAACACACTCACTATACAACAGAATAGTAGATACAATCAAAAATCAGGCAAATTACGGTCAAATATGGGCAAATCGCCCCCATAGGAAACTGAGGAACACGGGGGAGGGGGGTAGCGGGTAGGGAACATGGGGAGCAGCCGAGGAACTCTTCAGAGATGATGCTTATGGTATTCCTCAAGAGCTGAAATCCTGAAGTGAATTTAAAATGGGACCTTTCACAGGTTGCATAGCAGAGCTGGGGCTTTCAAATACAACATTAGCAGAATAACTAGTACACCAAGTATCTATGCAGTAAATCAATTCATTGTGCTGACCTATGTACAAATGCCTGTCGCTAATGGTTTTTTGGCCTGCACACAAAACAATAGACATTCTTTACTCAAAAACTGACCTAAGAACGAAGCAATGGCTTGAGATACACCGCAAAAAATTAGAAGATTGAAACGGTTGAAATCCAAAATGCTATCAAGAAGAGATTTCCAGGTTTTAAACCGTTATCTAGAGGATGGTGGCCTGGATAGGTCTCTGTCAAGGTCGAAAGGAAAGAACAAGAAAACAGGATTTTGGCTCAAAGCGATTTCAAAGTCCTTGATGGACTGAAAAGCCTCTCAAGACTTTTCGTTATTCATAGAACCCTCCTAACAGGTGTACAAAGATATTCGAAACCAGAACAGGAAGGGGACCTTACGTCTCGGAAATCCCAAAGTGCATTGTCCGGTCTGAAAATGGATGGAGGATAAAGTCCATTCGAAATGGATTTGGAAAGGATTTGATATGGAGTAATAGAAAACCACTTTTTGGATGAGAATGCAGCCTTTTAACCCCGAAAAAGTGAAATGGAATTTGAAATCCAAGGAGTTTGGGAGTAAAGTCAGATCGGGGTCGGAAGGGGTAGGAACCGTGGCGGCAGGGCTACCCAAAACACCCTACGCTCTACCCTGCTCAGAACTGGTAAGCACCACACATATGGTGTGCGGTAATCAAAAACAAGAGTACTGTTTTGATGGCTTACCACCAAGCCATTTATTATGTGAAGGTCATTGTTGCCGTTGTCGGAAATCGGAATGCGAAAAGCGAACAAAGCTGCCATTGCGAGACAAGGACACCGTCAACACTGGAATCAGACGGGCTTACGAAAGAATAACGCCAATGAATTGCAATTTTACGGATTTTCGTTTTTACAGTAATCTCGGACAGCACGATACGATTCTGCTGCAGAGCTGTAAAAATGAATTCCTTCACGTATCAATCGCAATCGTTGAATTCATCTGCATAAATATCATCGGAAGAAATCTCACACATCAAAATATTTTGTTAGTTTTTATTACGAAAAGCCTCAGATGCAACTAAACGGAAAGGGGGTGGGCAATTATTGAGCCCCTAGATAACGTTGAGGTCATATAGAGTCCAATATGTGAGCAGCAGCAGCTCAGTCGGCGAGAAAATGAGCCTAACGTCATGCAGCTAAAAGTGAGCCTCCTGCTAGGCTGAAATTCTCATCAACTCACGAAATGCCCTGCTGTTCTTGTCATTTTAAGTGCACTGATGGGGTTACGAGTTATTACCATCTAAAGCCATCAAGTAAAACAGCCACGATATCTCCGGCATGGGTCTATTTGCCTTCAGAATCACCCATGTTTATGGTGGAGCATGACAAACCCGGTCAGCACTTTCAGCCAGGGATAGGGACCACCAGGGGAAGAAGCGTGACATCTTGCCCTCTTGGAGGAGTAGGAGGAGCACATTACTGTACTCGATTTCAATCACAAAGAAAAAACGTAATCTCCGGAATGAGCGTCTGGCCAGGAAACCCATTGGGATGGTGTACGTGGGAGGAGGAGGAGACGAACAGCCGACTAATTAGAAATGAATGAAAAACATCAGGCTCGAAAGGAGCCGGGGGCGGTAGACCTTCACTTAAGTGTCTCAGTTAATGACTAGTAATTACATAATGGAACTTGGTCAGAGCGGATATCGAGCATAAATCGTCCGAAACGTCCAGTCACATCACTTTCATGCCATTGCTTTCCTCCGAATACATTATTCTGTACTCAATGGTTACTTTACTGCTCAACTCTAGAGAGTAGTAATCCATGGAAGTTGCGGTGGTGCAGTAATCATCTTGAAGCCGACAAGACCGCCATATATTACACCTCAAATGGCCCGATCGCAGCAAGACAACTCGGACAATGTGACAGGCGCCGTTTGAAAGTCAATTGACTGTTTTAACTAACGACTTTCGCAATTCCCCGTCCCCATAATGCCTGCATCCAGTATTTCAGCCGAGAAAACGTATACCACCGACGACAGCACCAGAGAGAGCCAGAGGTGGGCTTTCGATCAAGCCCAAGGGACGGAAAGAAAAGAGAGCGTGAGAATGACGATATCATGAGGTGTATATATTTGTTTGCAAGCACGTCCGTTCGATTTGTACCGCTAACATTAGGCCAACGATCTCCCACACCGAAAGAGGCCGAGCCTGAAGCGGGTAATTTCTCGGGGGACAAATTCGATGGGCTTTTATTAGGACGAAAATGCGACGGCACCGATGGACGATGCCGGATGAGCGTAACATTGCATAGTTACAGCTTTTCACCGATGAGCTGTAGGCGGCATGCGACAGAATTGGAATTACGACGATGACTCATCCCCCTCGGACCCTCTCCAATAGGGAAGAAGTCGATGGGCCAGCTCGTGGGTGAGGTACGTCATGGTAGGGTGGACAAGAAGAAGGGGGCCGTTAGCTCCGTTCACGGATGAGATGCTGCATACATTTGATTTCGGCAATGGCCGTAATTTCGAAGCTCCAGCGATGGCAATCACGAAACGCTTCGTCTTCCGTTCCTTGGGAGAAATTGTTCGACATCAATGAATGATGGGAATCGGTGAGAAACTACTCTGATAACAAGTAAAACACAAGAAATGGTTATCGATCGGTCTCCAAACCGAAGGGCAAACAGGATTTGCAGCGGAGGGCAGGACGACGATGCACATGACGTCTGTGAGCATGTGGAAAGTGTCAGACCACACTAATCCACGAAGATCGTCCCAATGATGGCGATGGCGATTTCCATGACAATAATCGCTCATTGTCGCTTGAGGCCCGACTTGGAAGACTGACTAGGATGCTTGGGACAATCACAATGAGATGAGAAGCAGTCAAAAGGAGACAATCGGCGGGCGGCGAAATACGATGGACGTCGACTTCAGGCCTCTGCAAACACGACCGTTAATGCCTAAGGGCAAGCTATAAGGTTTTTGTCGGCAGGATTTGATAGGCTCGGGATTTGCCCTTTAGGAAGCGCTTTCACATCGAAATACCCAACAAACGTCGGCCTATACTAATCATTTGGGGGCCACCTTGAATCGGGGAATGAGACTGGAGAGAACGGGTTGAGACAGAAGCCAAAAGAGCTCACCTCGACGTATACCTCGTCTAAGGTGAATTCTGGTCCGTGGATGCACAAATTGCACAATTCAAAGTACCATGTGAATTGCGCAACAAATTAAACAGCAAAATCTATCCCTGTTCCGCTTATCAGAGCCTGACCCAGTTGACCACTCGAATGGGATTACGCCACGGCTTCGATTTCCTTTCAAAACCTCTGCGTCATTTGATAGTGTATTCTCCTTGAAAGGAAGCTTTTGGAAACCGTTGTAATGTAATGAATAATGTACAACTCATTATTACTGTATTCGAATAGTATGGTACCGATAGGTTGATGTAAAGAGCAAATGGCTTACAACTCGAGACACGATCGAATCCGAAAACCGATCTTTCGACTACAAGAGGGGCCTCAGCGCTTCTTGTTTTTGCCCCACCCCACCTTAAGCAGCTACCAAATTAACGAGCTCTGCTTCTGAGAACCTGTGCATGGAATTTAGTAATGAATTACTTGACAACCTATCAATATTAACAATCTTCTGCTTTACACCCTATTACCTTTACCTACTCATCAAAGAGGCGACATACATATTTGGGAGTGCAAACGATATGTGTTAGGATAATGAACTAACGATAGGCCTAAAAGCCTAAATGTCCATTTGCTTCCAACTACCGTACTCTTTCTAGATCATACAGCGAGTTACTTTTATTTTACTTCCCCCCCCCCCTTATATGCAGGTGCGACAGGAGTCCTATTGAAGAATACAAAGCACCACTAACTCTCAGGAAAATCTCAGAACTCCGTTCCGTTTCGAAAGAGAATTGTAAGGAAAACAACGAAAACTTTAAAAAATTAAGCAAAACTAGTTTGAAAACATCAAACATCAAAATTTGGTCGTCGAAACGCTACTATACAAATTCATTTTCGTCCACTTTAATTTCATGACGCAATTTAGTGATTAACGCATTTTTATTGTTGTCGTCATCACGCCAGGGCTGCCCTTTTCTCAGTCCAACTACTACAAGCTGAGCAAAATTCGATGAAAAGTAAAGCCTAACCTAGAGAGTAAACTCCTTACTTGTAACGCATGTTCACCTTACTTAGGTATAGGGCAGTTGACTAGATGCACACAAATGATCATGATCTGATGATTTGCTTCAAGATCGAATCTCTTCAGAGACAGCTTGCTCTCTCACGCCCTGGGAATGTAAACAAAATGCACTTCTTTCAGTTAAGATAAAATACTGACTGATATTTCAACTAGACGATATCAGCTATAGTGCAGGTACTTGGTATCGCTTCCAAATACCATAGCGTTTTGAATAAAATTCGAAGCATGGCGCATCGCAAAGAACGAAAGGATAACGCCAGCAGTCCTATCTTTCGGCCATTTGTTTTTTCGATGGATTTGAAGTTTGGTGCTGCCGAATTCACCCTAGTGGTCAACCGATCGCTGGCTAATAAAAGCATCAGCTGTAGGGGGCCACTAGAAGTGTCAATTGGCAACTGGAGACGCATCCTTCTTCAATTTTCGGCCTCCTAATGGAATTTCATGTTAGCGCCACTCACGCCATTCACTGTAGAAACATCTTCATTAGCAGATCGTTGCCATTTTAAAATGCCAATAAGTAAGTAATTGTCTCGGGGTAACTTCAGATCGAGACAAATGACATGGTCAATGTGGCCCTGCAAAGCTACATGGACATCTTGAAGATGTTGGTTGCAAAGCAGACATAAAAAGTGGATTAATCTACGATGTGACAGACGTTTCATTTAGATAACATGAACTATTCAGTTTCTACCGTAGTACGCGGCTACACGGAGACTTCTCAGACACATATGGGAATTCTTCATCATTCCTATAGAGAATAAATGATGAAGATGTAATTTTAGACACTGGTGAGGTTCCAGAATTAGAATGAAAGCTTGAGTTGCCATGTTGAAGCTCCTTTCCTGAGGGAGGTTGTACCAGTTCGAAAGCGCTAACACCGGTGACAGAACCAGATCTATCCGGATAACCGGAGCAAGTCGTTGTCTACTGGGCCAATTGTTTCTTTACCAGAGAGTTATGTCACTACTAATATACCCAAAGTTACATTGTTATTGAACTTCTAGCCAAAACACTTGTATGCTGTGGTTACCCGTGACTGAGGGCTCATTTGATTCAATAAGTAACTTTAGGAAAAGGCGTCAATCAATGAGTAAATTGCTATGTTCTGTCGCGAAGGATGACCTTCAACATATTTTACAGAACAACTTATTTATACCTGATGTAATGAGAGGGTAAATAGAAAGGTGACGGGTGAAGGGTCCTGAAATTTATCTCACTCCAACAACGACAACACGTTCGCCTCTACCTAACAATAAGTCTCGAGCTGATGCTCTTACTCATACAGGTTCATCTCTAAATAAGCCTATAACGACAGCGGTCAAGTTCATCTGAGTCTCCTTTCTTAAGTCGGTTCTGCTCTTCAGTCTTTGCCCCCAAGTGCCGAAAAGATAGAAAATATGAAGGTTTCTCAGAGCTCTTTCTTGTTTATTTCGAGAACGTTGTCTAGGGCTCAGACAGGCAAAGAGGCCATCTTCCCGAACCATTTGGAAATATTGTATTGAATGACATACTTTATGATAAATTGAAATAACCACCATTATGTACACGTCGGGGGTAAAAATCATTTTTGCACGCACATGTGCACTCTGGTTCCGGATGCTTGTAGAAGTGGCCTTTAGCATTAGATCGAAGCTGTAAACTCAACAAGCGGGGAAGTACTCCCTTTCTGACTATCAATTTCTATCCAGAAAGTTACAAAGCAGTTGAAAATTTATATGAGACGAAGAAAGCCAAATTGCTATCTGTACAGCTTTGACAACCCACCATGGAGGAATCATTTCTGGAAGTGGTAGTAGTGCCTTTCAGAACGATTTAAAGCAACTGGTACCCTAGGAACACCGCATATTGGAAGCGGTGGCACGTCCACGCTGAGACCTCCCTCATTGGCTAGATTTCCGTGTAGTCCGAGAACAGCTCGATAACCCACCAATCAGAGCGCTACTCAGCAGCGCCAGCATCAGGGCGCTTCTAGCACTTTCCTTTTTACGGCAGCGCTTAGTAATTGTAACTCTGTGAAACTGCTATCTCAAGTAATTCTCAATTACTAACTGACTGCCGTAAAAAGTATGAAATTCCAAGCAGTTCTCGTGAGCCTTCTGGCTTTTCGTGACTGCTTTGAGCTTCAACTTCGTCTTGGTTACTTACTCCTTAGGTTTCTAGTCGCATGGCTAAGAGAAGGATGACTTCTTGACGGCGCCTGTAACAAATTCTCAAGCATGTGTTCTGCTCTAGCCTGTCTTCTATATGAATCAAGTGAGGATGGCACCAGTGAGGCCTACGGTATCGAAGAGAACGGATCAGTAGGTAGATGAAAGGGAAAAACGAGCTCATAAGTGAGGCTGATGTGTTGAGACGAGAAGTGTCGGGATGAAAACGAAGCGAACTGATGCATAAAGCAGCAGCTCGTCGGAGATGTGTCACTCGGGATACGATTCATGTCAGATCAGATAGCTTGTCACCGTCCATTGCGTCGCGTTTTCCCCACATTCCCATCCTCACTAATACCACTCACTCCCTTCGTTTCCCCCTCCCACTCCCCTAGCATCCCTGACATCTCGAACAGACATATTTGCTCATATCTGACAAGGCCGTCCGCTACGTCGTTTATAATATTGATGTCTACGCTTGACAGAAAATGAAAAATGACCGACGACTATGAAATTGTGCTATCATAGAGCCATCCCGATTACTCCCATGCGGCACTCATAGACCGCCTTTGCATCCGAGAAAAAATTGGCAGAATAAAACGATATCTAGAAGCAAAAAAATAATTATTAAAAATAATTCTACGACTATCAAAACCTGCAGAACACTCGAAGCCTTTTTCTAGAAGGAAAAAGAAAAAAACCGCCGGCCGGACAGCGTGAGCGAGCGTCCTTGAACTAATTTTTTGTAGGAAACTTAGCATCCTCCAGAAGTAATTGATACTCTGAGAACAATGCAAATTGGTGGTCGAGCTACGTTACCCTGGAACACCTCTGATTGGTTGGTTTTTATGTGACCCAATAAAAAGAGCTGGAAAATGCCCCCGATGCTCCAATCTGATGAACGAATCACGTGGCCAACGGTAGCTTTTCTTTTCGAGAACCACCAAAACTCTGGCCTCTACATCGAAGTATGAACACCCATGTTTAATTATTATACTTTCATAAATCAAAGCTTTTCGAACCCTTTAAAGTCAGGGCGCCATTCAGTTGCAGTCTTTAGCACTTCCTGAGCTACCCTCTTCCCTCGCACCCCTATTCTCAAAACAGGGCGAGCAGATATGGACAGATTCACATCTTTGTAGAGGGGACCGGACGCCTTTATTCTAGTGGGTCTCCTTAATACAAAAATCATAAAGAGAGTATACAGGCTTCGAATAACGGAATAAATTTCGTACAACTGTGCGCACCAGTATGCACGAGTCCATGAAGCATGTCTTCATGGTTTCACAAAATGAACTGGAAGCTCTCTAGAATAACTTGCTATCATTATTTGAAAGCAAAGGAAAGCCAAGTAAGTGGGCGGAGTCGAAAGGATCATAGAGCACTTCCCATTGGATAATTGCAGACTCAGAGAAGTGACCCACCAATGGAGAGGACAACATTTCATCGGCTATTCTCATTTTATCCACTAATCATCTCAAAAGCAATGGACCCACTCAAATTTTTTTGAGCGTTGTGCAGCGAAAATGTTGTAGGCGATTTAAAAGAGGAACAGTAATCAGGATCCTACAGATTACCAGGTTAATCTGACATGTTCAATTTGGTAGTGGTTAGTTAAGTAATGAGTTAGTCCACGCAGTGGCAAGAAATTGGAACCATTTTTCGAGCTCGTGCAGAAGCAACTCTTATTAGCTCTATGTAGCCTTTACTTTTAGATGACATACTAAACTACTCATTGTTTCAACTGGCCTGAGCAGAGGTCTTTATCGTTCTCATGAAGCCAATTGAAGCCGAACTCGGTTGAAACGGCAAAATTTTTACAAACCAACTGTCCTGTGCACGTCCTGAGAGAAACCATTCGAAACTCGAACTCATGCCTATCCTGAAACAGGACTGATTGATGAAGAGCCCTTGATTGCTCATGGTCCGAATTCGATCCGAACCCATGATTATCAGGAAAATTGGATAAAAATAAAGATGTAGCAAACAAATAAAGCGGAAAGTTAATCATTGATTAGCTAGAAATTCAAGAAATAGTTTGATCTACCACAGATAAACGAGGAAGGAAAGTAGCATGAGTGTTTTGTTTCAAAGGAAACTTTCAAGAACCACACGGCTTGTTTACAGTTACGAGGGAGGACAACCACTTAAACAATTAAGGTTTTGTCATCAGTTGATTGGACCCCACCCAGTTATTCGACATAGAGCAACTGAGAGCAAAAAGACTTGTGAAGTATTGGTACATACTTGGAACTCTGCCAACTGTCACGAGTCCGGCTGTTCTATTCATTCAACCACGGAATAATTCTAGCTGCTGCAAAATGAGATTCACATTAATATTAAGAGAATTCCAAGAAATGATGGCACTGGTGTGATGGGAAAAAATTCAAGGCCTAGTAGTCGCATGGCTGAACATTTCTTCAATCCAAGCAATTACTTATATGTACTTACAGCTGCGCCCACACCTTGTGTGTATATACATAGTAATCACAGACGTCCTCTATCAGCAAAATTGGCGGAGGATGACGATATAGTAGAAAAAGGAGAGTAGAGAACTCTATAAGAAAATATCAAACAGAGTCGAGCAGTAGAAAAAAGTTCCTTCAGGTTCCCTGACTTCGACAGTTACAGAGTTCACAGCTCGATTTTTTCTTAGGCCAATCGTATGGTGAAGTAACTATGGGAACAACCTGTAGGATTCAAAAGTTGCGGGTATGCGCCATGCACCCATGCAATACTCAAAAAATGGAAAAAATTGAAGGTGTATGTTCAGCCGAATCATTTAGAGACAGAAAACGAAGTATCTGACACTGCTCAGTTCAGTTTTGGTATACGCCACGCATCTGACTTCCAGTAGAGGTTGAAGTAGTCCTTGAACAGTGATTAAAAACAGCTTCTAGTGCAGTGGAATTCAGGACAACGCTCTTAAACCTCCAACAAAATTTGACGTCGACTGATCGGGCCAAAAGAGGAATGAAGTACAGACAGACAGGCAAACCTGAAAGGAATTCGATCTGAGCTCAGATCCACTGGCTAAGCTTTGGCCCGTGAGAGTGGTGACTTCCCACTTCTCCTGGGTCACCATTTCCCTATTTTGGCTAAACCCCATTCAACTCAGTGGCTCTAATTGAAGCCAACAGAGCTTTCTCACTTTTTAAACTCCAGTTAGACTACCGTAGTACTTAATATGGTAGGTACGAATACATAGTTCAAGGTAGCACGAGATTGGTCAGCAAGGAAGATGACTAAAGAACGAGAAGCTGAGCCAGTGAAATGGATGATCACTAGGAAAACTGCAATTAGACTGTTCTACTTGAATTGCACCTAAATATATGCAAATCTGCCATTTTTTGGCTAAATTGCTGTGTTTACCGAGCTAATCTGCTCTAAGTGCATAAATAATAGAAGCGAAGTGCAGCGCAAATAAATGAGGCTGTGAAGCGGCGCCAGGTACATACCGTTTCAAATGCCGCCGCATTACTTTCTCTTCCGATTTCCGATAGTATAAACCTCGTCGACTGCTTTTCAATCCGATCCTTTCCTCCCAAAGGAAGATATCAGGGTGGGTATAGACTAAATAGCTCTCTTGGGTGAAACTGATGTTCCCAGCTCGGGATTTTCTCTGCAAGTTCAACTGACACGCAAAAACACTGGACTTTGACACTTGTCTTACCGGTGAACAAGATTTACTCGTCAAACAAGCGCCAAACAACATTTTTTGCACAATAATTTTAAGGAGGACGTTGCAAATCTCTGACGGACAAGCTACAAAGTACTGCAAATTCTGTATAAGCCATAAGACGAATTAATCCAAATACCAGTACGAAGAGCATGTCAATTCTGTTCGATCCGATTCGGACGGCGACTAAAGGGAGCAAGGAAAAACATGCCTAAATATCAAAAGCCTTATCTAGGAAAGATATATTGCGTGTTATCGGGGGCCTCCCGTGAAAGGGAAACCCCATGGGTCGAATAAGTAATTCTGAACATGTTCGTTAAGGGAACAGAGCCGATTTGAACATATTTCAACCTTTGCCAATTGCCGAATAGACCTGAAGGACGGGCTTTCAAGCTTCCTATAAATTTCAAGTAGAAAGCATGTGCACGGCGCAGCTCGAAACCCTGAAGCGAGACCGAGCTCTGCTTTATTTTCGAAGCAGTCTATAAGACGAATGAAATTCAGAAAAAAGCTTCGAAAATGTTTGTTTGTAGAATCCGATTTTACAAGTTATTTTACAAGTTTTAAGAGATTATAATCAGTGTTCAGAAAAGGAACGGGAATTTCCCATGATTAGACTATTTTCATCGTGAATTGGTCACCTCCCCTCTATCGACTGAATAAAATTTTCTTGTATATCATTGGATGTAATATGGATTTTCTGGAGGTTCGAGTAAAGTTCCTGATGGCACTCTGAATAACAAGTGTATAGTAAACCAATTGGATATTCCAGTAGTATTCTAAATGAAAAATCCCCTGAGGCGACAGCTAAATATCGTAAACAGAAATGCAGTAGTATGGCCATATAGAAGGAGAGATGGGTGAGAATGCAGTAGAGAGTAACGGCGGCTTTGGATAATTAATTTCATGAACAGCTGAGCCAGCAGAATGAACGGGGAATACGAAAATCAATCTCAAAAACAACTTTGAAAATAAAACCGAAAGTAAATGAATGCAATCGATTAGCAGAGTAGAGGTCTTGAAACAATAATGATCGATCCACCGGGTGTGATCTGGGATGGACATGATCAGGAGTACCGTACTATTTGATAAAAAAATGATTTTTGGCTTGGCCAGTGTCCAAACGCTCAAAGACAAATACAATTTATTTTAATCATTTAAAATTTTTCTTGGGCTTTAAGTTGACTGCTGCAGATGAAGTAAGGACGTAAGAGTTGTCAAAACAGGTCAATCCATATGCCTGCCTTTTCACACAAAGACTTCGCCAACCATTTCATAAATGACCAATTGGACAAGTGCGACCTTTACACCTAATTAGTCGATCTCAAAAGCAGTAACTACTAGTAAGGCTGAAGTAGGCAAGTATGGGGTAGGCACACAATCCGTTTTCAGAGTACTGGTCGAATATACGTGAATATAGGCCGTAAATGGAGTTTTTTCTGTCCAAATTTGCAGGTGAAAGGACAAAAGAGCAAAGAGAGCTTGACTATACAGTTGAACTTTTTGAATGCATTTTTTGTATCAAATGAATGGGGCTACCACGGTTTCATCACCAAAAATAAATTAGGACGCTATCGATTGAATAAGAAGGCTAACCATTTGCAGTTGTTAGCCCTAGTCCAGGTAGAATTCCACTTTCGTCACTGAAGACTTGCCCGAGACCCTCAAGCTGGTAACAGATCCCTCCGAAAAAACAGTTAGTTATCGTTCGACCTTTCGCGGCACTGTACTGGTCAAAAGCACATTGACTACTGCGATTCAAAATTGAAGCGGAATGCATGGCGTGTCCAGATCAACATTGTTTTGACGCTTCAACTCTATTCTTCAGTATCGACACGGAAACGATCGGAGATAAAAGCGGTGAATCGTGAGGGATCGTTTTTGATCAGGATTTCATGTAACGGATAACCACCGGTAGTTGAAAGAATTTGTGTTGACCAGAAAGCAGCTACCGTACACTCAGGGGTTAGCCCGAGTTCGTCACACAGCACAGCGCTTCTCGTTAACTTCAGTACCGTACATTTTAAAGGCGATAAGAACGGCATTTTGCGGAAAACGAAAACCGGAAGGCTGAGCAATGTTTACTTATGAGTACCAAACGAATATACTCTCTCCACTTCACAGGATTACCTGCAGCACAGACCAACGATGGAGACGACTTGCACAAGACCGGAATGGATGGCTCAAAGTCGACTTGTGCGAATGGTGAAATTAGCAAGAACAGTCAGTCAGTCAGCCGCATGCAGGTGATACAGACCTGTCACAATTCCCAGTCAAGACAGGCTGTACGGAGGTAAATAACTCGGATCACTCCATGAGCCTGTGGTACATGCCCCCACCTACAAAGAAAGTTGAAGGCACAGCTCACGATAACTTCAAGGTATCTATTTCAAGTGAAATAAGTAAGCCATAATGCAGAATAAAGCAAGGGTGGCAAAGAAAGCGCAAAAATTGTTGGAATTTCAAAAATATAAGACTTCAAAAAGTCGAAAGAAAGGGGGTTGTACGAGATGGCCGTCTGGGTGGCTCTCATTCAAGCGTACTATTCATCTCGTCCTGTGAATAGTGCAGTTATAACAAGGCCGGCATAACACGGCCACTCCAGGGTTTGCATCGGCCAAGCCGGTTCTGGAGCTCTTGTTAGGCCCTGCCCAGCCCGTTTTTCGGCCCGACAACGGCCTACTATTATTGAGGGCCACAGATGCATTCTGGCGGGAAACCTCCGAAACCATTCCATCGTGAACTATGCCTCTAAGGACTGTGTAGATGTCAGAAGACGAAGATAGTACGAAATGTATAGGTGATGGTGGCACTACGTTACGGGATGTAACTGAATACGTACGTCAGGGACGACAATAGTCGAGGCGGGTCCATCTCGAGGGAATTTTCGACTGCCTTCGTCTGTGGGCAAAAAGTGCGAAATTCACATGCGAAACATGAGACATCGTGTCAGGATTAAGATTTCGGACTGATGCTGAGCGCCGCACTTGAGTTACATTTGTCGTCCTACTGAGCACTTTAGCCGAAAAATGCTTCATCAGATAGACGAAAAAGCTTGGCCGACGCTTTCATAAGAACCAGTCACAGTTGACAAAGGAGATGCTTAAGCGGATTCCGAGAGAGGCGTTCAAAAAACGGGTTAAAATTTCAGCAATCAGGACCAAAGCATTGTGCAGTTGGAATGGCTGAGAAAGTTGGAATCCTCAGATGCTTCATAGGTATGTGCATGCGAGTTGAAGAAAAGATAAGTCAATAGGGGAATCGGTCAATGACAAACGGAAATCGGAAGTTAGACAACAATGTAAGGGAACTATGGAAAGCCCGTTGAAAGACATCAGCGCTGAGAGCCTTGGGAACCCGAATTTCCAAAAATCGAAAGAGGAGAATGGCAAAAGCAAGGAGCAAGCTCAACGCAAAACTCAACTCTCCTCATCATTCAGGACAGTGGGTACTCTGTGTGCTACACATCGGCGCCGGACCACAGGGGCCGAGCTGGATCGACCTCTAACTTTTCATTATCTCAAAGTCTAGAAGACTCAGCTTTTGTTATAACTCAATCCCGTTTTTCACACCCCGCTCATTCGTAAAAACTCGGGCTCTTAAGGCTCTCAGCGCTGATGTCTTTCAACGGGCTTCCTATTGTTCCCTTAGATGGTTTGTCTCATCCATCGATTTCCGCTTGTTATTGACCAATTTTAAATTTTCCTTCCTTCATATTGTTTGTGCATACTTATGAACCATCTAAGGAGCCCAACTTTCTCAGACATTTTAACTGCACAATGCCTTGGTCCTGATTGCTGAAACTTTAACCCGTTTTTTGAACGCCTCGCTTGGAACTCAAGACTTCTACAAAGAATAAGAGTAAGGTTTGAATGCGTATGTGGCCTACACGAAATGGAAGTCTTTGTTGGCCTGAACGAGTATCTGTTAGGGATTCGGACCGCGGATCATGCGTGAGTGACAGTGCGCCACTTACCATCATACCACTTTACTCCCATAAGTTGTACTGTAAACGGGTCTCAAGAAGACGGCTAGGGAGCTAGATGTTTCCTGTAATAACCAAACGGAAAATAACCAGTAACATTAAAATTTGGAAACATAGCCGACCAAGCCTTCCATCCCTCCGGGGTCGGTGAATTGGTACCAGACTCGTCTGGGAGGATAAAAGCACTGACTTGTACATCGGCTGGCCACCGCAAGTCATTGTATAGGCCACATACGCACTCATTACGCCACTACGATTCTGAATGGAAGCCGAGTGCGGGGGCGCATACCTCAGACGGGATTGATTAACGCCAAAAACTTTATCCTTTTACTTTTATTCTAGTCACTCATGAAAAATTTGGAACAAAAACTGAATCACATCAATTAACAAAGCTTAAGAATCATCTGTCAAAAATAGGGCTCCAGCCATCAAAAGACGTAATCGGAGTCAAGTCGCAACAATCACAACCCGTACATACCTTGACTGCTTGATGAACTCCACAGAAGAACTTCTGTTTCCCCCTCTATTTCCCTCTGGTACACTCTGGTACCTTCGGCCACGGCAAAACATTGAAGTGGGATGATAATGTTATGATTACCGGACAGGGAAAATCTTTCATTACTTCCACAATAGATTCCTTGTTTTTAGCCTTAACTCGGCCTACATACCTTGTAATAGGATTCATTCAAAATTAGTACAGTAACACTTGGACTAATTCTTTAGAGGGTTCTTGTGGCCAATTAAAAGGGTGGGATTTATCTTCGGGAGGTGTTTGTGCACTTATGTAGTCAACTACTCCTTGTAGCTGAAGAGAGGAATCTTCGCAGTCTTAGTAAATAAATAAATAATTAAATAAATAAAAGTCTCATAAAGTTGGCTAACTCGGTCGGAAAGCACAAGTACGGGTTCGAGTCCCGTGCAAGGGAGAAGTTGTGCCCATGGCTCGCCGACCTAGTGAGATGTTCGAATCACGTTCTACGAAATAAGTCAGTCCACAAAATATTATGTCAAAGCAAGTTTAATGAAAAAAGTAGGTTAAAGACGTAGTTACCCTAATCACATTGTCATTATTTCCCAATACTTATGGATTGCATGACATGCTCGAAAACCGTAACAAGTAACCCACAAGTATGGGGAGGGATACTAAATTAAAAACAATAACTAAAATGGAAAATTCACTGAAGCATGGCATACTTATGGCGCATGGTTCAGAGACATGTTCAAACCGAACTCAGAATGAGTTCAAGCCCGAAAAAATTGGTCACCTAAGCTATTTTTCGGGTGACATTAAAGGTTCATAGGTAGCACTCAGCTATAGTCAGCTGTAGTGGCGCAACACTCCTTTTTATCGTTGTATAGATAGCATCTGTCATGACCACCTGAAATTTGACCTGTGGGAAGTTTGAGAAAATTTTATGTGACGTCACAGTGGCTGTTCGAAATTCTGCCTCAGTTTTCGTTACGAAAATTTCTCGGCATCATTAAAAATGCAGCCTAATCAAGATTTGGAGTAATTAATTCAAAAATCGCATTTAAAGAGATATAAATCAGAGACGGAGCGTGAACACTTATCCTTTTTGACAGAGGAAGTTCGGAAAGTAGAAGCTCCGTCTGCGGTGAAAAAAACTTCATTTCTTCACAGTACCCCTTTCCTTTGGAAAATAATCTATCGTTGTGGATATTTCCTCGAAAAAACGGAGCCAATCTTATGAACTTTGAAGTATTTATTCTTCCGATTTTCTACTCGATTGGGCGCAATTTTTCGATCGCTTCGTCACTTTGCTGAAGAACCTAGGTATGCCTGCCAAACCGTGAGATCGACGGAGGCATGGGCTTTACATAAGGGACCCATTCCAGTAAGGTACAGACTCTAACACTTATTACTGCTTCGGGAATGCTGATGGGGAAATTTCGTAATTCATGGCACAGTAACGGAAATCGGAAAGGCAAAAACATTGTCCACTACCGGTACAGCTCAAAAATTGAAGCTCACAGTCTCCATTGGAGAAGTGAATGCGGAAATCGGAACAACGTCATATGGGCAGTTCCCAGAGAAACGGAATACTCCCTAGTCACGTCTATGGCCATCTTGGGATCCATTCCAGGGAACCCAACCATTAACAGTGAACTCTCACAACAGACAGCTAAATTGGGTTATTGTCTCTTAATATCTAGGTCAATCTACAACAAAAAAGCAGCAGCAGAGTATAATACTAGACAGTAATTGGTGGATCACAGAGAAAAATTAGAAATGTTCAGCGAAGCCGTGGCCATACATTAGGAGAAAAATCTGTAAGGTAAACAATCGTTCCACCTCCTTGCACCATCCCACCTAACCAAGTCGGCGATTGTTTCTTGAACTCTGCTGAGTAATGCGCTACAACTCTAGGAACCCTAGATGCTCACTAACTAGTAGTACAATACGGAAGACAAAAGACTCTTATCGATATTATTGATTGCCCCTCTCAAAGCCGGCAACACTGGTACAAGTTAGGGATCTCTCGAAGAATGTATTGAAGCACTCATTTTCTGAGGGCACTCGGAAACTCGGAAATCGGAAGCACACTACGTGAGCAAAGTTGACGGAACGAGCACGAGTATAGTTTTATCAATAGCTGGAATCGATTCCCAAAAAATCAAGAACTAGAAACTGGTGTTATCATTACTAGAAAAAGCTATCTACTCGTAAAGCTGATCCAAACGGGCAAACGTGGTCTGTAAGGGCCATAACATGAAAATGACAAATCGGAACAGTTATGGAAAAAAAGACCTTCAATGGAGACAACTGGAGCAGTTGGAAAGAGAAGATGAAGATTGAAGTTTTCGTCGATAAATAGTCTTTTTGGAGTAAGCCACGAAATCGACGGGGTCTAAAGTTGTGAGGGAGTTCGAGTGCGTACTTCACCGACACAAACGACTCTAAGCTTCTCAGTCGTAATGAGGTCACTGTTTTCATCTAGCAAACTCGTCTATTGCCCGGTAAACAACCATGGAAGGGTGAAAACTGGGCGATCTGGACGAGAGTTCAAATCCAGCGCTGTCAAGAATGACCGTAGCACTGCAACATCCCAGCTAATTCAGTAATCAAATTTTCCACTCGGAAAAAGTTTCACTTGAAATTATCGCACAACTGTCGATGAGGTGTCCTAAGCGCTATCATTGGCACCCTGTGCTCTGCGGGAGTGACGCAATACGTATGCCGCGCGCGACATGCTAGTTTGCTGGCATTGACCTCCATGGGACCACATGACCATATCCAAACTCTTACGAGACTCTTCTGTTGGAGTGTCTGCACTATTTTCACTGCTTATTTATATCTATGCATGCATTTCAAATTCATTTTCTCAATGTGATGAGCAGAAAGCAGAGTTTTTTCACCTCGCAAAGCATTCTCATCAACGGAAAATCGCAACATTGAAATGTTTGGCGTGACACATAAAGCTGGTTAATGCGAAGCTTATTTCACTAATTAGAATCGTCATAGAGGAATGGAGCGGTTGAGCACGTGATGTGCACAAGCCGGACGGAAAACACGTTTTTTGGTTAGTACTAATCAAGGTGCTGACGCTAAAGGAGAAGCTTTAAATTTTAATGAACTCACAAGCCAGAGGGATCTTCATCGAACAGCCTTTCACGCTTTCGTGCGCTCTCTTTAATTTCACAAGTTTTCTTGGACGCCAGAAAGAGTTCGTGTAAAAATCAGGAAAATCGATGATTTCAATGTTCCGAATTGAGTAAAGGAATAAAAAAGAATAGTAAAATTCATAACAAAATAATTCCTAACGTCGTAGTATCAACGTGGCGACCGAAAAATCATAGGTTTATAGCTCTGTATGGTCAACATTGTGTATGACACCAAAAAGACAATTACTTTCTCCAATAATTTTAACTGTTAAGTCATCCGGGGGGGGGGGGGGGGGGGTGGGGTATGGAAATTGATCGCTTGCCGCTGATCGACCTCCTTTGGCGTGAGCCACGCACTCTACTCACAGCCCAAAGTGAAGTAGCACTTGAAAGAGAGTATCGTTGAGCCAATTACTTATGCAAGCAGCCGATTCATGTAACTAATGTTGTAGAAAATGAAGTTTTTAGCCCAACAAATTCGGGACCAGTCAATCAACACAGCCAAGCAGTGAGGGTCTGATTGGCCCGAGATGTATGTAGTATGTATATAATTTCCAGTAAGACGATCAATGTCTAGGTTTTGCCTAGGTGATGGCGCAATTTGACATTGCTTCTCTTTGCCTATTCTTCAAGGTTAAAGTTTTCAGAACTAGCTGTATTCCTCAGCTGCGCCATGCTTTTCCTTTCCCAGCGTTGCCAAAAAGGACAAGCACCACGCGAGAACCATGCTGATTTTGAACTAATAAACTTTCCTATCACAGTTACACGTTACCAAAGATCCACCACCACCCCACGAGTGTTTGATTACTCTCTGACTGGCCGGAGAAGAAAGAGGGAATAGGGATGGGAGTCAAGACCTTGGTGAAGCTGAGAAGTTTCGTGTCAAATAGTTTTAGAAACTGAAAATTTTCTGAAAACGACAGCTATTATAACTTCTGTCGGAGTAATTATAAAAGTAATATAGTGGCCAGGGCAGCGAAAAAGTTGATATCAAAAAAGTTAAATCACAGGAAGCAGGCTTGTGAACATCAGCATCATATTCACCATTTTTTTTGTCGTTTTTGTCGACCTCTAAAGCATCGTATGAATCGACGGTTACTTACTTGGTTCTCAGTTTGCAAGTTGAATCGACGCTGACACTGACAACGTCAGCGTCGATTCTGAGAATCGAAAAACTAATTGTAAGATCGCTCCGAAGGAGCTTCGGATGACGGAAGAATAAAGAAGAGCCTCACAAGTAATTACAACGAACGAAAAAACAAAAAAAAAACTTTAAAAAAGTGAGGAAGAAGAAATATGAGAAGAAAAACCATTGCTCGGGGAGCATTCGAAAAAGCGCGCCTCCAGGTGCCGGAGATCACTGCGGGACCGATCGCTGGGATGGGTAGATCAGGGATCGATTCTTTCTGGCATCGATTCAAAGATAGCCCCAATACATATACATGAAAGAAGGAAATCCAAAAAAGTATCAAAAAAGATTTTATATTGATTCTTATTAGAGGGAGTGGAGATTTTCATTGAAAATTCGACGGGCATAGCCGTATTTAGCAATGATTTCGAAATAGATCAAAATTGCATATGAACGTCTACCAGAATAAATTCTGGTAATTTTCTCAGAATAAATATTTATTGAAAATCTGCGTTCTATCACATAATGATATCGATCGTCTCTACGAAAACCTTGCATTTTTGACGGTGTCAGTCCAGTCAAAGTGAGGTGAAAGTTCTCTTTATAAAAAATGGGTACCCGTGTTATCTTTGCTATTAAAAAGGTAAACTCGAGCTGTAATGAAAGAATGAAAGAGAGGGATGGCGTAGTGGCTATAAATGCCATAGTGCACACGTGACCACAGGATTGATCTCCACCAGAAAACCACTATATTATTGGGTGCCGTAGGTGCCGGTTGATTGGTACCGTGCCTAAACAACCAGAAACGGTTCAAACATCTCCTGGTCTCCTTCATCTCATCATGTCCATCCTGTGAGCACGAACACCGCTACTAGGCTGAAAAACCCCGACGCTTTACATGTCTTGGGCATGTTGTTAGGCTACGAGCACAAGAGCAGTGGTCAAAGGCGGCGCTAGGAATCACATGATCTTGAGTTCCAGATCGAAATCTGCCCAACCCAATTCGATCCTCCATTCCTGTTCTGTCTGGTAATTACCGACTACCTTGTTTTATGTTCATCGGCTAATCTTATAAGACAAATTGTCTTGACCATTTGAACATTCAAATGACAGTACGATTACAGAAAGAAGTCAAATGCATGTTTCACCTCGAATGAACCTACCGATAATTGCTCAGCAAATTGCTATTACTGATTGCTAAAGAAAACTTAAACATTACTACGCGAGGATATTTACTTCAAGTTTACTGTTACACAAGTTACTTTAACATAAGAATTACTACATCAATTCCTCTATCGCTCGCCAGGAAATTTTGCCACCCGCGTTACCATTTTATTTTTAGAAAAGGACAATGTTAAAGTGAAACAGCGATAATCTTTGTTTTCTTAGTTTTTTTGCGAATGAAAAAGTGTGTCTCGAGTTTGTTCTCTGATGTGTTTATAATTCCTCGCAACATTCCGTTGAATTTTTGCATCAGAAGCGAATTAGCCTCTAACCTGGCAGTACTAGGAAACATACTAATATTGACAGTAGTTTCGATTTTATTGATTTTTTGGACCTAACCAGCCTTATGACCTGGCTTACTTGGAGTTTTTTGTAAGTAAAGCCCAAGTCATTCATAGTCATTCTCGTCATTTTGTGATTGTTGTCAGATTTTATCTGCTAGATGTGAAAATGCGCAGCATATTTCTCATTTGCTTTAAACAATCGATTTTCTTTTGACCTACTTGAGTTTTACTGAAGAGCTTGAAATAACCTGCTATGACTGCAACTTGACTAACTAACTTTTCTCGAAGGTTCTTCTCTGATCAGTTCGAATCCCACGCCATTATCGAAGCTACACGCACCATTGCTTTGTAGGATGGAGTTGAAGTTAGTTTTTGGCGCCAATCAGTCCCATTTCCGGGATGCGCACCCTCTTTTGACTTCCAGTCAGAATGATTGTGGTGTTTGGATGGGTACGTGACCTACACCATGGCATACGGTGGTCGGTATACAAGTCAGTGCTTTGATCCTTTTAGAGTAACCTAATCTGATTACCAATTAAATGGACCCTGAGAGATGGAGGGCTTGATCGAAGTGGGCGAGTATCAATCCGGCTTCGATCCCTGGACCATCTTGTGTGATATTGCATCACTTGCCCCTACACCACCTCCTCCATATAATCAGTTACCACCGCATTTTATTTTGTGGCCATACTTCACGCCACATGTTGTGGAAGTAGGCGGAACACAAGGGAAAGCCTCGCACTCATCATTGGTGGGTTTCTTCAAAAAACCTCCAATCGCTGATCTGCAATGCTCTCATCTACCCCGCCCTCATGTGAATATGTTCATTGCCCTCAAAATGAATAATAGCTAAAACAAATTACGCCGACCCAACCCTTTTTTGTTTATGATCGGGAGCGCAATATCTACACAATAGAGTCGAAGTACACAACGGTCGAAAGTCCCAGCCAGAGTTGCAATGTCCCAAACTCACAAGAACTGATGGTACACTGAACACACAGACACAACAAGTATTCCTCAGTCCGGTTCTGATAAGAGGGTTGGTGGGTGTGGGCTAATGACGGGTATTGACAATAGAACACTTAAACAAAACCGTTCCAACGATAACAATTCTCGCTTCCAATATTTATCAACCATAGCTAATATGAACTGGTACATATTGGTAAATCTACTACTTGTTATCGAATCTGTCGTCAGCTACAAGATTCTTATATTGGCACCCAAGTACGGTATAAGTCATATGAATTTCATGTCCAAGGTGGCTGATACATTGGTTGATGCAGGACATAACGTGGTGGGTTCTCCAGAAGTTTTTTTTTTCAGTTTTGAGGTTTTCTGTCTCTCACAAACACGATGGGTTACTCTAATAATCTTCATACAGCTCTTGAAAAGTAGCATTTCTAAGTCTCTATTTAGAGTTCTGAAACCCTCAATTTGTCAAATATTCCATGGTAGTTCCTTTGGGCAGCCGAGAAACAATAGGGTTATTCCTACCGGCTCGCGGCTTCCTTCAGAATTTCCCTGAGTGGGAAGATTCTCTCCTAAGTCGTTGAAATGTGGAAGCTCTAGTTCTCGGTAAATGTTCACTTCGTTCACTTACAGTCTCCCTCTTTTCGAAAAAGTGGAATAACCATGCTCAACAAATGCTGATCGTGCAAATAATAAATGAAATCCTGTCTATCTGAATAAATGCCAAAATAAGGTTGGGGTCTTTACTGGAAATAAGACAGATTAGTAAAATAGTTCGCATCTATTGGTAGTGAAGTCAAGTGCCAGCGCTTGGGAGATACAGAAGAGATCCCATGCTTGGGAAACGTCGGTAACATTTTGCCTATTGCTGTGTCAGAACTTTCAGTTGTTTAGATGACCTGCTCAGAAAGCCGAGAAATTGAAAAGTGAGCTGTTATACCTGTAATCAGCATCACATAACCTGTTGATTGTACTTGGGCTTACACCCAGAATCCTTCAAGAATTTGGAATTTTTCCTGATAAGAGCGCTCCATCCTCTGATAATCCACTTATTCAGACGGTTTACTCTCCGAACATACTCCCTCATAATGGCCCGATGCCAACGAAAGCTCGTACAGTCGAAGCCGATTTCGATGGACTATTTTTGGACGTGGAATCTGCTCAACGCCATGTGTGGAACAGCGACATCGCTTCATACGTGCAGCTATCAAAAGTTGTCTTCAAACCACTACGTGTACTTGTTAAAGGTGGATCAGGATGAATTTGGGTTGCATACGACAAGTTTTCCTTTTCATTACCCTCAGGGACGTTCTGGATAGTTGATCGAAATCCAACGCCCTCTCATTGGTCAGAGGCCCCACAGGTCTCATGCTTCGCAGGAAACGACCAATGAGGAACGCGCCAGGCATCAAATGGACTTGCAAACCATTTGTAGCATCCACAAGTGTGTGAAACCACGGAGTGCTATTGATTTACATTGTACTAACGAAAAAAGGACCTGTAGTCAATATTAGTTTGCCTTCTAACCTGAGAAGAGGGAAGAAGAGCCTAACGAGATGTTCCGTTTCACCACCTTTAACTAGTACCTTTGCATTCGCTTAATTTGTTATTTCCAAATTTGTAGGTAAATACTTACTTAGGAATAGGTTCGGGTGGCCGGTGAACTTTGCTGTGGACCCCTTCTAAGAGTTGTTTGCATCTTACTACAGTAAGAACACAGTAGTATTGATTGCAATATTCAAAAGCGGCGGTGACACTGAGGATGCGGGAGGAGAGTTTAGGAACGATGCCATGTAACCCTCCAATGGGAGAACTGCCAAGCACCGCCAGGGTCCCTCAGTGGCTACAACATGAGCTCAACCTCCCTCCCTCCGCCCACGGCCAGACAACACCACTTTTGCTGCAAAATTTATATTTTCAGCTCTTTACAGTTCGGACGAGTTCCATGCATGGATACGTGAACAAAATTTCGACATTGCTGTCTCAGAAGGTTTCTTTGCCTTGGATTGTCTGCTCTACATGATGGGAATTAGAAAGTAAGATGGAAACTAAATAGTACTATGTTGAGGCACACGAGTAAAAGCGGGGTTGTGCCATGTAGATTTGGAATAAGATTCATAGTTCAGACTAGCCCCTCGAAATTTTAGCCCATCCCGAGAATGGTCAGCCCCGGGAATTCGATCTTGTACACTGTGCAACCGTAAGGGTTGTGGAAGGGTACAAAAAATTTTTGAGGACTTCTCCATCTCTAATTTGAGACTGAGGACCCAGATTTACTGTAGTAGTACAAACCTTTCTTGATAGATAATGTAGACGGCGTCGTCCAAATTAAGAAGAGTCAGATCTACCTAAGTTCCTGAGTTCCAACAGTACTGGGTACAAGGAAGATTCTGGAAGAAAACGGGAGCGCGGCGCATTCCGGTGGATCTTGACCAGATCACAGTCAATAAATTTGTTAAGCATTGGTATGGTGAGCCTTTATTCGGCCTGACAAGTCAATCAGCACCTATACAAGAATAAGTCTAAAGATAAAAAGTGGAAAGTCCACTCACTGATGGCCATTAGCCGTGCCAGCGCTCATTTCGTACCAGTAAAAGCATAGACAAGTAAATTGTACGACAGGGACATTAGAGCCTCATCTATGTACTCTCAATCTACGCTTTCCAACCACATTTCCAAGATGTTACCTGCATAACTACTGCAATCGATCCGTCTTATATTTCAGGTTTGTCGTAACCGTATCCACGAATCCGGTTGAGCAGGTGGTTAATGCACTAGGTATACCAGTCACGCCCAGTTTCGTTCCAGGTACCCTTTAACTGATAATCAGATCACTATAGCTGTTTCCTACACAAATTTACTTCCAGTTAACAACAAAGGATTTTCGGTCCCTATGACATACATGGAGAGAGCATTGAACCTTCTGGAATATGTTTTCGTGAAAGCTGTCATTGAATACTCTCTTCAACCAGAATTTGATACTTACTTTGATGAAAAATTTGGTAAAGACGTCTGGTCCATGCAGGTGAGATCTTATTTTTTGATGATCAGTTTGAGTAATTTGGTGGTAGGGAGCGCTGGCTCGGGCTTGGGGGGAGATGCGCAGTAGGAACGATTTCCTTTAATCGATTCGCCGCACGCGGCTGTCGCAGACCATCCGTTCGCCGTTATTACCGCTCTAGCGTTCTTCATACAGACAATCGATATGCGATCCCTATTTGAGGCATGATTCTGCCGCCATCTGTTGTATAAATTCGCGCGCGGCGTCCCTCTCGCCGCGACGCGACAATTCCTTCCTACTGCACCACACCCGAGCTTAATCACCAATGATCGATCAGTTTGAAATGAAATGAATTTTCGGTAAAGATCAATACTCAGTCGAGGGACTTTTGCAGTGATCAATGGGGACAACTATCACAAAGGATAAAGCCGTAAAATATTTTGGTATTGATCAATCCGGTTTTGAGAATGCGCCCTGCATTCGAATTCCATTTATAATCGTAGTGCCGTTTGAATGCGTATGTGGCCTATGCAATAATTTTCAGTGATTAGCCGATCATAAGCCAGTGCTTTTGTCTTCGCTGCCGATAAGTGGTTTTACTGAAAGACACAGTTCACGATAATTTCCAAGTACCCCTTTTATGTCAAAAAGTAAAAGTATTTTTGGCAATAGTGTATTGCTGGTGAAAGAAGCGAAAAAACCCGCCGACTCCGCGAGAAAAAGGGCTCCTCAAAGTAGTTAAAGTAAAAGTTGTACAAGTTAACCATGACGGAAACGACCTAGATCGGGTAGCTGGACGAGATTTCGGTTGTTGCACCTACGCAAAGAGCTGACTACATCAAGCCAGAACTGTCCAGAATTGCCTTTCACTGTTGTTATGGGTCATAACAAGTTGTTTGAACTTCCCACATGGGTTCCTTTGTGATCAGTGTGGCCTCTACAGTGCCGTTGAAACTCGTCCATGCATACACACGAGACAATACCTTTTTACTCCCTACATGGGAGCCACAGATTTCTCCCACGGTGATGTATCAGAAGCTATTTTTGTCGTGAACTAAGTCTCAACAGATTCAAAAATGATGTAAGGCATGGTTGGACCGGGAGAGAATCGACTCGGAATTCAATCTCTGAGGTATCCGTGCGACAGTGAACCACTTGGCAATACACCACTTTTACCCAACTACCATAAGCAACAATAGTGTCTGAAATGATATTACCGTTGAACGCGATTAAATGAATCTGAAGGACTATGAAGTTCTGGGCGCTGATGTAGACCCTCCGTATTTCTTTTCATATACGGAGCCAGTTTTGAAATAAATCTGGGAATTCAACCAGCACGAGAACAAATCGGAAACCTTGTCACTTGAGAGTTCAGCCCTACCCCAAGCACCTACCTCTCCTGCTATTTTTTCATGATGTATTTCCAATTTAGGCTATGCTCATCCTTCTAGGAGCCACATCTGCACAACTGGCTCAGAAAAAGTTATATTTTTTCATTCGAATTGAAACTCTTGGTGCTCTTCTTCTCAAAAATCCTCTATAGCCCTGTACTGCCACTATTACTGTTAACCGAGACAACCTAGCAGAGTACAGGTGCTACTGAGCTGGTGTCTGGAGGGTTTTGTCACTAGCTGCCCTTGTTTTGCCTACCTAATTGTCTGACTGAAGCAGAATTTGCTTTTCATTCAAAAAGAATAGCCCCAGAACAAGCGATAGCCCCTTAATTTTCGTTGCAAGCTTTTGTCGAGAGAGCAAATTTCTGGCGATGATAAATCGGTTTTCAAATCCACCCATTCATTCATCATCCATCCGAGTTGCGAACGCGTTTGGTGCTCATTTTTTCTAAACAATAAGTTGCAGTGGCTAGCTGATGTAGAAGTCAGAGCTTTTATCATCCTGAGAGGCTTTGGTCAAAAGTGATCTCGCCCAGAAAAAAGGAGGGCCTGACTGCCTTGGACGAGTACTGCCGGGTTTTGATCCTGGCACCTTACTTGTGGTAGCTCTTACTTGGTGAAGTCCCACTGCTTTCCCATCTACCCAAGGTTTGATAAACTACTCCTCAGTGGCAATGGGTTGGCGGCCTGCCAATTTCTACTCACTGCAAACTTTTCCTGCAAATCCCTTCTCGCGTCTGTTGAATTTCCCCCAGATACAAACCCTCAGCTTTAAGTTGGACTGCTTTTCTAAAATAGGGAAATTCAATTTAGAAATATTGCCCTTTGTGTTATGCAAGTTCCCAAACTTAATCCATATAGGGTAATTCGACGGCTATTTTTCAGCAGCTGCGGATGACAGAATGGCAGCCAGTTTTATTGAGCTCGAAAAAACGGCTCTGGTTGATTGAGTGAGTACGACAAAATGTGAAAAACCTCACGCACGCCCTCACAGCTATGCGAAAAGCGTGAAAAACTTTGAAACAGCAAATATAACATAGTGCCTAATAAGTTGTTTTTATTAAGGACTTCACGGCAATTCAGAAAAAACAGTATAGTAATCATAATTCCCATAAACTATATGTTTTTTGTGGCCTTACTGCCGGCCTAGTTTCTCCATGAAAAGAAAAGGTATAGCGCTTGACGTTGGACGCGTCGTACACCCGATCTTCACTTGAACTTTACTTTTTACGATTAATTGCGTAAATCTACTGATATGTAGCTGACATGTGACATGGTCAATGATTCCCAAATTACGAACCTCAACGTCAACCTCGATCTGAAGAGTTTCTTAGCCTATGCTGCCTTTGGTCTAGGGAGCCATACCAGGGTCATGGTTGTGTTAGCAGGCTACTCTTTACTTTTATTGAGTTGTATATTTTTAGAGATCTGTTTAGAAATATTTAGCTTATCCAAAAGAAATGCCGCTCTCTTCAAAAGCCTCACCATCGAACTTCCGAAGGCAGTGTATCAAATTAGTATTACTGCTATTATTAGACTATTAGCAACATTCATTCCGATATTTACAGCCACTACTGCTTTATTACTTTCAAAAAAAATGCGTTATAGTAGTGTTAGCGGAGTGGGAGCTCAATGTGAAAATGAAGGAATTAAAAATAGCACGAAAATTACGTATACACATAAACAGCTTTTAAGTTAATTTCGACATTTTTTCAGAAATAAGTTTCTAATTCTAATTTAATTTGGCCAGATTTTATCAGAAACAGTAGAGACACGAAAACAGGTTAACAGTAACTAAAACTAGACAGTAAATGAGCAATCAGCTCAACCGTTGTACACCCAAGGTCTGTCCCCGTTCCATCCGAAGCTAACTTTTGGTTACTCCTACATCCACTGAACCATCCACCTTGATTAGACCTTCAGGTTAATCCATCAGTTGTTTGGTCCAGGAAATAATTTCTGATTCATATTTTCTCTTTTTTCTACTATTTGAGACCAAAGTTCCGCTCCGATTGCTCTTTTAATTAAATTCTTTGGCCCTGGATCACATAAACGTTGACGGTTTACTTGGAACCATTTTTCAAAACAACATTTCAAACAGATTAGCCGTCACGTTCTGTGAAGAATATTTTTTATTCGATCAGCTTTACTCCCATTCAGAACAGACAAGTTTTAGTGTTTATGGCCCAGTCCGAATTCAATTGAATTTTGTCGCTGGGCACAATTTCCCAATCGTAAACAAAATTGATCCAGATGAGGTTTTTTGTCATAAATATGCGTTCAATATATACTGGAATTTAATTATTCTGGTTTTCAGGATCGCTCGATGCTAGGCAGGTTTTATTATGTTCAACCAGTAACAAAGTTCACCGTAAAACTGGCCAAAATGAATGGTTCATATTTGAACTTCATTATGAGACGCATATTAACCCTTAGTGTATACTGTATTCTTTCAAGGACCTATAAAGGGGTAAAGTCAAAGGCCATAGGGCCTAGACGAGCTGAACAAGCCTTCATGCTGAATGAAGAAGCGACTGAAGTTCGGATCCAAGACCTGTACCAACTAAAATCGCTCATTAAATCTACTCTTACCGTAAACCTGTCATAACCGTAGCCTTCGTTCTCATCAGTAGGAAAATAGGTTTTAGATAGTTTTGAAGCTGTGAGATGCCTGGCACCTGGTAATGGGCTGCCTCCGGATCCCTACACTTCTCACCTATTTGGAGGTTCCAGCTCCGACAGTACAACCTTGATTTGGTTACTGAAGGAGTAAACCTCAACGGCTCAAGGGGTGCAAGGTGAAATGTGCACACACTCGTTTTTCCAAATAGCGTCATATCTGGCTTATTCAATCAATTTTTTCTTTCGAGGTCGCCCAAACGGCACCTCATGTCCGTCACGATTCCAGTGTGAGTAGGAAGCAGATCTCGGTTTCTGAAAACACTCGCTATGAACGTGTGCAATTCCCAATGGGTTTAGAGGTGTTCCTAAACACATTGGTATATAATAGTAAGTTTATAAGTAAACTACTACACTAAGTTATTGGTAGATCAATTCTAGTGGCCTCCTCTGTATCACTCAGGATATAGCCCTTTTTGAGCAGTGTAGGACCTATCCAGAACGCGAGATTATTCATGCAGTTGTACTCGTCCTTAAATTATTGGTCCCCCTGGAACATTTCTTAGCGAACAACGGCACATTAGAGCTTCCCTTATCCCCTAGACAACGGAAGAAACTTTTTACCACGGTTTCCCGTTTCGAAAACATATCGCCAGCATTGAAATGAATCCCTGATGGGCTATCCATCTAGATTTAGGAGCTACGCGAAGACGACCGAGGGCGATTTATACCCGGCAACGGCAAAACGATTAGCCACGTCGAGTGAATGAGCTTTAAATCCATCATATTTCTACGATGCTCCTTTGTTCAACGGAAAATCGCCTAAAAACGCTACCATAGTGATGGTTTTCCATTAGGATATTGGCCAAAAAATCAATTTATAGGGGGTTACGGTAGCTGCATATCTTGCAAAGAGTCCATATTGGAAAGTTTGTAAAAAAAAAAAACTAGAGTTCCGACCCGAAATAAGGTTTGGCGGTTCAGAGACGTAAAATCCTATCGCTTTTAGAACTCGCTACTTCTCATTCGGAGTTGGATTCCGTAGGTTCTGGAGAATACCAGGCTTTCCAGGCATGGGTAACTGGTACTACAGCTTTCTGATTATAAAAGTCCTAGTTTGTCCAGCGGCTGGTCCGTAAAGCTACTGTATGAGCCAAAAAGATCTCCGAAGGTCGAGTGGAAGTCGAATGCACGGCGTTCCAAAGCACGCTGATGCAATGCCGATTGGCTTTTATTCGTATGATTGGAATCTTCCTTTTGAACATCGGGATTTTTTAAAAAACTAACCATTAATTTCTCGCCTAACCTAGTTCCCCTTACTGCAGTAAGGTGAAGCAGTATCTACCTTGCCACCAATATAACCCTGAAATTCAGCCGGAGTCCGGTTATTTCTCTTCCCACTCGCCCTTTACCAATAGTTTCCGGCTTTCAGTCTTCATGAATAAAGAAAATAAGTTGACGAAGCCAATTGAATAAGATTCTAATCTTCGATGAAGGGTTTGCCCTTTACTTAAGTGGGACGAATAGAAAAACATCCGCGTTGCCCATACTTTGGATAGCGCCATGCCCTTCAATTCGAAGAGAAGTGATAGGTCTTTTATACGATGTATCCCTCCCACTCTAGGAGCTTACTATATAGTACTAACTGGCATAAGCATAGTAAGGTAACCAACCTCGGATGAGAAAATGAGCACTTGACCCAGCAAGTTTCAGAAGCAAGCCGAACAGACATCGTACATTTTCGTCAACAACGATGAAGCCATCGATTTCCCACGGGTAATCTCTCATAAATGGCATTACATCGGTAAGTTCACAGGTATTTATAAAGTTAGTAAAAACCACTAAGTGAAACGGAATCAGAGCCTTCTAGGAGGTCTGAGACGAAGAATGCCGAAACCACTATCACCCGTAAGATTGGGCTATATTGCAAATGCGTATTGATTGATGTGAAATTTTCCCGAAACTCAGGAATGGGAAAAAGTATACGCGAGAGCTAAACGTGGTGTTATTCTTATGTCATTCGGAACGATGGCCAGAAGTACTGAAATGGGTGAAGCACGTCGGACAGCATTCGTGAAAGCGTTTCAGGTAAAATGATTTGACCGTTGACCCACATTTTGAGGAACAAATAGGGTTCCGAATAAAATTTGGTATTCTGCAGGCCCGGTACGCCTAGAAACTGTAGGTGTTACTGGTGATTCCTAGATTTTCAAGCTCTACCTTACCATTTCTCGAAGTGCCCCTAGCAGCAAAAATGCACATAGAATCCTTTTTAATATCTCTATAACGTAGAACATTTCAAGGGAGCTTATAGTAATGCAAAAGTCAATTCTTGTTTAGTAAGTTCCAGAAGTAAATCGTTGACTAACACCAAACTCATTACTGTTTCCAGGCCTTCCCTGATATCACTTTTATTTGGCGATATGAAAACCTAACTGATAATTTCTGCAATGCAAGTAATATCATTTTATATGACTGGCTCCCACAAGTGGATATGCTCAGTGGGTGGTTTTGCACGATTATTGATTTTTGGATGGAGCCCTGTTCTGCGAAGAGAACTGCATATGCACAATTTTTTCAGATGATAAGCGAACTCTGGCCTTCATCACTCATGGCGGTATGGGCGGTGTGTTTGAAAGCGCCTATGCAGGTGTACCGGTAAGTGATGGTAATGTAAACACACTACCTAATTCATAGCTGAAAAGATACAAATTAAATTGAGTCAAAATTCTGACAGAAGAAAATTGGAGGTTCCCGCGTTCAAAAGATCGGATACTACCGAAGTACTAATGGAAAGTAATGCATAGTAATACACTTGTACAAGACATTACTCTTCAAGTTGTAAGTGGATCGTTTGATCACATATCCCAGACAAATATGGGGATGTTCAGAAGGTCATGTGGGGCTTAAGAGCTTCCAGGGAGGGTTGGAAAGTTGCTGATTCACTCATTTCCCCCTCCGTTCTCCCGAGACTATCACGAAATCCAATGTGTGTTGTCTTGAGGAATCTGGAATTATCTTGTGCTTAGCCTCGTTTACTGTATTTCTGAAAGAAAACAAGTTTAAACCATTGAGTTCATCGGTTATTGATATTAGGTGAATTCTTTTGCCCCTCGGTGCTGAAAATTGAGGTTAGGTTTCAACTGACCATGAGGAGGGTCCAAAGTCGGTACATGGGGCAGGAAAAAGAGACGATGGTCAAAGTTTACCCCCTCGTTTTCTCCCAGATACTAAAAAGGTGGCAATGGTTGACTCATTTTCACAAACCCTACTAGTAAAACTGTAAAAAATACAATAAAGTGAGAATCCAGCAATTTGTCAATACACCCCAACTACGAATCTTTAATGACTTTTTTTCGGTACAAAACAACTTGTGCGAGTTGTCTGGGAATCACCTGGGAAGTCTACCACCTGTTTCAGGTTATCACCATACCATTGTTCGCGGACCAATTACGTAATGCACGTATGATGCAATATCGTGGAATGGGAGTAGTAATCAATAAAGATGACGTCACAACAGATCGATTAATTGCAGCTATACAAGAGATATTGCAACCGAGGTCAATTTATTTTATTAATAAAAAAAGCGTAAGAAAGCTAGACTGCTCACTCCACTAGTGCAACTACTGAAGTATAGCATTACTAGTTTTTGAAAATTCCGCCAAAATTCTTATATATGAATTCAATTCAATCAAAAATTTTAAAGTAATAAGTTCAGTCAGCCGACTGATTCGAATAGTCTCTATCGGATATTACCTAATTGTAAGACAGCAATGTCTAATGAACGCGACCTTCTTAGATAACCGTCGTAACTCATGATTATGACGTGGTAATTTAATTAATTAAAATTGTTTCGGATCTTTCTCATGCATTTGGCATGTTTAGAAATTCAGATTGTCTATTTAGAGTCCCAAAGACTCAAATTTTCAGAATAATTTCTCAAATTAATCGATTTTTCCTCAGGTAAAGCCGCGAATGTAGCCCTTTGCGACCCAACATGTAAATTTTGTATTTTCTTGACCAAATTCACTACACCTATCAAGAATGTAGAGCGTAGACCTTCATAAGTTCCTACTGATACATTATGATCATTATCGATTACTTCGACCGAATTAGTAGCTTTACTGGTTATGCTAAAATGGACATACGACGGCATATGTACTTGGGGCTAGACCACAAAAACACTCCTGCAAAAATGGACTGGTCCAGATGAAATCAGACTGAATTAACCTAAATAGTACCAATGCAATCCCTTCTTCTCCCCCAATTACTGGAACTTACTTGTTCGTTACTTTTTAGTAATCCAAAATGTCATATGTCTACGTGAGAAAGAACACCGAAACTCATCATACACGTCAAATTTTCGGAGCAGTAAACCGACAATCCACTCAGTTGTCATGAACAGCTGAAGGCCTGATGACGACAACTGCCCACGAATTTTTTTCCAATTTTTTTCATGTTTTAAGGTATTCGGAAGCCGTTCGACGCCTCAGTGAACAACTGCAAAACAAGCCTTTCACACCCGAAGACATTCTCGTTCGTCACATTGAACATGCCATACGTTTTAACGTGACGGCCAGCCTTAATAACGCCTCCACACATCAATCTGTCATTCAGTACTACATGCTAGACGTTATTGTACCATTCCTCATACTAGTCACTATAATTATACTAGTTATCTGTAGAATTATCTTCGCTGCCATTTCGCTTGGCCTACGGTTATTACAGGTCAAAGCTGGAGCCATGAAAATCAAACAAAACTAGGTATTTACGAGTTATGATGAAAAACTCACGTCAGTGGGCGGGGCGTTCGCATAAGGCAAGGGTCCAAATCCCGCCCCTCGGCACTGGCTACCGATTATCGATCGATTTTGCCCGTGCGCAAACAGCACTAATTGTGGGCGTTTTGGTCATTTCAGGGGTTTTTCGAACATCTGACACCGATAGTTTCTTAACAATCGATATAGTAAACCAAAAAATGAGCCTGTAATTAAAATGAAATTGGGGTACTGTAATATTTTCCTACTTCCAGTCCCTAGTAAAGCCAGGTTTTAGCATGCTCCTTTCCGTTTTCTAGAGACTTGGCGGGAAAGGCACTAGCTGTAATTGCCTTTCATTCCTTTCAATCTGTCTGGGCACCTATTTTTCAGTTTCTGATGATTCCGTGAATTTTCCATCGGAAATTTTCTAGCCGTTCACAAACCATTCCCTGCATATCATTAGCGCCACATGAATTCCCCTAACTTCCCCTAACTGGTTACTTTAACTGATTCTGAAGTAATGTCAATAGAATTTAATTAAATGTATTGTATTTTGTTTAAAATGAATCGTTCCTCTGAACAACTTTCTTAAACACCATATGACAGGCCTTGAAGTAAACGATCATCATGATCCATTCAAATTATCACATAACTGCTATGTGTAAATTGTTCATCCGGTTTTCTACGATGCACTTACTTATGAGATTCGGTCCCTAGCTGACAAGCTGATACCACCATTAGGATTGCATTCGCGAATCAAAATCGACGAAAAAGTTGACCAAAACTGAACTAGGCCGGAAAGCTCCGCCCAGGTCCAGATAGTCCCGCCCATCGCGAATAGGGGAGACCATGAATTTATGGCTGATCTCCCCCATAGGTGCTATCGTGGAACTGCTTTATGAACTTTTTCCAGCGAAGTCTACGTACTGATTTACCGTGCTCCTTCACTTTGGAAAACTTGTCCTGTCTGAAGGAAACCAATGGGTCATAAGTCCGACTTTTTGGCAAGTTCCTACCGTCTGTACACATTTACCAGCCATCAATACCCATTTTAGCATCGACATGAATCGGTCGCAGAGAAGACACTAAAGATTGCTTCCCTTGTTATCAACACCATCAGTCTTTTTTGCCGAGAATCGGCCTATCAATGACTGATGTTCGGTGATAGTTGCTGTTCCCAATAGTATATTAATAGCTCGACCGAAGATCGAATCTGAAAAAAACGAAAAAATGGCACAGAACCTTCCATACAGTTCTATGGGCCCATAAAAATTAATCCGCTTCACCGATGTCAAGCAGATCGAGGTTTTTTCCCTTCGCTTTCGTCTGCTCTATCGTTCTCAGAGTGACATCTATGCATAGAGGTCCAGGGTATTAGTTCAGGCTAACAACTTCAGGGCTTCAATCATACTGTAAAGTTGCACTACTAGAAGTACAAATTACTTGTGACTGCTTCAGTGGCTTCAGTTTAGCGGAAATTAAATCGGGAAAAATAGACTTTTTGTTGGGTTTGCCAAGAAAGGGCTTCAAATCGCTGTTAATAAGGTCTGACCGGAACTATGCTCTTTGAAAAGGCTTCACGCTTAATCAGATTCTGGAAAGGACACGTTGGCTGTGAGCTTCTAGGTGCCAACGATTAGCTCTGCTTTGGATGCGCCACGTACCCGATTACTACTGGAAATCGCTGGGGCATTCTGGAATGGGCAGCATCCTTTGTACAATTTCAATCATTTTTTCAATATTCCAAATAGGCTTCTAAGACGTCAGCAAGTTGGAAAGCTCGGTTGACTCAGACGAAATATGTGGGACAGGTTTATGATGAGGGTAATAATGACATCATGTGTCACTACGTCATTTCGGCCCAACTAACCAGTTATTTCTAACCAGTAAAGCCTCAGTTCATGCCCAGCAGCGCAGTGATGTAAAAACCGGATTATTTGATAACAAAACTATTTACTTGGTAGATCATGTCTGTTAGATATGGAGATTAGAGATACTCCTGGTTGCTCAACCGAGGAATGGAACTTTTTTGGGTTTATTAGGGGCAATAGTCCTGCTATGGATGATCGAAGGATTGAATACTCTATATAGAGTAATTATGATTTACAGAGGTAATTCCTCCCGATTTTTCGAGATTTTCCTTTTTCCTAAGCGGCCTTATTGTCGTAATCGTCCTCCATTAATTTAAAATCAGTGTTGGAGTAATGCATAATATTTCAGCTTCAATAAATTTTAAAGCGAACGTCCTGAGAGAACTACAAATTGCTACTTTCAAACACCTCAACCATTTGCCGTTCCATTTTTTTACATTGCCCTATTTCGCTTTGCCGAACGACCGATTATTGCCGTTAATGCGCTGTTTTCTTGGAGTAGTTGGACAGCAAACGAAAAAAAGCCCAGACGCCAAAAAAGGGGTAACTTGCGACAAAATGAATTGCCCCCCATAAGCTAAAAGGTCGACAGGACTGCCAAGCTCAGTGCTCAAGTTCTGGTGCCAATAGAACTACATTGATGTTACATATATGTAGGCACTTCACCCAGAACGGCAACTGAGGTTTTATAAACTGCGCCACGCATTCGGTTACTACAGAAAACGTTGTTGTTTTTTGAAGTGGGCGCAAGTCGCTGTATAAATCAGTCTCTCTTTATTCCAAATAGACTTCGGTTTGCCACTGTCAACTGAAAAAACGAATTCCCCCTGAAGATGGTGAGTGAAGCACAAGTTCAACTTGTATACAACGTCGCCATTTTTTTTAGTCGAAACATACCACATGTTACCGAATGAAACAGCTGAGCTCTTAAAAGACAGATGTCATAATTTAAAGTCAAGTCTGTAGGTCGAATTCGAGGGGGCTACGTAGAACTCAAGAAACGTTTGAAAACGGCATAAGTACTTGTGCCCCTGGAATAGAAATTCTTTCTGAAATTTTTAGTGCAATAAAAAAATGTAATCTCTACCAAAAACCCCCTTTACTGCACATTACCATCCTGACCTTGGTTATACTTTTTTCTGAAATTTTTTCAAACAAAAAAGAAAACCACGCAAGACCCTACGAAGCGTCTAGCGGCGCGCATGTGCGCGCCACACGCAACGCGACCCGCGTCGCTTGACCGGGAAGTGCCTCATGTGATTCCATGGAGGTCACAATCTCGCGAGAAGAAAATGGGTACTTCACGTCGGTTTCTGGTTGAAATGAACGAACAAACTTGCTCACGAGTTTGAAGAACTCTGTAGATAGCGGCCAGATACAAGGTATATTGTTTCTCGAGTTGTAAGTCAACATAGAGTGGCTTTACGAAGGTCCATACGACCATCCAAACCCGAGGCAGTTTTTTTTTGAATTTTATTCGAGGGTGTAAGCAAAGGAGATTCAAAACGACCCTTGATTAACCGTTCCCATTCATATCATGTTCCAATCGGGGTATGCCTCGATCGAATTACTTAAGACACCATTAAAAAACTTTTTTGAAGTTTCTTTCTTGTTATGACGAACACCATCATGGCGAATTTCGTTCAAAAGTGTCCTATGATGACAGAAACCGTTCATTGCCTTTTACCTTCGACATTTGTAAGTATGCTATGATGCCATTACTGGTTTCCCTTACTGTCTGACTCATTTTTTGATGATTAAATTGGTAGCGATCGCTCCTGAACAAAGAACGATCGGTTACTAATTACTATTTAAATGATTTTTGGTAACGCACTATGATTTAATCTATGAGGAGCGATGGACGGCTCTCCCTTCTCAGGAATGTTAACAAATATGATGTTCATGAAAATTCTATCAAAATCGAATTAAATGTAATGAATAAGTACGTAAACTAGTTTGTGACAACTACTACTTTTTATGTTGCAATGAATACCCTTTAATTCCCTCAAATGGATTACAGCCACTGCTATCGTCATGGGTTACGTCAACCATGTTCAGACGCTATCGATCCCAATAAAAGAGCAGTAAAATTGGGGAAACAATGGCTTCTTTTAGGCCAACTTCGGTCGGAAATCGGAATTGATCGGTCAGAAACCCCTATATCTACTACAAAATGTGTTTGAAACTTCAAAATTTGACTAGGACACAAGTGAGGGCTGGGAATTCGTCACTACCGCTTCCCATTTACGGTGTGGTTCTTTCCATTTCCTTTTCGTGACCACCCGCTTCGCTTAAGAAAAAGGTTTTCCCCACAAAAGCTATTTATTGATTGGACCGTGATTTTTCCGGGTCCTAAACCGTGATCGGAGCCTAGCGCTATTCTAAAAATAGTCCGAAAACCGGTATGACCTTCTCATGACTTTCGTTAGTTGGTCGTGTTTGCAAAACTACAGCTGAGTGAAACGTATAAAGAAAGGAGGGATAAGTCAAAAGTAAATAGTAACTCAATGTTATGACAGTAAGTGTATCTTTGCAAGTTCATAAGATCAAAAATCAAATGCTGTTGTACTTTCGAACTACGGTTCAGTTCAAGGCCGATCGAAATCCCGTTCAAAGATAGTTTCGTTCAAACAACGAAAATTGACCGACATTTACGAGATGACGTCACTTCTCATGAAACTGAGCATAACTCAGCCTTTACTAACAAGTATGTATACAACTCGAGTAAAAATCCTTTCGAGCCCTTCGAAGGCTCCTGTCCAACACACTCTCTTTTTAATGGGTCTCTGAAGTTATGCCCAAAACTTCTTCAAAAAAATTGAGCGTAAAACTTTTCAAGGTAAAGGGACAGATGGTTCCACTTGTACTGGGAAAATTTATTTGCATTGGTAATAATTTCCAGGTCCATTAGGTAACCCTGAAGACTCAATTTTCCTGAACCATTACCTGAAGTGGTTAAGGGCCATCAAAATCTACGTTCCCTGTGTACTACACTGTTACTGACTGTGATCGGTTCCTGTGAAAATGAGTTATACTTACTCCTTCGAGGGAGTTCAAAGATTTCCGCAGGGAAGCGCATGCTTAGTTCTCATCATGCAAGGAGCTCGAGAAATCCAGTGGATTGGAAAGAGGCTAGAAAATCAGGTCTGAAGTCCCTGGGGCGAAAAACGAGTGGAATTTTCCGAAGGGGTATACGATTTCCAGTCACTTGACTGCAGTCGACATCTCTAAGTTTTTCCTCAACGTGAAATCCAATCCAAAGGTGTCAGTAACCAAAATTCCACTTTCAAGCTCTGTTTCAAACAGTTAGTAGGGCATTCTGAACTTTTCAGTGATCGATTTCGTAATAAGCACCGTAGGTGGTCCCTGTTAATCGATATATGCTTTCATTATATATGCGGTTTCTATTGTAGAATTCAATTCCACATGATCATGGTGCCCTTTCCCTATCACGCATCTCTCCTGAAGCCCAACCGATTCTTCGATAAAATTCCTATTTCTGTAACTTTTTCTTTAATAAACTGGCATCTTTTCTGGAATTTGTACCGAACCTTCAGCAGGTTTTGGAATGTTTTTCGAGGTTACAGCCGATAAATAAGACCTAGCTCCTCAAAAGGATCCCTGGGCATTGGTTACGAGTTGTAATAATATCATGGATGTAAAGATGACGACTTGTCTTGCATTCAAAATGATTTTGCGCTAGCACTTCGAAAAAATATGCGAAATTCTCAGAAAAAATCGAAATTTCATAGTTGGAGACGCTCAAAAATAGCATCCTGAGTAGAGGCGAGAGACACAGGAGAGTAGATGCCTAAAAAATCCTCCCCAGAGGCAGCTGTAACATAGAAAATTCACATTTCAAAAGCAACCTTGCTCGACTGCCATAGTACTTTGTTATAGGGTGAGTTATTATTAAAATTTCTACCGAAAAATTGAGTTCCGTGGCGTTTCCACGTTTTCTTTGAAACCAATGCGACTCTCAACCAGGTTCGTCCGTCTTTTCGGGAAGGACCTTCTTACCTCACCATGTTCTGAAGGTGTTGGAGGACTACAAGTTCTGTGCACTTTTCTGGAACGTTTCCAAAAATTCCTTTTTTATTCAGTGCCAAAACTAACCTTATCGAAGTCCTTCTTGCATAGAGGGAGGCGATGAGCAAAAGATGGACATGTTGTGAATTTTTTATTGAATAAGCCATGTTGCACTTTAGCATTGAGCTCATGATTACGGTATAAAAACTTGATTATTCTCTTGTGAATTGTTGGCTACGAGAGTTATTTCGTCAAACTTTTGTGGCCCACAATTGGGTATTCTTAAGTCGTTTTTATTCTTAAGTCGTTTTTGGCCTTTTCATGGCTGAACAAAGAAGTGATTTTTCTCTTTGGGTACAATCCCCAGAGAAGTGTTCTAGGAGGAGTTATTAGGCCCCATAACCCTTTTTGAGTGACACTTAGGACATACGTTCAGGTGATAAGGAATTGTCTCAGGTGACATGGAAACTTCTCGGATGAAGCCAAAAATTCCTAGGCCTTTCAAGGCCTTCGAAAATTCAGCTACAACTGTAACGTCACCACCCTCTACTTGACCAAATTACTACTTAGTAATGTGGTTGCACAGTTTTCGAACAATATTCCAGATTACAACAATATAGAATGTTAGTGCCAGACACCTAATATACTCGAGTAGCAGAAAGTGTACCCCTGACGTATGCGAATGCAGGAAAAATACTGAATGTGCAAACATCTGTACATGTTACTCAGCAAAACATTTCTTATCGAAAAGTATACTTACTGCGTCATTAACAACTACTATTTTATTTTTCTCTCAAACCCGACCCGTCCGTATCAGAAGGGTTCCCGAATATCTGCATTACGCAGAGTCGATCTGTTCCTAACGCCACTCAAAGAGGCTTAGGAGCTGTCACGTCCGCCCAACTCCTCTTAGGTTTTCTTCTGAATTCTTAATCTACTAATGATTGGCAGTTCGTTTGCCAGCTTGGAGCCTCTAAATGTCAGTTGTCCCTGAAGCTGATCCTGAATTTCACTCATACTTGCCAGCCCATCGAACGAGGTGCTTATTCCATTGCCTACCTTTAGCCCTGTTCATGTAGACCCAGTCTACAGTACGTCATGTTGTGTCACCGTAGTGAATTACGGTGACATGACTCGAACATCGGCCTTTGAAGAGGTCTGGAGGTTTTTGCCAGCTTTGCAAAATGTTGTGAGTCATTTTGGGACGAAACTGGGCGAACGAGTATGTTCAGACGTGACTCAATGTAAATCTCGAATGAAGGGGGCATTGTGCAGTTTTTATCACCCACACAGACTGTAGAGCCTTTTCAATAGGCAATTTTTTGCTTTTTGGAAAATATACACCCGTACAGCTTTTCCCAAGTGCAACTCCGAGGCTTTTCTCGAGAGCACGACTATTATCGTTCAGTCAGCGTGAGCTACTTGTGGAAACTATTGAACGCCGTTGAAAAATAATTTTTGCCGTTTCATTGGTGTTCCATGAATTTGCCCAAATTGCCCAAGCTACCGTAATCCACCCATAAAGGGAACATTTGTTGAAGGTTGCTCAGAGACGGCTATCTAAGTGCGACGAGAGAGGCGTTGCCATCCTCTGAATTACCAGCCCACCCTATAAAATGGGCCCATAGGCGTTCATTGTGAACAGACGTCTCAGTCTGTCCTCATCTGAGGTGGTCAAAGCTGACCATACCCTATTGGGATAGGGAGGGGGCTCCCATGTAGGTGTATCCAGTGACCCCAGCCCTAGGTATACTGTTTTCGATCGTTATTACAGGTATGAATTTAAATAATCTTCTAAGAAGGCTAGTTGCCGACCTGTGACATGCTATCCTACTCAGTTTAAACTGGTTTCTCCCGTCTCTCTCTCTCTCGCTTTAACTGATGTTCGAATCAGCATAGAGATGTGTGTATTCAATTCTTATTCATGAATTCATGCCAAAGTCGCCTAAGATCGCTAAATCAGAGATCATTTCTGGCGTCTCTCTCCCCTTTGTGTACATATCGTTCCGCCTGTCACTGTTGGAAATGTCTACGGTCTCCGATCGTCCTGTATTGCCATCTGGTGTCCCACGACGTCCCATCGTCTGCCGACTACCCATCTCCCACACTCTCTCCCACCAAAAGTGATCTTTGCGCAAGAGCACGAGCCATATAAATGTCCGCATAACGCGTGTCATACGCAAAACGATACCGTCCGGCCCCGCCCGGTGACCCTGCACTGGTCAGTAGCCCTCCTTGCCCCTACCGTACCTCATAAACAACCACCTTGCTCTTTGTTTGGACTGATTTACCTCATAAAAATTTAACAAATCCTTTTCCAGTACCGTATATTCTTTCCCATTGACTTCCACCAGATAAATAATTTTATTATAAAAAATACTCCAAAGATATTACTGTCCCATGAGACCTCTCTAACCGCAGCTGGACTCGAACCCTTTCCAACTAGATTCTCAACGTTCTTTGAGCTTTTCCTGTTCCAGCAATCCATCATAGCTGTTAGAAGCTTAAAAAGGAAGTAATTTATGTTATATGAGACCTTCGAGGGATCATATTTTAGCAAGTCCTCTTTGTGAGATAGAATTGCAGCTTCACTGAATCCGCTTTTTCAGCAGCCTACTAAGTTCCCACAAAAAAGTTTCTGCTTCAGAAACCTCATCAAGTACATCGAAACCTCAAAGATAATCAGTGAAGCCCTGATGAAAGCCCTTCTCGGAGAATATCCGGTGATTAAATATTACAGCCTAAGGAGCACTTTTTCTCGGGCTTCTCCGAAAAGATGGCTTCTCCTTCAGAAGTCTTCCCAAGCGGCATAATGAGGCTTTCAAGGACAACTTTTGAGGAAAATTTTGCGGAATTCCTCTTTCATGAAATCTCATTAGGCCTTCTATCACGTCCTTATCGCATGAATTACTTCAAAGCATATTTTCTACAGAAAAGTTCGGCTTCAGAGGTTTCGCTGGACTCCTTGAACCTTCCGCGTCCTCGAGGACCTAGGTGCATCCTGATGCCAGTCGCCCCAGGGTGACCAGTTCTAAACAGTAAACCCTTGTTGAAGCTAGTGTGAAAAATGATAAATTTTTCTTTTTGTACATACAGTTGTAGGTTGGAAAACTTGAAAACCAGCTAGCAAGGAGGATTACCACTTCGCCATTGAAGAGCTCATAGAACAAACGCGCTGACTGTTCTGTTTGAGTAAGTGTAACAACATTCAATACTGGTAAGACGTATGCAACCTATACCTCTGGATTTACTTACTCTTGTGATCAGAAGTCTCAGCTACCAGTCCCACTCGACTGCTATTTGAAAGCTTGACTGCCTCGCAGGCCTAGCATAACCCCTCAGAGATGACTCCTGTTGTAGATCCCACAGGCCATAATCCCTTTGTTAGCCCTTTTCAATGGGACACTGGGCCCACGGCTAACAATTGTACCTCTAAACCAGTTCAATAACGAGTAAAAGCAGCAAAGGGGTAAAAACTTGGGGGTGGGAAGGGCTAAGGGGAGGGGGAGGCTTCCTACATTTCAGCCATAGACCATTAAGTGGCTGATGTATCTCTTGCCATTAACACCACCTCCACCTCATCATAACTCAGCTCTGGGACAAGTTGTTCAACTGGTAAGTTTCAAATTTAGCTACCAGATAGTTCTATTGATGTACAGTAGCGCTCAAAAGTATTCGGCCAAATGCTTCTTCACTCGGTACTTTCCAGTCGTAAGTCCATTCCTACTGGATCTAATCGAGCGAAATTTCAATATGTTTAGCATTGGTGTAGTGTGAATATTTACCACTACTAACCGGCAATTTGATCGTGTTCCAGATATCCAAAAAGGCTTTAATAAAAAATTAACTGGAAATATGAATGGTGGTCCTTCTAGGAGTCCTTTCCTTTTTGCCATGTCTTAAGTGTACGAGCACCAATGTCGAACCCACGAGAGAAGAAAAACGTACGTAAGGTCGGAATAACTGCAGACGTCACAAACTTGCTCTCAGCGTAGTCTACAAACGCCTCCCCATTAGTATGTGGATATGGCTGTTTTGCAGTCAAGTAATGTTGGACAGTGTAAAATATGCTTCAGCTAAACATATCAAAATTTCTTGTGATTCGCTCCAGTGGGAAAAAAGTTACGGCAAGTTAAAGTTGGCCGAATACTTTTGAGCGCTACTGTATATCCACCAATTCGTTACTGATTGTCAGGTACTTTACTACTCGACCTGTAAGAGTAGGCAGCTTTACTACCTTCATACTTGACTGATAGAACCTCATACTCCCACATACCGTGCAACTTAGCAAGAAGGGGACCACCCAGTTCGTTCCAGAATCTGACGACCGCCGGTGTCAGCTAGAGAACAACTGCAACTCCGATTTTATTTCCCCGTTTGACTGCTTTTTAAATGGTGTCATTCAGGTCGCTATGAAATACCAAAATCCCACAATATAGACCCAGTTCTGTAAGGCAGTACACCGTTTATTACTTGTAATTGGAGCATTCAAACATTCTTGTCATAACTCTGATCCTATTGAGCTTCGCATACAATATCTGACTACGAGATTATGATTGGATTTACTTTCGCGAGATTAAATAGTAAGTTGCGCCAGTGTGCCACGTGAGCCACTCGGCAAGACCTTCTTATCAGAAAACTTGCCAACTCTCGCTGAAAACGTCGAAATCAATTGCATTTGGCTTTGTTGTTTGCCAGTAGGGGAACAAGGGAGATGCCCCGCTTTATCCAGAACCCTGGAAAACAATTGAAAACTCCACTTTGGAAGTTTCATGACGAAGTATTCTCACGCTCAGCTCACGCAGATGCTGCCCCGAGGCTGCTCTGCCACTGTCACCCATTGAGCAAAGTCCCTTTGAGATTGATTAGCTTCCTGGAGTCTGGAATTATTGTTTATAGTGTAGTGTTGGGGGTAAAACAGGCGTAATGTCAACGATGTCCGGCCCTACCCAGGTGATTGTGGGTGGCTGGGAATAATTATTATTCAGTTCCCATGTGAGAAATGCCCCAAAAACCATTTGATCTTTGTCTCCCTGCTTGTATGGGAACAGACCGGAAGAACTTTCCCAGTTCAGTTCCTGTTTCTCGTACTTTTCTATGCTTTAGCACTTTCATTGTTCCGATTTCCGGTCTCCGTTCCATTTAAGGAGGGCTGCTCTGTAGACCGAGTTCTGTCTGGGTTCCTTGTTAATTATTCCGTAACTGCAGTTTGATCTCTGACTTTTGGTACCAGTATCTTCTTATGACGTAAATGACAGCGTGCATCAGCATTGGGCGGTCCCAACACATTGCTATCACTATCATTATTTCAATTACAACTTGCTTGTCAAATAAGTTGTATAGGTGAAACTGATCACCGATGTCATCTGAGACCGTCTGTAACTTTTGATTTGAAAGTACAGCCATAACTGTCTAAGAATGGTTTCCTGAACCCTACCGAAACATTCAGGAACCGTTTCCAAAGGCTTCCGGGCTACTAGCAACCCTAGCTCCCATCCCCACTTGAGTTCAGGAAATTTTCTCCCGCCAAAGCGTTTTCACTGAAACCTTTCATTGAAACGGAAATGAATTATTAGCAATGAATGGGGAATTCGTAGAATTTCCCGTTGTTGCGTGCTTCTCCTTCCAGTGAGTCATAAAAATTTCTTCACTGACGGATGCCGTCCATCATCAGAAGGGTGCACTTCCAATAATTAACCCCCCAGACCACATCTTCACATCTTCTCTGAGAACGAATAGGTTTTTTTACTTTTCTCAGATTTCAACTATTTCCGTCTTGTTTTCATTGCATGCCGTGCTCCATAAGGAACTATTTACTTTGCTCCAGCTCCCTAATGGCCACCATATGATAATTACTCTTTTTCTCATTTTCCCCTTATATTTTAGATTCCGTGGATTCCGATCTCACGAATAATTGCGACAATCGTCATCAATTCAATAGCGAGATTATCATAACCTGCGATTTAGTTCTTGGTTCAGCGGTACCAGATAAATTAAATTGATAAATATGGGTCAGGAGGTGCCATCGTAATCGCCTTGACCAGTGCAAGTGGCCACTCGTGGTGACTCCTGACTTCAGTGTCATTCTGCAGACCACAAATGATATGAAAGTTCTTCTCCACTTAGGAGCATCCTTCAACTTCCTTTCTGGGATTTTTTGTTTTTCCTATTTTTCTTTCATTCTTGGACGATAAGAAAATGACTTTAAACGGCATGAGAAAAATGGATTACTAAAAGGGGCGTCCCCTCAGAGAAAATCGGCAAACGTTTGAGCCTCGAAGGTCCGTCGGGCCAAGACCATCTGAGATCACTGCCCTTGGTGACCCAGTTCCAGCAAAGCAACTGCAATGACCTTACGGGCGCTTCCTGGCCATGTCGGAACCATGCCTCCCACCTGCCAAAACATTGGTCAAAACGGTGCCTGATCTTTTTTGACAAATGGGTCCTGTTAGACTCAGGACCTCAAGAGAAGTTATTCAACCGATCCCACTTTGGTTCTTGAGTACCTAAAAGGAGCAGCATTCTGTGCAGATTCACCTCCTCGCATCAATGGGAGAAAAATTGCGTTTCAGGCATTTTTCGATTCCCCATAATTGGTAATTCATAAAAACGGGAACAAAATATTCAACTCAATTACCATAAGGAAGCCTTTGGTTCTGGCCTTGCGGGAAGCATTTTCATTTTGGACTTTTCGTTTATGGATGCATATGGGTGGGAATGTGGGTGGGAATTAGAGCGCTTAACGGGACATAAGCCTTTTTGCTTTCGTAGCCTCGGTCTTCATCAACTATGAAGCCTCTTATTTGGTCAGTTTTCGACACTAACATGTTGGGCTCGGCTCATTCTTTTCGGCCGTTATGATTTAATTATCACCTTTGGAGACCGAACGGGTTCAAAAGGAAGTGATATATGATGTGCGTGGCATAATCCCATTCGTTTAATTTTCAAAGCCATCGTAACGTGAATCAGACGTGTCACGCAAGGTCCCCCTGGGTGGTCTCCTTGGGGATCGCTAGGCTCAGAAGGCGTGACAAACTGCTGAGCCGTTCCTGAAGCTTCTGGGGGTTGAATGTGCGGGTGTCGGCCCTGTTATTCAAGCTTCACTTGATGCTCTCCTTCATCGCCAAGCCACCCACCAGAAGAAGAAGTTTAAGTGTTTGGTGACACTTGCATCTTCATCTCCTCCCCATCTTCGACAACCTCTTCCTGAACTGACACTAAACATATCCGGTGAGATTTTCAACGTCCTCCTCCTCTGCATCGTCGGCTTAGAAGGTGTGTGCTCGACTGGAAATCTGCCCCCACCCCCCTTTGTTGACTTCCATTTATGTGCCTATTTCGTGTACTTCTTTGAATGAATGATGTTTATGTAAGTTTATGACTTGAACTTGTTTACGTTCACGGTAGTAAATTGTTGATTTTTCAGATTTTACCCACTTCATCTTCACTCTCGACACCATCAAACAATGAGTAAGTGGCTTTTGAATACCTCATAAAGACAATCAATCATCTCCTCCATTAACGGCGCCCAGAAAAAAACAAACGACGTGGCAGCTTGTTGAAATCCGCTTTGGCTGGGCATAGGACTTCCTGGATGACGTGAAGTTCCAGATGAAGTAGTGAAAATCTCATTCGGGTACACTCCCCACTTGAGTGACAGGCCAATATGAGAAAATCCGGGGTTTAAGCGCTAGGGGAAAGTTGGGGTATGACACGCTCCCCCGCCGACGGCGACACCTCTCATCCCCGCTTCCTCCCTCGTATCTCTTTCAAATTCCCATCACTAGCTAGCAGTTTGTGTTGAACTGCTCTTCCACTCGCTCCTCTCCCCCAATCATCAACAACACCCCCCCCCCCCCTCCCCTTTGCCTTTTCCTTAACCTGATAAACACTTCAAAGGCACTTGAACTCGTCTACTACCCTGATTACCAGTTCATGACAGCGTGAAATAAGTGTCCAGTCGACTTTATTCGTTGTCAGCCGCTAGCGGCTGTCATTATCGGCATTTCGCTATAAACTTCGCCGTCGTTGTCGTCTTCGAGTTATCGGGACGAGACTCCAAACAAATCGACTGAGCCATGTCATCTCTGCCCAAACGGACCCTTCGGCCCCGTATTGCAATCGTCAAAGCTGTCCCCAAACCTCCGAAACGGGCCAGACTTGAGAAACCTACGAAAATATCGAAAAAGCCCCGAAAACGCATTGCAAAACTCTCACTCCATAGCATACGGTCCCGTCTGGAATTTTGTAAGTGTGTGTGTACATAAGTGAAGGGAGAACAATGTAAATTACTGTTTTATAGCGATCACACACCGTCGCCAGTCACCAATTGACATCAAGAGCGAAGTTGTTTGTCATGATCCTGAGCATTGCAAGGTAACTATTAAATTACTCATTTTACTCTATTGATTTACTAGTTGTACAGCCTTTACTAGGTTATTCCTTGGGTATCCATAGGGCGTAAATGTAATTTTCTCGTCTCGAAGTCAATTTCTTCGGGCACGAGCAGCGTTTGTGTATGCCACGCGAGGTGATCTTTAATCTACGATGAGAGAATTCCGGAAGTGAACAGCCTGAGCCCATGGGGGTCCCCATTGATCCGCGGTTTGCTGGAATAATTCTGCTCGACGAGGAAATGCGAATGCAAACATAAATCCATTATAATCTCACGCCCACAACACAACAACATAAGTTCCCCCCAGCTTCCCACATGCAAGACAAAACGCTTAACAACACCCAGTTGAAATCGATGCTGTTCGAATAGGTTTTAATGATGGTTTCAGGCTGATTCATTGAACATCAGCTACACCCATGGCGATTGTCATGATGTCGTCTGCACCGACCATGGTTTCCAAGTGAACGTTGGACGCAAATGCACCACAAGTTGGTATTTTTGGAATTATTAAAACTATTTGAAACTTTTATAAATTGGGCAGGAGCGAAAGCGCTTTGTCCGGTCCTTTCCCACATGAGGCCGTTACCCTTGAAACAGGGAAAAAACCACACAAAAACTTCCCAATCGCTCATTACGCCTTAGTAAACAGCCCAAGTAATTCGACTTGGGAATGGTAATTCGACCGTGTAGGAACATATACACTCTAGTGTGTCGAAGAACGAATGTCACAGCAATTACCACTTTCCATTTCCGATTTCCGGTCGTTTACTTACTTTCCTGAAACTCGTCCGAGTTTCCTGAATTCCTGACACAAGTTTCCTCCCTGGGTTTACTTCAAGGACGCCACTCAGTTCAGAGGCATTGAAAATTCGATTTTGCCGATCTATTTTTACATCGTCTACATTCCTGTTTCTGTTTTCAAAGCTCGAAAATTTAATTACTGATTACTTTGAACTCCGTGGCATTCAATCAAACGTGCACATTCCCGAGTGACAGCAAAATCTTGCCGAAATACTGCTCTCTTGAAAAACAGCAGTAAATTTGCATAACCAAAACCTTCTCGCTATATCGACACGTAAAGAGCAAACTGAAGGGGATAGCTTCTTATTTCATGGTGAAACTGGTAACTCAGGAAGAGTACTTGTAATATGTTGTAGCACTCTCGGCTAGCCATCTTCCTGGAACCTATCAGCTGGCTCAATTCCATGCTCACTGGAGCAAAGATGGCAGCTGTGGATCGGAACATCTGCTCAATGGAAAGGCCATGAGTGGTGAGGTACGTGATGAATTTCAATGGTCCCCAGAACTACCGTATCACAAAATATCGCTGGTCAAAAAAAGATTTGAAATGGTTCGATGAACTTCCCGATTGACGTCCTTATCGCTGTTTTCGAACCGTCATGAATAGGTCTCGATTAAATTTTGCTGAACTTTGCAGGGGTGGTGCAGAACCTGTTCTGGCTCTGCTGAATTCAATAACTGGTTTATTTCGTCGATGTATTGTTGTTGTTCAGGTTCATTTCGTGTTCTGGAACACCAAATACCAATCATTCGCTACGGCTGCCGAAAAAGACGATGGTCTGGCCGTGGTCGCTGTTTTCATCAAGGTAATGAATGGCTTTCCATCAATCTCTTTAGAACAGAGATCACTTCCCGGGCGAAGAGAGAGAGGGAATTGAATGGAAGCTCCCAGCCCCTTCCACCATGGGAACTGCCCCATTGCAACAGGTGGTCGCTTCGCCACATGGGTGGCCCGTCTTCAAAGGCAGAGGCAAGGTGGTCGATGGGCTAGAGCTCGTTCAGAGATGAAAGACTACTTCAATCGCAGCTCATTAGTGGCATTTCACATGCACGTTCACACAGTGCAAAGGGTTCATTTCGAATTAGGTGTAGCTAAGCCTTGACATGCGTAGGAGCACATGGCCCGCCCCTTTTGCTCCACCTTTGACCCTTTGATGCACCCTGGAACAACAAAAAGTAATATGTGAAATGCGAAACTATGCACACATAAGGTACGTATCGAATTTCATCGAAAAAGTGTCTGAATGGCAACGATGGAGTATTCAAGGATAATGAAATTGGCCCCATCACTCACATAGCACGTTGCCCAGAATTCAATTAGGATCCCAAGCTCCCCGTTAGGATGGCGAAGGACTGGGGAACGAGGGAATTCAGCAAGTTTTGAGCCAAAAAATTTGGGCTCACCTTCATTAGGGGACCTTATTGACTTATGAGACCTCTTCATTTTTCAGGAAGGACATCACTCGAAGCATTATGCTCCACTCTTCGAAGTGGTCCGCAAAGCGATTGATGCCAGACAGCCGATTCCCATGCCAAAGGACTTTGTCCTCGATCAACTCTTCCCACCTTCAGGTGAGTATTCTATCTGATGAGAAGTCTCAGATTCAGAATGACCGCCAATACAAGTTAGTATAGTCATAGGTGGTGAAGAATCTCCTGAATAGGATCCTCCTTGAAGTATGGCCTCCTCATTACGATCCTTTGGAACCCCCTACTCTCTAAGCTTTGTATGGAGTGGACTAGGCAGAAGTGGACCCGCCGAGTTGACAGCGGATAATTGAATACCACAGTAGCTTAGCAACCGTGTTCTCACACCCCGAAATACCTACAAAAGCTTGAGAATGTGATCCGAAGAGGTTTCGAGGGGACCTGCAGACAGTACACCGATTTACAACTGCAAATTTTTTACCTGCTTTCCCAATAGCACCTTTATCGAGCAGGACAGTCGCGGTTTGGTTCTGGAGATTCTCGACGTGGAAAGTTCAATATTTCTCAAATTAAATCAAATTTAGAAAATCGATTGATTCCTTGAAGATGCCACCTTTTCGATCTTATCATGCCCCAAGTCTGAGCGGTAACCTAGAACTTGGATTATTTTCGGTAGAAATCTCGGACGCTTGAATATGGTTCAACCGCAGAGCCTTCCAATTGGATTAATAAAATACAATCTGACGCTCTAAGGGCTGTTGGAAACTGTTTTTCATCTGAATACCCTTTCAGTAATGTAATGACATTACACTAAACCCATACACTGTGCCAAATGAGCATCCCCAGGGGATTAATTAATGTTTTATCGGACAAACTCCGTGACAGATAGAAAATCCGAAAGTGTCCTCTTCCCCCGTAGCTATTCCTTCAACATAAATGAACAGAGGCCATTCATTTCCGTGCTCTCATCACGTAATGCAGGCCGAAGGGCACAAGAAGAGTGCTCTTCAATGAATTCACTGAGGCCTGTCCTTCCGAACGGCCCCCTCTTCAACTTAATGCATTCACCATCGAAGTCTGAACAGGGACCTCTTGAAATTCGAGAGGACCATAAACTTGCTCCCCCTCAGAACAGCGAAAGACATCAGAATAAAAACGCCTAGTTAGCTAGGAGTGCCCCTTTGATTCGATCAATACGCATTAAACACATATGTCGATGAGACGGTCACGTTTTTGGGTGTTCCAGATGGTTAGAGCTGGATGAATCTTCCGGAGATCTTCCGATCCAAATTTTTATGAGTTATTGATTTCCAGCATTCTGAAAATTATTGATTTTTCGAAGACCCCATATTTCTTGCTCTTGACTTGGTCGAGGAGGAACAAGCTCAAATTTGCCCAGTATTTCCGATTTTCGAAAGTTTCAAATCCTCTTTCCCCACACATAAGAGCTAATCTTCATACATTTCAGATAAGCGCGATTATGTGACTTATCTCGGATCTCTTACTACTCCCCCCTACTCTGAGACCGTCATCTGGACCGTGCTTACCACTCCAGTGGAAGTGTCAAAGGAACAGGTAATAACCTTAAATCAATATCCATACTATTGATCGGTATTGATTTTTCCCATTTCAGCTGAACATCCTTCGCAAGATCATTTCGTCCAACTATCGTGAATGCCAGAAACTTTGCGATAGGGCCATCAAAGCATCGGCTGTTAAGGTCTAAACCGATCAGTAGCCTACACCATCATGGGCTTTACTCAACTAAAGCAAATACCGATGTGTACGCGTTTTAGTAGTAATAGTAATACCAATTGATCGCTTTACTGTAACGAACTTCGTGCCAATTACTACATTGTCATCAGATATACATATATTCATTTTGTTTCCGATTTCAACGGTTACAACCCTTGTATGATATTGTAGAAATATATGATCCCTAACCACATTACCAGTAGTTTTACCAGTAAATCACACAGGTCTGGATAATCACGGTTGTACTTTATTTTGATAATCGTCCGTACCATAGTAATAAATAGTGTACCAACCGTCTTAGTTCCATGGAAACTAATGGCCGTTACTAGTAACCTACATCCAGCATATGCCTAGGGCCGCATGGTCGCTCAGTGCGGTTACCATTTGCAGGATTCACTAGTAATTCGAATTTACGACTTGTACACATAATTGATGAATAATTAATCACTTAATACACTAAGTCCTATTTACTATTTTAATTATTAGATTGGATGAATCTGGCCGCGACTAAGTCTCTACTGGAGTTGACCTAGGTATTTTAAAGTATCATCGTTTACAAAAACTAGCGCTTCCTTACTAAACTTGGAACCTTCTCGCCCCTTTTGCAGTATGATACTAACTAGTAATCATTGGTAATCTTCTTTGCAGTATCAGTAGGAGAAAACACGTTGTTAACCCGATTTGGGCGATGATTTGCATTCATGACTGCGTCAGTTTAGACCCACTAATTCCTACTTAGGTACACCCTCCAGTTTTTTGAAACAGAGATCTCTTTGCACATGCTAAATTTCATGATCTCTGGAATAATCAGTCCTGAGCCAGTGCCTGTGAGCATTCCATTTCGGAGTTGTAGGGGAGGGCCTAGGGCCTCATGCTTTCCCCTTGGGCTTATATCTCATCTCTGAGACAGCTGAGGTCCGCTAATGCCCTATTTTGTTGTCATTCTCGAAATTCTTTGTCAGTAAACATCGCGCTAGCAGGGGGAGAGAGAATAACAACTGAAGTCGGTGAAGTGCGTTTCGAAGAGAATGAATTCATTGGGGCATAGGGATTGGGTAGCATCGGAAATCGGAAATTATCAAGCGGAAGAAGTCTATCATAACTTGGAGTGCTGGATGTCCCACTCGAAAGGGATCGAAATCGAGAACTCAAGGTGATAGAAGGAGCTACAGATTCTTTCGGCTCTACATTTCCACATTACAGGCATTGAATCAGCTAGTTACCAACGCCAGCCTTCAGCTTGATGTACTATACCCCTTACTCAATTGACCTATATTGAATATATAATCAAAATTTTGCAATTATAAGGCTTAACGGGTCTCTAAACGAGGGGAATTGGGGTTGTTTCTCGAAAAAGTGCAATGTTTCCCTATAACATCGCATTCTTTAGAAAGATGGGAGCTATGATTGTGGGAAAAAAATGCAAGCAAAGGGCATCGAAGATAATACATGCTTTTTCAAATCAGAAAAGCTGAAGAAACAGAAAAGAGAAAGGGGGAGGGAGATTATTGCTCTTCTTTTCTAAATTCTGCATTTGTTTATCTAACTGGAGTGGAACTTAGTGAAAACGAAGTGGCGTCGTTACCAAATAATAATAATAATAATAATAATAATAATAATAATAATAATTAATAATAATAATAATAATAATAATAATAATATCAATAATAATAATAGTAATAATAATACAAGACCCAGAGATCAAATCTCTGACGATTTCTCGTTCTTTTCTACCAACTATATTTCTGTCAGGATGTTCGGGTTGGATTGAGTCGCCCTCATCTGCTCAGGCCAACCTAGCCTCCATCCTTCAGAGGTCGTGATGAATGAAAGTATGAACAACCAGTACCTCAGCCAAGAAGTTCAAGTCATTGTGTATAATACATATGCAATCGAACTTCACTATGATTTCAAGTTGGAGTCGAATGTTAGGCGCACCCTTTAAGAGGGATCGATCACCCCTGAAGACGTTATTCTTTCGATATCACGTGTACATTCGGCGGTAACAACGATTCCCTGTCGTCTTCGAAGGTATGGCTCATCCCAAAATAAAGATTGGTCTGAATCAGGCAACCCAATCGAATTTTCATAACTATGGTTCCGAATTCATTACTCAATTCAGAGGAGCTCTGTAGTTAACTATTCCAAATTTACTAGCACCAGTAAAAGTACCTTCAATATTCACTAGCACCAGTAGAAGTTCCAGTACAAATAGGTTAGGGAGTAGGTTCAGGATCACCATAAATTTTCTAGGACGACTGGGGTTGGAATGACCATGGCGAGAAAGAAGGCTGCATAGTAAATCACGGGAATTCAGAAAGTTTGCTTTTAATGTAAACAAAATGCTACTGTGTTTCCGCCTCGGACACAGAGCTTGTGACCAAACCTAATTGCAACCACTGCCATATTCCATTTCATTTTTTCATCAATTAGGTAATTATTAGGTAATTATTATTAAGTTTAGGTAATTATTTTTATTTAATTTTTTATTATTACGTTTTTTTCAAATTGTTGCCAAGACTATAATGTTACGAGAAATCTTTATGGCCTATTTATTCTGATACCCTTTCCCGATTTTTTTGTAAGGAAAATGACTGCCTCAGCTCCTCATATGTCCATCACAGAGGGCTTTTAAGCTGCGTGGTTTCGCTTTACGAATACGAGTCAATATGTAGTGGTTCGGGGGCCGAAATTGAGCAAAGCGATGCCACTCACACACCCTTGGGGATGGTGAAGATCGAAGAACGACTGGGGAGGGGGCAAGCAATGACTCAGCAATGACAACTAAAGCCCCTCTCGCCGTCATCACTGTGCAATTAGATTGTGAAGCGCTTAATGTTGGTCTCGCCGCGATAATACCATAGATCAGTGCGGACCAATCTCAGAGGGATCTCAAAACGCAAAAAAACTCGAGGTACTAAGAAAAAATCAAAACTCGTCTCATTATCCGAACTTTGAACTTGCGAGGGGACAAAGTGACATCATTTGCGTGGCCGTAGAATCGAGCTTCGGCTAAACCAACTGGACCACCCATCTTCTTAGATTGAATGCTGGGTGCTATACATGAGGGGAGAAGCAAACTCGTATCCACAACAAATTTGGGCCCCCTTTTCAATCTCTTGGCTAAGCAGGTCACACTCCCAAATCCTTCTACGATCATCCTTCAAGAGCTCCGAGATCCAAGGTTTTTCCCCATGAACCATTGGAAAAAAATGAAATAAGTTTACATCAGCATGGGAGGCTTCCAAAATAACTATTTCCAATTTTGCAAATGGCTTTGTGTGCAGCAATACGCAACGTCATTCATTAAAAAGACGCATCGTAAATGGGCTCCGGATGCCATCTCATTTAACCGTAGGAAATGGTGCAATTTACTTGCAAACAGTGAACGTATACAACCAGATGCTACATTTCAATAATTACTAGTAGTTGTGTAACTTGACCGTAACCTGGCTGTGCGGCTCATCACAAGTTCACTGTTTGACGTAGTATTACCATCAGGAAAATTACATAGAAATTATTTTGCAAAAAACGATTTCGATATAATCCACATTCACCCATGTCTGAAGGCAAAAAATTTCGGCATAGCGTCCTGGTTACTAAGCAGGAAATCATTGCTGGCAGTGCACTGTAGCTAACCAAGCAGTTTACGGTCACCCAGTATGAATTTCATCAGAAGGAGGAAAAACTGGAAAGACACATTTCACCGATGGGAAGACCAGGGCACCCATGCACAAAATCTCCCGAAGCACATCGACCCACTGAATAGCTTTACTGTTGGGTCGGTCCCAATATTTTACGCCTTCAATGAAGCCCTTGGATTCAGGGCTCCGAAAATGTCCCACATACCGAAGGGGAGGCTCTACCTACTACAACCGCTCCAAAAAAAATTGAGTTTTGCAGGCAACAACTCTATTCCAGTAAAATGACTGTCCAAAATAGCTATATGCCTACTCATTCTACGCATAGACTTCAATCGGCAAATATTTACGTTTCAGACTTATTCATCCTTTCAATACAAACATTGACGTGTTTACCTATCAGATTATACCAAACAAATCACTACAAGAGCTGAACCTGTAAGGGGCACTGTTAGAAACGACTAATTCAGAATGTTGCCATGGAATCAAACCATGGAATCATATCGATGGGATCATGAGGATAAATGCTACCCATGACTGAGGTACCTCTCCGTGCCGATCGGTGCAGCCGATTTGCGCCGTGCATTCGTCTTTTCACTAGATGTAGCCATTTGAAAGCGTATTGGATACACCCATAGACCTTTCTTGACTGAATTTTATGGGACTTCTGACGACTGCTCATTCCAAAGCGAATTATTTCCAGTAGTTCAAGCGATACTCGATCTCAGAGGAGAGCTTCCATGAATTTCAACCTTTTATTACTTAGTGAGACATTTTAGAAACGCAATCATAGTTATTCGAGTACATGCACATGCCTGAGCTCTAATCTACTACTAAAATTATAGTGAAATAGTACAGGCTGAATCCAAAACGGAAGTCCTACACAAAAGGTAGTTACGTCATGAAATGCTCCAGAGAACGTGTCAAGGCGAATAAGCACCTCAAACGCTGCGCACTGTCTACCAGGTCTTTTCAGTAATGTGAACCGTTTCTTGGAAAGTACTGACCTTTGAGCCTATACTATTTCACACCAATCTGATAAATCTGATAAGGAGAAAGTCTTTTGGCGCTAATCGATCCCGTTTTTGGAATGCATCCCTCTTCAATTCCGATTCAGAATCGTATAGCCGATTATGAATGCGTATGTCGTTTATACAAGACTTGCGGTGGGCTCCCCATGTGAAAGCAGTGCTTTTATCCCACCTACCGAACCCTGGTACCAAGTATCCAACCTGGAGGGATAAAGGCCTGGTTGGGTGCGGACGGGCATCTATCCGGTGTTCGAACCTCGTATCATGGGAGTGCGATAATGCGCTAGTTGCCACTCCAACAAGAGCAGCTATTCATATGTCAGAATACATAATAATTTTCAATCGTACGAGTATTGCTGTCTGGAAATCAAACCATAAGCTAGTTGCTCAAAATTCGGTAAAACCTCGAAAGCTCGATTGCAAAAGACCTTAGAAAGATTTCCTCAGGGAATCTTTCACTTCTGTTTATGCTTCGGAAGTATGTTACTCTTTTCGGGCCTTTACTGCCAATTGATCAACTAGTTAATATCTAACATATTTTACTAATTTTCTCGTTCCCCCACTAGTTAAACGCTTACAGTTGAGATGGCGTTTACTGCTATAGCAGTTACTCTAATTACAACATTCTCAGAGCATCTATTTTCGTGTTCTATTGTAAGGCAGGTAAGACCATGCTGCAAAAGGAGGTTACCGCCCCTTCTTCCACGAATTAATTATTCCGTCTAGCTTACTTGAGCATGATTCCGCGGTTCCGATAATCTTTGTCTTGCAGGCCTCGAGAAGGTGCAAGAAGTGATTGTATAAGGAAAGCATAAAGTACGAGGTTTCTTCGAACTCAAGGGGCTTGGAATCAAACGAGTCCAGCAGCAATTACTTTGAATGATTACAGTTTTTACAACCAACATTGGTCCAAGACTTTTCATAATCTCAGTGGAGACACACATACGTAATTGCCCACAACTGCCGACTATTTTCAGAGAAAAGGTAGTCATTGGGTTCTCCTAAGGTTTCAAAAGATGAGGCACGTGGGAGAGGGACGAATATTTATTTGCTATTCAGTGCTTATTACTTGAGGTAGCCCATGAGATGAAACCCCTGTTCCAGAGAAAAGACGAGAGAACAAAAGACTCCTGAGAAAACTTTGCACTGATTACGAATAGTCAAAAAGCTTCATTTGTAATTCGGAGTAAAGTAAAACTACGAGGGTGTCTGACCAAAGGTCCCACATCTCCGGGTTCCCATGGTGAAGAAAAGCGTTACGATGGTCCGCAGAGAAACTAAATTACTTCAGCTAAACAAAATTTGAAAGTAGTGCTGACTAGATGAGATAGTAAATCGATAGGCTCCTCGGCCAAGGATTTTGTTCCTGGGAATACGCCATGCACTCAATTTCAGTTAGAATTTCTGGGCCCTTATGAGCAGCTTCATCAGCTTTGCATCGGAATACGGAATAATGAAACTCCATAATGTTAATAGGCATGTTAATAGGCATACTTAGTTCAAAGCTTTGCCCCAGAAAGCATGATATTTCAGGCCGGTATGAACGAAACTCGGCCTATGAACCATTTTTGCGGTACTGGTACCCTTCGCCGCATTCTTCCATCGTTTGAGAACCGAGCAAAGTGCAATTCGATGGTACTGTGAGTACACCTATCAGCACCTAAGTCAAAAGGACCTAGTGAATTTTGATCAACCTTTGGGTTAAAACTTGCTTGTAACCAGTAACTGTTGGGATATTTCTTTTCATTCCAGTTCAATCGCTACCGGAAATGAAAATTTAACATGACGATCGTACCTCGAAAGTCCAGTTTCGAACTGCGTTATGCTTCACCGAATAGGCATCGGACGGATCTTTGGGCCTATATCCATTTTATTCTCTTTATAGTGAAACTCGATATGACTCCTGAAAAATGTACTTTCGAATAACTGAACCACAACAATTTGGATAATTAATCACCTTTAAGCTCAGAAAATCCCTTGGCTAACCAGTAGTAAATATACGAGTGTACTTGAACTACTTTATCAGAATAATTAGTGAAAATTATTGGCATCGACATTCTCATCGTGCGTCTTCCATGACTAACTTGAAAGTCCCTTCATTCGTGTGAAGAGATCGCAAAGGGCTCGAAGGAAATGTTTGGCGACTGCCTCTGAAACATTCAAAATGGGCAGATTGGAGGGAAAAAAAATAATTACTTCAAATTAAAATGCCAAAACCGACCGAATTTGAAAAACGAAACGATCGACGGGCTTGAAGAAGATATAACACTATCATTGAGTACTGTTGCAAAACTTATGAGTAGAAGTAAGATCGTTAATATCCCATAAAAGACTGGCTAGGGCTACGTTGTACAAGTGTTCAGTCAGTGCAGTAAGGTTATGTTAGAAGCAAGGCTGCTAATCCTGAAATCAAGATGTTCACCGATGACTATCAGGTCAAAATTACAGCCTGTTACAATTTCCAGGATCGGAGCTGAACGATTCCTTCCCTTTGAAGGCTTCATGGGTTGAATGCCCGAAGGTAACTATCAGTATTGCTATATTTTCACGACATTGAGTAGTCATATCAGTAGACCCCTTGGTTTTTCGTTTATTGCCGTTAATAAAGATGTATACAAATAAAAAATTATGATTGAACTTCTTCGAAAAACTGTACTCTGAGACTGTATCCCGGCTGCCAAATTAGTTAGATGAAATCGCAACTGGACTTCCATTCGGGTGACGATTCGAACTGTCAACACTCATACCGGTGCACCTTGCTTGGTCAGAAAGGCATTCTGAGAAAATTCGGTATCAGCCAATATTATTAATTCCTATCGGTCCCTCTTACATAGTTCCGACAGGCATCATGTGCAGGAAGTGCCAGACTCCAATTATGTGCTTTCTCATAAATTATATTAATAATATTTGTGCCCTTAAAAAAGCATAAAAAGAGAGGAATTACTGGTATAGTGATTAGAAAATTGCTTTCTCACAAATCGTGCAAGTACATACTGTTTGTAATCGACGTAACCACCAAAGAAAAAAATTTTTTTTGAAGCTTTAATGAGACAGGTAATTATTACAAAATAAAAGTTTACTGATCAAAAACGCATTCGAGAATCATGATAATAATTCATATCATAAGCGTTGCCTGTTGCCACTACACCCATAGGTCCAAACACGCTCTCCATGGGAAGTATTTTGGCCGCGCCCACTCTTTGTTTTAGAAGTGTAATATTACAGTTTTCAACAGCGGATGTTCTTCACTGTAGATAAATTTCTTCGCAAGACTGGGTTCTACACAGTACATCAAAAATATATGAATATATAGAAAACTTTCAGGGCCACTAGTAACACTTCGTTGACTACATTGAAACGGTATTATCAGGTTGGATGAGATACTGAGCAAGTGAGAAATACTGTTTCTACGTTTTTATAGGAAATAGAAAAAGACAAGCAAAAAGTAGAGTAATACTGCCTACAATTATAGAAATGGCAATATGCTACCGTAGGAAATGATTATAGTGAAAAACTTTCTTTGTAATGGAATAAAAACGGTGAAAATGAGTAATATAAAATCAATGTAGACGCTGATATTATGCAAGACGGAGAATGGAATATTGATGAACTTCTTTGATCATCCAAATGGATCACAACATCGAATGTAAGCATTCACCCACGCTCGAAAACTAATAAGTTAATAACAACTAATAACTAATGCGAAATCTGGATTCCAGAAAGCTCACTGCATAGCGCATCCGTGAGGTTTTCATTCCCCATTTTTTATAAAAATAGGAAATGAAAAGTACGACAACGGTAAACTGCTTCCTTACCAAAGACATTTTCCAAGGGTCATAACCCTGATCGAAGTTTGCCTAGGCGAGCTTGCCTATACCTAGCTTTCCAGTAACATCTAACTGGTAACAGAAATATCTGGTAGCAGGAAGGTATTGAGTTGTACATAGGTTAACGTCCCTCATCGTTATGTGGGGTTAGATTTATGCATACAATTGCAACGGACATTTTTACTAAATGTTGGGTGAGTGGCGCAACATAGAAAGAGAGTGAGAGCTACCGAACGATTTTCCCTTTTTAAGAAGGGGGTGAAGAGGTGATATATATATATATGGCTGTAATTCATTCGCTGGCTGTTTTTCTTTTTTTTTTGATAAGAACGTTACATCTCGTGTTTCGAAGAGAGGCTGGATGTGGCGTAATGGTGAGTTGCGCATACCTCATACTAATGGATCGAATCCCGGATTGTTTCTTGGACAGGCTAGCCAGACCTTCCATTACCCCGTGGTCGGTTAGTTGGTGCCGTACTTGTCTAAGATGAGTAAAGCACTAACTTGTATTATACATAGACTGCCCACTCTGTGTGGGTCACATACGCACTCAGAAACCATACTAGAAGTCTGAATGGAATTTAAAACTAGGGGGCATTTTGAACGGGAATGATTGGACTTTATGTTTTATCCTTTTTGATGAGAACCTTGTAAAATGTCTCGGATACCTAATGGAGATGGCTCTGATCGATTCAGGGTTGCCCACAGAACGGTACCATTCACATATTTTCCTTCCAGTACCAAATGATTGGTGAAAATTCCCTCCCCCTCAACTTCCAAGTAATCTCGCAATCGTGCCATGCATTTCCCAGACCACAGGAACCACGACTGACTCATCCTTTTACCGTGTGGGAAAGAACACTTCTATAGACATCCACAAATTACTAGGTGCGAGAAAATTGAGCGTTGCTGCGGGAAAGTAGCCATACTTTTCATTATTGCGAGAAAGGCCTACAGTTCCAGACAAAGTATGCTGCATCTTTAACCTGAAATTACAAGAATTGTCCGAAGTAGTTAATCTTGCGTAGTATGTAACGCCGCAGATAATCTTCCTATGGGTCTCTTGGGATTTGTGTGAAGTGATGTATTTGTGTGGCCCCTCCGAGAATCATCTTGAGAATTCCCGTCCAAGACCGTGTGGGACGGACACGTTTCGGAGCCGTTTTTCCTCATACTTGTATTTTGAGTCTTTCGGTGTTCTTGGCTCGTCTCTGAGAACAAATGTGTCGGCTTTGGAGAACTAGTCTACAGCAGTACTTTAAATATTGTAAGAAAAATCGCTCTCCCTTGTATTGTCTCTACATCACCCATTTTTGAGTCATCTACCGCACCTGTGTGGTTACTTCGAACCTCATATTTGTGAGTAGTAATTTTTGCATGAGCCTAAGTGAGGCCTAAACGTCTCGACACTTCAGCGACATAGGCAGGAATACAAAAAGAGCATGAATTGAGGGACAGGACGGGGATTAATTGTTGAGAGCTACTAATTCGAATCCATTGTGTAATAATTTTAGCAATTATTGTTCTTTTGTGTACTCATCTATACTTTAGAATAATTGCCTGAGAGTTATCATCAAAATCCACAGTCCCATTCAAATTTGTTGTATCACAATTGTCCGTGATTGTGAGAAGAGCGGAACTTGTCAATTTCCCATCCTCATCAGAGTGGGCGCTACTCTATTACTACCTCTATTACTTCTATACTTCGCCTTACTTCTACCTTTCGTGTACGTCTCTTAGATAGCCCTATAGAGAGCTGCGTTAATTTTATATATTTTTCGCACCTACTTGTGTTTACATAGTAGCTACTGCTGAGCAGAACTGAACAAGTATGTTAATCTGGATAGGCCTAATTAGCATGAAAAGAAACGAAGTTTAGATAACTTGTAATGCCCATGTTCATTCACCTAGCACAGATACTTCTTGCCAACTAGTTTAGTACCGGTAGAATTACTTGACTTGGGAATAGATGTAGATAGATAATTGGGAGAAAGTGGTACAAAGCAGTACTCACATTTGCGCAAATATTAGGTTGAGTCATAAGTCCTCGGACAAATCGGCAATGATAATATTTATCTTACAATTTTGAAACGGCAATAGCGAATCATTTGAAACATGCCCCACTGCCATCGATGATCTTCTGCCAATGCTTGGGCAGATCGTAGATGTCCTTGCTTTAGAACGCTGGGAGCTGGCCCTTGGAGAACTGCACCAGTGCCATTTTGATGTCGTCGCGGGTTTGGAAGTCCTGACCATCCAGATGACGTTGAAGATGGGGAAAAAGGTGGTTATTCGAGGGATCCAAGTCTGAGGAACATGGTTGGTATGGTAAACTTGTCCTGCCGAAATTCGTCAGTTCAGTTTTGGTCGTTCGTGCAATAAGGGGGCGAGCGTTGTCGTGCTGGAAGTAAACTTTGTGCTGCTGTGGACGTGTAGCTTCGGGATTCGCCTTCAAATTCCTCAGTTGCGTAATGTAGACGTGTGCGGTCACTGTGCATCCTTCGTCTAGCAGCTCCCATAATTCGACACGGAGGCGCTCCACCAGAATCAGAGCATAGCCTCCTTGGCGTGTACGTTGGGTTTGGGGGAGTCTTCTGCATGCGCACCTTTGTCAATCCATTGAGAACGCCGGTGAACGTTAGAGTAGAGGTTCGACTTCGCTCCCCTGGTGACTAGGTACTCGAGCCACGTGTGGTGCCCTTGAGCGTGAGGAGAGAAAGTGCCACGTCGTCGTGGCGGTCTATGTCATACTGCTTCAAAGCATGAGGCATCTATGGACCGAGCTTTCGCACCTTGTCGATCGACTTCAATCCACGAATAATTGTGGACTGACTCTCCAAGGGTGACTGCCAGTTCACGAGTAGTTTGATACGGATCGGCTTCCTCCTGGCTCCGCAGCACCTTCAAATCCAACTTCAGTGAGTGTCCCGGGTGGTCTTCATTTTCGACGGAATAGTCGCCCTATGCGAACTTCTGGTGCCACCTGTAAATTGTACACCTCCTGCTTGTGAACGTCCTTCATACCTCAATCGATTGCCGCGGGTTCATGGCCAGATAAAAAAATAAATATGATGGTGTTGCGGATATGGAGTTGCGACGGCTTGAAATCATGAGGCATAGTTGCTGGAGAGAAAGTGGTCAGGTGCCCTCTTTAAGATGTGTTTGGAAGAACTTTCCATACTCCATCTAACAATGCCTCGCACGTTCATTTTCGTCACCTCTTTAAAGAGTTATGATCGCTAGAATTCATCACTATCACTTTGTCCGAGGACTTATGACTCAACCTAATAGTATTCTGTGGTAGCTAAAAAACTAATACTTGCATAACAACTAGCATACCATACCTATTACCTCCCTACTGCATAACGTTATTAAAATCTTGCATCAGGGCTTCCCACAGCCCTATAATCTTGCAAAACAGAAGATAAAATTATGGAAATTAAAGTAATTATCAATCCTGGTCCTTCCTGTGAGTACTGAAAAAGATGCGCTACCAGAAACGGGTACAACTAGATGGGACCAATTATTTCAATCTTACACTTGAACGAGATTTCATGAGGCTATACATATTTAGTATGCCTTAGTAAGAAAAAAGTAGTAGCCAGGTACAACCAGAAAACCATAGCCAGGCCCACTTCATCCCTATGTGCTTTGCCCATATCACAATCGGCAAATTAATATTCAGATGCTTTTTGTTACTTCGCATGCAAATCATAATTTAAAAACATTCTATTGGTTCGCATGACGGCATCATGCAACCATTACATTTCTTTACTTCAAAGTAAAACTTTCATTATTTATAACGCATGAATGCAAAACAAAAAGCAAATTTGACGAAGATGTCGCTCGTTATCCTTCTTCTCTGCAGGTTTCGCATGTTTCTCATAACATATCAGCCATCACGAGGAAGTATACAAGCCTACTAATCTGTCTGAATTCTTACCTCAACTTTAATAATAGTAGTAGCGTTAGTAGTAACAGTGATATTCTTGAGAGTATCGAGTTTTGAACCAAGTTTCAGACCTGTAATAAGAAGCCAGCACGAGGAAGTATTCACGCCTGCTAATCTATTTGGATTCTCACCACAACAATTGCATTACTAGTAACACTAATAGTAATAAGAGTTGTAGTCTTGAAGTTTCATGTTCTAAACCAACTTCCATATCCGTACTCCATCCCTATCCCTTGTATCAGCACGAATAACTTCTTCCCACGATATTGATTCGTTTTCTTCTATTTTTTAGTTTGGCCGTGTCACATGACTTGACTTTGTATTTAGCCTTAACTTAATACTTACTTTATGTCACTTATTATGTATATTTCATGTTATATTTGCCTAATCTGCCATTTTACTACTTATAGTACATGACATAGCCTAAACCAGTTTCATTCAGAAAAGTGCGTGTTGTAAAAAAAAAATGATATTTTTTAAGCCTTTTCATCCGAATCAGAACAATTCGCAATGGGACAGACGGGAGGCCCAGTACTTTATCCTTTATTCTTTGATTTCCAACTTTTCGTGGTATTCGCCACGTATTCGATTCCCACTCATGGCTCTCCTCCCAAGCGTTTCCATGGGTATCTTGGTCTACGCATTGTCATGGGATAGGTAGGGACACATCAGTGGGTCAATAGGTGCTTCTTGACCCGCCTGCAAATTCTGTTCCCACCAACATCACACCAGAAGGATGGCTTGATCTATGTCAAGCATGAAATTCGATATTCGATGTCGTTTTTGATAGCGGCGCCATATGCCACTATTCCATCTTCTCCTTCAGGATTCAGGTGAATATTATCTGATTAGAGGAGTTCTCACAGCGAAGGTATCTATTGAATCCAGACAAAAAATATCGAATCGAATGTATTTTCACCTGCTTCAAGTCAATTGCACTCATTGCCGTACTTAGTTATCCCTGTGCCATTCGTCACTTGAACATTTTCCTTTCATTACTAGTACACAGCCTTTGTCTACTAATCCGCCCTCAGCAGAGCAAATGCCCATGTCTACTGACTGCATCGATGTATGTCTTCTAATTCCAGTCTGTGTTGTTGTTTGACTTGCAACGTGTAGTAAACACGTCTTTCAGTTGGCATCCTATCGAAGTAATGTTATTGTAAAGCCCATTGTTAAGATGGTCTTCTTTGCTCACTAATTAGATCGCAAAAAAACTTTAATGAAGGGATTGCATCAACTGAGCCCTAGTGCCCTCGGGCAGCGCCCATACTCCTCAAGTAAGTGCAGTAGAAAACACTTTGGGAAGGGTCTCTATCTTTCTAGCGACTACATTTGAGAGAAGCTGGCATAAAAGTTTCAGAAAGCATGAATTATTCGGTATCTGCGGAAATTCTTCTCTCACATGAAAAATTTGCCAGGATCTGATTCGATGGCCAGGCCTTTCGGGAGAAGTGCAATGCCCTCCTCATAGCTATTTTGATGTCCTCATCAGAACTAACAATTAATAATGCATTTACTTTTAGTAAGAAGGCTGAAGCGATGCACTTCCTTTGTGTGCTCTCTCCTTCGCAAAACATAGTGGTGCAACAGGAGAACTACAACTTTTACCAGTAATGCGTACTAGTAGAAGCATGCCCAAGCTTATCCGCTAAGAGGGTGTTACAAAGAACAATCATCTAAGGCTAATTGCGAGTCATCCCATAGCGTGTAGTAGCAGGACATGGTAGACCGTCCCCAACTTTGACGGATACTCTAAGATGCTTCAAAGGTAAAGATCGTATAACTGATCGCTACCGTAGCCACTGAACATGTAATCTTATAAGGATCACAGCCCGTCTTGGGAGGAACTTGCCAAGTAATATTCAGATGAACTATGGTCACAGCTTGTCCAGCAGCATGTCTAGGAACGACTTTGCAGAGAAAGCAGATGGGAGTATCCTATCAAGTCCGGTAGGAGCTGTATCGTGGCTGTTCAGGGGGAGGAAGAAATAAAGAAGGAATAAATCTACTTCATAATAATCTATTGCACCGCTTAACTTACCATCTACCATCAGCTTGAAAATATTTGTGGCAAAAAACGATACAAAGCTTTTGGTATATACTATATCATTGTATTACCTTGTAGCCAAAATTATTTTCGACTATTTTCGACACTAAAAGATATTTGAGAAAATGCAAAAAATGTCCCTTTATAAGTTCGCCTGAGGAGATGTAGATTTTTCATTAGATTGCTGCTTACATAAGTTACTTATTCTCTGAACTGAACTGAATTATAATATTCTATATACTCTATAATTTCATATGACATTGAGTTATTTATTTGCGCTACAAAAGGATATATTTGTCTTGAGAGCAATTATGGATTAAGGTAAATTGCAGGTTTGCAAAGTGGAACGTCGATTGAACAAGAAGACGCCAAACTGTTCTGTTAACTCCCTCCATCCCTTTTCTACATTACAAGTAATCATCCATTACTTTTTTTGTAAGCTTGTTGACGACATTCTTTCAACATTTTATTAAAGCTCAACAAACTCTGCCTTTTTTTCTCAATTTGTTCTTCGCAATCACATTTCAAAAATTCACCGAAACTGAACCATGGCAACATGCAAAAATTTTTCTACCCGATTCGTGGAAAACTTGTGGACCCTTGGAAAGAGATCGTGATTACGAACATAGACCGCACCGTTTACTGATTTCTGAAGCTCAGTGAGGAGAAATGAATTAATAAGTTGGGCTCTCATTAAAAATGTGAAGCATGCATCTTGATGAAGAAAAAAAGGAATTTTTAATTGACATATGTACTGGTATCAGAATACAGAAGTTGTGAGGAAAAAGCCTAAAGTGGGAAAGTTGGCAGGAGTTTAGGCCCTGACAGAAAAACCAGTTATGAAAGAAAAAACAAACGAAAGGGCCTGGTGGACAACTCAAAAATGAAATGCCTTGAAGGGATTATGAATGCCACAGCCACATGAATGAGAGATTTCTTGTGAAAGAGTACTGAGTGTGAGTAAGTTGCCAGTGAAGTTCGTTGATCTGATCTTCCAATTTACAAAGATAAAGTTCAAGCTTAATTATGACACTTCTTTAAATGTTCGAGTATATGGAAAATAAGGAGTTCATGTGATAGGAGGAGATCCAGTGGAAAAAGGTGACATAACTAATCCGACATATTCATGGCACATTTTACGATAAGATGATTTCCAAACATTTTCATTTAGGATAAACCTGTGCCGTAAAAGCATGTCATATGGGGTGCTTGGTCGAAAAAGGCTCAAGTAGGGACATGAAGGAAGAGTTGCATTTTTGACACCCACGCCCAAAGGAGGACGAGTTTTAACGACATTATACAGGCTTCACCATTTACCAGGGAGCGTATGTGTTGAAAACCCAAACAACTAATCCATAGCGCAGCTTTAGAAATTTTTTGGCTTACTAGAGCCCGCTTCTAACACAACTACGGACCGAAAACACGTCCATTTTCCCTTCCATGGCATTTCCGTTATGATCATCTAATACAGCATCCCATTTCTACTTTTCGGCAATCCTTGAATTTCATGGATTTTGCAGAGTTCCGCTTTTCACTCTCTTCACCTCCGCTCCATTTTTATCCACTGACCCTTCCTTTCATCAACTTCGGAAGGAAGAATCAAAGAAATACGAATCGTCGTGAATGATGCCTTTAACAGATTGTATTGCAAGCCCACGCACACTACAAAGTTCTCATTACCCTTAATCGATTACAAACTCTACAAAATACGAAAAAACGGGTACAAATTTGAATGTACGGCGTTGGAGACATGTTCTCAGAATCGGCTTGAGCCCCTGTTCGGATGGTTGGAAGTATCTTTCCGGCTGTCTATCTCCAAGTGCCATTCTTTCAATTTACTGCCGTTTTTCGCTCCTACTGGTCTGAAAAGTAGATTTCAACGTAATCCCATATTCCCACACTTTTTCTTTCATTGATCGGGCCCAAGCCGAGAATGTAACTTCTCTCTCATCATTTCTCCTTGAGCGCTTTATTATTTGTGTTTTCACACAATTTTAAAGATTTTTTCTTCGCGCAGCTCCCAGATTTCCCACCCTCAGACTCGTACAGAGTGAGTACCCTTTGTCTAATCACAGTATGGCTACAATTGATTAACTGTTTACTGTGTTTCGACAGAATGTTCGTCACCTTCCCATGCAGTATGGTCGGGTGGCTCTCATATTTCAACCTCATTAGGGTGTGCCATGCATATAAATTTCATTAAAAACTGTAGAGGCATTTCCATCTGATTGAGTTCGTGGCTTTCAAAATGAACTAATTAGTACCACCCCATGCTTGTATCAGTTATTTCTCCAACCACTCCCACCTCAACCTCTCTCCCATGCCCTGGTATGATCCCAGACTCAACAGGGGGTTTCCATAAGGCTTGAGTAGATTGGGGTAGAGTAGAATCTTATCCCATAGTCCGTCTCGAATAGACACTGCGTTTCATTCTAGTGAGATATCTCTGGCTGATTGCGTTTCGAGTAAAAAGTTCACGCTAGAACTAGTAATTGCTTGCCTGCATACATTGATTGCCATTAGTTACTTCTCCGGATTTCCTGTTATTCTCAAGGGCTAGTACACTTCTTTTATAATTTCTGATTCTTTGAATTCCCATTAATTTCAGCTTCCATTGCAGACCGCCATTTGTCTCTTTGCAGCTATTTTACCGGTCTGAAGTTATCAGAATCGCCTCTGTTCACTGACGACCCCTCCACTTTCTTCCAGAAGCTCCAGAGCTAGCTATGCTAAAGCGCTCACAGCTTCAGAATCACCTCATTAAACCCCCTCCCCCTCCCCTTGTCCTGTAATCAAGATCTTTTCTTGACCCTTTGAAATTTAATCAATAAAATTTCGTAGTAGTTACGTAGTATTAGGTTGAGTCATAAGTCCTCGGACAATGTGATAGTGATGAATTCTAGCGATCATAACTCGGGAAAGAGGTAACGAAAATGAACGCGCGAGGCATTATTAGATAGAGTATGGAAAGCTCTTCTGAACGCACACTGGAGAAGGCACCCAACTGTTTCCTTTCCAGCAACTGTACCTTATGATTTCAAGCCGTCGCAACTCCACATCCGCAACACCATCATATTTATTTTTTTATCTGGCCATGAACCCGCGGCAATCGATAGAGGTATGAAGGACGTTCACAAGCAGGTGGTGTGCAATATACAAGTGGCACCAGAAGTTCGCACAGGGCGTTTATTCCGTCGAAAATGAAGACCGTCCGGGACGCTCAATGAAGTTGGATTTGAAGGTGCTGCGGAGCCAGGTGGAAGCCGATCCGTATCAAACTACTCGTGAACTGGCAGCCACCCTTGGAGAGTCAGTCCACAGTTTTTCGTGAATTGAAGTCAATCGACAAGGTGCGAAAGCTCGGTCCATAGATGCCTTATGCTTTGAAGCAGTATGACATAGACCGCCGCGACGACGTGGCACTTTCTCTCCTCACGCTCAAGGGCACCACACGTCGCTCGCGTACCTAGTCACCAGGGGTGCGAAGTTGAACCTCTACTCTAACGTTCACCGGCGTGCTCAATGGATTGACAAAGGTGCGGATGCAGAAGACTCCCCCAAACACAACGTACACGCGAAGGAGGTTATGCACTGGTTCTGGCGGAGCGTTCAGTGTGTTGAATAATGGGAGATGCTAGACGAAGAATGCACAGGGACCGCACACGTCTCCGTTTCGCAACTGTGGAATTTGAAGGCGAAGCTCGAAGCTACACGTCCACAGCAGCACAAAGTTTACTTCCAGCACGACAACTCTCGCCTTCACATTGCAAGAACGACCAAAGCTGGAGTTACGAATTTCGGTAGGACAAGTTTACCACACCAACCATGTTCCTCAGACTTCGATCCCTCGGACTACCACCTTTTTCCCCATCTTCAACGTCATCTGGATGGATAGGACTTTCAGACCCGCGACGACATCAAAATGGCACTGGAGCAGTTCTCCAAGGGTCAGCTCCCAGCGTTCTAAAGCAAGGGCATTTATGATCTGCCTAAGCATTGGCAGAGGACCATCGATGCGAATGGGGCATATTTCAAATGATTCGCTACTGCCGTTTAAAAATTGTAAGATAAATATTATCATTGCCAATTTGTCCGAGGACTTATGACTCAACCTAATAGTTATTGAAGCTACCAGAAATGCTCCCCACCGTAGGTGTACTGTAGCTGGGATCCTATTCTAGCATGGCTAACATCCATCCGTGTCCGAAAGAGCTTTTATAAATCCCAATATTTCTAAAATACTTTCAATCTGTCCGTCCACTGACTAAGAAGTACATAACTAAAGTAGTTACAACAATTTTATTACTGTAGTGATCGATTATATTACTCCAGTTTCATTCAAGACTGGTTTCGTCCGTTTTCTTGAACATTACTTCGTAGGAGGAGCTTACTACTGAAAGTTTACTTAATATAGGTAATATATAATAATTCCAGAATTTTCCAACACCTGCGTTCCAAGAGTTATCAGAAAACTCGACATCAATTTGACGGTTTTTACTATTACTCGTTTCAAACTTGTAATGAAATCAGTCTACCAGGTGCTAAGCAGGTGAAAATCACCGAGTCGATTTCGAAATTGAAATAGTCTAATTGAGTTTTAAGGTATTAGGACAATTCCGTCAGCGCGGCGCACTCCCTCAAGCTGGCCAACTACCCGTCAATCATCTTTGTGACCGGGAAGCTAAAGCTGTAACAGTTCTAACTCAATTTCCGATTTCCGATTCGTTCATGAGCACTTCCGACATTCGGAAATGGTGAATGCAATGACCACGTTTTCCCAGATCTGTATGACGGATTGGAGAGCGCATCACTTTGTCTCTCTTCAACTTCATTCCCGATTTCACCAACTGGGAAATCAGTCTGGGGCATGTCGTTTCAGGGCTCTTTCACCAGGATTTCAATTTGATTCTGCCCTTCACAAGTCAGCCTTGCTCTACTGTTTTTCTGACAACTTACATTCGCTCTCACGAATGCAACCCAGGTGAAATGATTGGTGAATGGAATTCCAAGTTCGTTTCCACAAATATGACTGAGTTTTGAACCCTTATAGTTGCTCTTGGATATGAATTTTTGTGAAACCGACGAAAACAACTCGAACGAGGTTCCGAATTGTTATGCTAGACTGCTAACCAATGGGGATACCCTCGACCGTGAAGTGTGGGATAACTTTGAATTTAAGACGATTAAATCGACGACAGATGACAAATCTGCTGATGCCACTGACGTTTTTTTAAATAAAGAGAAATAAGTCAAAAAGTCACAGTTTCCTATATGTTCGAACGCGAATTCGAGTCAGGAGGTCCCATTCGAAAGGTTATTCGGTCAAGGGGCGTGGCTAGCCAACCATATTATATCACGTTTTCCGTTAAGAAGCCATGGCTAAACTTGGGAATAGTCATCTATATAAACGCTAGTGTATAAGCCACTAGACTTTGAAATAAAAAGTGATCAGGATGAAGGAATGAAAACAAATTACAACGTAAGTAATAGACTGGATTACTTGTACAACTACTGCATATCTCGTTATTGGATTCCCGTTAAACTCGTTACATAAAATTATATTAAGATATGACTTTTCTACGAACCCTACAAACAGCTGAAAGCTTTTGTATCCCGTGGACTTTATTCGGATTTTTTTCGGGATTTCTCGAGAAAGGGGCTCCTTTCTCGAGAATTCCATTTCTTTTTAAACCGGGATTTCTCGAGAAAGGGGCTCCTTTCTCGAGAATTCCATTTCTTATTAAACTTCCGAGTCTTTTCGCTTCATATTTAGCTACTGACTGCCTCAGAAAGCTCTCAATTCATTCCTACTCGGGACTTTGAAAAAAAGCTTCATTTCAATTGAATCCATAAACTTTTTAGCCATGTACCGAGCTTTATTTTCCTCATTGGGCGAAAGACAATCGCCTATAAACATCGACCCAGAAACCGTCATATGTGATTCCGATATGTGCCAGGTAGGATATCAGTTTTTGAAGAAAAAAAATTAGTTTTAAAATTTCGCGAAATAGTTTCGGGTCTCTACAGCTCGCAGGTCTGATCGTTTTATCGAGAATAATCGGTCCAACTTGAAACTCGATTGCGTTATGGACCGGAATGGTCAAGGGGGTTTCCGACGTTGGAACGCTAAACTTTTTCGGAATGCCCCCCTTCGACTCTTCGACTCTCATTTAGAATTGCCCTGGGCTTTGGATGAGTATATAGTCTATACAATGACATCCGGGAGCCAACCGATGCTCACGACAGTTCTTTTACCCTCCTACATAAGTTTGGTACTGATTCAGCTACTCCGGATGATTGAAAGTCAGGTTGGCCTAGGCTAGCGCCGGTCCGGGATTCGAACTCTGGACTATTTGTGTGGGAAAGCGGCACCTGGCTCCCATCCACCATTGCGTTTCTGATGAACTGTAATGATTATGGATCATAAACCCATTCCTCGGTATTCAAATTTAAAAAAACAAAAATAATTTTTAGAGGACCATAAATTTAGGTTAGAAAATATTTTCAGCCTTCGTCAATGAAGCTAACGTATCACGAAGGGGATTGTGAGGTTATCGTTGCAGAGCCAACAACATGGAGAATCAAGACGGGTGATAACTGCAAGAGTAGTAAGTAAAAAATTTGTAATGCCAAAATGATTACTAGTTTGCTTTACAAGTTTTTCTAAAGGTCTCACTGCATCCCATCTCCCAGCTGAATTTCGTCTTTTACAAATCCATGGACATTGGGGAAGTAAAACTGATTGTGGTACAGAGCACTCAATCGACTATCATAAATACGCAGCTGAGGTATTACTTGTAATACCATTAGTAAAAATTCTTAATATTGTATTCCTATTTATATATAGGTGCATTTTGTATTTTGGAATACCACTTACGATGCCGAAGAAGCCCTCAGTCGTCCAGATGGACTAACCGTTGTGGCCGTGTTTCTTAAGGTAGTCCTATACTCTCAGCTGATTTGGGTATTTTTTCACTTTAGTTTTTACAGTGGCATTTTTTTAGGTGGGAAAACACAACGACGATTATGCCCACATCACCGGTGCCATACGAAAAGTAGTTCGCAGTCAAGAACCATTGGCAATGCCAGAAACATTTGATCTGGCGAAACTCATACCCATTGGTTTGTTTATTTAGTTATTTCTGATGCCAACAATCATGACTAGACGGTCAGCCATTAGTTACGTGACAAAACAGGCGAAAAATTCGCTTGAGGTGTGCATTATGCTTGTAGAGGGACGCGCGCTGTCGCGTTGCGGCTATGTGACTATGGCCGCGAAGGGAGCAAAACCAAGTGATGATTGAGTGCGCGGCGCAATTTTGAATTTATAAAACCGTTCACGGTTTCTACACAGGTGCTTGGCTAAGGCTTAAATTGCAAACAAAGTAAAAGATCTGCTGATGTAGAGATTGGAGAGATACATTCTTGGTCAATATCCAGTTTTTTTTATTACAAGCAGTTGGTACCTAGTAAGGAATCGTCATGAGACAGATGAAAGAAAATGGTAAATGACTAACCAACTTTTTGCATGGCCACTATATTGAGAACGGCTTGAAAGTGCTAGTTTATGGGAAATACTTGTGATGGAAAATAGAGTTATCGCCATGGCAATCAGCAACAAAGTAACGAGTAACTTACAAAAAAATAAAAAAAGAATAAACGGCAAAAACGTGAGAACCCATAGGCTGCGACGACAAAGGGGTTATTGGTGGTCCAAGGGTCAATCGACTGGTCGCTACCGTTGTCTTGATCTATGTTTACGGGAGAGTTGACCTTTAGCAGTTTGACCTCTCTTTCTGGTAACTTGTAAAGAGCTGATTGAGAGTTTTATGACTTGCTTTACTAGTGGAGCTACCGTATAGCTTGGAGGAAGCTCTTGACAACCTCTATTCCTAAGAATTTCCAGTGATTGCTCTGATTTACTGTCCCCGCATGTGTAAAAGCGAATAACCTTGCTCATAAAGTGACTGAAGGTTTTTGATCGTTTCCATCAAAGTAAATTAGCGTTTTACCTAGACATTACTGGTATGAAAGCTATCACAAAGCACCTGCTCACATGAATGAAACGGCACTTTTTCTTTGGTTAAGCTCCTGTTGCACTTTATGACAAATATTCTGGTCATATGACGTGCATTCCAAGGCTCCGTTGATTCCGAACTTCACCTTTTTAATAACCTGAAGACATGGGAATCATTGTTAGATTTCCCGCATCAGAGCACCCTCCCGTTTGGGAGGCCTTCATGGAAATTGATGAGCTCCATACACGCCTAAGTACCATGGTCGGATCGGGGACTACAAGTCATGCATGTCTCATCTAACTGTTACTGCATAGTCAAATCCGCTTTCAAATTTTTGGACGAATTTCTGGCTATTTCAGGTTCAGACTACATTTACTACAAAGGATCTCTAACGACACCACCCTTTAACGAATCCGTTCTCTGGACGATCATGCTGACACCCGTCGAAGTCTCTCATAAACAGGTCTAATCCTCATTTATAAAAACTTTTTTATTTATTCTGCTATCCATTCATGGAAAGCGGAACAAGAAGTGTACAGGTAGGTACTAACAGGACAAGGCACGGGTCCCACTCTCATCTGGGAGGGTTGGAGCGCTGACCCATGAACCGGTTCGTCCCATACTCTTTGTATAGGCAACTTACACATCCAAACACTACCGCGATTCTGGAAAGAAGTTGGATGCGTGGTGGCATTTTGAATTTCGAGACGGGATTGATCGCTATAACTATTCATCTATTTCTTTTGTCCACCATGTGAGGCACACTCCAGACGAAGACGTGATGTAACCCCGGAAAGTTTTGCCCGTTTACCTGAACTTTTCGAATGAGTTACAGGTAGGTAATGAGTAAAACCGAGATTATAGAGTCCATCGCCACCAGGGAGACACAGCGACAGCTGTCTGTGATCCTTGGAAAACTCTTTGGTACTCGTCATTGCTGTCATAAACTGATCCGAATGGTTTACACTCGGTGCAGATGTGAGTGAAAGTCATGCACCGATGGAATTTTGTCAACCTTCAGTTTCAAACTTTTCATTCGCGATCACTGACACATTCATTGCTTAACTAAGAAACTCAAGGGTTCGCTATAGAGCGAAAGTAACGCCATCATACCAATGTAATACCAAAACAGTCAAGTCTTTTGACGTCGATTCATCTCGTGGTAGGATGCGCCCCGCATTCGACTTCCTTTCTGAATCTTAGCGACGTTTGAATGTGGTCTGAACAATGACATGCGGTGGCTAGCAAATGAGAAGGCCAATGTTTTTCTCATCCCAGACCAGTCTGGTACCACTCTACCAATCCCGGGAGGATAGAACGTCTGGTTGGCCAAGGCGGATTTCAACCTGAGATTGAGCCCGGACCATGCGCGTAACAGTGCGCCACTTGGCCTTGCCTCATCCCTTCCAACAATAATGACATGGTTTTCAATAAATATTTCAATTTAGAGTAGGGAAAGGATCCACCGTATTTAAAGTTGTAAGTGTGCCGGAAGAGGGGTAAGATATAATATGGCGAGCGAGAGCTGAAGATTCGAAGGTCAAGCCATGCATACGACTTCTATCCAGATCCACACAAGTGGTTGAATGGCCATTGAAGCCACTTGTGATGAAAAATGAACTTTGTTGTAGTGCCCGTTACTCTACCCGTTATTCTTCTGAATCCTTTGAAATCAGGTAACTTTGAATGTATAGGTGATTCCCCATACCCTTTCACCCTCTCCCCCACCCCCTCCCCTCGTTACTCTCCCCTAATTACTGCTTTGTTTTGAGCCAAATTCATTCAAAACATCATTTCATCACAATTTTTCAGCTACGTCAATTCCATCGGATCGGTGTCAAAGAGAACTTTCGCGATATTCAACCACTAAATGGTCGAAAAATCTATTCATCATGCCAGTTGTCGAAGGTTGAGAAGGTCGAACAAGAAGCCAATAACGATGAAACGGTTGAACAAGCCAATAACGATGAAACGGTCGATGAAGATTCGCCTGAGAATACGCCATGATTTTTTTCATGTTTACATCATTAGGAACCTTAATTATATGCAATTCCGACTCAACATAAATTTTTACGAGAAGTTTCCACGTGATATAAAAGAAAACAACGAAAAAAGTAAGATCGCAGAAACCAATAAAGCACAGCTCGCAGTATAATAACAGAATAGGTTTCATACGATTATCTTACAACGACATTGAATTGAATGTTGTAGACACTGTCTTAAAATTTTATGTACAATTTCGGACTGGGACCAACTTTTACATACAGGACCTGCGTAAGATTACCAACCAATGTACGGGTGTCATCAAGAGATGTGTCAGCTTTGTATTCGCCCCTATCGATGCTTTGCTTCTCAGTTAATTATCATCAAATTACCATTTCATCCTAATTATGAACTGTTAAACTGCAACCAAACAATCAAATCAAGTTAGCTCGTACAACTAATTAATCAAGTTCTTTTATTAAAATTAAGCCAATGCAATCGAAATGGTCAGGGCAAACGTCTGAATTGTTTCGTTAAACCAGTTATTTAAATTCCACTCAACACCTTTACATTAGAAACTATGGTATAATGATATCATGGATAACTTTGGATTATAAAAAATCATATTAAAAAATCCTAATAGCGTTTGGGAAGTTAACCCTTTTTGCCAAACTTTAAAAAAGAAAATTCTGATTAAGTTGAAGGTTATATAAAAGGGTTAATATAAAATACAACATAATATATATATATATATATGTAAATATAAATAATTTAAAGGCTATTATAAAGGTTCTCTGGTGGTCTCATACACGAAAATAAATGGATTATATGCTGTACGCTGATAAGAGCAAAATGCTAGTATCAGACCGATTGTTATGTTCAAATGCAACCTGAACTTCAACCCCGTCTTTTAGGGGGTAATGCAAGTTTGATCGCTCGAAAAAACTCCTCCATACACAACTCAGAGTAAAAGACAATGATTCATTTGAATTAAACAAAACCAAGTTGGCTCGTAGCACGTAAAGAGTATGGGAAAACAGAAAAAAAGAGTGGTCGTTTTACTTATCACTCTGAGATTTGGAAATGATGATGATATTTAAAGCCATTTGGAGATAACATAAGTGATTGGCGACCTATGAACATCATGGAAATGTACACGCGCACAGAACAAGAAAATAATAAACACGCGGAAACGGTCACAACTCAATAGAATAAGTGAAATAATTTAACAACAGTTCTGATCCGATCCATCTATTGTACATATGAGAGAATGAAGAAATACCCGAGCAAAAGCGCAGTTCATAAAAGATAAATTATTAATCCCTAGGTACCTGCAGGATATCATCAGGCTTATCTGAATGTACGCCAAAGCTTTCCTTACACATAGATATTTGCAAGCTGGCCAGCAAAAAGAAGGAATGGCTAGCTAGCTGAAAGAACATAACACATGGGATTATGAACCCTGATGGACCGTAAATCACAACTAGACAACATAAAGCTCGTATCGAAATGACAACGAGACAATCACCAGAACTACCAGATCGATAGACCACATCCACCCATCAACCAAAAATCAATAAAAACCCGATGCGAACAAAGTGGTCAGTGATCGTCAACGAAGAATACCAGTAAACAGATAGGAAGGACGGAGTCCGAACCATGAGAACCAGATTAATCCAACCTGAGCGAACGATGGAGCAAAGGACCTTCTAGGACTTTCGAAGGGACTTCGATTGAGATCACAGGGGAACGTGATTCCAGTTTCTCTTTTGACCCGTCCGCAAATCCAATATTTGCGGGTAATGATGAAGTCAAGTTCTCCCTAAAAAGTGATATTTATTGCAGAATAACCACTCTAAAAGCGATATTTCCGTGCTTTTGCCATTCATTAAGCACTTAAGGTCATGCCAATCGTTAGTTGAAGCTCATGGACGAGTACCAGAGACATCCGCCAATTACAGGTATACCTCTTGCTACCGTGAAGTTGTTTTGCTCTTATAAGTTGATGTACTCGAGTCGAAAAATAGAAAAGACTCACTTAAGATTGGCTAGTTGCCCCGTCCGCGGCTCTTGCAGACCACGGCCTTCTTCACGAAGTTTATCTTGCAACAGACGTCGATTTATGGGAGATCCTAATACAAGTAATTTTAGGTTATGAAAAGAAACTTCACATAACTTTTTATAATAGGTTACCTATGAAAGAAAGCACCACAGGAAGAAAGACAAGCCCGTGCAATGCACCAATAATTACAATTCCCAAGAACATTCGGAAGTAGAATACCTGTAAGGGGTTGGAATTATAGAAGTTAAACAAAATGAAAAGAAGATAAAAAAGCAGCCATGGTCAAGCGTGTAAAAAAGAAAAAAAGTTACCTTGAAAATTTGAGAGTGCGCAAAAGCTAACACCAGGGTTCCTCCTAGCATAGTGAGGGTAATTCCAGAAAACACCTATAAACTAGATAATAGACAAAAACAACAGCAAAGCAGTAATAATTACATGAACAAGAATTGAATCGTCGCCCAAATTCTCACTATTGCATTATACTACAAGTAATCGTACTACAAGAATCGTAACACGATTACTCGTAAATATCTCGTGCCTTGTACGTGTTATTTAATGACTGGTAGTACTGTAAAGCAGTAGCGAGAAGTTGTACATGTAAAAAAATTCCGTTACCAGGTAATGAGGACTTACCGTGGATCCCATTTGTGCCAGCGCTTCTTCAGCTCTTTCAATGCGGGTTCGACGAACAGAATGTGTGAATATCCGTATTATATGAACAATGAACTCCACAGATATTCCAAGCGACTGGAAAAAAGTAAATTAGAAATTCTCGATGAGCAGAAAGCCCCAAATGGCAGAGGACACGTAAAGCTCGACAATACTCCTAATAAAGTGAGTTGCTGGCTCATACAACATGGTCACACGTCCATCAGAAAAAGTAGTACTGAAAATCTATACCCACCATTACTAAATTCGCTACAGAGATTGCATTTAGATCGATTTTCCAGAGAACCATAAGACCAAGCATGTCGACGAGAATACATACGATTATGAGCACTAAAAACATATCATGTTGTAAGGCTGCATTCAAAAGACATGGACACAAAGACCAAGATTAAGGTCGAACTGATTATGTACTGAACTGAAATTGGTTGTGACTGACCCTCAGTCCAAGAATGAAAAGTTGAAAGTGAATCGAAAGTAGAATGAAAAGTTCTTACCAGTGATAAACGCACTGACAGGGTCGAGACCAAGAAGGACACATGTTACCGCATAGACAACCGCTAATGACAAAGTAATCTGAGTACTGGCGTCATAGATAATCGTCGAGTATTGCTCATAGAACACGTAAAACACGCTGAAATTAGATTTTAAACTCCGTTGAGTTCAATAACTGGTCCCCTGACAGAGAAAACACCATACCTGTAGGGGAACACGTGCACTTGGCCGTCAAAGGACTGCTCAATCTTTCGAGCTACTTTTCTGGCACCTTCCATAGCCACTAAAATTGCAGATAAGTAAAAATAAAAACCCGACCCAAAAAATGTCTCATTCAACCAGAAAGGAATCAAGCAGCAAATTTTTCGAGAATTATTGCTAGCCAGGTTTAGCATCAGTTGTACAAATAACTAACTAATACCGGTAATTAATAACGGTCCCCTATGCTCGTTCTTTTCAAATCATAAAAAGTTTACTTAAAAGCAACTTATTTCAACAATATCTACACAAGTCACTTACATGTAAACTCGCGAGATGTTCGAAGCGGAGTATGGTACGTCATGAAATGAGATGCTTGCACATGGCCTCGAGGATTCAGAAGAATTGCATCCTTGAAAGCAGCTCGACCCCTGAAATAGAACATTATAAAGAACTTGAAGCTCTCCGGCTTGTAAAAATTTCTTGACTTACGCAACAATGCAATTTGCATTCGGTACGTCATCCATGAAGTCCTTCAGATGCTTGTAGAAGGGCTCTTCGGTAGGACGACCATTTCGCTGATTTGGATCACACGACGAGCAATTGTAAGCTTAAATTCAACACTTCTGCTTTATTCTCAGTACTTTTGCCGAAGGGGCAGAAATTTGAGTCAATAAACTTACAATCTTTCCTACTACTGGGACAGAACACATTCTTGTCATAGTTGTAAACCTTACAGCAATCATTTTCTTTGTTTAACCATTGAATCATGTTGTCCACCCAATTGAGAGCATTTCCTTTGATGAACGTTCTAGAAGAAATCAAAAGATAGTCATTAGGGTAGTCATCACTGAACCAGAGGGGATACATACCTGTCCGAATGAGCAGCAGCTTCGTTAAGAATAGCACCAACTGAATTCTCTGAGCAACCACCAATCGTACAAAATTTGTCCTATAATATGATAATGATCAAAATTAACATAACAACGAATCGCTTGGGAACAATCAATACCGCTTTCAATAGAATGCCCCACTGATTTGGCTTTCAGGATTTTTCGTGCCAAGATTTTAATCGTAAAAACTTTTCAAGGCGTATCAGACTTATATGCATGTTACACCAGTCAGTTTATGGAGAACTCAGTGTCTTCCAGACTAGTCTTGTACAAACTGGAAAATCCTGCACGAGATTTGATTTGGGACTGATTCCTTGGACCCCAACTGTGATCAGAATTATATTTCGCTACCCTATATTCTTTTAATAGCCTAGATAAAGCAGCCAGATTGGTCAAAAAATGCCTGAATCAGAGTTGTTTCTGCTCCTAAATGAAAAAGGGCAACAATGCACTGCATCAGAACAACTTTGCTTTAATATTCGAACTTGTAGCCAACAATTCCATTTCAAATGACTAGTTTTTATAGGTCCTTCTGAAACCTCATCTACTGAATATCGACAGATTTCAAAGTTTCCACTAAAAGAGGAAATGGTTCGTAGCCCGCAACTGACACTTCAAGCCTGTCTATGACAGATTAGCGATTGCTTACGAGAAATTGCTCAACCCACTCTTTCTGCTGATTGACAGCAAACATAACAGTGGTAAAATGAAAAATGTAATTAACTAGAGCAAAGCCACAAAGTGGGTGACTAAAATTTGAAAAGTATTGTCATGTATACCTGAATTTGTTTTGTGTGCATATCAAGTTCTCCTTCCACGACAAAATACACTGGAGGGCCAACATTCATAAGACGATCGAGGTTTTTGAAATGGAGATACACGTAGGAATCCTTAATTCAACGATAGTCCAGATTCATTCAGAATAAGGGCTTATTTACTAATAGAGGCTAAATTACCTCTGGTACAGCAACTTTCTGGTCAAAGCCTGGATTCAAAAATGGAAAAATACATAAAGAGCAGCAGAACCATAGAATAAACACGACAAGCTGAAATAAAAAATAAAAATTAGATTCACTGAGAAGTACACCTCAGTCAAAGACAGTGCATAACAATTTAAATATGGGGGAAGCTACAAATGTGGGTCTTGGGATCCTACAAGTAGTAGGTACTACACTAATCAACCGTCACAATCGTGAAAAACTACTTCGCGTTCTTTCTACAACGAGGATGATTGGTTAATTCTTTCCAATAATTCCCACCAAAGCTTTAGTTTTATCACATACAATCGAAACCAGGCAATCATTCTCATAACTGCACGCCACAAGCAAAAAACTTGCTCCCGGTGAGGCTCGAACTCACGACCTTCAGATTATGAGACTGACGCGCTGCCGACTGCGCTACGGAAGCTACACCCACGACCAGGTGGGTGATGCCAGTGTGGAGGAAGTGCAATGATCTTTTCAAACAGTACACTACCAATCTGCTACGGAGCTTCTCCAATACCTCGGATATCGAACGGACCAGTCTAATTAGACTATTTCCAAATAACTTAGTATGAGTGGAATCAAACATACCACTGTCATGCGCATCCATTTCCGCATTAATTGAGGAGCGGCGTACTTTTGCATCACTTCATAGATATACCCTTCACTTTCAACCCGTTCTGTGTCAAGTTTACGATGATACATGAGCTCCGGCTTTCCTTCCTGAAATGTTTACGTGAGGTTTTATCAGTTCTACAATCCAAACGGTACATCGGGTGCCCAAAAACCGAATCTGGACAAAGACAATTCGTTGGTGTTGTAGCTTGGTCAAGGAATTGATCAGGAATTCAAATATCATTTTTAATTGAAACCTCGCGACAATCTCACCTCTTCACGTTTACAGTCCCATACAAAAATAGCAAGAAAAATCGTGTGTTGAAAGATAAAGTCGAATATCACGGCGAGACCAGCAAACAGGGAAAAACCACGTACTGCCGGCATATCAGAGATGGCACCTACACAAAGTACATTAGATAAAAAGAAGTAATACTCGATAAAAAGTAGAACAATGGCAGTACTCACCAACGAAGAAGCATAAGCTTTCCGTGAGCGTGCTTAAAAGCATTGAAGGCATAACTTGACCGCAGACTCGAGCAATTCGATCTTCAACTGACTGGTCCGCAACGTCTTCCAGTCTCTAAACGTTACCAAATAGTTCTCTCTACCCTCTATGTCCATAAGGTAGTAAACAAGAAACCTGGTATGTCTGCACGATGATGAATGTTCTGTTTACTCCTACAGCCAAAACTACGAACACAAGTACTACGAGGGCAGCTTTCGATGTTCCGATTCCATAAAGTGAAAACACGCCAATCGAACTGGAAAAATAATTTAAGTAGCCAGCTGATATTTCCAGACTTCATTTAACAGGTAATGAGTATGGTATTCTAAAAATAAAGCCAGATTGATAATGAGTTATGATTTGAAACATCATCTCCACATGGAAATCCCAACTAGTCTGGTCATAGCAGTGTTCAGTATTGCCTGTGCTAAAGTGCAACCCATAAAATGAATTAGAGGGTCGATGGAGGAACACAAGAAAGAACATGAAAAGAAAATGAACTTCAAGCACTATTTCCTTTAACTAGTAATCAAGGCAGAAAAGGCCAGCTGCACTGGGACCGTGTTTGTTGGAAAAAAGTAGACAAATTTGATCTCTTTGTCAAACACAGAAAGCCATAAAGTGCAGCACAGTTCTGAACATTGACGTACGAGGCGGAAAAACGGCAAAAATGGAACATAGAACTATCCAGGACGTCCTTTCAGGCTTGACTAAGATTCTTCAACTTCTTCAGATCGAAAGCCTTTACAACCCTCGAAGGGCCGAAAACATACTGAAGAAAAATAGCTCTTCAAACCTCAGAAGAGGGGAAGAGGAGGTAATTCCGAGATAATCCTGATGTGAATCAAATATTTTGAGAGTCGAGTAAAAAGTTAAGCAGTTAAATCTCGAAACCTCTATAAAACAGTGACGGTAACGGGGAAGGAGAAGGCCACTCCTCAAGCCAAAAGACCATAACAGGAAGGAAAAAAGTAGCCAAATTAGGTGTTATTAGAAAACAATCGGGGTTAGGAATGTAGTAAAAAAACAGAAAATAGAAATGAATACCTTGCTGCACTGCACAAGATGATCCCAACACCCGCAATACCAGCGATGATTTTCGAATGTACCAGTAATGAGAGTAAGTTGTTGTCTGTTACAATGTATTGCCCAAGAGCAAACGCTACATAGCCGATCATTAGTATACAACTGATCAGAACTGTATACACGTCCGATGAATTCTCTCTTTCAATTTCATCCTGAAACAAGAAAATGCATCATGGCATTCACCTCACAGGGGGTACCAACAAAGTTCAGACAAGATGCTACAGCTCAAAAAAGGTGGGCTAGTGAAAACACAACGTAACTGCCGTTCAAACACTAAGGAAGGAAAAGAATCAGAAAAGTCCATAAAATGCCACGCGACTCATTTTTGACAGAACTATCACTTCGTTAAGTGCGTTATAGGGCCGTCAAAGCTGTCAACATGCAATCCCTCCTTCCAACGTCCTTGTCAGTTTTGTCCCCTCCCTGGGAACTAGTAATCATGAGTGAACTAGCAAAGGGCCTCTGTTCTGCATGGTAATTCTCACGCAGTAGGGGAATTAATTAATCCCGACGGAAAGATATTAATCACATTGTGCGCTTTGAACCCGAACAAGCTTTACCGTATCTTTTCTACACCTTGCATGCAAAATAAGTACAAAGTTTGTTTCCGAAAAAAATTAATATAGCTAACTTTATGAGAAAAGTTTGGCACCGTTCTGCAGGGTTCATTCTTGTCCCTAGCCTAACATTGCGGATTCCATTACCCCTAGAAAAAAGGAAGAAGTCTCACCGAAATAGATCTTTCTGCCATAAACGACACTTGAATGCCATCATGCTTGTACTCCTTCATCAGAGCGATAAACCTGTAAGTGAAAAAATGATAAGAACTTAAGACTACCGACGTGACACATCGTTATCGCTCCAAACGCAATTATCACGACAAGATAGCAGCCGTTTGTCATAAACCAAAGATTCGTCCGATAATTGCTTACAAATGAGTAGGCTGTATTGATATGACAGAAGTAATCGCGTGTGAGACGATATTGACAAAGAAACCAAAAGCTCTTACGCTTCTTCCCACGCCATGGCTTTCTTCAGATTCGATGACTTGCCGTTGAGCGGAATTGTGATAATCAGAGCATTAGAATCAGTCAGCTGGAAAATTGCCAGCGTTTGAAAAAATCAATTTCATGAAGGAATGTATCGAATCAACCCAATACTGACCATAGAATTCTCCGATGCACCTCCAAAAACAATCTCCGGATTGATTGGACCACCGTAAGTGCCCAGGCAGCTCATTTTTGTCGATGTCTCGATGTTGTAAGGGTTTCTGAAGGTCATAAGCATAGAAATTTGGTTGGCTAGGCGATCTCAACAAGATTTAAATGTAAAATCAGGCTTACTCGATGCAATCATAGATGTGATCCAAGTAACCCTTCGTTTCCACCTTCTCCTGGGGTGCTTCTGTTTCATCCGCATAATAGTCCAAATCGTCACTTTCATCTTTAGGAGTAGGGGACACATGGGCAGTGACAGAGATATCCAGCAATGAGATATTTTGCTGAAATACAACGCTGATTGCAATACTGAAACCAATCATGAATATCAAACATCTGTGGAAGGAGCAGAACGAGGTTCCAAAAAACACCGCGAGCGGACGCGTAACGGTTACAGAAAGAGTGTTATGGTAGAAAATGTCAAACAAATGACCCAATACCCAAAAGCCTTTCCCTCCATTACCTACGTGCTTCAGAACGAAGTCCACTGCCGCCCTTATAAGCAAGATCACATTTAATACCCTCGCAGCTGCATCTACCGCGGCTCCATTACGAAAATCTTCAAAAGCTTCTCGTTCTAATCCTCCCACAGGGGAGTGCAAGATCTTCTGAGCCCAGAAGACTCACCTGGAAATAATTTGTGGGGCTATAAATAAGGCAGTCGTAGTCATGACCCATGGGTCGGAAGCAAACGTCATCAAGTGTGACACGCCTGCCATCTGGCATTGTAGCTGAGATTCCAAGAATTCGAGACAAAATAACAAATGCCTGAATCACTTTTTTCATTTGTTATTCGCATTACACCGGCGAATTAAAAAAGCTTCAAAACAAACAATTAAGTAATCAATCAAAGATTCTACCTCACGCATGAATTTCTTGTGAAAAACTGCTCCCATCCGAATTCCATGCGGACCGTCTACCACCTGTTCAACAACCTTTGGGTACATAATTATTTGTTCTACACGATAGAAGGGCCTAAAAATCAAGTTATCTCTTAAGCGGTAGAAGAAAAAAAAGAAGATTAGAGGAACGATAAACACTAACCCAAAATTTTGGTCGAAAACCCGTTTTTCCTGACGGGCTAAACTATGGGCTGAAGTCCACATTTCTAAGGGATCATTTGTGAACTTTAGGAAGACATTTCCAGATATAGAAATAACCGCAATGAAGGAGCCAAACAGAAATGCGAACCATGCATGTTGAACGACAAACTGAAAAATCACTTTTTCTCGAAGGTAGCGGAGTCACTACGCATTAACCAGTTCCAGCTAGAAGTAAACGTACTCGTCCAAACATTTCGCCATTATACTTGAGCTGATCTTGAATCCACGCACCCATTGTACGAATCCGACCCATATTTGTATTAACGCTCTGAAAGTCATTCAACTCTTTGGAGACGATTACGAATTCGGACATTATGACTCACCTTGTAATCTATACGATCCAATTCAGAATCACTTGTACTAGTACTATGAAACAAATGCAAGAAACCCATAAATATGAGCACACCGGCGAATATAAATAATGATCCAAAAAGAAGGAATACTTTACAGCCCATTCCTAGTACTTGACATACTTCCTGAAAAATGAGCATCAGCAAAAGGACGACGATGTTTTTCATGTCGCATAGAGAATAGAGCTTTCTGCAGACGTCTTCATGTCGCATCTAGCTAAAGCGCTGAGTGTGACGGATTCGGAAAGTGTATTTTTGAAGCTGTGAAAGTGCTCTTTTGGATAAAAGAGAATTCGAGAATAGGAAAAATTTAACCTCAAAAATCATGCCAATATATGTCTGACTTATTTCTACTTATGTTTCACCCCTTTCAGTTTGTAAACAAACTTCCCTTTCCATGATTCCTCCGCTTTTTTGCGGGGTAGCTCTATAATGATGGAGCGCCTCCACGATATGAGTCAGCGCCGAATAGTTACCAGGGACAAACATGCCGCCTAAGTGTTCCGCATTTGAGTCATGGCGGCCCCCATTGAACGAGCGCCCTCAAACTATTGAAATGCCATAATAGAAAGGCCATGTTTAACCATGGACATAAGAAAGACCCACGAACTGCTCGGACATCAATGTAGTAGGGTGGATAAGTACATACAAGTAGCGAACGGAACGAGTTTCCCAAATAGCAACCAGAAACCCTGTTTAGGGCTTCCATATCTTTATGGGAATCCTGAAACTTTTCGACCCCAGCCGACCTTCCCAGACTCCGTAGCCCTCTTTCGTGAAGATCTCATTCGAACTCGGGAAGTCAACAATTCACGCATTTGTTTGCGTGCACAAACATCCCACCACGATGTTGAAATTCCGGAACCGGAAATGCGGCCCAAGTGAAATGCCATTCGACGTGCTTTGAACTTCTCATGAGCATACATCGATCATGTTACACCCCACACCAAACACCGCCATTGTGCTGCAGACCATATATCAGCACATGCACTTGTGTTTTGAGGCATCAGCGCCTCTCATCCGTCAGCCATCTCGCTAGTCGGGTGGACAAATTCGATCAGAAATTCAAAAATGCTGGCAGTTGTCGTGAAAAACATCGGACTCCTAAGGGAGTGAGCGTCGAGTAAGGCTCAACAACAGATCACTCATTGTACTAAAGCATCGTTCTCAAAGTTCAGAATTTTGAGCGGCAGGACGTCGATCGTAAGATAAGGATGTGGAACTGCATCCAAAGTTTACATCGTAATCAACAGCACGTGGATTGGTATTACGCTTACATTACTCTCGGGAAAAAACGTCTTAAGAAAGGGTAGGGAGGAAAGAAAGATATGACATAACTGGCCGTATTTTATCATTTTTATGATACGCCGATACTCCAAAACCAGCACACGTAGGCGATCAACTGAATCTTTTTTAGGCAAATCTTAGGCCTTTTTCGATTGGTTGGCATCCCGTTTTCTACCGAATGAACAACTTATTTTGAAGATTAAGTGAGAACGAAGTTCAAGAAAGAAAACTGGAAGAACTCAAAAAACACTTCCAAAATCGATATTTAACGTGAAGAAAAACATTGTCAACCAGCTCATAAAAGTCTTCTATCCAAAGAAAAAAAACATTTCTAGAAATCACCTTAGTGCCCTCATCTCTGGGGAATAGGTCCACAACCTGTACAGCTGTGCAATCTTGCCTGGAGCACTTGTCACGACCATATCGGGGTGACATATGGCATGGCGTTGTGGATACTGTCATGAAATAATCCGATCCAGCCTGTAGCTCCTCCTTAATCAAATTGATTCGTAATTCATCAACACTACGTCAATAGAAACAAACTAAATATGTCGAACTCGTTTTGTCTTCGCATTTGATAGAATCTCTCGGCATATTTCTAACTTTCCGGTGTAACAGCCTTTATATTGTATTGTATTGGGGTACGAAGCAATAGCTCATGACTTTTAATATTGAATAACGTTGCTATCGTTTCCATTTCTAGGTATGGTAACCGATTCAAAAGCAGTTATGTTACCTTTCGGTACCCTCTGTTACACATTGAGTACCACCATACAGCAGGGATATTTAGTCTGCGAAATTGAACTGTTGAGATCCAATTTCGAAAGAATAAATTCTTTCATTTCCCTGGCTTCTCGCCCACTAAGAAGAAAACACATGTGAGTCACATATGCAGAAGTCTAGGAATGAGACTCATTGATGCATATGTTCTCTTCGAGCGTGAATATCAACAACTCATGAATGCAAAAGAAAAACAAGAAAAAGGATTGACCGAAGGAAAACGCTTACTATTGGATCGATAATGTTGAAATCGATTCCAAGAGGTATACCGATACGATGATTTTGAGTTCCCATAAATTTCAGCCAATTATCGATGGTACATTCCTCATTTTTCTTTAAACTGCCACACATCAATCGAATCGCCTTTGTGGCACTTCCAGTCATGGAAACCTTAGAATTTCAAAATAACCGAAATATCGTACCTCTTCGAGACATGCCATTGTCAGTAAACAAAAACATAACAACGCCATGTTCACTCACGCCAATAAGCCGTCAATAAGAGGAACAATGAGACAAACATGTACAAAATAAGCGGCACACAAGAAACCAAGTTATAAAACTTACATCTTTACATGAGTTGTATAATGCATCCGTGAATTCTTTGCTAACATTATACCGTACTTTATTAACATATGATATATTGGCTTCGGGTACGTCAAGCTCTTGTAAAATCTGAAAGTAGCAGATGGTATGAAAATGAATAGGCAATCAAAAGTCGTGAGATTAATCCCATTCAAAGTTCCACGCTACTACGAAGTTCCTTGATTACAACTAGTCAGCGTTTGATTTTTGGAACGTCTACACTCTACAAAGATCAGTGATCGCTCGCCGCTCGCGACCAGTTATCATTGCTTATCAGCGAACAGCATAAAAGCAGCTGTTTCACTATGGTACTACTACTTTAATCACTACTGATAAGAGACTAGTAATATGTTAATGAAAAAACGTGGAAAACTAATCAGTACTGAACAACCTAATGCCCATGGAAAAAACTTTGCAAACGCTAAAAAATAAAGAAAATAAAGTAGTGATTATGAGAAGGAACTAACCTCAATAAATGCATGTTGCCGATGTGAGCATGTGAATTCACACCATAATTTTTGAAAATTATCATAACATGATGGACACCTTTCAAGTAAACTACCAGCTTGCCGTAACTGCTTACTCATTGCGAGCACTTGAGCTGATGAACAACAAATACCATCATTACCTGTAAGTAAGTACATCTACGAACTGCACGAAATTCCTACAGTGCGAGTAAAAAGTTGTGCATTGAAAATGGTAAATGATGACAGTCTGCACTTCTTTCCTACAGTACAACACGCCCCCTTAGTGCGTTGGTCCAAAATGGTAGCATTGAGTATTTTTTACGCGTGTACTAATCAATAACCATTCAACTACATGCGATCGCCCGTTCGGGGGTGGAAGTGTGAAAACACGATTACGGAGTTAATGAATGCAAGAAAAAAACACATAAACTCAACAAAACACTAAAAACAAAGCGAAATACGTTGAAATGCAGTAGGGATGATCCGTATTAAGAGGCTACCCCTCGAACAGAAATGTATATACCCGAAAAGGCAGGAGCACACTGGCCAGGAAAACAATAACAAGCAACATTGTTGGAAGGGAAAGGAAAAAGTAATTCAAGAATTACCTTCTAGTAAATGAGGGCAGATGTATTCGAGTTTCTTGGCGGCATCGTCGGATAAGGACTGTATAGGCCGCGCCGTGAAATTTTCGTCCGCACGACAATTCATCGGACTTGATCGCTCCATATGGCAAACATCGTACATAACACAATAGGTGAATACTAGATTCCATGATATAGTGAGCTGTATGAGGTTGACGAAGAACCAGTCACTAATACGCATCGTCGTACACCTTCTTAGTTGTCGCCGTCGCTGTGGTCGTGGTCGTCGTCACGTTGCGACGTTGCTTCTTCACACTAACCTCTGATCACACATCAATCTGAAATCAGATTTCTGATAACGTCATCGTGCCACGCCTACATGACGGGGGAATCATTTTTGCGATAGTGAAGTCAGAAAAGATGTATAAGTGTGCAATGTTGACAAAATGAGTCATGAATCAGAGATGAAGTTTCACACGACACAAGTCACAACAATTACCATCTTGAGCGGCATGTTTCAATCGGAAAAGTAGTGCTACCAATAACGATCCATGTCTACACACACACGCAAGCAAAGGACAGGACGGAGAATTTCCGTATGAGACCATTAGGCGCCATTTAGAACACATCCACGCATTTCATTATAGTGGCCGCCTGTTACTTTTGGGGACCTTCTTTGAGCTTACAATCTTTGTGAAAGTATAGTCAAAAGATAAGTGAGAATGTAGCCTTCTCCGGGAAGTTATGAGCTACAATACGCTATGCAAGGATTCCTGGAACGAAAATCTTTTAGGGATGGTGTGGTGGGGTTCAGTTTCAGGGGAACAGTTCAGAGGCCCGTACGGAATATTCGTGAGGCAAATTACCTTCATCAGCTTCTCCCGCCTGTAATCGATAAACAAGAACTACTGTCCTGCGAGGACGAAAGTAGTGTTTCTTTGAAAACGTGAAAAAGTAAAGCTCGACGTGCAAAATCACGTCGCCCATATTTGAATGACTGTGTCCAGAATTTCTTGAATAATCGATTTCTACTTAACATGCTTAGGAACCGTGTTAGTCAGAAATTCAATGAGATGCTGATATTCCAGAAGGCTACAGTGGAGCGTAATGCCGAAATCAATACCCAAATAAGAGTGAACCGACGGACAGATAAATTGGACGTTATGGCTAATTTGGACGAGTTAAACGGTATTGTTGTCGTATATGAAGGCGCTTAGTATGAATTGATTACGATCTTTTCGGCTACACAACGGCTTGTCGGTCATCAGACAAGCCAAATGTGGGTCAGAACCACGTCGACTCCGAGGATGACAGATAGGGGTTAGCGCTAAAAATGGATGTGTTGAAATTCAGCAACTGCAGAAATAGAAGAAGAAAGGGGCATTGGCTTGATTGGCTCAGTAGGCGGTCTTGAGCGTGAGTCAACGAAGCAATTGCCGCAATTCGACGCCCATGAGATTCGATATGACCTCGTCAGCGATTGAGGGCAAGCAGTCCGAAGATAGGGCAACGAGGAGGCCCGTCTGCTCGAAAAGCTAACGGGTAAACCTCGCCCAGCTAACCGTCGGGTCAAGGACAGTGTCGCGAGGAACATTGTAGCGAAATTGTAGCGACAAATACAAAGTAATTGTGAGTCATAATACTACACTATAAGAACAGCATAGTAAATTGAAAAGCTTGGCATTCAACTGGTTTAGTCAAAAGTAACGTGCCTATCGCACAATTGCATTGTGGGAAATGTCGGACGAGAAAAAACGAAACCAGGTCGATACGTGAAATTAACTAAACTAGACCACAGCAAATGAGGATGGACAAGAGTGAAGGATAAACAAAAGAGAGCACATGCCCGGCTTATAGTGATGTATGGTGAGTTGGTGGATGCGAGGAGGCACTACAACTTCGTCCTCGTCCCGTCGTTTTCGTGTCCCCCTCATCGCCCTCCTCCTCGTCCTCCTACTCTGCTCCTCCTCTCGAGAAAGGAGGTATCTTGGACCGAGCGCCGGCCTCGAACGGCGGCGCGAGAGACAGCCAGCCAGCCGGCCCGCCGGCCTCGCCCAGCCAACCCCCCTCGAGAGCCGCCGCCAACGCCCCGTCAGGGCAGAGCCCAGAGACGCCAGACAACCTGCTCTGCGTCCCTGGCGTCAAAGAGTGTGCAAATGGGCTCGGAATGCGATTCGGAGCGATTAGCATGTGCCGGCTCATGGTTGAACTCTCTTAATCACGCTGAATGGTGCTCGACATTCAGCCCTTAGGCTTGCCGCCCTAAGCGTTTCGTCGTCGTCGTCAATGGTCCGGAGAAATTCGATCTGCACTTCAGTGGGCGTCTATTCCTCAACCTATGCTGTTAATGCAAAGGATATGAGTTCATTTTTTTCCAAGGGTCATAAAGCACCCGCAATCCACTCTTGCCTGACGCTTCTGATGTGAGTCTGAGCCAATGTCGAGGATTTTGAGGGGCGGGTTCAAGGAGCATTCCAGTGAAACTTCATTACCGCTCTGAATGCCCATCGATTATCCACCATCTTTTGTATAAAGTTGAATATACTTGTACTTTTGAAAATACGAAGAAGTAATGGTGCAAAACTTAGGGTGGCACGTTCCTATGACGCTCCTCATTCCGGGTATGGACCCACACCTCGGCATGAAAACCCTGTCTAAGCCTTTGAATATCTTTACGATTTAGCATAGAAACCAAGAGCATGGCGCAACCTAGAACCGGCGGATTGCAACCAATGGATTCTTTATTTTATGGCTTACACTATAGACAGAGCTTAAGCCAGGGCAAATTTTCTCGAAAGAGAAAAGAAATGAATGATGCTCCTGAACGAACTTCAACAGCTTCTTCTTATGGGCGTGCCTTTTAGGGACATATAGTAAGCGATCGTAGTTCGTGTGGGGACCTATACGGACAGGCGTCCTGAACAATCAGAATAGCTCTGTTGCTATGGTCTCCAGGGAGTGGTTGTCTGTTGAAAAATCGCTGTAAAGCGACAAAGTCCTTTCAATTTGATCGGCAGGCTGCGTCAGACAAAACAATGGCGCGGCGCGTATGCAAGGCATGTGATCTGGCGAGTTTCCATGGAAAGTCGATCACCGATTTGGAATGTTTCCAATTTCAATGGGCTGGAACAATTTGGCACATAGGCCATGGCCATGAAAGGCGCACCTATCAAGCCTGCTTCTCATTTAGGAGAAATTTGGCGTTGTAACCGGTTATTGTGCCTCATATAAATCATGGAAAACAAGTGATGAGAACCCGTCTGGTTTTACTGAAGAAAGGAGCAAAAGGCAGAGTATAAAGTGAACTTTACACGAAAATGAGTGCATTTATGGAAGAAAGTTGATGGGTTGCCGAGATAGTAACGCACGGTCACGAGAAAAAGCTGCCATCGGTACGTGACTGTCTATCCAGGGTACTCATAGATGTAAAGTTAAATGCAGCCCATACCACAATAAAAACCACCTATGCAACAATCCAGGAACGATTATCGATCATTCTTGACATGGTACCAGTAGAAGTAGTCATTTTGTCATGTAACAGACGTGCAACAAGTAAATAATTGCTACTGGTCGTAACAGAAAAGTGACCGATGAAAGATATTTAGTTGTAAAACAAATGAACGCTCTATGTTCCCGTTTCAGAGCTGAAATAAATGAGGAAAATTACCTTTCTGGCCTCTAAGGGACCTGAAACACACCTGAAGGGGGTTCACGCTCGATCGCAAGTTGGCGGAAGCTTCACTGAATCACGTTCACGTTCTATTTACCAACTATTTGTTGGCACATTGGCTGATGTTTGATTGCATTCAGTAGGAAAAACTGAGGGTTATTTGTGCTTACACAAAGAAACGGCACCCCTCTTGAAGTTGGCAGAAGTACGTCAACCTGGCTGGATTCGTTTACATATTTCTGCCGACTCTTATTAAAGTACATTTTGGCTCCTATCCTGATGTAAACTGGTAGAACAAAAAAGTGGACGAGTTATTCTCGGGTGGGCCAATCATTTCACATATTTTCGTTGTCGTGAAGGCATTTAAACGAGGTTTTAATATGTGGAATGACTCGCTGGGATCAGCTGATGCTCAGCTGGAATCTCTAAACTCTCCGCCGAAGTTGCTATTGACAACTGCCTCAGGCAAGAGGAGAGACTCAGACTGAACCGACCTCTACTCTGCTGCGACTCACTTAAAGCCTTCCCTATCGCCCTTTAAATTTAATTTTTCTTGAGCCTTACAGACAGCCCTTGAAAGGTTCGAACTCGTGACGAATTGTTTCCGTTAGAACTTGACTAGAAAGAGCCGATCCCCTTCCCATGCCACTACAATGGGAATATCTAATTAAATATACTTTTTGAGTCTTTTCTCGAAAATTTTAATTAAATGATTTTTGCTCTGCTCCGGTAAAAATAAGGCAGCTGGTGTACTTGTTGACCGCTATCCCTCGGTGTAGTCCTTGCTTTTAATTATCGCCAGCTGAATCCTAATCTCAGCAATTTCAACTTTTACCTCATCTTAGGCCATTCAAAGAGGGCATTGATAACTGAGCAGATGCCCTATTTGGGCCTATCAAGGTGGCTTGACTTCCGAGTCTCCTTTCGGAAGCCGGAATTCCGTGCGTGGAATTTTACAAGCAGTAGGAGTAAAAGCATCCCTTCAAATGTGATTCGAAGAACTGTAAGATTTCACGAAGAGCGTAGGCTCTAAGCTTAGCTTGGCCTACCCTAGCCTTACCAAGGACGACATGGGAGTTGTTTCAGGGAGAGAGCTGATCCATGGATCGATTAGTGGACCATGCGGGTAGTAGCGGCGCCGCTAGGTAATCCACTGGGTCGTATTGATCCGGTTCAACAAGTAACCAAAATATCAGGAATTTCAAGTTCGAAAAGTAGTGGCCTCCCAAATGGGAACTCATAGAATATCTAGACGGGAGTTTATTGAATCGAAAATCAAAAAAAAAGGGTTCGCTACTGTTTAGGAGGGAGCGACGATGGCAAAGGAATTGGTAATCCTCGAAATTCACATTTTTCGGTTACAGTAGCGAAAAACAGCACATAAACAATATAACAACTACTAGAATTATACTAATTTGCAAGGAACATACTAGAACTTTACTTGTTTACATAGAGAATTACCATATTATTACAATATAAGAGATATCTCTTGGAATTGCCATTCGAAACTTGAGTAATCCAGACATGAAAAGGTCCAGACGAACTTTCGAGAACACAGGGCTGTCTGGATAATTGTGTTGAGCCTCTAATGCTAAAAATTGTCCCTAATTGTGGTCAAGAACGAATTAGTAAGGAAAGCAAGTACAGAGCCTGAAAGCCGAGGAAGGGCATTCGAAGGGTGTCTGAGGGACAGATCTTTGAACTTCTCGGTCGGTTGCTCAGCTCCCGTGTAAGCAAGCCTTACACCTCTCTCATGTTTATTTCACATGGACCGCCTTTGTACATGTTTACTTGAAGGCACTTGCATGTGAAAAACGACGGAATTCATGATCCTCACACATGAAACTTTTTCGGCCACAGTAGCAAAAAAACAATAAATAATAAACATAACAACTACTACAGTTATACCACTTTACAAAGCGTATTATTAGAAATTTACTTGTTTACATAGACGATTCAAAAATATCATATGGTAACGAGAAAATCGCATAGAAAATAGCCGTAGTGGCCACGATGGCCAGAAAACGTCGTGAACATCGTGAAAGTTCCTTTGTGAAGATAAGTGCAATGAGGCAGGTTGATGTGGAGAATAGACGAGCGAAAAACCAACGAACTGAAAATATTCGCGGAAGTACTCTCGGAAGAACAGAACTTAGGAAGGGGGGGGGCATAGCAAAATATTTCCCGTTGCACACGTACATAAGGCGCGGCGGCGGTGGCCTATGCGTTCCGCCCCTTATCAACTTCATCATACTATTATGGCTCATTCAGTAAACGGTGTTACTGCATAGTTATGTACAATTGGTGCCTGATACTTGTTGATGAGATTGCATTTGGAATGATTCTGAGGAATTTGCTAATGTGATGACGTAAAATGGGTAAAAGAAGTCTATCGACCATCAACTACAGCATAACTTTTCCGCAAGGTAACTGGTTTAGTTTCTAACAAGTAAGTATCAAATGGAATCTAATTACAAGTACAAAAAGCAATTTATACTACTGAATAAACGGAATGAATTCTGATAAAGTGAATGTAAAATGAGCTGTCTGCTTTCCAATAACCTGGGTTTGACACTTTGAGTGCAAGCTTACATGCAGCAGAGTAGATTGTATTTATACTGGTTACTAGGTGGAGTGCTTGCGTTTTCATTTGAACTCTTAAGCAATAACGAACCTATATGAGGAAGCCTGGAGACAGTGTAAATGGACGAGATATCCGTGAAAAAGGTGATATACACTGGAAGTAGATATGCTCGTTGCATACCATAGCCAAATATGTACATGAATCCGTCCATAAGGGTTATACCTGAAATAAATACCCATGTATAGCAGTGGTGAGAGGCGCAGTTCCGAGGATGTGGTCGCGAGTTCGACTTTTGCACCTGGTCAGTGGATTTTCCTATTGTTCAAGTGGTGGCATGTACTAATCACTCTGGTCTTCGGGACCAAACACGTTGACTAAAGCGGGCGGTTAGGGGAGTCCCAAATGGTGGGACTTTATTGAAAGAAGTTGAACGCGTGGCATATTCCAGAGCGATCAATGAGGTCCTTCTGGCTACCCTTTCCGGAACTCATTTTATCAGATGGTCCCGATGTTAGGGTCCCATTGAGCGGAACTACTATTTTCGTTGTATGAGAAGCGAAAATCAATGTGCGAGGGGCTCATAGCGGACACATGTATGATGAGGCTATCAAGTTTCTGTTGAGCAAAGTACGAATGTTTCCATCAAAAGAAAGCGCCCCCCTCTGAATGATGTATGAACTAAGCAAGCCTTACTCTTCCAGGTAGGTGTAATAAATTAAGTAAGTATAGATAAGGGACACGGAGCTACCGATATTGATGAATTTCTTTGAACAGAAGGCTACGGTGAAAGTGATCTTCAAAAAGTAAATATGAACCCGATTGCAATTTTCCAGAGGTAAATCCTGAAAACCATAGAGCCAGCAGCTTATGATGTGTTCTTTGTACTTGTACTACACGCTCTCCGGAGTTTCATATTACCAGTAAGTAAATAGATGCAAATGTTGCAATGGTGGAAGTGCCAAGTGGCACTCTTACAACTATTAAATCCCAGATCCACACATTGTTATTCAGTGTAAAGTTTGAAACCACAACTTTTACATCAGCTGTGCCGATGTATTCGAAAGGACAGTAGGGGGCCAAACTCTGGGGCCAATATGCTCGCAAAAAAATTGTTCGTCTTGGAGTAGGATACGTGGCGCATCCTCCACTCTACGTGAAGGAATCGGCCTAATTTTGAAAGCGTTGCTATTTTTTACTGTGTTCAACTACCAACTCATTTATGAGCACAAAAAAATTGGTTATGTACTGCTATAGTCATAAAAGCATTGAAACTCACAGTATATTGGTATAATAAGATTTATGACCACTCTTGGTTGATTACGTTGCACGGTGAAGCCGATATCAATGGTCTCCAGGTAGAAATCCTTGGAATCGCTTAAATAAACGGATTTAATCAGTCAGGGCCAGTCGGCAAAGTAATCAGTAGTAGTAACTTGCGAAAGTAGCTAACAAAATGCAAACCTGAAGTATTTTCCGATGTCTGATACATTCTTATATGATGTATAATTAGTAATTTTATGACCCGATCGATATGCAGTGTCGGAGACTGTCATGAATTCCTTTGAATTTTTGTAGTCTGAAATATGCTATACTTTCTTACTGAAACAGAAAATCACTGTTAGTCTGACTTGTCAGTCTTTTTGCGGAAAAAAGTTATATAACTACATTCTCATAGATCAGAACTCATAACAAGGTTTATATGGAGCATGCGCAACCCAGTGGATCGGCTCCCAGCAAGCTGGGCGGGATGCTTATTTTTTTCTGGGCCTTTCGAAAGGATTATGCATCAATCGCCGAATGTTGGTGTTCTACCTACAAGAGCTACCGCACGAACCAGAGGCCTTTTCAGACAACTTTTTTTGTGAACTTTAAGCACATGGTGTGGAAAGTCACTCTGAGCCGAGTTCTTCTTCTTCAAGGCAGGACCCGAGTCAGCTGGAAACATGTGTCATCATCAGAAACCGAACCGTCGATCCTCAGAAGGTTCACCAGAACAGCTTGGAGAGGTTGTCCGCGATGAAAATGATTTCGAAATTCCTTACTAATAAGTCTACTGCTACCGAAAAGGCCGCATTAGACATAGTCTGGTCCAAAATCGGGCCATGAAGGACACAATCAGGACTTAAGAATATGTCCCGTCGACCATTGCCGCTCAGAACTCTTTAAACTCTATCCCCGGATCATTGCAGAGTTCATCACTATTTCTGCCAGCGGTAAATAATTGCATCGACACTTCCAGTAGCTCAAAGAAGTAGTACAAAATATCGCGACTAGGTCTTCGATCTCCCACCCTCTTACGGGTTTTGATTAGACCAGTTTCGTGAAAAAGCACGAACAGTACGTCGCCGCTCTAGCAAATTGTTTTGAAGGTGAAGCTCTGAAGGATGTTACTAGGATTCTGAAGAGAGTTCGTAAGTGGACAGGAAAAGTCGTGCACTCGGCTTATCCTGCGGAGTTATTTTGGGCATTGTTAGGAGAACTTGTGCTAGCGAACTGCACGATACCTGGTTTGCAAAATGGTGGCACCAGAGGTGCTGGCGACAATGGGAGACTGACAAGTCTTTATCGTCAATGCTGTGCGGCAAATGCAACGGTACAAAGAAATAGGAATCAGAACTTAGCAAAAGTAGCCTTGGCATTCTCGAAAGTGAAAAGCGGGACGTCATTCGAGGCTATCATTTAATGTGCCGCTCATGCGGCTGCCTTTCGGGATTTTAGTGAGTTTGAATGGTGCATGTCAGTTGCAACATATTGAAAGGGACGCCTGTGCGAAATTTAGCCTTCCAGATTGACCTGAGTGAAACTGAGCAAGTTCTATAAAAAGGGTGCCCCGTAAAAAGGCCGATCCACGTTTGGATCCTCTGGCCGCAGGTGATAATGCCATCACTTGCACGCCATCGCCACCAATCCGCATCAACCCGTAAAATAACCCTGCCAACAGCAACTACGCTGCCATTAGTTTTTCGTTTTGCTGGAGCTCGGCGAAGATTGAGAAATTTCGAAAAAAGAGGAGCATAAAAGGGAAAAACTGTAGTACAGAAAAGTGGCATCGAAAATTCATTAGAACTCACATGTGTATCTTACAGTTGTGTTCTTTTCGTAGTCTCGGAATTTTTCATAGCAAACATATGAATCGTATGGATAGTTGATATCATCGATAACGCATGATACCATTAACATAAAACGAAAACGATTGGTAACTTCACCAGCAGAAGTGAAAGCGAGTTGATCCGAGTACAAGTTTGAAGCTCCTCTGTAAAGCGATATTGCAAAAAATATTTCGAATAAATAAAAGAAGCCTGTATTTTGAGAGATATCAGCGAGCTCATTCAGCCAGAACCCGAGCAATTGCTAGGCAAACCGTGGAAGTTTGCAATATGAAACCACAAACAGCGCTGTTGGTTTGAGAGGAGCAATCGAAAGTCAGTAAGCGAGTTTGATATAGTCAACCCCACAGTTTACGATGAAAATGTTCTCTAGGATTTACCAGTAGGTTCAATTTGAGGTCTCCTCGTATATCATATCTGGCGATATCAAGTAGGAAGACGGCTTAATTAGGGCGTTATAAAGGCTCAAAGATTGCACCGCGTGTATGCGCGGTCGAGTTTCACCGGCATTGTACAAGCTGCAAAGATCACAAAGGAAACCATGTAGGAATTTCTAACAACTTGTCATGAGAAATAGCGACAGTGAAAGGTAGTTCTGTGCAACTTTGACTTAATGTAGTCAGCTATTTGCGCAATAGCAACAGATGAAATATCGTCCCCATACCCCTTCTATGTCATTTACGTCATGGTATCTCGTACAATCCTAGGTAACCTATTCGACCTAACCGAATGCCTATCCTGCTGACTACAATCGTACGACTCTAGCAACTTCGCTAGTCCGTATGACGGGTTTATAGTCCTATCCATAAGCGCACAAGTAAATACGCTGCAACCATGTTCGACTATCGTTTAATCTTGGCATAGTATAGATGTAACTTGGGAGGTCTTTTGGAGCCACAACCAAGATGATACAATGACTTTATTCGGCTAACGTTTCGGCCAATCGCCTTCGTCAGAGCCTGGAAGCCAAAAAATATTTGAGATTCATCCTGGCCAAACGACGTTCAGACCTCAGCTTAGTTCAGGTGTGGCCTATAGATACCTAGGAAAGTATTGTAAATCACAATAGGTAACCCACCTTAGATGTTACAAGAAGACCGTTGACCCTCCTTTTTTGAATTGCGTATTTATACTAAACACAGTGGGTGGGCCCGAGTGTCCTGACCCCTACCTCGGACGCCGGTGGCAGTTGAAAGCCACACAGGTCGAGGAACGGGGCAAGCTCGTTAGTTACAGCCAGACATTCATCTTTCCGATTCATTTTTGGATTTTTAGCGTTGATCCAAAAGGCTTCGAGAATCTTTCGCGCTGAGGTCGTGGGTTCCCGCATCAAGACCCTGATAGATACCCCAAACTCTACATCCTCGTGGTGGTGCCTCCTATGGTCCCCCAGGGGCGTTTTAGGCCTCGATTTCTTCAAGCCATCCAGGTGTTCCTTGACCCTGCATATTAGAGGTCTTCCGGTCTCGCCAATGTACTCATCTCCACAGAGGTTACATGTGATCACGTAGATCACACCTGACGTCATGCAGTCACCCCCTCGCCCGTTGGAACAGATGATACAGTGGGGGGTCGTGCAGAAACGATCATAGAGACGGTTTTGTACCAGCCTCTGCTTCAGATTTCTGGGGGGAACTTCAACCACCCGGACCGTGTCATCGAGCCCACACTTCCGCAAGGCCATTCTCACGTCTAGACTGACGGAGTCCGAGACGAAAGGAAGGCAAAAGGGCACCTTCTCCGAATTCTCACATCTTGGCTCGTGTGGTTTTCTTTGGGGTGGTCTGCCATAGTGCCAGTCTCTCAAGGGATACCCATTGGAGAGAGCCACCTTTTTAGCGAGTTCCACGGATTCTACTTGTTCTTGACCCCCCGATGAGACCATTTTCGCAGTTCTTATCATATTCGCCGTGATAGCCCGCTTGATTTTGCGTGGATGCGCCGACCTGAAATGGACTAAAATATTCTTGCTGGTGGGCTTCCTGTACCATTTTGTCCGCAGGAACCCTCGCTCAAGCTGAACCTGCATGTTGAGAAACGGCAGCCACTTGTCATTTGGCTTCTCCCGTGTAAACCGTATATTGTCAGCCTGGCTGTTCAGCAATTCGAAGCACTTGTCCATTTCTTTCTGGGTTGAGCAGGCGACGAAGCAGTCGTCTACGTAGCGACAGTAGAGGACAGGTCGGCGATCCAAAACGGGTTTTTCAATTTTTGACATGTAGGCAATGGCCAGTACGGGTGCTAGCCGTTGACCCATAGCTAAACCCCTGACCTGCTTGAAGTATCGCCCTGACCACCTGAATATAGAGCAGTCCAGGCACTCCTTGACCAACGTCATGACTTGGGAGACCGTAAGCCCATACATATTTATTGACCCCGCATGTGTATTCAAAAGTTCGTGGGTGGCCTGCATGGCGTCCCCGTTTGACACATTAGTGTACAGGGAGGTCACGTCAAATGATTCTATGACGTGGTTCCTTCTAAATCGGGTCTCTCGCAGTTGATCAAGGAACTTCATGGTGTTGCTCAGATGGGCAGGGATGAAAGTTAGCAGTTGAGCCAACACGAGGTTTAACAGCCAGGAAATTCTGTCTGTTGGACCGCCTACACTGCTTATTATGGGACGAACTTTGAAGTCCAAGGGGTTGAGTGAGGACAGGGAGTTTGGTGAAAGTTTATGGGTTTTAATCAAGACATAGAGTACTGGGCAGACTGGGAGGTCACACCTTAGACGTGTGCGTACTGTTTTTGGCAAATCTGCAGTACGTGCAATGTCCGACCAAACCCTGTTCAGACGACGGTATTGCCTTTTATATTCGTTCTCTGATGATGCCCGATAAAGGGACACATCCTGTAGATGAGATTCGGTTATGGCAATATCCAAACTTCGTGGCATAACCACGAACTCGCCCCCCTTGTCGCTGACTGATATTTTTATGGTCTTGGAATTAACGAGATCGATTAGTTCGTTCAACCCCCGTTTTTGCGATGCAGTGAGATTGGAAGTGGGCCGCCGGTGAATGTTTCGCCTCAGGATTTCGTAAACAGATGTAGCGAAAAGACGAAACTTCACATCCACGGTGGGATTGGGGTCCTGTGGCCGGAAGTATAGCGAGGGGAAGGGGATCGCAGGAAAATTTGGTCCTGCTAGGCGTTCACGAGGATTTTCCCGTAGCTTGGCGTTGCGACGCAGGTTGTCTTGTAAAGCCTGAAGACCACACAGGACTCTCCGCGGTACTTCACGACCTATCGATCGCACTTGAGCGAAACTGGGACCAAGGTCCAGAACCGATAACGCGTCTTCGGAAAGATTGATGCCGCCAATGACTGTAACTCTAGGAGGTATAGACTCGGATTCCCCGCTGCTATCAGTTTGAGAGTGGTCTACGCTACGCTGCATTTACGCAGTTGGAAGTTCAACTGGGTGATAACCCAAAGGTGAAATCTTTCTGAATTCAACGAGTTGTTTGAAAAACCACCTACTTGAAAGCAAGAAGTTTGAAACGGTTCTTGATGCTTGGAACCCATAGACCTGCATGAACTTGGCGAAAATTGCCAGGTGTTAAGGCTGCATCGATGGTAAGCGTTTTTTGGCCATCCTCACTTGGTAGCCACGATTTCCGAGTGTCTGCCCAACTCTAAAATAGTTTTTATTGAAGTTTGACGAAATAGGCTATATCACAGTACGCCCAACTATACTACAGTATATTCATAATACCGGTACCAGAAAATGGACTATGCAGAAAACAGTATTTACCGTACCCCAATTTCTCCGGACTGACGGAAAAAATGTCACGCTCCAATTTGACATAGACAGACCAAAAAATTAAATTTAGATATTAAAAAAGATATTTCTAACAGTCTCACCATACTAGTTGTCCCATGAACGTAGAGCGTGGCGGTGTTGAAATCCTACAAAGTCGACTGATTCGATTTTGAGAAAAATTTTCTTGTTGCAATAAAAATTTTTGAATTCATGGTCAGGTGGTCAAGAAATAAAAATTTTATCAGAAATCAACTCGTTTCTTACCATTTGTGTTTGTTGGACATCGATTTTGATGTGAACATTTATAGGTTGTCCTGGAGGATATGAGCGATTGGGTACTAGAAGTGATTTTGGAATACTGGCTGTGGTGATGCCAAAGCAGATGAGGATCAGAATCATGACGAGGACATCATCGACAGTGACCATCGATGTTTATCGTTATTCGATTGAAACCCAATACGATCCGATCGTCATCGACGGGTTTGTCAACATATCACTACGAAATTATAATCAGGATGTAGCATAAAGGGAGCCTGACGTGTTCAGGAATAAAAGGTCTGTCTTGGATTCCCGTGAGGTATAAAAGTCTACAATTTGGCACTGAACGAAATGAAAGAATCGTGTTTGTGGAGTTGATCAATCTCGTTTCGGCAGGAAAAAAAAACCGATGCCTGAATGCTAGGATGAATCAGTATCCAATCGATATTCGATCCGCAGATCGAAAGGGGGCAGGAAGCAGAGTAATGGTAGCTCCATTTTTTCTCTGAATAGCAATTGCTGATAGAGAAAGAATAATGCCAAGGGGTCGTTAAATGGGCATAAGTGGTGGTAGACTTAAACCGATAGAAACTGAAATCTTCGCCTTATCTCTTCATAATCATGTTGTATAGCACACCTTTGCCTGTATTTCCATGAATAAATTAATTAAAATACTACATTTACTATCCTTTAAACTCTCTTTATCAAGTGAATTCAAAGCTGACTCGCACTGACTGCTACTTTTACTGCTAAAATAACAAAAAACCTCAGAGGGAGAAGGATGAACTCGTCCAGAGCCAGTGGCTACCGATTTATGACCCTGGGTTGATTCTGTGACCCCTAAGGATGGGATGAGGGACGTTGTCGGGTCCAAAAAAACAGTCAAGATAGGGAGTAATAAGGGCCCCCAAATCGACTTAGTTGACAGACATCCAAGACGTACGGGTCGTCAAGCGGTGTAAAATCTATTGGAGTTGCCCATTCGCACTGGGACTCACACCATGCATGCAGGAAGTTTACTGCAGCCAGTTGTATGTAAACAGCTCGTCCAAATACCCTTTCCATGCAGCTTTTTCAGTGAAATCTCTGTCGAGTAACTGCTTCTCCTATTTTTAAAGACTTGTATTTCTCTGAATACGCCGATTTTCGCGTTTTCTTCGCTACACTTGCATTTTTCTGGACTATCACTTCCATTAATTGTCTGGAAGTAGATATCTCAAAGTTTTGTGAACTCAACCTTCAAGAGTTTCCCTGAAAACATCCGCGGCTTTGGAAAATTTGGATTATTTCGAGGTAAATATTTCCAAAATATTTCTGAAAAGCCCCTTATGCATATAGTAATAATACCTTTTACTTTCTATAATCCAGTCGACCGTAAGCACAATGATAAACAAATAAACATTTACGGTAAAGTGGCTGAGCTTACTATACATCCGGTCAGACAGTCTGATACAAGACAGACATGTTTCACGTCTCATTTTTACAGTGGCTTCTTGGAATGAAGTATTCATAAGTTAGGTATGTAAGCAGTAATATAAAAGTGAGTTCCATATCAACATTGTAGGACAATAAATTTTCTGCTGAAAGTGCTTAGGAGCAGATCCACTAAAGTGGATCGTCTTTGCTAAAAATCTTTATTCGTTTACCAAAAAGTAATCGGCAACCCGAATAAACACATCAATAAAAATCCAGGCACAAACAGGTATTCGAAATGCCATTAATAAAGGAAATAAAAATTATTCATCATGACACATTTCAATGGTATAGGGGTAGATTTCAAACATCATGGTATCGTCTGAGCTTGCCAAGCGTGGCTATTTTTGTAAGAACTTCCTCTTTTCCTGAAAAGTAAATATTACTTGTTTTAAGCAAAAAACGTGTACTTTTGCTACAAACTGTGAGTTTAGCTGAATGCATTCATGAATTCAGTTTACTTGTAAATAAATGAACTCTCAAACTTAACTATAATAGCAAACTCAACTCAAGCTGAAAGCTTTCCGAATTTTAGTTATCCCAAACTTCGTTGCTGAGACTGTAAAGGGAGATGGATTTAGGTAGAAGCCCTACCATCACCAAAAACTCATGGTATCGATCGATTTTCGGAACAACAAGAAATTCATTTTCGGAAAGCGAAAGGAGTAGGACCTAGATTCACCCTATGCCCCTGAGATAGAACCACAGAAAACTCTGATGATTGCCTTGATTATCTACTGTTCAAAAGTTTTTTGACACTTTAACTTACGCAGTTTCAATAAGTTTTGTAAACAGCAATAGTTAACCAAAAATTTCACCTTTCTACTGGTCAAACATGTGGTGATCTTTCAGCACTATCTTCTACCAAACCCTGGGTGGCGGCTTGCGTCTCATCATCGCCCATATGTCGAGCCTGAAAAAAAATTGCAATGAGGACCATAGCAATTGAGGTTTGGAAAGGTACCACCCACAAAGGTGAGTGGGCGAAGACCCGGGCCGGATTGCTGTTATGGGGAATCGGAATCGTTTCAGAAGTGATGTCATTGGGAGACAAGTAACATGACCAAAGAACGTATTTTCGCCCACACACTCATTTTGAAGAGTGCCTTTCACGATGATTATTTCCAAGAAGATTATGGGAATCGAAATACCTCGGATATTTTCGGGATTGATGGCGCATACGGTGAGGGATAGGTGGAATGGAAAGCGGATGAGTGGCTGGAGTCGGAGCCTGAAATATTCGCTACTCAGTGAAGGAAAAGAATGAGGAGAAACAATTGGCCATCTTTTTTTCTGATTCCATTAAGACAGTGAAATATAGGTAGAAAGGTGGGAGCTGGGACATCCCTCCTGCCTTGCATTCAGGATCTTTTGGTGTTCTTCTCATTACAACTCTCGGGACAGTCTCCTACCGATCGTGGGTCTGAAGGAATCACTAACAAGACATCCGTGAAGTTATCAGATCCAAACAGTCAACTGAATGACTGAATAGCTCAAACATACATGTCATGAACTATAGATTGATTTTGTTTGTTTTGATTTCTTCTTTATATACAGCAGGCTCAATCGATATTCGATTTTATACGACCACATTCTACGGTGAAACCGGCTTGTCCTTATAAGTGAAAACTCTCAAAGTACGCTAAAAAAGCTCGCCCGTGCTGAGACTAGATATGATCGCCTTACATCCAGGCGCTACTAAAAACGCTGTGGAGGTTTTCATTGAAACACCGTCAAATAACAATCATTTTTGTTCTTTTCTGTACATTACTGTAAATCTGCACTGTTTCTCTGTAAGCTTAATCCTAAAATGTAAGCAAGATCCTACTTAAATGGTCTTCTAGTCGCTGATGCGTGGGCCGGGAACGCCCATTATTGGTCATCGCAGGCTTTCCACCATTTAGAGTCTTACCCACCCCAGCTGCCTATCCCAGTGCACAGGGAATGGACCGATGTATTCTCATCCTGAATGTCCTCTAGATGGGCCTCATCCTCGAATGGAAAACTAATGAATCAAGTTGCTCTCGATGAAAGGCACACATAATCGAGAAATATACTCAGTTTAGGATACCTGATGTGCCGAGACCACCAGAGCTCTGCCAGGAGGAGGAATAGCCGTTCATTTGAGAATAACTGCTATCTATTTGATTGGAGAAGCCGATCGAACTGAATGCTGGCTGATACGTAGTGGTACCTAAAATTCTGTGCTCATAATACAATTAATCTTACTAAGGCAGTAATGTAAGGTTCTTACTCCGATCTGGAATCGCTTGGGTTGACTGGGTATAATTACTAGACCGGTCCCGCTTCTTACCAGTATTGGTTCCATCCGATTTTGCTTTTCGTTTCCTTAATTGTATAGGTTTCGAGCATGAGTATCATTATTACTTCAGTTAACCACTCTACATTACAGTACTACTACATCATTGAGTAGTGAGACTCACCTGGTTTGTAGCTGTCCGTCCTTCTTCATTGTTGGTGGCCGTTGAACATTGTGAAGCTTGTAATATAACCCACAGGCGCTAAAAAATATTTTTGGAATCGGGCATAAAAAATTGGAATACGCTGTTGAAGTTGTTCTCGATTCTAAAGACACACTTGCAAACTGGTTCTCCCTCGGCATTTCTCCGCCACAACGTTGTATTCGTTCCACCGCAGTTTGAACAAACCAAGCCTTGCCTCCGTTGCGAATTTTGCTGAAATTGGGAGTTTAGTGAATCGATAGTCCTAAAGCTTACTTTTTCAGAATGTAGGAGTTCGTATTATGTTGAAAATGCTATTACTTATAGAGAAAGAGGTAAGTGTATGTCACGGCAATGTGTGCCGCGCGGGTATAGGGGTTTGATTTATGGCGTCGCACAACGACACTAAAAAGATGGAACGCTTCTCAGAATTCCTCAACTAGTCAGACCCATGGAATACCCTGTTTCGATAGGTTTTGGGATACGCCCCGCGCTCGATACCCGTCCAGGTCAGGTGACGAACTGGCCTATGCATTACAACTAGTTGCCTTCAATCTATCAAGCGAAAGAACTGTCTCTTATATCTCACTCTAAACATCGGTCACAAATGGAAGGAGAGGCTCGCCGCGGTGATCAAATGCGAGCTAGAGAGGTTCTGCACTACCAACCCTTTCCCAATCGTCCAAAAATTCTTTAAAAGCTAAGTGTCCAACTCATTCTAGGGCGCTGTCATCAATAAAGTCACTGCTTTTCTTGGAGTAATCGGTTTACTTACAGTCAGATATCTTACTAGATAAGATAGGCCTCAATGACTTACAGCTGCTGAAGGTTTCTTATGTGATGAGCCGCTTCTTGACTTAGAGACGGGGATCGCTTCAACGGTATGCCGGGGCTCCATCGATGTGGGAGGATATAACTGGAAAACCTTTCCTCACTTGTTCACGTGTTGCAATGCCAAAAATGACGGTTACTACAGTTCAATCCTTACAGTATATGTTGGCTTGTCCATTCCAAGATAACAGTTGTCACATACATATCCGCCAGTTATTGAGTGATTGTCACCGCATGATTCGCCACATTTCAAGCATTCCAATGAAGGCGCAGGTGGGAAATAGTGCTAAAAACTGATGTTATACTCGTGCAGCGCGATGGCTTGCATACAGCAATGTGTGACGCGAGCGGCAGCGACGCGTCCGCCCTGTCAGATGCAGGCGAAACAGTGATCAGCTATAGAATGTATGCTGAAAATTAGCTGTAGCCATACCTGATTGAGATCAAATGTATTATTTGTGGTGTCTATATAATGAGTAGTCGTTGATGGATAAGGATGGAAGATGATATTTCTAAATTAACGTTTTTAAGAGCCAACATTACAGGTATAGGAGAATGCACAAACCCATTTATAGCCGAAGACTGAGCTGGCTGGAAATTGAGATTAGGTTGTTGATAGCTATAGATATAATTATTGGTGTATGACGGTATCCCCATACCAGTTATACTTTCTACACTGTACGGCGACAGAGTTTCAAGCGGTGGAGGCGGATATCCTGCAAAAAAAGGAAAATGATGGCCGCTGGCAGTGCGCTCCGAGTAAAAGAAAGCAAATAAATATTACATAATTGAAGGCTACTGAAAAGTAACAAACAAAGAAATAAAACACTTCTATCAATTATGGAAAGAATAACTTGGAAAAAAGAGGTTATTGGAGATCGATGGAGCACTATCGATTGATTGGGCTGCTGAGCCGCTTCGCGGCCGCACCGTTAGCATCATCAAGCGCTCTTCAGTTATGACTGTGTATTATACGGTTCCACGTGTTATTACTTACCGGAAATAATGGAATAATTCGGTCGTACATCAACTGCTGCTGGCTGCGGTTCAATGACGACGGATTGTCGGAAAGACGGAGGTAGATCGGGTTCGACTTTCACTGAAAGCCCAAAAAAATTATCTTCATTCTCTTTTGAATGAGAGAAATTTTAGGACTTTTTTTTCGAAATTCTGAAGTTAAAGGTTAGAGTTACTGGAATAGCTCGAAAGTGTAAGGCGTCATTCACCAGATAAACTGATCATCGTAGGTTTATCATCGTACCAGACAAGTTTATCATCAATCACTTGGGTGGTTTTGCACAGTGTTCCTAATATTATAGTTTTTTCTGAACAATTACTGCCACTTGTTAAAAACCTAATAATTTATTGAAAGTTAAGTTTCATTTAGCATTTCCCTGACGTAATATTATCTTCAGAACGTTTTGTGTGAGATGATCCCATTTGTACTATGACTTCATCAGGTGACTCCAATATTTTTTTGAAGCCCTGACGGAGATGGAGCACTGACAGGAGGCAACGCCCTTTTGTACGGTTCGTAGATCGACTTCCATTGGAATTGAAGTTCGAAGTTGATGACTCTACCGAATGATTCAAACTCCCCAATGGAAGACGGTAGTCTCATTCTGAAAGCGGTATCCCCGATGAGGTAGGCAGAGTTACGGAGCTCAGATGGTAAAGTAAGACTGGACTCTGAAGACGGAGATGGGTTAGCACAAGGCTCAGTTTTACTGGTAGTCGTTAGTCGGTGGTCGATCCAAAGCTCCAGCGATTCAGATCAAGGGAAGCCTCTCGTATACCAGGTCCGGAGGATCTCCTTGTCTAGAGTGGTATAGTCGTTAGTCGCTCAGGAGGGAAATGATAATCGACTTTCGGCTGCAGGAAGCAGTTCACAAGGAGACCTCGCTCCAGTCGCTCCCCTATCAGATTGGTTCTTCAGACGAGCAATAGTTACTACTGTCTTACCTGAGACGAAGCCCCCTGATGAAATCATGGAGAAGTGAGGAGTCGATCGGAATCACGATTATCTGGAAGTGTCACAGTTTGTTGGGGAGTCTGTCGCTCCACTCATAATGAGCCCACGGAGGGAAGTGAGGAAGTCTGTTGCCACGACAATGAAACGACAATTCGAAACTACATATGAGCAAGAAGTACTGTAGCGGAAAGGAGCATGAGCTGGCTAAGAGGAGCTTTCTCCTGAAGCCAAGATGAGACATAGAAAGAGAGAGACCAGTAGCCTGGACACACACTAGGGCAGTTGAGTAGTACCAAGTTGGTAAAGAGCTATCCATGAAATACGGAACGAAGTGAGAAAAAAATGATAGGTGGGGCTCGATCAAAGTCCGAGTATCTACTGGAATGAAAAAACATCATGTTGAGCCATTCAGACTGTTCGATGGAATGTCTTTCTTAGTACAATTACCGTAACAGATAGTAGGAAAGCGGCTCTCATTCTTAGCCCTTATTCAAACCATCAGAATTGCGAGCGTTAGCGATGACATCGTGTCGAACGATGGCTTCTTATCAGTAACAGTTCTATCGATCGAAAGGAAATTCGAGTTGACTGAGCCGAAACTACTCCTTGAGATTTCTAGTTACTCCTTACTTTTCTGAACAACCGCACAGAGGTGTGGAAACTGTGGGAAAAGTGTTCCGTCCAATCGCATGGCGCATTCCGCAGAATGGCAGTACTGTAGTAAGATTACCAGTAAACTATCCAAACGGATCAAGAGTCTGATCACTGACATGTTCCATATTTTCACTTTAATAGAAAATTAACTCATAGCCTGGAATGGGGAAGAACGCACTACGAGTTAACTGTTGCACATCTTTTTCTTCCTTTTCAGCAGGCTGAGTGGGAAGTTGAAGGGTCATGCGAGGTCTGTCAGACGTCGTCCACGCTGCTGAATAGGCCAACGGCTGGCTATCGTGAGAATTCTCCATTTGAACACAGTAACTCCACTTTCTTTTCGAGAATCACAGCTTCCAGCCGTCTGCTCCACCTCTGAAATGGATCACACAATAGTGATGAAAAGCTGGAACCCGAAAAAAAGTTACGATAAGATAATCAAATCCTGTGTGATATGAGCATTCGTCAAAAGGGTCGCCTCGAGGTTATGCTCGAACCGATCACTTTAATTTATGTAAAGAATAACAGAAATTCAAGTAATAATTAAAGGAACATGGACGAGATGAGGACTGCACCTCTATTGTTTATGTACCTCTAAAAGTGGGCGTGGTCAAATGTGACGATTCCACCATTTAAAACCGTCGAATGGCGCCGGCATACGGTATGTATACCGTGATCAATAAATCCAGGATTTGTTATTGATTTTCGTAGATCATCGGGAACTGGTATCAGGGTTGTTAGTGGACAGCAAACATCACGCAGCACCTTGCTAAGGTGTAAACGACTTTGATTGTTGTAGATAAATTTATCAGTCTGAAGCTATCAAGACCAGCGAGGTATAAGGCCTTTAGGTATGATAACCTATCAGTGTCAGTTTTCAATTTTATTCGCAATTAGGGAGGCTGATTTACTGTACTGGCTACTATTCTGGCCCTATTACATTACATGTTTTGTTACTGCGACTAGGTGAGAGTTATGCTTTACTCAAACTTAGTCATTTCATGGTATTTTAAATTTTTTTCTACGAATAATCAAATTTCTTTCGCCGTTCCTACTTTTCTACGTTCGTGGTAGCTTTCAGAAACAAATTTCAGAAAATACTTTATTATCTTGAAAAAGTAGATCAAGTAATTCACTAACTATTCAGAAGCAATTTTTTGTGAACAAAACAAGCTCACTGTAAAATTCAAGAATTATTTTAACTCATTGCATAGGTAAAGGGAAGGAGCACACTAGTAGCAGTAATGGAGTAAATGAAGGTGCTGTTAGCGCGTTCATTGGACAAGTGACTCATTTGGTCCGGCACGCCTACAGTATACCATTTGATGCGTATCAACGAAATGACGAAGGTGGTCATAAACTAGGCATTTACAACCGAATTGCACATACAACTGTCATGTATGGAGAAGCTCAGAAAAAGGATAGCTTTTTTGGAATGCCTGAGGAAAAATCAATAACCATGCAAAATCAATAGATTGATTTGAACTGCGAAATTCGCGAAAAATAACTTTAAAATAATAAAGAACCTTTTTAAGGACACTGAAAGGAAATTCTCATGTGCAAATTGTATTGGATAAGGTTTAAAAGTAAAAGAGGGACAATTTTCTTTGAATTTCCACTGAATCTTTCTACACGGCCTTTCCCCAACCCCATACTTTTCTCTGTAGTCAAAATTCTTCAGATTCAATTTCACAACCTCTATGTCTTTCCAGCCTGGGTGGTCTTTTGCAGTGGAAAACACCTTTTCGCACACCTTCCAAAATTGCTACAAAAATAGGAAGGGAGGAACTCGGATGAACTGGTTATAGTTAAAGTTTGGTAGTTGTCGGTTATCAATCGGATGAAGTATCCAAGTTAAGAGAAATTTGGGAATGCTTGAAAAGATGACGAGTTTTTGGGTGGGCTTGGGAAAGAGCGGTGTAGTTGAGCTGACCCTGCGAGGAAAGGTATCTTATCATGGGTGGGTTGTTCCCCCAGTCATAAGCGCGCTTGATACACCATAAAGTCTTCGGATGTAAGAAACTGTTTGACTAGCCGATTAACGACATTCTGGACACTTAGTGCACAATGAGAAACTCAAAATCTTGCCACTCCAATCCTATGCCGTAAGGTCAACTTTCCGAGTAAAGTTACTGCAATCATGAGAACAGCAGTGATGGCATGGGGTTTATCTATAATAACTACTCTAAGCACTCGATAAGGAATGGTCCTGGCCTTACAGTGGTTCTCAGACCCTTACGAAATTCTTGTTCCCCTCATTCACTTTGTGCGAAATATTCGCTGAGTTTAAGGACATAGTGAAAAAAAAGTAGTAGGACTGTAGTCGCTTACCGTAATTCTCGATGTAATGATTGACTTCCAGTTTTTTAGCACTTCTACTGTTTTTTGGGTTCATTCAGGTTACTTCTATTATCGTTTTCGACCATTAACTACTTTGGTGATTGTTATATCAAAAATCCTGGGATTTTGGTCATAGCCAAATGCAAGGTGCACTGATGTAGCAAGTTTTCAGAAAGAGAAAATCCCAGTTATTCAAAAATCTCTGAAGTTAGGAAGGGAGACTTAAGGTGGGAGCGCTACATAAAATATTATAAGAGTGAGGATTCTAAGCCCTTTTGGGGAAAATCGCTATTAGTTTGGCATACAGAAAAACGGATTCACACAGTAGAAAAATTTTAATAGTCAGAAATATTTTTCGATCTTTTATTTGAGGCCCTGTTCTAGTGAAGACCCTTAATAAGAAGTGAATGCTAATTTTTAATTGTATTAATCTAACACTCCAACTCATTATGATCTGCTGTAAAAAGTCTCTCCTGGAGGCTTCTCCAGAAGAAGTAAAAAAAAACATTTTTGGGTGAATTTCGGGCCCTTAGCGCTTTTGCGAAGTACAAATCAGTCACAACAACTTTTTTATACTTTCTTACGATTGAAAGCTATTTCTTGTTCTTCACCGTCGAGGTCAAGAAGGGTGAGAAAGCATGACGGCTTAGAAGTTGGTATTGTGACAGTGTACTAGTTGGTATGCGAGCTTCAATAACCCTTTTTAAAAACTTCAAAAAATGTCTTTTCTTCTGTATGCATGTCCTGGGCGGAAATTAGAGGACGACCCTAATTTATTATTATTTCATAGGTCCTAGTATAGCCAATTATCTAAAGTTTTTAATTAAATCCAAATTTTTTGAATTCCAACTTTAGCTGTGGGTGCTGTCATGGTTCTACGGGGGAAACGGGGAAATTTATCACTCAAAACATATTGGCCCCTGATAGTCGTCTAGAGATAGATAGATGCTGTATAGATATGTCTAATCAAAAATATTGTGCAGATAGCCCATTGGTGTGTGTTTGCGGACGTGGTGAAGTTGCGAAGCCCATGGGTCAATCGTCAACGACACATTTTACTTACCTGTTATTTATTGTGGTACTGTTTGGGAGCAGTACAGTAAGCATTCACAACATAAACTTTGCTTTTTTTGCTTCAAATTTCGTTTCCTCACTTTTTTTGAACAGTTTTTTTTATCTTGGCCTGTTTCCTGAGGAGTTCTTCTACTATTTTATTGACGTGCTTGTGATTTTCAACCTGATGCTGAGTTATTACCATATACTGCCTAATCCTTTACAAGTAAACACACCTGAAATCAGTAGGTTTACTATGATGATCTTTCATGAAGAAAGTGTTTAACGATCACCTTCAGAGGACCAGCATAAACCCGTCCAAAAAGTTTCAGAAAGATGATTACTCTAGTTATAGGCCTAGTCAGTTACAGTTATAGGCCCAGTAGATAGATTACTCTGTCCCTCAGCAAATGCAAATTCCTGGAAATGGGTTTCGAATCTCACAACCGAGTGATGAGGTGATAACTCAACTTAGTACCTGACCAAGAGCTTCGACCTCTCGAACTTCCAGTTCCTCCAAGTTCGTGCCAAAACTCTCACTTAATTTTCAGGATTATCGATTTATCTGCCAAGAAGGTGCTACTTATTAGCCAATGTACAAGGGCAAATGGCTATGGACCGACAAATATTTTCTACTCTTGTAATGAAACCATGGGTGGGCAGAGTGGCGCCACATCGTTACCGTATCATCGGGAGGCACCTTGTAGGTTGTTCGGGCCTAGTCAATCAATGTCCTTATCTACGCCACCCCATTGCCCCAGCCGTCACATTGCTAAATAGACTAGAAGCATCAACAAATGGCTTGGTGTGAGTTGATGAGGGATCCGTTCAGGGAGAGTTGTAGATTGAGAGGGGATTCGGCGACGTTCTCAGAAGTCGTCGAATTCCCGGCTCAAATGGATCGATACCAAGAGCCTGAGGGTGAAGGGAAGCTTCAAAGAAGGTAACACCAGTGTCAAGTTGGTGCATACCTTGCTTTATTCCTAGTACCGTACAATATGCCCCTAGAATTAATACATAAGTAATCTTGTAAACAGTAAAACGAAAGAAGCGCAGCATCCTAGGGGTATATGAATCTCCCTCCTACCTGATTCTCATTCTTGACTTCCAGCCCCCCCCCCCCTCCCCCTTCTCCAGCCCAAGTGGAAGTCTCTGTCTACGTTTTCTAGCCTCTCCTGGAGCTGATGCTTGAGAGGTAAAGCTCTCGTTCTATCAGTTTTTTGAGTGGGTGGTGATAATGAAGTGCGTAATTCCTTAAAAAATGAAAGATAATCGAGATGGATACTTCTGTTTGAATGGGCATAACTTTCATTGTAAATCACGAACAAACACGTCCGGATTCCCTTTCCCTACAGAATGTCAATCACGTCTATAATGTGGCCAGCTCAAAAAAAAATCGGTGGCTGCATGAAAAGAGGAATTCCGTGTTCCATTGAAAATATTCTCCATGCCATTGCAGGCAACCTCTCAAGGAGCTTGGTGACCATGTCTCTTGATCATATTCCCTGTGAGCTCTTTTCTGATGGGAGAGAAGGGTTGAGCATCGAGTACTCTCATTCTCGTTTGCGCCATGCACTTGAACTCCATTACCTAGGCCATTCAAAGTCGTAATGGTAATGGAGTATGACTTCAAAGGCTTATTAGTTTGGATGAACAATGGCTCCTGTATGACATCTTCCGGCTTCCAGCACTACCACCACAATATAGTCCTTCTCAGCTACTGTCAGCCCCATTTAAACTCGAAAATTCAAATTCATATGCACGGCACTCACTTGAAAATGAAGCTCTCGGTGACAGCAACCAGTAACTTACTAGCAACTACTTACTAGACCTTTTATTTGACTGAAGAACTGTTACGTTGTCAGTACTATTTAACAAATATGATTGCCCCCATTTTCATGTTCCCAGTCCTTAAAGGCACAGTTCACTATAATTTTGAGGTACCCATTTTTATTCGAGAAGCGAAAGTATAGGTTGGGAATAGTTCTTCGGTAGTGGAGAAAACGAGAGAATTCGCCGATTTCGAGAAAAATTTGGTCCCTCGAAAGTAGGAAAAATGGGGGTTGGACGAGGCTGTCATGACGGAAATAACATGGAAGAGGTATTCGGACGAGATTTCGGTTATTGCAACTGCGCAAGGAGCTGACTAAATCGAGCCGGAACTGTACAGAACTGTCTTTCACTGTCGCTGTGGGTCATGACAAGTTGTTTGAACTTCCTACATGGGTTCCCTTGTGATCGGTGCAGCCTCTATGTACAATGCCGGTGAAACTCTTCCGAGGATATACACCGGCCAATCTTTGAGCCTTTATAACTCCCTATCTGGGCCGTTTTCCGACCTTGTAGGGCCAGGTATGGTATAAGCGGGGGCTTCACATTCATTCGGTGGGGCAATCTCAGAAACCATTTTCATCGTGAACTGTGCCTTTAACTCGTGTTTTCGATATGTGAAGATAGGGGTAACGTCGTCGAAGCTCACGGAGCGGTAAGGAGTTATAGAAAAGTACTTAGAAATTTCAGTTAGTACAGGTTACTCAACTTTTCATAGAGTTGCCAATGCTTAGTAAGGGAATCCAATCTCATGTCAGATGGTTAAACGAGAAAAAACTACATCATGTGCTTGTTACAAAGTTGACGTTTGAAAAACGGTCTGTATACGGGAAACTAGCGGAGAAAGCTTCAGCTGATATGTGTCGTTTTGTAAAAAGATGTAAAATAATTTTTCGTTTTGATCTTTACGTTTTACTCCTTGCCCCTCACGGCGACCAATGTTGACCTGCCGTCGAAGCCATCGTCTCACGATTTCTCTAGCATCGATTCTCGCTGGCTGCGCTTTTTCCAATTTTTACATTTTTTTCTAAATCTTTTCAATAATCCCTCGATTTTGATGTGGCTCCTCTTCACCGATCGGAAGCTGTTTGAAATTATCTTTGATATAGGGGCGTTTTAACGGTGTGACGGCTAGGTGCAATCCATCGTTGAATTTTCGGTCATACTTGTGTAGATAGTAATTTGTACAGTGTTTTGTACTGTGAAGCTCACTTGGGCAAATCGAAAAAATTGAAGGGCGTGTCTCGAGGAAGCTTTATGACACATACATTTTACCATGGCAGCTTAGGAATGCTTGTGCATGCTTCTCTATAGGCATGGTCTCAGAGTTTGATGGGTGTAAAAAATACGTATTGATTGATTCAATCAGATGAGCAGGCACCTCAGCATGGCCTCATAGTTTCTGATTTTTGTGCTGGTCTGTCGATTTCGATGAGGTGATTGCTTTTTCACTTCTCGAGGTCAACGATCAAAGTCGGGGACACTATACATGAAGTTCGGGAGATTCCAAAACTAGACGACCAAATGAATTACTACGTTTATTCCTAAACTAATTTCCGTTTACCCAAATTTGTAGATTTATTCTGGGTCCTTCCTAGTTTCCTAGTAAAAGAACTGGTGATTTAACAAATGAGCCGGCTTTATTTTTGAATTCTGACTGGAGTATTGTGGCCTCCTGGCAGCGACTCCAAGTAATGCTTTCGCCCATGCTTCCAATTATCGAGAAAGTCATCTCAAAGGAACCGTATTTTACTAATAAAAAGGGGGAAAGAAGAGTCATTCGGCCCTACCAATTCCGTCTCTGGGGTACGCCACTGCATTCGACCTCCATTCAGATGTTAGATGGCTATTTGAATGCGTATCTGTCCTGAATAATGATGTGCGATAACCATCCGATGTACAAACCAGTGCTTTTATCCTCCCAGATGAGCCTCGAACCAATTAACCAACCTGGAGGGATGGTATGCTTGGTTGGCTTGATCAACTATGAAATACTGATCTCGAATTCGATCCTGGGACCATGCATATGTGATAGTGAGGCCCTTGCCACTGCACCACCTCCAGCTTCTATTTTAGCCATAGATGACTTTGAAAAATATATTTTATTTAGTTCACTTGTTGGCATATTGAAGTGAAATTTGTTCTCAAAACACTATCACCGCTGTTCTAGCGAATCCAAGTATATAGCAGGGCAGAATGACTGGTTATTTTGAGTAAATTTCTAGCACTAGCATTTCACATGATCCATGAAACTCTTCGAGGAACCTGACATTCTTGAATACTTGCAGAACACTTTTTCCTAGTTTATCAAGAAACGTATGATTGATGGGTTTCAACTTCCAAAAAACGTGTATCACCTCATCTCTGCCCCACGCAAACAAGGTGGTTTGATTCGGTCATGACGTCTTGAAAAAAAGCAAAATTGGCTCTTCCAGTAGCAAAGCGTTGTTTCTGAGATCTCGCACGAGAAAAATTGTCCTGCACGACACGAGGGATTTGAGACGATTGCCAGATCGGAAAACGACCTATACGTGGTTAAATAAGGGCTCAAAAACCCGCTTCGAAGGAGTACACACTTAAAGCAGCCATGTTTTTACTGTCTGTAGAGCTCTACACAATGGAGAGCACATGTTGAAAATTGAAAAACGTAGTCGTGACCAATGGTGACAGTTCGAAGCAATTTTTGGCATCAGGGATACTGTAGCGAACTTTCAAATGCACACGGCTGTACTCTCATCCGAACATACCTTTCTTCGTCATAATCTCGAGCAACCCCCGATTTTGGCTAGTTTCATGGAACCTTAGATTCCTCTTATTCTGTGGTTTTCGTCACTTTATTCGCCACCAATGCTCCACGACTTTTGTGGTTCTACTCGAAAAGGGCTCCTTGCTCATCGTGAACTGTGCACTCAGGTTCCCTCCTATTTCCAGAACCCTAATTCCATATCCGAACACCACGCGGTTCCCAATTAAATTGAATATCTCTGAAAAAAAGAAAAAAGTAGATCGAATAAAACCCAAATTGAACTAAAATCTACGTTACAAACTAAGAGTTGAATGTGAATAGTCGTTATATGGTAGTACTCATTATGCAGAATGTTTTCTCGGCTCCTTCGGATTCTGCTACTGCTTCAGGGCTGTAATCATTGAGCACTTGGTTATCATTTACAATACTAGTTGTTGCCAACACTCATTTTCCAACTGAAGCCCATCATGGTAGACAGCGAATTAAAAGTGCAAAACTCTCTGCATTCCTCTCAATGATTGGACATTAAAAACACCATATGGTGAAAGATGTTCAGGATCAATTAGATCTCACCAACAATCGTGCCCTGCCATATCCCATGGGTCTTTAAAAGTACAAAAGCTTATTTGAAACACTTGATTTTTTAGCTCGATAATGGGATTACTTCATAGGATTATGCATGCATTTTGTTGTTCGAGGCCTAGAATTTCTAAGTAGGGCGGTCTACGGAGCTATAAAAGTAATACAAGCCCTCGGTTCTGTCTTAGAAGCGCTCTCAGAGCTGAAGAAGGTAGTCATAACACAGGGTGTTACCAGTAAGCGTCAACGTTTGGTAAGTGGTGTAGCTAAGAAAAGATTTAGACTGACGTCACCATCACATTGATGACAAGGGAATGAGTTCTAAATAATGTCGTCCTTCATGGACCCCAATCTAGTCTTTTATAAGTAGTATTACCTGCATAAATCTGTCAGGTGAGACACAGAAAAGTTAGGGGCTAGCAAAACAGGTTACTGCATAAGGTTAGTAACCACTGACGTGATAGTGAACTATCTAGTGATGGTCGTGTGCATGGCGCATCCCTTATGCAGCCATCGAGAGCTTTCACAGGCTGCTCTAGGATGAACGGATCACAATTTGAGTGTGCACTTATACCTAATGGAGCTGAATCCCACCTAAACTTCGTGAGTCTGGTGATAATAACAATCGTGGTCTACATTTTGTATTTTTGATCGATACATTAAATATTTCTCAACAAGGCTTACCCACACCTCAAATTTTTCCTATTTTCGTATTCCGATTTCCGCGAAAATCTTTTATATGGTGCTATCTGTATTGCTGAACTGGTTGCTTCGGCCTGAATCGAGCTGCGTTCATTCCGCAATCAATTTCCGATTTCCGAGCTTGGCATATTTACACTGTTTATTTATTGATTTCTAGTCGTAAAGCGGACGATTCAGTATTTATACGCATGAGACTATTAATTTAAGTTTCAGACTTAATTCTACCCCTCAGCTGACTGTGAGCGAGCGCGATCGCCGAGGTGTTGTCACAACAACTGCCTTAGAAGAAGTTTTAACTCTTAGTCGCTGGTCAATACTCTCGCTTACTGGTAATTCGCTCTATTTTTCTTCCAAATCCTACTATTTGTAAGCATTCCACAAATATTTCCCGCTCATTTTCTTTCCAGCGTCCATGGCATCTTTCATAGTCCACGACCGGTCGCTAGCGACTGGCGACCAGTTGCGCGACCTGTCGTGGACTATGAAAGATGCCCATCGATTGTTCGTTTTGTATTGATCAATGTTCTTTCGTTCCACCTCAGTTTTATTTTTCAGGACCAAATAGTTGCACCTCTGTTACAATTCCTGAATAAAGTTGTGTGCGATCGTGCACTTGAACCCTCCATTATAGAAGTACCACTTGCAAAAAAAACTAGTTTCCGAAGGCCCGATATTTTAAGGGCCAGAAAATTTGAAATGATGCTCAAGGTAACCAGCAGCTATAGCTACTGTTCCGAAGAGTTTAGGGGCAGTATCTCCGATAGATATTTCCTCTAATTTTCAGAAGTAACTCAGTCGGCTTTTCCTGCCATCATGTTCTCGATTTGGATTAGCCGAACCAAGAAGAAGCATGGGATTCATGTGGAGAAGGGGATAATTACGGCATTCCCTAGTCACAGGGATTGGGATCGCGCCCAAGCCAAGACCAAACATTCATGAGTTCGTCCATAGCAGCAACTAACACTTTTACTCTGAATTTGAGTAAAAACCAACATTCAACAAGAACGAATAAATACTCAAATACGAAAGTAGGGAACAACCTCAGTGGATCTCTGAATTCTGAATTTACATAGAAATTCAAAAATTCGAAATTTTCAAACTTACTCCTCCGTATTCCACGTGCTGAAAAAACGACTCACAATGGTATGCAAACGGTGACCAACAACATTCAATTAAAATGTTTATTCATTCAAATGAGTAATAAATTAGTCATAATGCAGAGGAATTGCTTAAAGCTCAGTGTGAAAAGAAATCCATTTTCGAAGTCTCAGTCGATAACATTCACACAAAACACAAATCACAACAAGTAAATAATAAAAGAAAAAGTATATGCCATATTCTTCATTCACGCTTTGTTGGTTCAATGGCATGTACTGTACTCGCCGAACTGTCGAGATTCGAGTCAGGTCCACCTTCTGAAAATTTTTTTGCAAGATTATGATTTGTAATGGTAAAATACTTTTGTGTAATCGTCTTTGAATGACTGACGGCGATTACTGAGCTGTAATTTTCGAGGTGTTGCTTACTAAGGTTGTAATTTGGTGTAAGTAGGTTCCTTTAACATCGCTAGGCCAGAAAGTATCCAAAGTTTTTCAGAAAAGACGCATCAGTCATGGAGAAGACAAAATTTGGGAGGATGCCGCGCGCAGTCGCGTTGCGACTGTCAGTAATCCCAATCTTTTCGATGATAATCGCCGCCGATGAGATTCCTCTTTACTTCTACTGCATATCAGTTCATTCTACTTTAATACTAATCAGCTTACTGACCCCTTACTTGTTATAACAAAAGAGTGATCGTGAAAAATGATCTCACCCGTAGATGGAGCCGTCGTTATTTCCGAATGAGATGGGGTCAAGTGTACAACCGTTGTTAAACCATTCGCATGGGCTGACGTTGATGCTGTCACAGAAGGAGCCATAGATGCACCGAGTTTCTAAAAAGTCATTTTACAATTACTCTCAAAGAGTAGTCACAGAACAGTGAAGTTCTGTGACTACTCTTTGAGAGCGTTCCTCGACTGGGAGTGGCTTGCCACCAGTTCTCCTTCAAAAGCATTCCACCCATGCCCTCAACACGATCTCTGCTTTTGAGAACTAGGATACTACCTGTGACCTACGTATTACTGATATATTCTCTTACCGCAGCTTCACCCACATGATGATCTCCTTCAGGTGATGTTGTGCTGGTCTCTGCATTATGGTTGAACAAGCCATCTGCGACTGTGGGATTCCTTCAAAGCAGGAAAAGTCAATAATATCACAAAATCGTGTGACATAACTTTTCATTCTAGTCCCACGAAGCTCTACCAGCGACACAGCCTTTTCCTTGATTTTGATGATCTTGTGAACAGATAATCATTTTAATCCTGATCAATTTTTCAGGGCTTTACAGATGCCCGAAAGCTTTGCATGTTTTTTGATAGGTCACTTTTGGTATGTTTGATAGGGGTTCACTTGCTTTTTATTCTTTTTCTTGCTTCGAGGCACTTCGGCAGATTACAGATTAGTTTCAACGTCATCGAACATGCTTTCATGCACATAAATCCCTATTCTACCACGAATCTTCTTAAGAGAACGATGATATGAATAGAAACGTATAAAAACGTAACGGAAAAGGTCAATAGAGATGGGATGATGGTCTGAGGGAAGAAGGATCGAAGGAAAACTCTGAAGTAGGGTTCGCAACGCTTGAGGATTCCTCAGGGACACTGCAGTTCTAGCTAATCTTCTGGCTTTTCAGCTTGATTTCATGGAAGCAGTTACCACAGAGCAATCAAAACCATGACTCCTGAGCATCTAAAAGACATTCTGTTCGATTTCTACGATGGTCTAAAGCTGTATGTTTTTAAATGGATAGGGGCACAATTTTATGTAAAGTTGGATGCTGTAGGCAGAGGAAGGCCAAATTCCTACTGATCCTACAGCTAGCTTTATCTTCATCTTCTGGATCCGATTTCAGTACAACATGTAAACAACCCCGTGGTTATGTCATAGACCACCCAAGAGCAATCCTGAACTGAAAACCTTGTGAAGATTAAGTAGCTTTGGTTCGAACTGAGTGCTACTCGAAATTCATAACTGTGCTCAAACAAAAAATCTTTCATTCCACATCTTAGACATACACAAACGTAGCAGAGTTAACATACCTGATGTAGAATATAGTAACTAATGTTCCAGCGACAAGAAAGACGACTACGCCAGCAACAACAATAGCCACTTTTGGATTGAGCAATGACTTCAATTCAGGCATTATGGAATCTGCTGCTGGAAAAAACCTCTTAGAACCATATACCTGAACAGAGACAGAGCCGGTGCTGAGAGCATTCGATAAAGTTATCAGTCTTTGCCTTAATGTATATTCTTACATGTTTACATTTTTTAGACATGTCAGTGTCACTAGATGTTTTCACGCGATTTACAAACATTCAGGGAAATAACGGCACTTTAGGATACAAACACATCCGTGGGTACCTGTATCTCGATAACATCCTAAACCAGGGGCGGTAACCAAGACCCATTTATTAGCAAATCCAGCATGGGTCACCACGCAGCGCCCCCAAAGGTTCAACGGTCTTTTGGACCAGCTGGAACTGTTGAGCATTTGGGGGTGCCGCGTGGTGACCCATGCTGAAAAAATCTCAGGAACAGATTTTACGAGGTTTATGCCCAGAAATTTCTCGTAACAAGCATTTGCTGTTTAAGAGCGAAAAGTAGAGAGAAGGAATCAGGAAAGGGAAAAGTGCCAGAGCAGGAGGAGCAATCCAAGAGGAATCGCACTGCTTCTGTCGCTGGGATCCTAGAAACAGTAGTATTGATGTGACAGGGCAGTACGACTTTTCACCCTTCTCTCAAAATCGAGATATTTTGCGTTACAGAGGGTTTGCTATACAAACACTGCACCAGAAGTATCAAAGGAAGGTCAGAACAAGATCGATTCTAAAGGGGTGTCATAGCAAGCACGACATGAGAGCGAAATTGATCAAGTGCATTTTACTAAAAGTTTTTTGACATAACAGAATGCTCTCTTAAAAGCAAGCCGGTCTCTCACTATACACGACCACAAAACTCACCTTATAAGTGCTGAATGAGCCACAGTCCATGTTTTCATTTTATAAATGGAGATCGGCATAGCTAAGCGCCTATCTAATCACAGACGACAAATCCGTCGATGTGACGCAACGCTACGAAGGCAAATCCTTCTGAAATCCCCTGACTCCTGACTACGACACATGAGAATCTCCTTTTCCAGCACCTGCGAGAGAAGAGATTTCCAGTCTATTATAATGAAGCATTCTGAGAACATTCTAGAACGATTACGGGTGAACCGAAGGGCAGAAAAAGGAGACACGAACGAACGCAAGTAAGACTGGTGCTATCAATTCCAGTCAATTTCTGATCTTCCGACTCCTTCGCGAGAGCCGAATTCGCCACCTGAACATGGTATGAATGAAACCTGAACATGAACAGGGTTCCAGTAACTAGGTCTAGGAGATACTCTTACAAGTACATAACTTTTCGACACGATGATAAAAACTGTTTACAGAAAATTTTGAAAAACTATTTCTATCTGCCTTGATTAAAGAATCGGTTCTATGAAATGGAGAACAAAGAAAATTGGGAAAGAATTTCAGGAAATGTTATATGAATTCACCAAGAGCAAACCGACTGCCACTCAAAATAATTACGAAATCGCAAAGAGTGGCTTCTTGTGTTGGGAACCAGTAAATAACTGATTCTTGGTGTAGTGATGGTAAAAGGTAGGCTGAGCTTGGCAGAGGATAGTCTTTTCTGCGAGGTACAACCTATAAACTGAGTACCCTCAAATAAAATTTTTTCTAACAAAATAAGCTGAAAAGAAGGGGCTGAAAAGTCCCCGACCGGGAATACTCACTAAGCTTTCGACTCTGGTATGGAAGCTTCACTTAATGTGGTTGATATGTTGCAAGTACCGTTGGCCCCATAGGATTTGGGGCCCAGAATGAAGGTACGCTATAGAAAATCAATCGATAAACCGTCGACGAAACCCTGCCGTTTTCCCAGGAATTCTGCCATTTTCCCGCGCCATATTGAACCTGTAGATCTCATGATCAGAACGAAAACTTCAAATAAGTAACTTCCTTTGGGGTATTCGGAGGTGTCATCATTACTGGTAACAGCTCTTCCGATATTGAGTAAGCTGGCTCAAAATTTACAAAATTATCTCGGTGCTAGGGACGATTATTACAAAATATAGAATTTCGATAATTCTGGATCAGGTAGCTCAGAAATTTGGCGGGATTTTACAATTCCACCTAAGGCAATCGAGCAGTAGGTTTGTCATTGTTTCATCGTCTTCCATTGGAATCGGCTGGCTTCGAGCCATACCTAGGCTCAATAGGGCACTCTCTCCTTTCCTTGCTAATCTCTTACAGTAGTTTGTCGCCTCTGGACCTTCTCATTGCCGTTTTCCATGTTTGCCCGATTGTTTTTGCCGATGTGACCTTACTGCTATGCTATTTCAGTAATTACTACCCCCAATAACAATGTTTCGTCTCATATTACTTACGCTTCTGAGCTACGCGTTAGGTAGGTACCTCAACAGTTCCTTCCCGTGGAGTCTCGTTGAACTAACCTGGATTTTCAGCGAAACCTTACCAACAAGCTGGTACTAACTTCTGCGCTGACAAACAACCTGGGCTTTTCGCAAATGTGAGTTGCAGCGATTTTGGGAATACTTTCTAGTCTGAAAATCGCCTATTCAGGGTTGTTCATCAAATGTTACCGTGTGTAACAAGTTCGGAAACGAGATATGGCTGTTGTGCCCATTTGAACTGATCTTCGATGAGTCCGTTGACGAATGCATGGATCCGAGATTGGTATCCGCTTGCAGTGGCACTACTCCTACCCCTCAGGGACCAGTTCGTGATGTACAAGGTGGGTAGATTGTTGGTAGATCGTGGAGGTCGAAGCTCTGATGAGCCTGAGTTTTGAAGCAGTTGTTTTAGGGCTTCCCGACAGGTTGTGCGAAGGATCCACTGATGGTTACCACTCTGCGACGGGTTGTTCGACATCGGTTGTGCAGTGCGTTGGAGGAGTCTCCAGGTGAGCACTTCTGACACCCACTTAACTCTGTACCCAACGGTGCTCCCTGAAGGTTGTACCCCAGCGTGGGATTGCGAAGACTAAACTGTGGCAAAGAGAACCAGTAGGCTGACCTAGTTAAGTTTCCTAGCGGTTAGGTGGAAACTGTACATGGGGTGTTCTTCATCCTCGCAATTGGGACCAGAACTGAATCGATTGGTGATGGGGGTGTGCCGCCAGGCAAGGGATGCGTGCGTGGGCTGGTGCCGATCGATTCGTGTTGTGGCGACCGACACCGCCGCGTGAGTGCGCTAATCAATAACGGGTTTATCTTTGGCAGTCCTTGGGGGCTCGGGGTTGCCCACGAGGTTACAAAATTATGTTTTGTAAGCGCAGTATCCTGTGGAAGGGATTGCTCCTGGTAACTACCTGTAGGAAGATGCGGAAGGAAGCAAGTGTAAAGTCGATTCACTGTCGTTGTCTAAGGACTAGGGTGATCCAACTGGGGCTGACTTAGTGCTTTTGTATGACGGTTGAACAAAATAAACGTTTTAGGTTGCTTGAGTGTTCCGAAGGTGAAGTTTTCGATAACGCGAAGCAGGGTTGTGTCCCTCCAGCTGAAATGCCGGCGTGCAAAGCAGCCATGGAGCCGCAGCCAACGGCAGCACCCAGTTCAGGAGCTGCCCAGACAACCGCCGCACCCAGTTCAGGAGCTGCTGAGCCAAGCGGCCCGTCCAGTTCAGGGGCTGTCGAGCCAAGTAGTCCATCCGGGTCAGGAGCTGCTGAGCCAGGCAGCCCGCCTAGTTCAGGAGCTGCCGAACCTACCACCGCACCCACTTCGGGAGCTGCTGACTCGTCTAGCCCAGCCAGTTCCGGTCCTACGAATGGTGAGTGCATACTCTTAATCATTTTCCGTTTTAAGTCTCAAAGTTCCAGATTGCGAGGGCTTGGCTGATGGTTTCTTTGAGAAGGAGCCATGCTCGTCGTTCTTCCTTACATGCTCTGGCGGAGTGTCCCGAATTCTGACATGCCCTGCGAGCCTTGTATTCGATAGGAAGTGAGCATTACGCTTTTGTTACAGGAGTTATCAAAGATTTGCTTTTTTTTAACGAGTGCTTTGAAGGTTGTCGGTCTGTGAGTATCCGGAGAACGTCGAAGGCTGCGGTTCACAAGAAGGCGAAGGTCCATCAGGTGGAGCGGAAATCTGTTCCAAGGACGGGTACTTCTCTTATGGAAACTGCTCGGATCTGTTCTATGCCTGTTCCAACGGTATGTTTGCGGATTTGGCAGGGTACTACAGTAGTGCTGTAAAAAGAAATTCAACAATTTTTTATTTCAGGGCGCCAGATTCCTATGTACTGCCCAGCGAAGTTGGCTTTCGATGAAACTAGGCAGCTCTGTGATTATCCGCTTGCTGTGGCCGTTTGCACAGAGCAAGGATCCGGTGAGGGTTCCGGCGAATCGTCTGGAGAGTCTTCAGGAGAGGGCTCTGGCGAAGGTTCTGGCGAAGCTTCTGGAGAGCACTCCGGAGAATTCTCCGGCGAAGCTTCTGGGGAATATTCCGGGGAAGGTTCGGCTGGCAATGGCAACTTGGGTGCGACTCCGGTCTCTCTGAATACAGTAATGTATTCGGACCAAGTTGTTCAATACGACGAATATACCAGTGAGATTGACGTTGCATTTAGCGAAGGCAACGTCGAAGGATCTGCAGAAGCTTCGGGAGAGCCCTCCGGAGCTCTCAAAAATCACTCCAACCGAGGCGATAAGGCCCCCGGAGGGCTCTCCTCGAAGGCTTCGACAGCAAACGAAGCATCAGGAGAGTCCTCTGGTGAGCTCAGTTCCCCTTGGTTTTTTGTCTACATTTTTTTCAAACAATTGATGCATGCTCGTTTCAGGTAATGTGGGACAAGAAGCACCAGGCAGTAAGACTCCGGAGGTACAGCAAACATGGGTAAACTTTCGGATGCGACCGATGTGAGTGCATCAAATTGTTTCCTACTGATTGTAGGTGTTTCAGGATGGATCGTTAGATGTACCGAGCGAGTCGACCACTCCTGCTTCTGAAACGGGTAAGTTTTTACGCGGCTGAGTTATTTCTATGACAATTTCATGTTGCAATACTTTCAGCAATGGCCCTATGTCAGGGCAAGGATGACGGCTTCTATGCATCTGGGTGCTCATCAGAGGCGATCGCATGTAAAGCCGGCCAAGCGACATCGATGCTCTGTCCTGCTCATATGCTCTTCGACGAACACAAGCGCATGTGTGACTATCCGGAGAACGTCCCGTGCTATGGAACCGGTGAGGTTGAAGGAGTACAGCAACGTGAGTTTTGCGCTATCCAGTAAGTACTAACAGCATGGTCCGAACATAAATATTACAGGGAAATGCACAGTTGAGGGTCCTGTCGGAACCGGTCCATGCAGCAGAGTATTCATGAATTGTGTTGAAGGAAAGGTGAGAGCAGCAGCATTATTAGAAAACACATTTGGTACTCGAAGAATCGAATTGTTCAGGCTTTCCAACTGGCGTGTGACGACGGCTACGTATTCTCTGTTGTCCACCGCTCATGTGCGGAGACGTCAAAGGTGCAGGAATGCGCACCAGCCCAATCACCTACAACGGAAGCTGAGAAGCCTCCGATGACCGAGCAGCCAGTCCAGCAACCAGAACAGCCAGTCCAGCAACCAGAACAGCCAGTCCAGCAACCAGAACAGCCAGTCCAGCAACCAGAACAGCCAGTCCAGCAACCAGAACAGCCAGTCCAGCAACCAGAACAGCCAGTCCAGCAACCAGAACAGCCAGTCCAGCAACCAGAACAGCCAGTCCAGCAACCAGAACAGCCAGTCCAGCAACCAGAACAGCCAGTCCAGCAACCAGAACAGCCAGTCCAGCAACCAGTCCAGCAACCAGAACAGCCAGTCCAGCAACCAGAACAGCCAGTCCAGCAACCAGAACAGCCAGTCCAGCAACCAGAACAGCCAGTACCGCAGCCACAGCAGCCCACTGGTGAAACTGGATACGCAACGCCGAAGCCAGAACAGCCTGTACCGCAACCACAGCAGCCTGTACCGCAACCACAGCAGCCAGTACCGCAGCCACAGCAGCCTACCGGAGAAACTGGATACGCAACGCCGAAGCCAGAACAGCCTGTACAGCAACCAGAACAGCCTGTACAGCAACCAGAACAGCCTGTACAGCAACCAGAACAGCCTGTACAGCAACCAGAACAGCCTGTACAGCAACCAGAACAGCCTGTACAGCAACCAGAACAGCCTGTACAGCAACCAGAACAGCCTGTACAGCAACCAGAACAGCCGAGTGGTGAAACTGGATACGCAACGCCGAAACCACAGCAACCAGTACCGCAACCACAGCAACCAGTACCGCAACCTGAACAGCCCACTGGAGAGACTGGATACGCAACGCCGAAGCCAGAACAGCCTGTACCGCAACCACAGCAGCCTGTACCGCAACCACAGCAGCCTGTACCGCAGCCACAGCAGCCCAATGGTGAAACTGGATACGCAACGCCGAAGCCAGAACAGCCTGTACAGCAACCAGAACAGCCTGCCCAGCAACCAGAACAGCCTGCCCAGCAACCAGAACAGCCTGCCCAGCAACCAGAACAGCCTGCCCAGCAACCAGAACAGCCTGCCCAGCAACCAGAACAGCCTGTCCAGCAACCAGAACAGCCTGTCCAGCAACCAGAACAGCCTGTCCAGCAACCAGAACAGCCGGCTGCTGACGATAAGAAGACAAAGCCAATGGGCCATCCTTCTAAGCCCTGGGGACCACCACCACCAAAGCCATGGGGCCCACCGCCGCCAAAGCCCTGGGGTCCTCCTCCAAAGCCGTGGGTTCCGAGTGGTGAGAAACCAGTAACACCGCCTACTAAGGGTAATGTGGAGACGAAACCTGGGTCATACTAAGTACTATACATAATGTAGTAATTTATAGATAGCAAATATTCACGCAGTTTTATGAATGTATCTTAAACCGGTGAATAAATTCTGTACAATAACTTCTTGTATTCACATTAAAAATAAGCACAGCTGTTAGCCGTGATTGGTCATAAAAAGCCTCATTTTTCATTCTATATAGCTCATGGATTGGTTGGGACTGTAGCGTGGTTCGCTTGTGGTTGGTTGGTGTTTCAAGTGATGAAGACGAAATTGTGCACATTAGAACAAATGAGATTTTCACTTATGTGTTGAGAGTAATGAAAGCTGTAGTTTGGGCTTGGGTGTGGTCAAAGTTATTCGTGGGATACAGTGGGGCGTTCTCAGAGCAGTTGAAGTTTGTGCGATTAGAAACAAGTGAAATTCATCAGTTGTGGTATGTTAAACATGATAGGACGAATCTTCATCTCGTACCTACACCGCCGGAGCCATCATTAGTTGAATTCCTCTAGTTGAGGGTACTCTCTCAAGATCTAGGAAATCTGGTTTACTTCAAAACTGACAGCGATGGTATTGAAAAAACCCGATGAACATCTCAGAAGGGTTTAGTACGTTGGAACAGCTACGATTTACCAAAAATCCATTTCGAGTTCATGGAGTGAAGCGACAGTATTCTGAAGTGTCTGTCCTCATAGAAAGTCTATCCCTCGGACTCCGATCCTTAAAAAAGATAGATCATAAATGAGTTACTGAGCAGTTCCATCCCTTCTGAAGCCAAAGTTCTTTGATTTGAACAAAAAAATAGAGGAAGTTCGAACTTTTGGTGATACCTCTACTGCTTTAATTTACGGGGTTGCTGTATCCTAGAAAAGGGAATGATCGGTAAGCGAAGGCCGAAACCAAAAAGGTGAAAAGCTGGACTAACTGTATACTTATAAGGAGAGATTTTCGGAGTTCTGGTTCAGTTTGTCACAAGTATGTGGGAAAATCCTTTCTTTTTGTGCATAGCTTTGACAAGAGCTCACTACCCATACAAATTGACTTCAAGCCTTTTCATGTGGTAGGTCCGCTCCGTTTGAAGCCGAAATTTCAAGTTCTAGGAAAAATGTCTTCGTGCTTAGATTTTCATCTTTTCGAATCAGCGGGTTCAAGCTGCCGAGCACCCCTCAGCTTCTATTACTGTTGAGGCTCAGGTATTCTAGTGTTGAAAAACTGGACTGTAAAGTTGAGATGGAGAAGGTCGATTTTTGAGTATAATGTTTCACTTCTTTGACACTTTGTTTTTCCCCAAATAATGATCGTGTATTCTAAAAAAGAAGCTTGAACTGGATGGAAGGGAGATGGCTGGTTGTGCTCAGAGATCATTGCGCTTGGAACCAACATGAATGCTAGCAACAAACGTTTCAATTTTGTCTGGAGTCAAGTTTTGGAGATGCAAATGATAAATTTTTAGCTCATCCCCTCTTTTCCTTCTCAGACGAACGAGATGTAGCTGTGGATAGCCGCGCTTTCACCTCAGATCAAAAAGTGGTGATCGGCACGATCAAATGCAAACTTGTAAGACGATTTTTTTGAGATCTGGATCGCTACTGGTACAAGTGTATTCAGAAGATCTTTGTACAATGATCATCTGGTTCATAAGACCCTTCTCAATCGCTCATACCCGCTTTGCTTATAGAGATTCAACATTTAATTTCTGAAGTAGTTGGTAGTAGAACTCAGAAAAGGAGAATATTCTTGAAAATGGGTTCCATTTGGTCGGAACTGCTCCCGTTTTTCTCGTAGTGATCAAGCATTTCGACTTAAAAACTACATTTTATCTAAAAACAGGCCGGTGTAGGTTCTTCTACAACGACGTGCTCATTTCTCCATGCAGTTATTGTTAATCCGGAAGCCTTCTGGTCTTATCCGATTGATGCCCAAATACCTAGCTTTAGAGAAAAAATTAAGCATCATTCTTTTGCCAAATTTTAATTTCCTTTCGTGGTTGACACAACGAGGCTGCCAATGGCTGCTTTCATAGTCCGCCGACCGGCCGGCGGACTCTGAATGCAGCCAATGGCAAAGCCTTCGATCCCTTGAGATCAAACGGGGTTGATCGGGGCGATCAAATGTGAACTTGTGAAAGACGTTTTCGGATCACATTTGACATTTGTATTGATAGGAGACCTCTGTACAGCGCTTCTTCTTTGATACGACCATAGTACTTTAATTCTCCTTATCCCATGAAGATCTGGAACTTTCTGGAAGTTTGGGTTGCAAAAATGAGAAGAAGAAGAGGGGAAGGAATTTCCTCGGAGAATGTATTCATTCAATAGCCTCGGCCTCTGTTTTCCTCATGGTGACTCTGAATTTTGATAGAAAAGCTAAAATTTAACTAAAGGCAGGCAGTTTTGATTATACTCCTACGGAGAGCTCTTTCCCCTTGAAACGATCATCAGAGCTTCTTCTCAATCAGCTTCTCAATTCATGCACATCTGATGCCAAAATTTGGAAATTTGAGTAGAAAATTTTTAGCTCCATTTTTTTTTCGCCAACCCCTCGTTTCCTTTTGGGAGAACGGGGTGAGGCAGGCTGCAGATGGATGCGCCTTCGATCACCCGACACGAAAAGGGTTGATCGGCGCAGTCAAGTGCTAACTTGTTAGAAGAACTTGTCAATGCTCTGATTAATTTTGATGTACGAGTGAATGAAACCCTCTGCGCAGTATTATACCAACGAACAGAGCTGTCCTCAACCTACCAAACCTATTTCAAACTTGAAGTAGTGGAAGCTTATCTCTACAGGCTTGAGTAGCGTGATTCACGATAAGAGTTCAACTCCGCCAAAATGAGATCCTTGTCATAACTTCTCTTTACTCCATAGTAATCCACTTATGAGGCAAAAAAAACTGAAATTAGCACAAAACCACACTAAAGTGGATTCTACTCTTACGAGAAATCCATTAACTTTAATATCTTCATAATAGATTTGTAATAGCTAGTTCAAGTCAGACTAGAGAGAAAAAGATGATTCCAAAGAAAAATCTTAATGCTTCAATTATCGCCAACCCCTCCTTTCCTATCCGAATTTGCGGGATGGGGCCGTCAACGGCAGCGCCTTCGTTCCTTCGAGATCAAAAGCGATGATCGCTCGGTCAAATGTAAACTTGTAAGAAGAAATTTTCGAGATTTTGATCAATTATGATGTGGGTACGAGAGGGGGACCTCTGTACAGTAGTTTTTCGATCACAGATTCGTTTTTAGTTGTTCAGAATTACATTACTCCTGAAGAGAGGGGAACCTTACACTTGGAGAACCCTCTTGTAAGACGGAAAAAAGAGCAGTTCTCAGAAATGGCGTTCAAAGAGAGGCCACAGCTTCTGTTTTCCTTGAAGTGGTCAAGTGTTGTGGCAATGAAGCTGCAGTTGGACTGAAGACGGTTTGATGTAGATCCTGCTCACATGAAATACTCATTTCCCTCAGTATCAGTATAAAGTCCTTTCAGGAAGCTTATCAATACTGATTAAAGCCTAAATCCTGGAAATTGTACAAAAAAACTCTAGTTTGGTTTTCTTTTGCCAACCCCTCGTTTCCTATTCAGGTTAGCGGCGCCGAGCTGCCAACGGCAGTGCTTTCGATTCTTCAAGATCAAAAGCGATGATCGGCGCGATCAAATGTAAACTTGTAACGAGAAGTTTTTGAGGTTTTGATCAATTTTGATATGAATATGGGAAGGAAGCCTCTGTACAGTACTTTTTTGATCATTAGATCCGCTCCTAGTTTTTCGAACTCACGAGGCTCTTTAATAAAGGGAACCTAAATTCAGAACTGCTTGGTAGTGAAACTCATATGAAAACCTTAATTTTGGCACAAATAGGGTGTATTAAATCGCCATGGCTTCCTTTTTTCCTGAAGTGATCCAATAATCCAACTGAAAAACTATGTTCAAAAGCCCGTGTAGATTACTCTTTAACAAATAGTTCTTTCTCCCCAAATTCGTCATGAAGGGTCACCAGGAACTGGCTCAGTCCATTGAAGTCAAAATTTTAGAGTTTTAGCAGGATAATTTTTATGCTTTATTTTTTTGCCAACCCCTCATTTTCTTTTCCGGTAAACGGAATCGAGGTGCCGATGGCATGCCTTCGATTGCCTGAGATCAACAGAATTTGATCGGCACGATTAAATGATAACTTGTAAGAGCAATATTTGAGTTTCTGGTTATTTTCGATATATTTTTGTGAAGAATACTTCTTAGTGACATTTCTTTGATGGGTAGAATTTGCTATAAATGTACATTACTGGAACAAGAGTGGTTTTTGTAGTTTCTGATGCTGAAGTGTTTTCTGCTCCACTTCATAATGTCTTTTTAAGGTACAACTGCAATACTTGGTGTGGCTTTTCTCTGAAGTTCGCAGCGGCGATTTCATGTGGTTGGCTAAAGGATACTAAAATTACTCTTGGTGTTACTATTACAATTTACACCTTGGAGTCAGAACTTGTACAAGGTTTGTGCTCACGGTTACTCGTCCGTTGTCCAGGTTTGTCTGAAAAGACCAAACTCCTAATTCTTACAACCAAACGTAGATAAGTAGGTCTTCTTATGCCTAACATTTTATTATGAAGTAGAATTGTGATCTCCATTCATCATTTTGCCTTCTCAGATAGCTACAAACTGCCATCTTTATAGTAAACTTTTGCTTTTTCTGTATCAATCCTCTATGAGCCCATAATTTTATCCCCGGACTACTGACATCTGCTTTGTTCCTTGTTCCCCATGTGGAATGTCTTAGATTGTTACAACAGCGAGAAACGAAAAGTCCTGACGGACTTTGGGCTGTCACACACGTTATCCCTTTGTCTACGGCTGATCTTCGACCTCTAGGCAGTTATGGTGGAAGTTTGCTCGAAGGAGCAACTTTCGAAAATTTAATGCAATTAATTTGCATTTTGCTATTGCGGGAACCAGGAAATGTTGATTTACTAGTAATCCTTCACGAATTCGACGTCGAGAGAAATCCCCACTTACAACACCAGAAATACTCATCTTTCCCGTGCTACATATCAGCAACATCGTTGTTGAAATTTTTTTGTAAAATTCTTCTTTCATGAAGGTTACTTGAGAAGAGCAGGGAAGTTTTATTGAGAGAGCGTTTTGATAAAAATGTCCCACTAGCATCCCCGTTACTTTTACTTCTGAAGTATGTATGTTGAAATGTATGAAACCCAACATTGTCAAGCTGTAGACTTTTAGGAGATCCGCTTCAGACGGAATCGAGTTGTACCTGGTTCTGGTTTCCGTTCTACAAGGTACAACAAGTTACTCTTTCGAGTTCAGATCCGAGTACTGGGTTGTGTTAAAAGAATCTGCCAAAATTTCACAACAGTTCAGATTTGTCCAAGGGTATTCTGGAAGCTTCCTCAGACTTTCCATATAAGGGCGCTTCTCACCACTGTACGCATAAAATATCCGGCTACTTCAGTAATAGCCGAATCGTCTACTCATTATCAACATGAATTTTTTTAACGAGTTTGGATCAGATCCCATTACTGCGGGACCCATTAAAACCTACGTCGAGATTTCAGCTTTGAACCCCCTTCAAAACGGTTGTGGCACAAATCGTACCATCGCCTCACAGCTTAAAACAAGAATGTCGATGATGGATCTTGATATGGCTAATCGATTGCGATATCGTGAAACCTCCTAGTATTCTGAACGAACTCTAGTAAGTATTATAGTACGTTTTTCCAGAAAGCCATATACGGTAGGCCAGCTAGCGCCTTTGTTACGCTATTGTTCTCCGTCTCCTCTACGCCCACGCTCTTTGTCTTGGCCTTCATTAGCGTGTCTCGATGGCAGCAGGGAAGAATCGCTTACTATAAAAGGAATGTCCGTGGCATCGTTTTTTGTGTTTTCAAGCGCTCCCTTGATTTGCTAAATGGACACTAATCTCAAAATTAATTGCATGTCACTGGTAGTATAGAAAAACTCGACTCGGAGCTTCGCTCTATTTCTCATGTTCCTAGAGTGTTAAACATTATCACACTATATACGAGTTTTTTCCATGAGCGTTTACAACATGAGGAAAACGACAGAGAGAAAAAGTACTTGGAGTGTTTACAAGTACAAAGCTTCGAGCAACCTTGAGGTTTAAGAAGAAAACTAATGGGTTGGAACAACAACAATAAATTGCCCACCTAACGACCTCGTTTAGCAAAAAAACTAAACACAGCTGTGAAACACATTCCTCAGACATAGTAGAAGGCTAAATCTTTCCGACCTCGGAGGTGATTATGGCAAGAAGCTGGAATGATAAAAATCCAAATTAACCAGTACGCTAAAAAATCTGCTTTCCCGAAGAGTTGATAGCGTTCGAATTCCTTATAATAGCATTTTAATTAGCCGTTTGAAATTAATTTTAACAAAAAGCTGGGGAGTCGAACTAAAAATTTTTAAGCTCGGGTTTTCTGCCGACCCCTTATTTCCTCTCCTGACTAGTGGGATGAGACTGCCGATGGTAGCGCCTTCGATCACCTGAGATCAAAAAGTGGTGATCGGCACGATCAAATGTAAACCTGTAAGAAGAATTTCTGAGATAGGGACCTTTTTTGATATTTGTATGTGAAGGAAACCTTCGTAAAAAAACCTTTATGCGATAGAGCCATCCTCGATCCTTCGAACTCCTTTTCTGGAAGACTGAGAACCTTACTTTTGAAAAGCTGGCTCAAAAAATTAAGATGGTGAAGGCCGAATTTCCAGGAGAAGGTTTTACTTCTCTACCACTGCTTCTGTTTTCCTCATTATGATCCATTATTCCAACAAAGAAGCTGGAATTAAATAAAAAGCAGACCGGTGTTGGTTGTGCTCTAGCGAAGAGCTCATTTCCCTTGAAACCATCATAAAAGTATTTCAGCAGGTAGTTAAGTTTCGCCTGAAGTCAAAATTGTGACATTTGAACGAATAGGTTTAGAACTTTCTTTTTTGCCAGTCCCTCATTTCCTTTTCGCATTAACAGGATGAGGCTGCCGATGGTAGCACCTTCGATCACTATAGATCAAAAGCGATGATCAACTCGACCAAATGTAAACCTGTAAAAACAAGATTTTCGAAAGTTGATCTTCTATGATATGAGTATATGAAGGAAACCTCTGTACAGTGGGTTTTGATCGATGAATCCGTTTATAGTGCTTCAAACGCACACGACTCTGAAGAAAAGAAACATCACTTCCGAAAGACTAGGCTGTGAAGTTGCAAAAGGGCAGTTCTTTCACAAATGTTGTTCAATGAATTGCCATGGCTTCCGCCTTCCTTGTAATGATACCATAATTCTGATGAAAATTACAGTTCAACTGAAGTGAGGCCAACGTGGACTCTTCACCAACGTACAGCTCATTCTCCCCCAGTCCGTGAAAAAGGCGTGCCGGGATCTGGTACAAACCCATTGAAGCCAAAACTCCAGAATCCAAGCGAAAAATTTTTATGCTCGAATTTTTTGCCAACCCCCCATTTTCCTTTCGAATTAACAGGATGGAGCTGCCGATGGCCGCCCCTTCGATGACTCGAGATCAAAAAGGACTGATCGGCTCGATCAAATGTTAACTAGTAGGAGGAAGTTTTTCAGAGTTGGGCCGCTTTCTACACAAGTTTGTGTAGGATACCTTTGTACAATATTTACTTGAAAGAGGCCTTTTAAACAGCTCATACCCACCTTACTTTCAAAGACTTGGAACTCAAAATATGAGATACTTGGTAGAAGAACTCAGAAGAAAAGGGAATTTTCTCAGAAAGGCGATTCGATCGGTACCCCTCAGCTTCTGTTCTCTTTGTAGTGATCCAGTATTCCAGCCAGAAGACTACATTTTAGTTGAAGAGGTTTGATACCGATTCTTTCCCAACAACGGGCTCATTCTCCGCCAAATAACCATAAAAGCTTTCCAGGAAGCTGGTCCAGTCCATTGAAGCCGAAATCATAGAATTCGGGCACAATACATTCGAACTTCATTTTTTTGCCAACCCCTCGTTCCCTTTTATGACTAAAGGGATGTAGCTGCCGGTGGCAGGACCTTCGATTCTTGCGATCGAAAGGGGTTGATGGGCTCGATAAAATGATTTGTTGTAAGAAGAGTATTTGAGGTTCTGATTTTTTTTTCATATATTTGTGTGAAGAAGACCCTGTAATCGATAGAAATGCCTGTAGTTTTTCTCAATGAAAAAAAGTCGTTAAGATTCTCACTGTGTGGGCTATTAAATGATGGATTGTGGAAGCCGTAGCCCTCGGAGCCAGGAGTTTCACCACTGTGGTAAGTCCTGGTCATGACTAGTACTCTTCAAGAATACGTAGCTCAGTTGCTCGGGATTCAGAGGGATTTGGCAGACTGGGACGTCAGGCGGTTCTTCAAGGTGTCGGTCCGCTCCAGTTTCTCGTGAAGTCCTTGGAAATTCGAGGTTCTAGAATATTCGTGCTTGGAAAGCTGGAAACAGAACTATTCGATGATCACGCAACACAAATGCACTTAGCTTCAACCCAAAACTGTGCCACTACTTCTGTATACTACTTTGAAGGAAATGATTTTCTAACTTTTGTGTGGTAGCAGTAAGCTAGTAGTGACCCATAGCTATAGATTACTACTAGGTTACTGCTTCCTCCTTAGATTACTCCGACTTCTGATATCTATTCCTTGAGTACAACTCATGAGTGTTCCCATGGAACCCTCATCGGGCTAGGTTGTACCTGGCAACGACGATTCTAATTCGCACCTCAGTCGTCAACATTCATGTTCTGCCGAGTTACCTCAAGATTAACCAGTATTATTGGCTTATGTGCTTTGGATTTTTCCTAATCTTCTGTTGTTCTCATGGATTTTCTCACGACTAGCATTCACCGTGGTAAAGATTGTAAAGCAGTAACCTCAACACTCTCGTGGGAAAAACTTCCTCTCAGTTATATTCTGCCAGCGTAACGGGAAACCTTCATTCCCAGTAGTAGAAATAAGTAATGATATGGTTAGTATACTTTGTGGTTACCTACTGGAAGCTTGAGTAACATACTTGTTCTGAGCTGTTTACTATTACACTTCTGAGGTTTTTTCAGTACTCATTCCACTTTGTAATACACCTGCCCATAATTCAGGTGGCAACCATGCTTGAGCATTGGTCACCACCGGAATGAGGCGTTTGCACATCCGATGGAACAAATCAATGGCTTACCATGCATTGACTAGAGAAATCGATAAAAAATGGGCTATTGATCCTAGCCCATGCCCATGCATGCAGCACTATTCAAACCTATGTATGTTTCTATGGCGGTATGTGTGTGTTCATGCTCCTCTGAAAACAGCGTTTGGATTTGGCAATTTGCCAAATGAACTCCACTGCCAAAACTGCTGTCCACACCACTGTTAATACAATTGTAAGCTGTGCTCGAAATGCCAACGACGGCTGACCGATGATCCTCACAGCTTGCACAGGCCTGTGAATCATCTACTGCTATGAACTGTATCATCGATAACTTGAAAAACCAGTCGAATCATCGAAATCGAGGGAGCACCCAAAAATCTTCTGATGGGCAAGACTATGAAAATAAGGAGAGCGCAGACAGATAGAATCTGCAGCGACATTGCGAGGAATCGATGACATCGACTGTAGATCAACGTGCATTGCTGCTCAACGTGCATAGAGTAAAAAGTGAAGATCAAGCGCAAAATTGTTTTAGTTGTTACTATATAAATTTTATATGGCTCGGTAGAGCTCTTTACGCTGGTTTCGAATGTGTAGGCCGCCTTTCAAACCGTTAATTTTGAAGGAAATAAATGGTGTAACTCCTTTCAATCACAGCAGCCTGATAGGCAACTGGCTATATGATGAAATCGGAATCAAAACTAGGAAACTGTATAGAAACCGAATGGTTGACTCATGGATTTCCTTTCTTTTTTGTCGATTTACTTGGATTTCCTTCCTTGGCTTCAAAAGCGCAACCGTCCTTTCAGCTCATCGACATCGGGGCTAAAGGCACGGGTGTATGTAGATATTCAGATCAGGGTTAGATAGCAATACTAGTAATGGAAGTGTCACAGCCTTCTCGCTAATGTAGAAGCGATTTTGTGACAGATCACCAAAAAAACTGTTCTTGGTCGTTGAGCAAGTGAGGTACGTCATTTTTCGACACTGCGCTATGTTGCTGAACAGCAGTTCTTGGAGAAGATTAGAGGATCGGAGGATCAAACCAAAGGTCTATTAGTTGTGTAGCTATTTCAAATACAAACTTTGGGCATAACAAGTTTGGTAACATGGTAAACATATTTTTGCGACGTCCTCGAATATTCAGTTCACCTAAGACGAGGAATAATCCATTGTTCTCCGACTGACTCACACGTAGCTCTGGTCCCGGACATTGTGCTTCATTGAAGCCGAAAAATCCAAGGTGTTCATGCTACGTTGAAATTGAATTAGAGATTCCACGCCCCAGTTGGTCTAGTTCCTTTTCCATCGCAGGCTTCGCCATGGAGACCGTTTTCTTAGATTCTTTCGCATTTCTGGGTTTCCATGAGGCCATGGCTTGCCATTTGAACAAGTGAACCCCCATTATAGGGGCATTTGAAGGTATCTATCTGATTTTCCTTTCTGAAAGGCCTTTCTCATGTGTTCTTTATCTGATAGGAAAAACCTCAACTGGATCCGGGCCATTTCGTTTCATCAATTTTTTTTCTCCTTCCTCTCTTCAGAGTACATGTAGTAATGGACTTTTTGTAGCAATAAATGTAATCTGAGGGACAACTAGTAACAGCTGTTGGCCAATTTGCACAAAATTAATCTTCAGGTGCTTTTGAAGCAATGCCGATAGAATAAATTCGTCGATTAAAATATTGTTTCATGATTTCCTTAGACTTGTTTACTCGGGTTTGTTCAGTTTGCATTGGTCCAGAGAGTATATCGAGCCTCAGAACATTTGACGGGGAGCTGAAAGAGGCTCAATCAGTTGCCGAGTAGCCAAACAGAAAAGTTCCTTCTTCCCCCTCTCTCAGCTCAGCGACGCATTTCAGGCATTCGGACGGCCGATATCACAGCTCTATAGCAACCGGAAAGAAGAAATTCAGTGGAGATTACGATTTTATCGCATAATCTTGAATCCAACACGCAATCAGCTTATATCAGGAAATCACTTTTCCATGAAGTGAATTGGTTTTCACTCGAATGGTTACATTCGAGCAACGGCGAGAGTCTAATCCGTAAAATCGAATCCCTTCCAGGCATCTAAGTAGCAGTCTCATGAAGGACACGTTTTGAAGAGCGTTCCACGAAGGGTCTGATCAATTTTGATTCAACGTTGAGCTTCTCTAAAGTAGTCTGGATTTTGTATGAACCATGAGTACTTGAAATTTCTCTGTTGGAAGCTTTGAGAAGCTCTGTTTTTACAATGGCTACTCTTACTGCATTGTTGTCTGGGGAAATCTAAGCTTACGTGTAAAAATGCTTTTCCACTCGTTTCACTCACTCGTTTGCGACATCTGCAAACAATGACACCTTCGCAGTTTTTCAAAAATCTGTCACTTGGATGTGTTTCGGATCACTTTTACCGTTTGCATGCTTCTAGAAGACTTAAAATAAAACGAATGCATGGTCAATCTGTTGCTGATCGCATGATGCAAAGACAGGAAGGGTCAGAAGTGTGTCAGAAACGGTTCTGATTGGTCGCCAGGCCCGTAAGCCAATCAAACGCATCTATTGTTGGCGCGCTAGTTTTCGGGTCTAAAATAATATGATTATGGGTTAAGGTGAATGTATGCCGTCAACAACCTTTGTTGCTGAAACTTGCCACAGGTAATTGTAGCTGCCAATGTATCATTACTTACAGAAAATGCTATGCTATTTTTGTAGATCTAAGATGCTCAAAATTAATGCTCTTTAACTGAGACTGATTCATGGAAATCGCGAAAAAAGAAAAGGGCAAAGCCGCCCGAATCTCTCGGGCAAAACATCTTTTACATGAAATTTTAGAATTAACTTGTTTTGGACAGTAAAGCATTGAATTGGTCTATACTGGTGGATCTGAAACAATTAAAAAAGAGCACAAGTATATACCCAATAGTTGCCAAGTATTCGGGTGCAAGTCGTACCGGTGGTTTATCTCATGAAGGTCGATCAAGGATGATCGTTGAGTGACTGGTTTTACGGGAGATTAAGATATCCTATTGGATACCCTGAGACTTTGCAATGATTCTGGCGTTTGAGGAGAATCATCTTCAGTCAGTCCCGATAAGTGTAGATGGGTAGGAATTTATTTATTTGTTTACGCATTTATCTATTTGGCTATAGTTGAAACAATATCGATGGTAGGTTCGTAATAGAATCAGAGTAACAATATTAAAGTTCAATATTGAAGTTCACCCTTTCCCACCAGCTATGAAGATTTTGCCTATTTTATCGGGCCTTCAGGCCATCGATTTTTAGATGAGCTACTCACAGCCAGTAACTATCAGGTCTTTCATAGTAAACGCCTTATACAAAAGCCCAAAAGCGTTCCCGAGGCTGAGACGTGATGGGGTTAAGAGTGTAAAACTAGACGTCCACGTACTCAGAAACCACCGCAGCACTACTGGCAAATTAAACTAACAGGATGAGGTTACAACAAGAGAGAAGCGAGTCTGTGCCATAGCTATGAGGATGTGCTCGCGGATATTACAATAGATCAGAGTTCTCGGATTCCTGATGGGATATTAATGCGAACAGATGTAACATAATCCAGGTTGCCCTTCGTCTTTCTTGGAAACTTGAATTTGAATGTTCACTTAATATTTCATTGAGCTGGTAAAAAATTTTGAGGGGGCTGTTTCTGATTGAAGGGTTTTGAGGGTATACTCTGATCTCTTCGCTTGGTCCACTCAAAGATACTGAAGGCCAACAGCAAAAAAATCTTGATCTGTAGTACTGACGCCTGGTGTCAGGTGTAAATGCTGACCATCAAAGAAAATAATCTTTCATGCTGCAGCTTGATCCGTCAGCATAGTAATTATAGGTCCTGTCAATGGAACCGGGTTACTATCTCCTTGATATTCACACGATTTACTACAAGTTGGAGTACAAAAGTTTTTATCGGCGATTAGACCTGTTCTGGAATGCGCCCTAGCATTCGGCTTCGGGTCAATATTGTAACGCCATGTGAATGCGTATTTGGCCTTTACAATGCATAGTGAGAGCCAGCTGGTTACCGATGCTTCAGCTTCAGGGCCTAACGAAAATTAGGTAACCCTGAGAAGAATGAAGGCTGCTTGATGATGTTGAGTACTGTTTGGGATTCAATCCCCGACTATACGTATGTAGATGCGTCCTTTGGCACTGCTCCAACCCAGCCTGAGTAAATTTTTGCGCTGTTCGAATAGATCATTCCATTTGATCGGTTGGAATTCAAAATGGAACATTTAAGCCGAGAAAATTCCCACAATGCGTTTGTTTTTAAGTGATTATTTATTCAGCACAGATGTGAATTATTAACATGCTGCTTGCTATGCTCCAACGTATCGATTTCCGTTTCCGTAAATGCCATCAACTACAAATGAACGTAGAAACATCATTATTAAAGCCTTATAGGGACAGCTGTGCTAAATGTGCCCAAATGTAGCCTGTTTTGGCGAAAAACTCTGGCCACGCCCATCGGAGGGAGAGCTCCACCCCTTCAACCAACTTCTCAAAATGCCTTCCTAAGGCTTCTGAGCTCTTCTTTTTCTGCGGGAGTCCGATAATTTTGCTCATGATGCTTCAAAACACACTTCTGCGGACCAAGTGTGTGAAAAAAAGCTTGACAGCTGGAACTATAGGAGCATTAGTTTTTACGCGTTACAGTGTAAGCTGAAGTGTTTGATTCTTCCACTCGCTGGTAAGATTTGTTCGGAATCAATCAGCCTTCATCAGGGGAAGCTAAAAAATATCAAATAAATCAGTGGATAAGACGACAGCTATTTCTCAAAACAGGCAGATGTTCTTTTTTGCTATTCTTCTAACCGATGCTTATTATCCGCTTACGCTCCCATGCTAATCGAGGTCGATAGCACGAAAAAAAACGCCGAGCCTGCCAGTCTTTTTCGATCCAGGTCAAAAGTCAACGGAGGTGCATACGCACGTTGAAGATAGGCGATCAGAGCTATATCTTCCCTCCTCATGTTTGTCAATCAATATGAGAGTTGTTAAGAAGCTGCGTATCTATGGCGTATCATCCTATATTTCATGATCTTTGCTCGATTCCCACGTCAAGTGAGTGCATACATACAATCACGTCGGCGATCAGCGGCATAGGATTTGAACTGGACGCAACTCCCAGCGTCCAAATCACCGCCCCTTTCCGTTCCAGGTTTGACCAATCACCGTTCTAACTGTGGGCGGGGCTTATGTGGCGCGAGCAATACGCCATCGGCGGACTTCACTGTGCTGGCATCGGCGAAGCAAACATGTCTGTTCCTCCGGAGATCATCAAGAAAATTGAGGACGGCTACCAGACTCTTCAGGTCAGTCTGTTTATTCAGGCTTATGCTCTGCTTGTTCATCTTCTCAAGGATGGAACTGGAAAAATTTGAAAATTTGGAGCTCATCTTATTAAGTTTTGCTGTTTTATTTAATTAGTTCTTATTACGACGTAGTTACTTACAGCTTGAGCTTGCATCAGCTTCCAGGCACAGGCCTAAAAAGGCTTTTGCAGTGGTGATGCATTCATTATAGCTATAATGCATAATGTATCAATGGCGTGCGCACGTTGGGTGTCCTGAAAGTGGGCAATTGGCCGGGCGCCAATTATTTGGGAAATGATTGTTTTTTGAAATTGTCCGCGAATTGCCGTTTTTTTCATACGCGTGGCCGGGCATTTCTTCGTGTAAGCGCTGTTCTTTGGACGCACTGCGTTGATCGATCGCTAGGAACGGCCTCCACTAGTATTTCCGATGCCATACTACTTTTTATGGGAACGCAGCCATTTCAAAATTTAACATTACGTCATCCTTTTCAATAATTACCTTCTAGTAATTGTTAACTTGTAGCTGCCTTGCCATTGAGCGCTGCTTTTGTTTTTTAGTGCAGATTTCCTGCAATTAGCAGTGCACAAACATTACAACGTCCGTAACGTTCACATCAACGTGCCTGATAGCTAGGCGTGGGAAAGTTTCTATCAATTAACTAGTTAGAAAGTGTTCTATAGAGACTGCAACATTATAAGGCAGTCAATCTAATTTGTTATTTACAGCTGGTTTTCCTGCCCAGTAAATTTACTCACTTTCAGAATGCCAAAGACTGCCACTCTTTGCTGAAGAAATACCTGACAAAGGAAGTTGTCGACCAACTGAAGGACAAGAAGACCAAGTTGGGAGCCACACTGTGGGACGTCATTCAGTCTGGTGTGTTGATCTTTTGGTTTCACTGATGTGCATCGCTGCCGGTGTGAGATAGATAGTCTTTGCGTAGCTGTTTTGTTGACTTTTGGCCATACTTTCGGCTTTGATACTCTGTCGGCGCTTCTACTCCCTTACTCCCGGGGTGAACAATTTGTATCGAGTAGAGGGGCTCATTTGATGCGCCCCTGAACTGCAACGGCTATTCCCAGTACTCAACGACAGCTGCCTTTTTCGGCATGGGTCTTGAGAAGGGATTCTTCGAGGATTTCCTGAAGAAGCACATGAAGCGATCTTTCAGCTCAAAAAGATTCTACAGCTTATCCCGGTCCTATTTACACCCTTAGTCATTTTCAATTCCTTTGAAGATCTTTTTGTTTCGCTCTCCCTCTAGTTTGGTGTTTTGACTCATTCTGAACCCACGTTCACACAGGGTCATCTGGTATTCAATGTGGTTTTCCAGGTGTTGCCAACTTGGACTCCGGTGTCGGTGTCTATGCTCCTGATGCTGAGGCCTACACTCTGTTCAAGCCACTTTTCGATCCCCTGATCCAAGACTACCACAATGGATTCTCCCCCAGCCAGAAGCAACCAGCCACTGATCTCGGAGAGGGAAAGACCGCTCAACTCGTCGACCTTGATCCCGAGGGAAAATACATCAACTCTACTCGTGTCAGGTTCGCATTTTAGCTTTGAGATTACATATAGATTACATACTGATGAGAATGAACAAAATGTACATATTGATCATATTATTTGTAATAGTAATCCAAGCCCATTTTCAGATGTGGCCGCTCGCTTCAGGGATATCCATTCAACCCTTGCCTTACCGAGGCCAACTATCTTGAGATGGAAGGTATGTGATTCGCGCTATACGTTCTCCTGCCCCTCTTAAATGATAAATTTCAGCAAAAGTGAAGAAGATCTTCGAGAACATCTCTGATCCAGAACTTCAAGGCACTTACTATCCTCTTGACGGTATGACAAAGGAAGTCCAGAACCAGCTCATTAAGGATCACTTCCTCTTCAAGGAGGGTGACAGGTGGGTCGTAACTCTCCCTCATACGTTTCTGTTCAATTTTTGTTGCGGTTTTATCGGATTTAATTTTATTTGTCTCCTGTTTATTTCTAGTTTTTGGGATTACTTTCTTCTGAATCGAAATGATTCAGATTCCTCCAAGCAGCTAACGCTTGCCGCTACTGGCCCAAGGGACGTGGAATCTTCCACAACAAGAACAAGACCTTCCTGGTCTGGGCCAACGAGGAGGATCACCTTCGCATCATTTCCATGCAGAATGGTGGAAACGTTGGACAGGTTGGTTCTAATCAAGCTGGTATCCTCATAGTTTCTTCATGATCTTGATACATGGTTTGTTCAATTCAGGTATTGGAACGCTTGATCAAGGGAGTGAAGATCATCCAGGCTCAGGCTCCATTCTCCCGTGACGATCGTCTCGGCTGGCTCACCTTCTGCCCATCTAACCTAGGAACCACAGTTCGTGCATCTGTACACATTCGTTTGCCGAAGATCTCTGCTAAGCCCGACTTCAAGAAGATCTGTGATGACCTCAAGCTCCAGGTGAGCCTTCACTGTGTTCTGACGTTGGCGGTACTTCACGTCGATGTTATTTATAGATTCGTGGTATTCACGGTGAACATTCCGATTCTGAGGGTGGAGTTTATGACATTTCAAACAAAGCTCGTCTTGGTCTGACGGAATTCGAAGCAGTCAAGCAGATGTACGACGGAGTGAAGCACCTCATTGAACTGGAGAAGAAGGCTTGAATCATAACTATGAACATGTTTGCTATTATCATCGTTTGCCTGAATCAGGAATGTTGTAAGAAGATACCGTATGTACTGACGGAATAGTAACCGGTGAACCGTCGATGTTAAAGCACAATAGTGTAGTTATTAATTTTGCTAGTTGGATTTATGCATTCTAAGGGTTTAATAAATTATTATTTTAATATACATATGTAAGACAGTCGCAGTATTTGAATTAATGGAATGATAAACGCCAACCATCTGGATTACCTTGAAAGAAGCTAGACTTTCTTGATGATCGAGTGGGAGCTGTAAATAACGCAAAAAAATGACATGTATGTGTCCATTGCTTGGCTGCAGGTCAAGCAGTTGTTACTAGTTTATACAGAAGTCTTGCAGAAAAGTAGCGCCACTCTATGAAGGAAACAAGTGCCAGTGCGTCAAGAAAAGAACGTAAAGGAGGTCAAGGGATTGTTCCGGAAAAAAATGGCCTGATTACCTAGAATTGTAGTGGTAATTCTAGTTAGATAGTTAAATCAGCTTGGAACGCTAATTGGTAATGCTGGACAATGAACAGGGTTCCCGAGAAAACTGAAACGGGAGTTTTTCCAATGTCCTAATGGGTGCAAGTCTAAAGTTGTGGCTATGGGCTCTTCAATTGCCAGAATAAGGTCCCTAGTACAAAATTTCAAGCATACGATTAAGCATGGAGAACCAAATTCGCATTTTGAAGTTCTTCAGTCAACCTACTTCACTTTCAGAGCCCGCTCTACTACAGGTACTGAAGTTAAAAATCATTTTTTTCTAGAATTACTACTTATTTCGTTTGAAGCTGAGGCAGATAGGAGAGATGGCGGTTAATGGATAGCAAGGAGCCGACTGAATTAGTTAGGAGCCAGCAAAAAACATGGCACCTCAAGTGACAAAAGGCTGGTCTTCCTATGCAGAGAGCAGGTTCGATTAGATTTTACTATGCTTTTTCTTTTTTGTTAGTGTTGTATTATTCCAATCGTTCAAAATAATCTAACCCAGAATGGTCAACACTTTAGTCAATAAACAAATGAATGAATAAATAAAGCGGAATTCAAAATTGGGGAACGGTCATAGGCTGTATTGACTCAGGACGCGTGATATAGAGCGTAAGGTAAGGTTAGGTAAGGAAAGCTCAGGTCAAGTTATAAGATGAAAAGTGAGAAGGTTTCGAGACCTCTCCAAAGACTGTGGGGGAGGAAATGCAGCTCTCAATTAGCGGACTTAAAAAAAAGAAGGAAGTTAATGGAAGCTCCTCTCTATGTGGCTCCGCCTTCATTTACCAACTAGTTAGCTCTATTTGAGAAATGTTACTCAAAACTGCATTTTCCAGAAATGGTTGAAAAAGAATTTTTCTCTTAGGAACCATTCTGATCAAGAAGAACTGCTGACCTGTTGATTAAGATTACTTAGTAAAAAGGCAGCATTCCAGTTACCGAAAAAACCACCAGGGTATGCACTTAACGCATTAGCAGAGGATTAGGCGCCGCTCATCAGGAATACCGTCGATGTTTCAAAAAGTGAATTTTGCTCAGCTTTTCAAACTCTCAGGTGATTGTTATACCTATCTGACAGGTGTGGAACCAGTTCCCGCATTGTCGGGTGTATACAATGCGGTTTATTTTATTTTCTTTTTTTGTTTGTGGCTGTGTTTGTTTAGCTAGAATTGAGTCTCTGACTTCTCGACGGCCTCTTTTTTGCAATAATCAGTAAATAAATAATTAAAATTAGTTGATAAATAATTTTCGTATCAAGTCCTTTATGTGTACTCGCTCGATTAACATAAGGCCAGAATGAATCGATTTCAGCGCAGAGTATTGATTGACAACGCCAAAGAGGGGGGGGGGGGGGGGTGGGGAGTAGGGAGGGCTCCCAAGTGTTTCATCTTCACATTGCAGAACAAATGTTGCGTATGGATGGCGGCTGAATTGGGAATGGGCACTGGCAGTGAAAAAGTTGAAGTGACTAGTTAGTGACTAAGTAGTACGTGGCGCATCATGTCGACTGAAGAGTAAAAGTAACTGGGCTCTCGGAAAAAAACTCCGAGAGTTTTGTGTGAGGACTACCCTCTAGGGCAATCTGTTCTCTGATCTCTGAATTAGATAGGCATAAAATAAGCTATAACAATGCTTAAGAAGGAATAAGTAAAGTCTCGTACAAGTGATCCTTACTGGTTGGTAGGACTTGTCAATCCAGAAGAGCTTTCTCCAGTATTCAAAAACTGTGAAAAATCTTCAGAAAAGAATTTACGACATACGAAGTGACAGAAAATAACTAAACAAAAATTACCAGTCGCACTACGAGAATGGTCAATTGATGGCCAAATGCTCAAGACTTCTATTCCATTTTTAGTGCTGACTAGGCGATTACATTACTATTATATTTTCCATGTTGCTCATAGGTTTTTGGGATTTTTCGAATTTTCATAGACTGGGTTGTTTTGGAAGAGTTTATAAGGTATAGAACTGATATTGAATGTATAAAAAAGCTTTCAAACCAATCCGATCTGTCTTTGTAATAGGGGATTACGAGAAGAGCGGCTGTGTCAGCTATGTGAAGCCGGCTCACCACGATAATGCGGTGTGACAAACACTTCTGAGTAGGACAAAATCCAAGCAAACCAGTTAAGGGAGGCCAAAACACACGTCCTCGAGCGACCACAGGTAGCTTTACGGTTTATTTTTTGCCACAAACATCTAAAACTGGCTGTTCTACTGGTGTAGGCTGCACGGTACTTGGATGGATAATATTTATAATAGGATTAAATCATCTACTGCCATCATCATCAGAAGTACTATCAGCGTTATTCTAAATAGTCTCAAAAAAAAGGACTCTGTTTATCGATTACTCGAAGGCACCGAAGAGACCCCGCGCTTATTGAAATGGCCCTGAGCGCGAGGCAGATGCGTGGCGTGCACTAGCATCAAGTGGATGGTGGCTAGTCATCATTTCATTTTCCGAAATTGATTGTTTAGAAGGGAATCGCCAATTTTTCGTCCTAGTTTCGGCCTCCGCGCCAACTTTGTATTGCCCTTTATAGTTCCAGCCACCTCAGGACTAAGCTTCAGTACACGCCATGTAATTATCCTCTACTAGGGATCCTACCCGTAGTTGAATGCCTATCTCACCATTACGGTGATTCGATGGCCGGCCCAATTCGGCGTTTTTTGTCTCCCAGGTGATTTCGGAATCAAAAAGGTGAACGGTTCGGTTGGCCTGAGTGATCGATCGTCGATTTGAACGACGGGCTGCCACGAACGGCGCTGGTTTCCCGATGACCCTGACAGTTCCAGTATTCCAACAGACCCATCCTCTCATTCGGAATAAGCCGTGACGGGAACGCACTTCTCTGATTCCAACCTACTTTGCCTCTCCTACTAGTTCATTAAGGGACAACTGGGAACTCGTTCCTGAACGATAACCATGCTATAGTTGGGTGTTAGTGAACGCATACGTTTGATGGCTGTAATGCGAATAGTTTGAATAATCGGATAATATGTGGCATCCGGATTATAAGCTGGTACGCATTATTGCGTGCGGAATATTAATCAGCGCTCATCACGTACTGGCCAATGTTGTAGCACAGAAATTCGTGGGAACTACGAGGGTACATCGTTGGGCTGCCTCGAGCTCATGTGTCAAGGAGAACGGCAGATCACTTCCTCTTCGGTTGTTTCTGAGTTCCAAAAACTGTGGTGCTTTGTTTTTTCCATGTTACACCTATTATCTCCTGGCTGTTGGGATTACATCCGATCGTCTTTTTCAGTATTTTCGACAGCCATGATAATCGCTTGAGGAAGCCTGGTGCAGGGAAAACGTCAGTGAGGGTCATCTGGGAAAGGATTAGTAAGGAAAGTCTCCAAGACGCTCGCGGTAGGCTCTGCTCTATGATGCTACTTCAAAAAAGCAGTAAAAACCCTTGATAAGTGCGAATCGTGGTCCTCACAGGAATTCCCGCCACAGTGCAACTAGTGTTTATGGATATGTAATAGAGCGCAGACAGCCCTAACCGTGCGTCACCCTGCTTAGACTCATCGCGTCGTTTGCCTTTAGTAGTTGTCGTACACCACAGAAAACGTGGCAGTTTCGAACATTTTTATATGTTCTATTATTGTACTGACATACAATTTTACCTTCCAGTACTAATCTTCACAGGGCAGGAGAACAAGGTTTTCCTGGGCACAAAGGTTGAAGATGAAGATATATCTCTTTCAAGGATGATCTTTCCCGAGACTTTTTAGCCACTAAACGGCCAGGCAGCAATTGGCAAAGAGGCTATTAGCGATGCTTCAGCCAGATGGGAAATATTATCGAAAGTGTCTTTTTTGCAAGGTAACATTTCACCTGAGTACTTTTCCCGGATGACGGATAAGTGCCACCTTTCACAGGGATTTCTCCTAACGGCCGAAATCACTACTTAATGACTCCTTAGAGGGATTCCATGGCAACCAGTAGTGCTCTGATGTGAGAACTTCAACTTACTTCTAACGACCTCAAGATATATACGGGTTTTATTGATCGATCCCAACAAAAAGTGAAGAAACTCATTCATCTTTGCCCTTTAACCCATAACCTCCAGTCAAAGCAGTTGCCGTATGAGCCATGGTTTTTGAGCGTCATCGAACAACAGTTGGCCTCACGCACACAAACATCTGGCATGTGTTTCTTACGGCCACCCATGCAAAGCTCTGCAATATCGAGTAAACCAAGACACGGGGGTTGACTTACAAATATGGAGAAGCTTTGTAGCTGGCAAGGGCTTAAAAGGTTTCTTCGATGGGTAAAATTTACTGGAGTTTGTGGGAGTGGAGCCAAAGGAAAGTAGTCCGGTTTAAAGAATCGGCCTCTATCGACAGTTCCAGTGAGTGATGTAGCGTTGAAATGGAGTTTTCATGGGAGGTACTCAACCTAATTTTCCTACTTACCATGGTAAAGGGACCCTAGGACCTAGACCTTCTTCCTCAGGAACCCTTGAGCAGTTCTTCCCAAATCTCAACTCAACTGTTACTTCAAAGTAAGTGCTAGTGAGCTGCAAAATTTGCCAATATCCTGCATCCTGCCGGTCAACACGTATAGGACGGATCTGCATGTTAGCCAGCAAGTCGTTCTCATTTGTCAAAGTGACGTGAGTGAATCCGTCAAAAGCAGAAGAATCAGTAGAGGAGCCGATCTGGGCAGAGAGCAGATGGAACTCATTTTCAATAAATCAATCCGAGACTTGGACTGAAACTTTGAGGCATGCCATGTGAACTAAACGAAAAATTAACATCAAAAGATAACTGTTATCTATTGCTTATTATTTCTACCATTGTTTATCATTAGTTTTAATATTGCCGAATATATATCACATTGATTGAAGTTCCTATGGGACAGGGAAGCGACTTTCGGTGGCATCGCTTCTACATGTATGAACCGAGGATTGGGTCTTGGATCAATAGTCACCCCGACAAGCCATCCCTTTCCGCTCACCGGTTGAGCCAATGCTTCTCATCCTTTTAGGGCAGAATCGATTATTCTTAAGCTTCTGTCAATTCCTTGAAAAGGATACTTGTAATCTAGAGAAGTAACGTCGACGTAAAAAGAAGGACCCAACATGCTTTTCAGTGCACCTCTCGTGGGCTTAAAAGGTTTTTTTTTTCAAATGAAAATGCACCTCAGTTAAGGCCTGAAGACCTCACCTGCACCGTCTACTCCTTACTGATGAGGTCTGCTCATTATAAAGGATAAACACTTCCAGCGCTAATCGATCCCGTTTCCTTGGGATGCGCTCTGCCCTCAACTTCCATACAGATTCGTAGTAAAGTTTTGAAGGCGCCTTTGACTTGCGGTGACTAGCCGGCGGGCAAATTAGTCCCTCTTTCCTCCTATACAAGCTTGGTACCAACTGACCAATCTTGAATAATTGAAATTTCCGGTTGGCCTGAGTTGGTGTAAATGGTCCCTTCAGCAACTAACACTTCTGCTACGTGTTCATCAGAGCGACCGCTGACGGAATGAAGCGAAACCTGACTAGGGTGCCGGAAAGATGGGCCTTCACTAAATTCAGCGAAGCGGTGTTTGTGGGCAGGGTTTCACAATGAACCAGTCATGCTGAACGGAAATAGGTCCTCTGGCTCTTTCACTATGAAGGGTAAGATCAGAGCTATTAAAAGTGGTGTGCACACTTAGAACAGAGGGTCTATTGTAAGTCGCTAGGGCCATTCCCATCAGGAGTGGCATCACTCGCAAGGGAAGCGGCGTATGAATGAGTTTTATGAAATGTAAATGAAAGCATACCGCAGCTGAGGGCGATCATTTCACGGCGCTACCCTTGGGAGTCGATCTCCCAACTTCTGGAAGCCATTTCATATCCATACAAGCATTTGCATGGAAGCAGCATTACTATTCCGAATAGAATTGGAGTATATGGTGCAAATCGGAACTAGACTAATCTCTTCAGGATCGTCCTTTTTCAATAAAACTGAACCTATATGGATGAGACCAACCTCTAATCACTCTTGGAGGCCGTCCAAACAGTGATCTGAGCATTCTTTTGAAGCCAGAATTTTTTCTAGCACGATCCAGCCACAATGAAGCTTTTTTCCACTGCTACATTACAGACGTGATTAACAATCTATTGTGTAAGGGAAGGCAGATGTTTTTGTTACTGGTTACCATTTAACACATACTTATTCTTGAAACGAGCAAGAACATTTTGAAATAATGAGAACTACATACAAATCTCATTTTCAGCGTCGATTCTTCAAGGGAGGGGTGGGGGTACCCTCAGCATGCACGTAACAAGGCCTGTCCATATGGTCTACATACAAAAGCAAAGGACAAGACAGAAGTTACTTTAGGACCATTTAATAAGTTAGATAGATTTAATGTTTCTACACAGCCCTGTTACTGTTGAATATGCCCACTGTTTTTGAGGTTGTCAGCTTTCGTAAAGGTTTTAACAAGTTTTTAAGGTAGACTCAGGTAAAAGGCGACTGGAAGAGGTTTGTCTATTTGAGCTACATTCAAAGCTGATTGTGCAATTTTACGTTGTTGTTTCTTCAGTGGAACTTTCTAGACCAATGCGCTTCATTGCGAATTACAAATGTGTTCCTTCTTTCTTTTATCTATCGAAGGGTGAAGAAAGGCACCGATCTCAAATGGTCAGCAAAAAAACTATAGACCATGAAAAGGAAGGAGAGCATAGATGATGAGAATCGGAGCACGTGACGGGTGAAATTCACTCGTACTTAGTTTTATTACGGATATCTGGAGTTATCATGAAAAATCTACTATTTCAACTTTTATTTAGAAACACTCGGAAATAAAATTAGTCCCTGATTTAACAAAGTAGGAAATCTTGTACAATAATTTTATTGCATTTCGTTAGGCAATTAGGAGGCTAAATACTGACAAGGCGACTTTCTTCCTCCTCACAGACTTCTGTATCGAAAGCTCCACTTAATACGGCAGCACTTAATTCGTCGTCATCGACACCCATGGCTCGCCTTCGTTTCCTGAAAGATTGTGGCCATTACTGGGAGGGCAGCGAAGTTCCGTAAAGGAGTCAGAAGAGCTGCTGTACAGCCGCATTTACTTCGTTGAGGCTAATGAGAAGGGTAAAATTGCATCGAGAGGCTCGAAGTTATGAATTTCGAGCAAAATGCTGAAATGCAAGGGGCAAATATGGAGCATCCTCAAGCCCAACTTTCCCAAGGGCAATAGGGGACCGAGGTGGGCGCTAAGTCTCACCCCACCCCTTCAGAAACGGGGGCCCATGCTGGCGTCATTACTAGTGAAGTGAGCATTGGCAGTACTGCTTATGTGCAGCTCATTCAAAGCAACAATAGTGAATGATTCCTGGACTTCTTTGAAGAAATCTACAGAAAACGAAACCTCTGGGATGAACGCAGTGGTGCAATTTAGCCGCTATAAACGTTAACAAACGGGATCAAAGAGAAGCACAAAAAAACAGCAGAAAAAGAGAAATTGACTGTTTATGAATTTCCTACCTTCGTATACTTTCTTTGTAGCACTGGAAGCATTTTGTGACAATGAAACAGCCGAGGAACAGAATGACTCCACCAGATAGGAACGCCACTACGGCAAACACGACAGATTCGAGATCTTGACTGAAAGATCGTACTATGCGACCTGGAGCTGAAATCGAATTTCAGAGCGATTGAAAAATTCACTCTGTGATTTATCCTGAACTGTTTGACCCTATTTTCGGCCCAACGAGAATAAGGTAATACTTGGAATTGTCAACATATTTGTTTGGTCTCCATAGTAGCCGAGCCTCATTCTTTCGAACAGCTGTAATGGACAAAAAAAACTACTAGTAATCTTTGCATCCGCCCACTGGTGTCGCTTGTTCAATGCACCCTACTTCTGGCTAATTATCTTCAGCGGAAAAAAGAACAAATTTACATGATTAATTACACCTACGGCACTACAGCGTCTCTAGGCCTGGGACCACCCCTACACAAGTTCATTTACACTTTCCGATGTTTTCCTCCTTTTTCCAGTCCCGACTACAGCCCGGTTCTACAACTAACTTTTCGTGGTGCTCTTTCAGGTATTCTTTGTGAGCACGGCTACTTTTGTAGTTGTTTAAGAGTAAATGAGGCTGCTTCTATTTGAATGCTCTTTAGGCGCTGCTGGGCATGCTTATTGGAAGTTTCTGAAGCGCAACAGTACAAGCAGTCCTAGGGGACTGATAAAATGATTTTTTTCTCATGAAAATATCACATATTTCATAAGGGCTTCCCCCTTACTCCCTCGATTTCTCTCCCATTCGACTTCCCCTGTTCCGTTCCCGATATGGTCATTTGTTTGTCGACAAGAATAGCCATGGGAGAGCTGATTTGAAGTCCGTCTAATCACCAAACGAAACAAACATTTGTGTGCATAGTGCGCTTTTCGGTTCTTTTTGGAACGTCCGCAAGGATAAAAATAAAAATAGAAACGACGATCCCGAAAAGGAACGTACCCGGCTTCGTTTCCGTATGCCAATTCATTGTATGATGGCAACCTTCGGATATGCCCTCGCGTTCAACATATGACTGAAAGCAAAAGTTTTAACTCAAATCTTTGTATAAAAAAAGTTATGTATAGCACAAATCGATCCGCTATAGGGACAAACGCAACATTCTCTCATTTTTCATATTTCAGAAAATTTCGTAGTGTAAGTATGACTACATTTCAGTAATACTGGACCTAATCAGTGGTTATCTGTAGATCCTGTGCTAGTTTTCCAGAAGGAACAGAAGGAAACTTTTTTCTAGCTGGAAAAAAGCGGTCTTCGAAAAAACAAAACAAATACCCTCGATACGGCAACAAACAAGAATAATTTTCACTATCAAGGCTCGTTCAAAAACAACTATTTGTCTCATAAGTCCCGCCCACCTCACAGACCCTGCCCCGAGAAAGTTGCGAACGGAGGAATGAGACGCTTTTCATTGTGAAGTAGTGATATTGCCAAAATATTTAGGTCCAACATATTTTTTCAGAACAGATGTATTAATCTGCTTCTTACGACATCATGAAGAGGTTGACGGATAAAGCTATCCGAGCTAGCCAAAATTAAACATTACGCGAAAAATGGAACTAAAATGACCAACACCACTTAGGGACGCGACATTTTACTTATCGACATATTTCAAGAAGCTACTTCACTGCTTATTTTATACTTTCGATAGTACATTCTGGTTACACGGATTATAATATTTATACAAATTTATAGCAATTGTCATCGCTGATGATCTCATCTGTGCGATCTCAGGCACTTTGATGAAACGAAGACTTCAAAATGGAATTTTCAGATTTTTGTTTAGTTTTTTAGAGCTCGACGAGTTCAGTAGAAATATATGACAAACGGCTCGCAAAAGTGCAATTTAACATAGGTATTGAGAGAAAAAAGAATTGAACGGAAGTCATAAATTTTTCTTTCATTCTTGTAAAATTAGAGTGGATACTGTATAGTAAGCGAGATCATTTAGGAGGTCCTGCATTACCAGATATTGAACACAATGCTGAAGTATCCATTGTTTCTTTTAGACAGTGACGTTGAGCTTCAGAAGGTGAAGAGGAGGTATGCACCATGGAGAGTTATGAAAACTATGGTGTAAAACGACGTTTCACGAAGTACTTAACGCTAATAATCAATGATACTACCACCAGATCAATAGCTATCGCAAAACCCGACCGATATGAATGATGTGTGAAAGAAAAGAAGTGAGAGAGAGTTTTTCTTGCAACGTTTCGGCGAAATTTTTGTACTCTGAGCATTACACCCATGACGCTAAGTGTGAAGTCGAAACTTTGTCACATCAGAAATCGTACAAACTCCAGTGCACCTTTATGAACCCCAACAGCTTCCAATTTCATTAATTACATGGAAAACCGTAATCCGGAATAAAATTTTCCCCACAATCATCTCTGAACAACACCCTTTTGTCAACACGCCCATTTACCTGTGCTGTAGTTCAGTTTAAAGAAAAACTCTGAACCTGCTCTCTTCATGAGCACCATACTCAGGTACCAATCGCTTAGAACTATTACGAGATTTAGAAGTAGTAATGAAATAGTAGTAATAATAATAATAATAAAATATTAATAATAATATTAATATTAATACTAATATTAATATCAATATTAATATTCATATCATTAATGTTAATCATAGCAATAATAATGATAATTATCATGATATAATAATAGTAATAATAGTAATAATAATATTAATAATAATAATAATAATAATAATAATAATAATAATAATAATAATAATAATAATAATAATAATAATAATAATAATAGCCGCATCATATAGTAATTACAACAGTGATAATGACAGTAGTTTATTTTACATAGTGTTGTTATAAAAATACTAATAATAATGACAACAATAATAATAACAAATAGTAATAATAGTAATAAATGATAGTACTTGATCCTATCATTTGATATTATTATATTATGATGGTAATTTTCCAGGTAAATAATAATAAAAATACTCTCACTCGAAGAATTCGATGATCATCAGCAAGACAGATGGTACAGGTGATAGTAACCATAACAATAAAAACCATAACAGTTATGTTAATAATAGCAACTATGATACTGATAAGAGTTTTACGATATTAATAGTAATGATAGAGATAAAATGACCAGAAATTCGAACATCCTCTCGGCTCATGAAAACAGAGTCATTTCAAAAAGTTTTCCTATGGAGTTCCCACTATTTGTTTTTCCTATAGACCCCCCCCCCCATCTAGACCAGGCCGTCCAATGACAACCCGTGCAAGCACGATATATCGAAAAGAACAAGAATACAATGGAGTTTGGCCAGATACAGAGTCCCATGGATACCCGAACTTCTCACGCCCTCAGTGTGTGTTTGTGAGATAGCAAGGACATACTTCATTACAACACAATATCAAGTTCGATCTGGTCTCATTAGTACGTGTCGGTTTTTTGAATTTTTTTCCCACCTGACCGTGTTACTTTCGTGTCCCTCACGCCCCTTATCAAACGTAACTGAGTTCCCCTCTTTTGATATTTTTCCTTGACGAACTATTGCAAAAAGGGTAACTTATTGCCGGAAAAGAGTTGGATGGCAAGCAAGTCAGAGTTCAAAGTCTCTTCTGAGTTAATCAATCCCGTCTTCCGAGATGCCCTTCCATTTGACTTCCGTTTTGAGTCGTAGTGGCGTTTTTCAGGGCGTGTATGGCCCACACAATGTGGTGGACAGCCGATGAGTTAGTTAGTACTTCTGTCTCTACAGACAAATCAGGTATCAACTAATAGGCCCCAGGGAAATGGAAGACTTGTTTGGCCCGAGCGTATCGGTCCGGGACCGATCCCTTGACCTTGAGTGTGCGAATGCGTAGTGCGCCTCTTGCCCCTATGCCACCTCCCACTATAACAATCAAAGCTAAAACAAAAATGGCTCATAACAATTTCCTATGAGCTTTATAGCATCATAAAACGTAGTACACGGGTGCTAACACAGATATACACAATTTTTACAACCATGTAACACAACACACACATGAATCTCTTTCACAAGTTCTCTCGTTACGATACTTCTTTATATCTGAGATCATGCACCTTCAAAAACTTATCGACGGGAATTCTGTCAGGTGATACTCACTCATTAATTATTCATTCAAGCCGTTCAGCTTTCTCGAACAGAAGACAAATAACAGCAGTCTCTTTACTACAAACTATGCATGAGGTGATTCACAGGACAGATCGCTGTAAAGCTGTAATGATTATTGATTAGCTGTGAAAAAAGAATTTGTTCATACTTCTAGCGAAAAGGCGACGGATGACAGGAAAGGCTCCTACGAGGAGAATTGGAGTTCGAAGTTAAATATTATTATGGTTTTGTAGAGCGATTACTGCCTTTGATTGGATTAACAGTAAAACTTTCTGAACTACAAGAACGGACTCAAGCTAACTTTCTTTTTACTGGTAAAAAATCAGTGTTGGAGCACAATAGGTGGATGAAGTGAGCACGGAACAATAAGCAGAATCATCTGGAAACTACTCGTGGATCAGCAGATGAATCAAAAGCACATGTGTGAGTGACGGCACCTGGTCGGGTCAGTTGCTGTGAAATCAGTTATTTTGTTGGAAAACTGAATGAAAAGGTGTTAAAAATCAATAAAATTTGCAGAATTTCAACTTGTGATTTGCTATTTTGTTTTCGAGTTACATAGAGGATCACATCGATCGCGATAGTTTTCGATACTAACTGGCAGCTAATTTAATCGCTTTCCAGTCAAAAGCTTCTATACAACAGGGGCCAAAAATCAATAAAAATCATTAAATCGATCACTGTGCAAGAAGTTCTGACAAATGTCCCTTCGAGCGCCGCTTCTTTTCCCAATATTTTCTCTCTGCTGAAATGCAATCATAGAAACAAAAAGTAAAATCGATAACAGCTTGCAAGATACTCAGTAATGGAACTTTACAATTATATCTGTAAAGTTGCAATAATTTTCTTACACAATTTTTTATCACTGGTGATAGCAGTGATACGTCCTTGGTAATGGTACTGCGGTTATTTTTTATCTTGCAGTAAGCATAGAGCTGGTAGTAAACAAATAAATAGGGGTAAATAAATAAATGCAGCAGGAGAAAGCAATGAAATCACAGTAAATGCTGATAAACACATGGCCAAGGCTGAATCGGATCAATGAACATGTGTTGTGTTGCAAATGAGACAAGAAGACGGGAACGAGGGTCCTCTCTTCACGCGTCTCGACGTTGTTTATCCGAAATGATCCGAAAACCAAGATTCTCATTCATTCATACATTAGCCTCTCTCATCTTGTGTTATATGTGTATGAGAAGTGCTCCAATAGAGGTTGCGAACTTCAAGAAGTTGCGCCATGAATCTGACTTCACTGAAAATTTCGAACCGACTGGATAGGATTGAAATAGATGTATTTCATGTATTTGAACCGCTCAGTTGGCTTTATGATAAAGGATGGAAGGCTGTAATCACTAGAGTGGACTAATCCTTTTCAGGGTGTTCCCATTCATTTGACTTCCCCCAAAATCGTAGAAGTGTTTGAATGAATATTTGACCTTTCGAAGGCCTATAGGGGCCAGCTTAAGCTCAATCCAATGGTTTCCTCCTCCCGAAGAAGGCTGACATAAGATGCCGATTCAGGAAGATGGATGGCCTGAGTGGGAAAGGAGACAGGCTTTGATCCCTGAATCATGCATGTGGTCCCGGCGCCTCCCAGCTTTAGTTCGCCCCTCAGTGTTGCTTGAACAGAAAAATAACTCGCAAAAACTCAAAAAATGAAGGCCCCTAAGTCCGTTTGAATATTATACAGCAATGACTTGAAATCCATCGGACCCTCTGAAAGGTATGAAAATCAGGAAACGTGAAAGAACATTGTGGAATCACCACTTGTAATTTGTCAAGCTGCAGTGCTTTCGCCCGTTGAACCGCTCTTTTGAAGTGAGCCGCATACTTTCATTACAACAGAGGTGTTTGGGAAAATGATAGGTCCGATCTCCGATCAAAAAACATTTCACCTCTATCTTTTGTAAACATGAGAAAGGCCGAACAAAGAATAAACAACAACAAAGCATTACATGAAATCAAACTGGTCATTATGGATACACGAGGAATTCAGAAAAAGTCACGTTACGTACACGAAACACGTTACGTAAACCACAAGTTGTACTGAAAAAGCTGTAATGAGATTCTCAAAAGTTTCCAGAGGGATCTCCTTATAGCAGGCAAAATACGGTAGTACAATGAGGTGTTTAGGTAAGACGGTAATTTTTTGGGCCGGCTTGAAATGTAAATCAGTTAGGCTCCCCAGTTTTGGTCCTAATATAGGCTTTGGTTTTGAGGAAAGGAACTTGCTTTGAAAAAGCTCTTCAATGTATCCTGTTCTTCAGAGCCCATAATTGTTGCACCAGTATGAAATAGCTTTTGGAACCGTGGCTGCCCCAAAAAGGTTCAGAGCTGCAACAGAAACTTTCCCTTTCCTTTGAACGTCACAAAACACAAGAAGTCCATTTCAGTTAAACCTGAAAAAACAACTAAAAATCCCATCGTATTTGGCGATGGCTCGGTCGCTTCCTCAGTAGTTGCTTACCTCAAGTACAGCTGTGTATGGTAGTTCTACGTCCAGTGTGTGCCATATCTCGTCATTTGGGAATCCTCTAGTAAAATTTACTCTTAAACTATGCATCTAGCTGGAAGGGAAAGGCAAAAAGGTTAATTTTCCTATTAATTACATGGATGGATGGAAGAAGAGTTGTTCCAGCTCTGTTTATTCCAATGCCTACCCGCCTTACCTGACTCCTGAGCTTCGACCAAGCCTCTGGTGATCAACACTCTCAAAGTCTAACTTCACCAGCAAACGTCTTTCACTCACATGACCTCTTGCAGTATAAACAACCTGATGCCCTCTTCATTTTCTGACTTCTGCAACCTCTTATTTACGCTCTATTTCCTACTTGCTCAATTCTCTGCTTCAGTCAGAGAATTGTCGTCAATTCGATTCCCTGTTCCAACACTTCCCCTCCCACTAGCCTCCTCATGACGTACTCAATAAAGTCTACTAGACGTAGTAGTTTACCCTACTCGAGCTCTGAAATTCCGTAGGGTTCGTACTGAACAGGGTCTTACACCGAGTTGTTTTTATCAGTACGCCTACCAGCCTTTGGCCAAAAGTTGGCAAAATTGGTAGATGCCGTAACTAAAGCTTAGTTAGTGTTAATGTGATATGTAAATTGTTTAGGTCATCCGTCACATTTGTTCGTGACCGCGTCCAACACGTCATCGTCTGTCATCAGTACGGCCAGACTGATTCATTCAAACAAAGCTATAGTGAAAGGCATGGTCCCAAATAGATGTGAGCAGTCATTCCTGCGGGGAAATTTGATTTTGAACAGGCCACACAGTCGTCTGGAATGCAGACTTTTGCTACTTGTTGAAGTGGCCTATGTACTGGTCACCGTCGTTGCCCTCTCAGACTAGCCTGCCCACAATTGAACCCAAACCCGAGGGGATGGATGATCTGGTTAATCTGGACATTTCGGATTTCCTAGGTACAATCTGGGGCCTCTTATCTTTTAAATCTAATCAAAAATTACATATGGGATTAAAGTCCTGTAGGTGACGACCGGACATGACCTGCTCTGAAGAGCCTGAGAGCTTTATGGGAAAGCTCCTTCCCTTGTAACAATACTACTATATTACTTGTATACACGTACACTTGAGAATAATGTTGAAGCAGTCTAGGAAATTAGCAAATGAACTGTGTCTGTGAACAGTCTATATAGTATACGCCATACACATCACCCTCATTTAAAATCGTAGAGGCGTTGGAGTGCGTAAGTGATTCATACTAGCCCGTACTAGTTTTGCCGGTTTTCTCGGACAAGTTTTTCTTGGTAGAATTCAAGAGACGTTGGAGCTTTGGCTAACGTGGATGGAATCCGATCCCACCCTTTGCAGGAGCCGTGCAACGGTTCCTTTCAATGAACTGCTCCATTCTCAAAGCATAGCTAAACCCCTACACACTCTGTTCCCAATGTGAGAACCCAATACCACTCCCCCCCCCCCCTCCTCAATATTACCAATAGCAACCGGAGAGTAATGGAGAAAAGACTTAGGAGCAACGGTCAAGCTCTGCCTTCGAAATAATGCATGGAACAGATAGACATTCGAATGGTACAGCTCAAGGCTCACAGAAGGCACCCAAGCAATCCTCACCTATAAGGATTACAGATCCCTCTGATCCGTCTGAAGTTTAGCTTCCCTCCAACAGAAATGACTCCTCGTTCCCTCTGTCCGGTTCTCCTACCGTACTCCCGACCTTGATCGCTATCGAGCCGTTGTACTGGGTAATGAGATTTGTACGGCTGTGAGCTATTTCGGTATCGTTTCGGGGCAAACGAACGGATCGTCGTCGTTTCTGTGTGCATAACCCCCCGATTTAACGCGTTCAGCCGCGCCGGCTCGTCATGGTGCTTGTCGACGCACCCGACGATCGCAACGCGGCCGTAACCGTCGGATCGCGGCGTGCGCTCAGTGGTCTCTCTGAAAATCAATCGATATCGGCAACGGTTGCGTTCTGCGGTGGTGTCAGCGGCGGCGCTCTGGTGGTGGTGGCGGTCCGCTCGTACCCTCGCACACACAACGACAACGACGACGACGGGTCATCTCTCGACACCACACATCTGTGCACAACTATTTCGCTCATTCTGCTGGTCCCATCTATACCCTCATGATCATCACCAACACAGTTCATTCCGTACGGGGATTGTAACTGTAAGTAACATTTGGTTTTGTAAGATCTTTTGATATTCAGGCTGCTTTATTCCGTTCAACTGTTTTTGGCACATGATTTTTGCTCACCATTGCTTTCAGGGAAACGTCCGTGGTTGATAGATGATAGTTCTGTTTCGGCATTTCCTTCCACGTCGACGTCTACACCATAATGGCTATGGTCAAGTACTGGGGTGATGAAAAACATGCGGTATATTTTCTCAGTCTGTTTGCTAATTACTATTTGCTAATCCTTCATGATCGCTTGGATTCTTCCCATTTATTTGCGCACCTTTTTTCCCCCACCCGATTCGCCGATGAAAATTGCCGTCTTTTTTCCTTTTTCGCCAATCATTCAATGTTTTGTTCTCCTTGGATACCGTATACATTATGCAGTTTTGAAGACATTATTTCAAGAAGCCATTGTTTTTTTTCGTTCGGACATTGTTTATACCCAGCCGTCTTCATCTACGTTGTCGGACGGGTAATCATGCCGCAATTATGGGATTTCCCCGCCCACATCTTTAAAACACGTGTCGCATAATTACACCAACAAATACGCTACTTTCTCAAAAAATGCCGAAATTGTTTTTCTCTTACCGTAATTTTAGAAAAAAGCACGTGAAGCCGTAAAAGAGTATAGTATGAGTCCCAATTTTTGCATTCTTTCAAGGCTTCTGTGAAACTTTTGGACGTCATACGATCATTTTTGCCATAATCCGTTAAAATTTGTGTGGATTTTGTAACAGTATTTGTTCACTCTACAACGGTATTGCACTCTTCTGCGATTGCACAATGTATACGGTGTGGTTATTCTAAATTTTGTTAATTGGGGGAGTTTTTGGGGTTTCCACTAAAAGAACTTAGGAGGTGTAGCTTTCCCCTTAATTTATTTGAACTAGTTGTTTCGGAGAACCTTACGAATGCACGGCACATTTTTGGATCTACATGGATTCACGTTTGTCTGTTTGACTCGTTTTTCTCCGTTTCTATCTCTTCCTTATTTTAATCTCTTGTTTATTTCCAGTTTTCCTATTTTATTCTTTGAAATACCAAATGCACCCCAAGTTCATAGTCCATTTAGTCGTCCTTTTCTTTGTTTACATTCGGCTTAACACTGAATCTCGCCCTTGTATAAACTCTCGCTCGGCTCGGCTCACCTTTGACCATGTTCCAAGCTCCAGGGAAAACCGGAAAGGTTTGACTGCAACTGGGATAATGTTACCTCCAGAACATCAAATTCGTAAAGTTTTTGAATCAAGGAAGTTGTTTCCTAGACCGATATCAAACCTTATTAAGTGGGCAATCTTAATGGAAGAGAGGCAATGGGGACAAATTGAAAGATTTTCTAGATAAGTTCATAGGATTTCGAAAAAATAAAAATAAGAAAAACGAAGAGAATTTCAAAATCGGAGATCACATTGGCGAAGCCTTTTCTCGTGGTGCCAGATTGTCCTGGTAGGAAAGTTCTTGGTTATCTTGCTTATCGACTTGATCTTTCTTCTGAATCCCACGATTCGATCCACTCGTGCATAATGTCCTTGTCAAACGATAATATCCTTGTCAAACACGTAAAGCGACGGCGATTTCATGACCGACTTCGTGTTTTTCAACGCTAAACCTGGTTATAGAGGCATAGGGATCAACTAGCCGGATCGCCAAAACATATTTCCAATTGTGGAATTTCTGGTGGTCATTTCGACATTTTGTACAACCATGCCTTCGTTCTTTTTTTTTAAAGTCTTCTGTTTTGTTGGGTCACTGGTCCGCTCTAAGAAAAGCTTGTTCAGGGGTGCGAAGGGTGATTTCATTTTCTTTTTATATGCTTTGCCCCGCTTTGGGATCAGAAAGTCACGAATGGAACGCTGAAAGAAAAAATGATCTAAGGCGATGAATTCCCCTCCATATTTATGTCCTAGGTTTTCCGCAATCTTATTTCATTCAAGACGGTCTACCATGTTCATTTCTTAATTGACTTCTATAATTGAAGCTTGCGACATTACTACTTCATATATTTTGGGCTTTTTATGTTTATCAATTTCATTGTTTTTACGTTTAGGATGCAATATATGCAGTTTACCTGAAAAAGGTCAGGTATGTACCTCCTCCAGGCTACGACGGTGTACCGGTTGGTATTTTCACGCGCAACTTACTGTTTTCCTGTTGTTACTACTTTACTATATAGAAGTCAATGCAGAGGTATCGTGCAATTGATCCGGACCGTCCGCAACTACAGTGTCCATGTCCTGGATCGGATCATCTACAATGGGAAAGCGTCAAAGAACGGGTTATCAAGGCTGGCACGGTCGAAAAGCTGGTGGTAGGTTTAATGTTTCCTCATCTTCCCACATATCTGTTTCTACCTGGATTTACCAACAGTTGTTGCTTACTTTTCTTGATTAGCACATTGTGTAATCAAGAAAACTAAGCAGTGTGTAATCATTGAAAAAAGTCTTTGCGGAGCATTGCGAACAGAGGCGTTGGTATAGATTTACTCGTTAAATGGACCGAGACCAACATATTTTAATGTGAGGGTATCGAAATAGGTATTCCTTGGAATGTAGTGACGGCTTAGGTCTTTTTATTTTTTTGCTGTGTCAGTGTCTATCCTTTTTCGGAAGATTACTCCACGTTTGCACGCGGTCTTCGTAGAAGGTTCTCAGAGGCTTTTGTAGTGGTGACAAGTTCAAACCTCAAGCAGATATACTTCTTAGAGTTCCCAAAGTATGTTTGGAACTGGAGCTTTTTTTAGAGAAGCCGTTGGAGAGTACTTTACTTGAGATTATATTTGTGAGCATTTGATACCTTCAAAGCTCTAGTGCCTTACATTATGTATAGCACTTAATTTTGAAGGTGAAAGGAAGGTGGACAACCCTGCCAGGCGACGATCTGTCGTTGTGGTCCTATGTGTCTACAACATACATACATACACCATTCGTTCGGGAAAGGGAGAGGGGGTGGGGTGGGGTGGAGGGGGGGGGGGTTATAATTTTTATTGTTGGGACCTTGAAAATTTGGTCTTATCGCTTCACATAAAGGAACAAAATACGTTCTCTGTGAGGAACATTTGTCATTTCACACTGTCCTTAGTTTTAGGAATGTCTAGTTGGAGCCGATGGAACGATGGACTCACGCCATTTCAATGTATTTTTTGCTACTTATCGAGCATTTGCTGAACCAACCAACGTTCTTGATAGGTGCACTTTTGTTCTTCGTTCATATTCTAAGTATTAGCACGGTTCTCTACCACGGCATTTAAATGTTTATTTGAATGATATATTCAGGTTACTAAGGCGGTACGAGTCGCTTGACAAAGAAGTTAATTCCAGCACATCGGCGCTTGTAATTCAGAAGTGAGCTGATTGGTTTGATTCTCGAGATTTCATTTAAATTTTGTTCCGCTCCAGTTCTATTCGATCGATACTGATTTGTTGGTTGGACATGTATCCTGAGGATTTCTATGATCCCGATTGTGATTTTGCGATGCTCACGAATTTACTGGATTTCGGACAACGCAGCAAGCTATCAGATTTACGTGCGAAGTCTAGAAAATTGCTGGAGCGTTTCAAACACATACAGGAAGAAGGTGGTATGATAGGTTAGTTCAAGTTGGATCAAACGATTTTTCGATTTTTATATCAAGGTCCTGTAGAGCATTAACTATGCTTAGTGCTAACAAGTGACATGAAGTTGCGGAAAGTAGTTTTGAGAAATTGATCTCAAAACCCTTTGTTTGATGGTGGAGGTGTACATTACCCAGCATCGTGAAGTTTTGATACCTTTGAAGCTCTGGTGCCTTACTTTATGTACCGCACTTAATTTTGAAGGTTAAAAAAAGGTGGACAACCCTGCCAGGCGATAATGTGTCGTTGTGGTTTCTTAAGTCTACAACATGCAGACACTATTTCAAGGGAAGAGATTATGTTCGGTACCAGGGACCTAATAGGGGAACATATGTATGATGTGTTTGGTCCATCCGCTACCAAGTCGTAATTCTACATCAAAACAACGACTCATGAAATGTTCCTTTTTCAGCTGCTCTTCCGTCGTTGGACCAGCTGGCTTATGCGTTTGGATACGATGCCTCCGAGTACTCAAAGAATCCTCAGGAGAAGTACGTTTTGATCATATTTCCATTTTTTTTCTTAGATTTCTTTCTGGCCAGATGGTTTTATGGGAGCAGTTGTTTGTCTAGGAACAATTTGGAAATACAATTTATTATTTATAATGGTGCCTTTAATCAGTGATAATTGTAGCTTTACATAGTAATTTAGTTTTCTTAGGGTAAAAATGTTCGACGTTGGTAGTGAGAACTGTGTTCAAATCGCGGAACAGTTGACCTTTTGGGATGCGGTATGTTAGTCCTTTCTTGGTATAATTGTTTTCGTTTAATATCAGTTGTACTAGTCAAGAAAATAAAGCACGTCTGGGTTCTATTCGATTTTTGGCTACATTATACCTTCATGTGAAAAATAATGATTGTAGGAGCTCTTCCGTGAGTTGATCATCCATCAGTGTCAGGGTTGTGTATGGTCGAAGAGGCATCGTTTAAGCAACGACAAGGTTTATACCGTGAAAGCAACCATTGATCAGGTATGGCCAACTTCCATTTAACGTTTGTTCAACTTTTTTCGCTGAAATTTGCATTATTTTGATCTTGTCAAATATGGAATTTGTATCATCTGAGCTACTGTTGATGATGATTTTGCTCCCGCCCTAAGCACTTAGCGGCGTGCAAGCCCGCCAGGCTTGTTGAAATAAGTTCCGATGGTTTCGGTAGTTGGCAAGTAGTCCACAGGTGAGTAAAGTATCTGAATCCCTTGATCTTTTTATGGGAAAGAGCTGTTACTGAATTTAGTTTGAACATAACTTTTTGTCCATTCCGCGGTTGGTTACTCTTTCGTCTTATACTTGCTCTTGCTTGATCAGGTCGCTGTTGTAATCTGCCTTCTCTAATCCTGAGTGAGGCTTGCTGGGAAGATCTACACTTCATACTATCGATTTATTTTTCAATAGTTTCTCGTCACTTTTTCTCTTCTCTTTCCCTCAACTATATCCCTCTGTTCCCCCCTCACCATACCATTCTTAATTTCTCACAGTGTTTTCGCCCATACCTGGTATCTCTAATTTTTCACAGCCTTATATCTCGTGTTTTACTGTCTTACAGTTATGATATTATGCTTCGGAAAACGGGATCATTCTCGCGAAGCTGGGCTCATAAGTGCACTCCTTTTTTTTTCATATTTGGATTTCTGTCTGTCTCTGCGCAAATCTTAACTGTACAGGAGGTCTCATTGTTTGTCTGTATGCTTAATCGGTCGAATGTTGTCAAGGGAGCTGGAGCGAAAAGAAAGGCGACAATAGAAGCTCCTGTGATTCAGACATCGCTGCCTCGTCCAAAAACACCTGTTTCCAAATCACACTGTTTATGAAATTCATGTTTGGGTATAAGTTCTGAGGAAAAAACACTTTCTGGGATTATTCAGAATTACCATTGCTACCTAGATTAATGGCGAGCGCAATGATGACCAAATAAAGCATCCTTTGCTGGAAACTGTCCTCGTCGATGGCTGGTAGCGTTCTTAATGAAGAAAGTAACGCAGAATATTATGTTCCTTGCTCGCGGGATGTTAAGTATATCTACTGGAAAGGGTATAAATTTCAGCGATGGAACTGGTATAGCATTGGAGTGATACAATACAACTAAATTATTGCATTCTTTACTTACTCTTTGATATTGTTATCTGGATACAAGTGACTTTTTGCATGAACAATGTTGCCTTGAAACGCATTCCTGCGTGGAATCGTTTATCCATTTCACGGTCGTTTCCGGTCTTGCAAAATTCCATTCATCTTCAGACATCTCATCAATCAGTCATGGACTGAACCGCATCTCGCGATGCAATTGATGATGCGAGAATACCTCGTTACTCCAGTTTATCGCTTTTTTCTCTCCGCTCGTTTCGCAATGTTTTTTGGTGTTCTGGCGTTTAGACGGTTTGCTTTTTGTGATGGGAGAGAGATAGAGTTGTAAAGTTTTAGTATAGCAGTGAGAATGTTATGAATACTGGATCTCATCCTTATCAAGTATTGAAGTATTTTGAAGGTTAAGTGGCTATTCAGTAAGGTTGCTATCTAGGCCTGGAGCCATTGGTCGTAAACTTGCAATCCCTTCAAGATTGGCTGAGAGTTTAGGAAAATGCCATTAATTCAATGAAATCTTTTTTAAGGTGCTATAATATATGGGAAAAACCAGTTTGGTTTATGAGAATTGTTCTTTCGCTTTCAGTTCAATGCTGTATCGCAACGGGTCATGACTAGCATAGTATTACCAGATTGTCGGCCAGACTTTCGAGCAAAAATCATCGCGAAGTGGATTGATATTGCGAGGGTGAGTTGGTGCAAATGCAAGTTTTTTTTTCTACAATTTTTGATGATGGCTGATGATTGCCAGCTGCAAATACGCTGCTTTTTTCCTTTTTTTGCGTGAGTTAAGAAAATCCCATTTGAATTAATTTTTAACGTCTGGGTAATAACAGCTCTTTTTTAAGGAACTCCGAGCATTGAAGAACTTTTCGTCGTTAAAAGCGGTACTGTCAAGTCTCCAATCTGAACCGGTGCATCGCTTGAAATCTGCTTGGGCTCTCGTGCCGAGGTTTGTTTATAGTTCGAAAAACACTACTGGTCTCTTTGTTTGCATTCTGGCAGCTTCGCGCTATTTGACAAAGAAGTTCAAATGCGGTCGATGGTCAGAGCTCTGCATCTATAAAATAATACGAAAATTATAAAATTTGTCAACCGAGCTTTCTTTTTCTTCAGTAGATCTATGGCCCAGTTTCGAGACTTGTCATCCATCTATGATATGGACGAAGAGGGTGATGAACGAAATGCTCGTCGTATTCTCGAACAGGTGAGACATGGATCAGTTCACCGTGATTAAGTTCATGCATTCCTTGCTATAGTGTTAAACTCCTTCAATTGGTAGATGGTTCTAGTTCTAGGTCACGTTCTTTGCTTCTGAATAGTGTTTCAATTTCCATTATCGCTATCCTTTTTCTTATACTGCATTCTAATTGTTATTGGCGAGTTTCACCTGTCCCCCGTTTAATCGATCTTTTACTTCACTTAAGGGGTTTATCATCTCACATTTTTGCGTTATTCTTTCGAATTTATTTTCTTCTAGTTTCACTTCATTCTGATTTATAGCAAGCGTTCACAGAGCTGTCTGTGCTGTATATTTGTTTTCCTTTTCACTTCATTCTTCGTTATCCCTTTGCTTTTGTCTACCTGGCGTCTTCTAGTTGATCGCCTTCCTTGATAAGATTTTTTGGTCTTCTCTTTCTTCATTCATCGTACTTTGTGCTCCTTACTTTGTTCTATAATAACTTTTATAATCTGAATAGCTTGTTGCTGTCACCACCAGAGTTTTTCTTCTCTCCAGGTTTTTTCTTTATTTATCCAGTTTGATGTAACTCTCTTTAACACTGAGGGGTAAGTAGGGATGGTTACTATACTTCTAGAAAAATCGTGACCGTTAATGAAACATTTTCATAGTTAGTCTTTCGTTTTTATTAAACAGCAAGTAGTTGTCTGTTCAGCTGTTTTCAATTTCTGAGCGGTTTTTGAGATCTTCACTAATGATGGATTGAGCACAAGTAAAATGAAACAAATAAAAAATAGTAATAAGTAACAAATACATGTTAACTATGGACATATTAGCAATATTTTTCGTGAAAGTACAAGTACTCTACTGTTTTGCATCTCCTCCTTCACAGAAGGCCCTATCAACACGCCTATCAACGTTATGAACTCTTTTTTCGAATTCTGCACTTGATAACTCTCATTTCGTTGAAATCTGCAGCGGTTGTTGGTGATATAAAGCAAGTGACTGTTGCTTACTGCCCATCTTTAGCTTTCGTCTGGAGCGAAACTGTTATCAGCTCTATGAAGCCAAACTGTTTTCACTTCTCCATGCCTCATCTACCTGATTCTCCCTTCATGGAAAAATGAATGTTTTCAATTTCAGGAAGGCACTGCTAAGAGCTCACCGCTAAGGCGCCCACAGTTGGTTCAGAACTGCCGTCGAACGAAGAGCGATGTGAATCTTGCAGAATGCCAAGGTACTGTACCGTACCTAGGCTCCTTTCTTACGGACCTAACGATGATTGACCAAGGCACACAGGATTTTACAGAAGGTAATTCCTTATCTCTAGCTTTCGGCGATTTCTATGTAATATGTTGTACCAGTAATAGTTATTCCAAGGGAGGATATTCTTACCTTCATATCTCAGTGCTGTACAACCCCAGGTACTGCACCAAACTCTGAAGGTAACAGAAAAGGTGGGCAGTCCACTGGGCTAGCCGATGTTGCAGTGGTACTATCCACGACAACAGTGCAATAAATAAGCCTTGATTAAATTCGAAATCGCTCTAATCGTAATAGGGAACTGGGTGCATGGCGCAATGCTTCTTCTCCGTTTCTGTGGCTTCCTGCGTTTCATTCCGAGAGTCATTCAGGGAGGTCTTGTAATGTTCGAAGGTAGTAATTGTTTAGCAAATACTGGTCTACTGGAATAAGTGGCGATTGTAGTTTGCAGTTGATAAAAGATCCCCATCAAATGCATCGTTTAGCCGTTTGTGTGCTCAAATGTTTTTTTATATATCTGTGGACGTTATCTGATAGAGAGGCTGGCACTGGATTCGTTTTCTTATCAGACTGTGTGATCGGCTTGTCCTTCTAAATGACAATGTGGCTCAGGAGTAGCTGATAGTCTCCTAGCGGCCAGCAAATATACCATATCATTGACTAAAAACGTTCAAAACAATGATTTTTTTTTCATTTCGAGAACATTGCTGTTTGCGTCTTTCCCAGAACAAGCAAACGTTGTTTTTGGATCTCCGTAACGAGGATTCCAAGAGGTTTGGGAATCGGAACCGGTTCTGTTTGTTTAGCTGTGACGGGCGGTAAGCTATTAGTGCTGTAAGTGTTCTTCTCAAGGGCAGTATTAGCTCCAGGCCTACAGGGACTGTGCAGTGAGCCTTTTCTGGTCCAAATATGTAAGATCACCAGATGTGAGGGATGGGAAAGGGTGAAAAGATGTCCTCTAGGGTGTTCATCAAAGATGGAAATTCAAGTTCTTGGCGGTCCTCTCGACAGATTCCGTCAATGCCGTTTGTCAGGGTTTTGTACAGAATGTAATATTCAAGGTTTCAACGAGAAATTCACCGGCGAAATGACTCGAGGAGCCACTCGGCTGCAAACGTACTGAGTCGTTATTGCTTGCGCGATGACCGTGATTAGAAAACCGTGGCGAACCCATATCATTCTTTTACAGAGGGATTGATCAACTTTGAGAAGCGACGCAAGGAGTTTGAAGTGCTGGCGAAGCTGCGGCTGTTCCAATCAGCGGCTCGTGCCTATCACATTCCCATGGATCGAGTTTTCTGCGCATGGTTCCACTTCTTACCGTGTCTATCGGAAAAGGAATGGTGGGTTTTTATTCATGTTTTTCTCTTGATACCTTTTAGAGGAGTAAAGTTCAATTAGTAGCTCCGTTTCGGTTGTGTAGCAAGATAGAACAGAAATGGGTTGAAGAGTAAGATGTGAGTAGTTTCCAGGGTTTGTGCCTATCAGTATAACCTACAGTAACACCTTGCCCGCGTTAGAGTCAGTTTAGAAAAAGATGCTCAGCACGTGCAAGAAGTGGCTCCTTTCTGAAATCTCATGTACCTTCTGCGATCCATTTCAATTTCAGCTTCAATCGATCGTTAGAAGTTGAGCAACCGACGATTGTTTCAACTCCCGACATGAACTCGCGACACAATACCAGTTTATCCAACGGAAATTCGGGTGTCCTACCAAAAAGGTGTGTTTTTTGATCTTTGTAATACTAGATAGTACTAGTCTTGCGTGTAGCTTTTTCACGATTCAATGGCGTTTTCATTTAGCAACACATTGGCTCGCCTGTTCAATTCATCTCGTTCTGGAGAGGACAGTGCAACGAATGTGTCACAATCACATTCACATTCACATTCTCAGTCCAGTTTTACTGATCCTGTGCTCGATTCTTCTGTCGCGTCACCAGCCGGTGTTCGAGTTTCACATGAAAGCTGCACCAACTATGAGGAGTGGATCGACGGCCGAGTAGACGGTGGACCTCCTGGCCCGGTAAGTAGTGTAGTTTATAATGTTTACTTATTTTTTACAAAAAAAGTCAAGTAAGATAGGGGAAATTGTCGGGATTACCTCTAAGTTATTTCCGATTAAGCATGAGAGGATGCACGGTTGTTTCACTGTTCTAGTCAGTATTAAAACTCCTCCTGTGTTTGTTAGGTTCCCGCAATGTCCTTTGAGGATATATAAAATTTAGGTTTTGGTTTTATTTGTGGTCCGATTAATCAAAAACTTGCCCTCTTCAAGTGAACTATTGAACGTTTTGCTCAGGTATCCCTGTCACGGACACTTTCTCGAACAGCTCCGGGCGTTCAGTCGTTCACAGCTCCGTCGACGCCAGCCAGTTCCGTGTCTTACAAAGGTGGACGATCAAACTTCTACCAGCAACGCATTGGTATGTTGTATTTGAGGATTCACGTTGAGCTTATTCGTGTGTCTAATAAGTATGTAGGCGCGGTTGGACTGGGATAGGTTCGCTCATAATGCCATGCTTATTGGTACCGATACCCCTTACCACTGCCACGGGAGCTCTGCCTGACCACGAAGTCATGATCAGCCGGTTCTTTGTAGGATACTTTTATATAATATATAAAGTGTACTTTGTATAAGGTTGTTATTTTGGGCGCCTTCCAAAAAGTGTAGTTTGTTCGTGAAGAAGCAGATCTAAGTGCTGAAATTGATAGCTTTTGGAATTTGGTAAACTTTTGGAAATGGGAGATTTGTTTGCGTAGTCCGGTTTCGATTTGAAGAACAACCCTCATCTAGATCTAAATCAGATCAAACAAACAGATTACGTTGAGACTTTAGCCTTTGTTGTTTCACAGACCTTGTGAGCAGTACGTGGTGCTCTCTCCTTGTCTCAATCTTGCCGTTACAGCTTAATTCTATAGATGGTCAAAAAAAAGGACTGTGATCACATTATAGGTGACACGCTGCGAATATAACATTCATGAAAGGATTTGTGCTGCCTTCTTCATTATTCGTTACTGCTCTTGATAATGCTTTGTGTTCCCCCGGAGTCGATACAGTACTGGTACAGGAACATTGACGAACTCGAATCATTTTCAATCATTTTTAGGATGTGAATTTTCGCCGTTGGATGTGTTTCCGCATAAGAGAGCATACAGTGGCGATTCGACTCAAGAATTGGAAGCGTCAATTTCATCAACAATGCCTGAGTGTTCGGTAGGTAGAATGTGTTTTCATTCATTGCAAATTACTAGTCAATCTTTGAGTGAAATTTTGGGAAGTTCCCAATTTTCAAGCATTACGTCCAGTCGTGGAAATGATCCTCTGCCAATTCCATCAGTCTCTGGCTGGTAGCCCTTTTCATGTTGTTTTCATTTGTTTTTGTGGCGTAGCACTGCATTACACTGGCTCCCTACTCTCACATTACACGTTCATGAGTATTGTACTTGATTTTGCGATCGTTTGAGCTCATCATCTGTCACTATTGCTTGTAATACTCTCAGAATGTGAATGTTTCAGAGAACCTGCTTTGAACATTCACGTCTGGATTGCGAAGAATCAGCATGTTGCAGCACGTCAGAGCAACAAAAACGAGGATACCATCAGAGCGATGTCAGTTCTAATTTCATTGTGCACGAATCCATCGAAAAAATGGAATCCTCGTTGATTTCGATAGTAGACGGGTTGAGTCAGCAATACGATAGTGTTGGTGTACAATGTTTGAACAGCATTATTATTGCCTATGTGCTTGATGTACGATTTCTCGCAATCTCTGGTTTGGGTCCATTTTCAAAGGTACGGTGAGAACAGGGAAGGAGTCCGAAAACCCAAAACTTTCATAAAGCTATAAATACGAATCAGAGAGGCATAAATTGGTGTCAACGGTAGTCTTTTCTCTGTGTTCTACCTGAAGCAGTTTACAGAAGCTGGGTATTTTTGAATGTCCTTTTGGACAGTTTCCATAGATAGGTATGAGAATTAACAGTCATTCCTTCAACATGCCATATTCATTAGCAATGAACAGAAAAAGTAGATAGAGCATTTATAACATGACAAATCCTCCCAACAGGCTTCAACATGTTCCTCCTCATCATATCAGTCTTCTGGACCTCAGGGAGATGCTGGCTCATTTCATCTGGCTCGAGTTGGACTTGACGACGAAAGTCAAACCAGCAGTGGATGTGCGAATTACAAATGTATTAAGGTATGCTTACAGAAGTTTCTAATTACTGCAGTAGTTATGGCTTTGATCATTGTTGAATGAAGATTATTCATACAAACATCGATATACTGGTGAAGCCTTCAAAGCTCAGTGCTTTACTCTCCGATGTACTGCACTTAATTCAGAAGGTGATATTTATAGTGGATAATCCTATCAAGCGACTTTGTGTCGTTATGGTTTCTTAAATCCACAACATTGAATCAAATACAATCGATTGTGCAATAGAACAGATTTGAGCCAAAAATAAGAGGTCTAAGGATGATTGAGTTGAGTGGCTTTTCGGCTGTATGATGCTGTTTCCATGTCAATAGAGGCATAGTGGACACGTTTTTCCGAGTTTGGCGTCGGTGAAATTCTCGAGAGATTTGGCTTCGGTCCGAAGCCTGCTTTTAGACTTCAACTGGGTTCCGACCGACCGCCAGACAGACGGCGTTGCTGGCCCCGTGTCGACAACCCAGGGCAGATGGGTTCAGAGCCCGGGTAGCGGTAACGATAGCGAACTCAATCTGTCCTGCGTTGTCAATTCGTAGCCAGCAAGGTCGCCAGTCGGTCGGCCGGTGGCACGTCGTTGAGCTCTGAAAGCTTCCAATGCAATTATGCCGGTTACGGTGGTGCACGTGTCTACAATGACCTTTTTGTTGAAATTTAACTTCTACTAAACATTGTACTGCAGTAATATATGCCTATTTGCAGTGTTACTTATAAATATTAAGGTCATGCAGTTATAAATACATAATTCATGCGTTCGTCACGTCAATATGAATGTCTTCCTTAAGGTGAAAAATGGAGATCGTATGAACGAATTGATAACGAGGGCGTTGGAAAAGCATTTGTTGGACAATTCAGAGGACGAGTATTGTCTTGTTCAATTGTTACCAAATGGAGGTGCTTTTATTGTGCTTTACCTAATTACACTGGTTCATGGTTGAATAAAAAAGTGACCAACCTAATTTCGGTGTTTCAGGTGAATTTTTACTGCCTGATAAATGTAACCCGTATTATGCAATGGCTCCTGATCCTTCATCGCCAATGCTCAATCTTCTTCTACGGTAGGTTTAAAATGTTATGATCATTCTCTAAAAACTCTCATCGTTTCTGTTTGTTCGTCTTCGATGCAAAATTTACCCTTTCGTGGAGTTGATGGTTTACCACACTCGACCATATTGGGATTTTTCCCCAATTTTGGCTTCATAACGTTTTTTCGTAACTTTTGGGTGCTTTAGTAATGGAGCTTGTTGTTTTTGTTTCCCGTCCTGGCCACCTTAGCATATATTTCCGAAATTTGCATGAATCAGCATAGTGAACCCCTGTTTTTTTCAGTCAAATTTCAACTCATATCATTTTAGCAAACGGAGGGATAGTGCGAAAGGTGACGGTACGTCACCGTACGTTGGACCATCAACGAAAAAGCTGAACAAAATGAAAAGATCGAATCTGCTTAGGTGGAGCAGCGGTTATCTGTAATTGAATGTTCTTCTTCGATTGAAAAGTATTATTATTTATTTCCAGCCACTAATTATAATAACATATATATTCAGAGTATAAAAATATATGGATGATTTTACTTATTAGATTTGCAATCTAATTCTTTTGCAATGCTACAAAGTTACCCCCTTGACGTCCAGACCCTTCGGTAAGAGGTCTGGTTGTGATTGGCCAGCGGTGTCGTCCACTAATCACGGGTCAGCTGCTCCTTAGAAAGGGAGCGTTTGATTGAAGCATTGCATCCGAATTTGATTGTACATATATTATTTATTTAAGGGGATTAGTGGCACATTTTGCTAATGCTCCTCTTGTTTTTCTCTTGTTAGCCAGTGCTTTAAAATGGATCATAATCATATTAATAATTGTGATAGCAATAATGACAAGAATAATTATGTGTTCCGCCTCATATGTCGTCTATGTTATGTGTTGAGGTTTACGGTGACCTCATTTGTCTTTCTTCGCATTCATTTCCCTTCTCCTTCTCCTTCTCCTCCTCCTCCTTCATCTTCGGTCATTTTGAATTCGTTCAAACATAATTCATCACGTGCAAACATGTGTCATTCATCGTATTGTGAGTACGTACATGGGTATTAACTAGTTGACTTTTACGATTTTTTTTTCATTTTTTATTACTCACCTGCGTTTCTTTTTGGCTGTTTTGGTCATCTGTATATGTAATGCATGGTGAAATCGAAAAACTTTTTCTACGACAACATAGTAGTGTTTGTTATCCTATTATGTATAGTACTTCATTTCTGTGTTTACGATGTTTATTTGCTTTGCTTGCAATCGATTTGCTCAATACCCTGCACACAGAACACTATTTGTCTCAATTTTCCCGTGTAATATATTGAAAGTCGTAAAATGATCGTTTTCAAAAGAGGAACATAAAGTAAAAATCAAGTATTCAGTCATTCTGTTACTTCATCACTAAAAAGGGTAACTCGCCAGCGCCGAATGTACTCCCAGTGAAATTTCTTACCCCTCTCGATTCTAGCTAGGTACATCAGCCAGAGGAAAACAGGCTTTAAGTTTGGAACTCGGGCCAATGACTGAAAGAGGTCCTGGTGCACGAGAGTTTGGGATCATTGACTTTATTTCCTTTTCCAATGTTGTTATTTGTATGAAGTGATAGTCACATGACCTCCCAAGCATGCCTAGGGAACGTCGGTCCTGCCTTGCACGCTATCACACATCTCGATACTGGAAATCAGGACCAAGGATCAAAGAATTGGGCCGAGCAGCCTGAAAATATAAGTTGAACGAGCATTAGCATGTCTTGGCTTTGTTTGTGGGCTTTTGGAATAATAAGTAGCACAAAAACAGTTTGTGTTCTAAAATTTGTTATGATGCTGAAAAGGAAATGACGTGGATCCGAAGCTACGGGTGGTGATGCTACTGGCCACACACACAGAATCCATTGCGTGGTGACTTGGAACCAGCTGAATCTATGGAAGACACGTCTTCACCTCACTCCTGGAAACGTCATTGATAAAGAACGAAGGAAAGTGACCGAAGTGAGCTATGGTGAGTGAACTGTCTATTATTTTATTTCATTATTTTATTATTTTCACATTTTCATTGAGGGTAGCACTCAGCGAATACCCCACCAAACTCCAACACAGCCAGTCTTGACGCTGAAAACTCCACACTATTCAAAAACTTGCAGTTCCTATTTTGCTAAAGGGACGAGGAAGTTAATGAGGCCAAGAACTTGTTGGCCCTGCTATCCGCTCCTCCTACCTTTGTTTTCTAGCTTCCTTCACCTTCTAGACTTCAGATCAATTAAAAAGTGGTCCGGTACTAATGAAACATAATTGGAAAATCCTGGTTTGATTAGCTTCAGATTGAGTTCATAGAAAGGCGTTTACTAGACCAGGCTGGAGTAGTAACAGCAAGAGCTACTGCCACGTGTGAGCAATTTGGGGTTGCGGTTCTGGTCCAGGACTATCAAACCAATGAGAACCAGCCTTTGTTCTCTTTGGCAAACATCGTATAGAATATGCGGCTTTGCCACGATCCAGATTAATACCTGATTATCTGAATCCAGCTACAGTTAATTTATAAAAACTGTCTAGTTTACCTTCACGAACCCTGGTACACTTAATCATGCATTCGATGACTTCCATGACTCTGAGTGACTGGGCAGGTGCTTTTGGAAAGTAGGTTGCTGGCTTTTAATAACTTCTCCTTTGCCTGTTTCAGTATTGAAACGTCTGCTACAGACTTCCAAGAGAGCTACTATATACGTTCTTGCTAAGCGTAGCTAACATAGTGAGTGTGATATTGCTTCCAGTAACAATCAGAAGTTCCATCCTTACATCGATCGAATCTTCAGCATTTTGCTGTGGATTATGGATCAAGATTCATCTATTTTACAGTTTTTGTGATTTCACATGATATCGTCCCTTAATAAATGATGTAACTTCCGGAGGACCTACAGTAGCGCTCAAAAGTCTTCGGTGAGGTGATTCTTCAGTAGTACTTTTCAGTCGCAACTCCTTTCCTCTAGATCTAATAGTGCGAAATTTCTATATTTAGAGCGTGGGTGTATTGTGAATATTTACCACTATTAACCTGCAATCTGATCATGTTCCAGATATTCCAAAGAGCATGAAAATAAAATCGACTGCAAATACTGAAGATGGTCTTCCTAGAATCTCTTTCCTTTTTGTCTGTATAAAGTGTACGAGCGGTAATGCCGAACACAATAGATGAGAAAAACGCACATAAGGTGCGAATAGAGCGTCAATGACTTTAATTTGAGCAGAATCTGCACCCGGAACAAACCCTTGCTCTACCTGTGGATGTTGCAGCTTTGCAGTGAAATAGGGTTGGGTAGGGTGAACTATGCTCTAGTTAAACATATCCAAATTTCGCGCGATTTGGTCTACTAAGAAAAAAGTTATGGACGAAAAAGCGTCAAAGCATTTCACCGAAGACTTTTGAGCGCTACTGTATGTGGACTTTGACTTAGCGCACTGAATCGTACTGGAAACGAAACCGCGTTTAATTGCAGAGGTACATACGTTACAGTGTAGCGTAACATACTGACAGTTAGACTGAATCCAAACACAGTTAAGAGCTCTACCATCACGTTCCCTTATGTCGATTGATGTGTGAGCGTTTTGCTGCATCATCCACGAATCATCGATCAAAGGTCTTCGTTCTACTTCACCAGTTTTGTGACATTACATGACATCGTACCTTAGTAAATAATGTTATTTCCGGAGACCTACCTGTCTTTTGACTCGTCATACTGTAACGTACTGGGAACGAGACCGCGTTGTTCAGTTGCAATCATGAGCTCTAGCACCACCTCTCTCCTCATCCGAGAATTTCGCTCCGGGTTTTCGATCACGTGTCGTCATCTTTCTATTTTTTTTTCAGTTTCTTGGTGTTTTTGTCGAAAAGCCCGTTTAACCGTCACCAATCAATTTCCATGATATACAGTAGCGCTCAAAAGTGTTCGGTGAAATGCTTTGACGCTTTTTCGTCCATAACTTTTTTCTTAGTGGACCAAATCGCGCGAAATTTGGATATGTTTAACTAGAGCATATTTCACCCTATCCAACACTATTCGACTGCGAAGCTGCAATATCCACAAATAGAGCAAGATGTTTGTTGTGGTAGCAGATTTTGCTATAACTAAAGTTGTTGACGTCTGCACTTATTCGCACCTTATGTGCGTTTTTCCCATCTATTGTGTTCGGCATTACCGCTCGTACACTTTAAACATGACAGAAAGAAAAAGGATTCTAGAACGACCATCATCTATATTTTCAGTCGATATTGAGTTCATGCTCTTTGGAATATCTGGATCATGATCAGATTGCAGGTTAATAGTGGTAAATATGCAAAATACCCCCACGCTCCAAATATAGAAATTTCGCATGATTAGATGCAGTAGGAAAGGAGTTACGACTGAAAAGTACGGCTGAAGTACCATTTCACGGCTGAAGTACCATTTCACCGAAGACTTTTGAGCGCTACTGTATACCTACAGACAGGCTGTGTCTATCAAATGCAGACACACACGCACAGACAGACATGCATATACGCATTTCTCTACACACATACACACACATCACTATTCACTGCGATAACCTGTTCTGTCTATCGTGTGCACCAATCAATTTCGCTATAGTCTATGTGTAGCGACGGGTTAAAACGGGATACCGTTTACTTTTTTCCGCTCATTTAGTTTTTGTAGTAAGTTGGTCTCAAGGCCCAGGGCCAGTTCCATTTCGTAGCACGTGCTTCTACAACCAATTTGTTACTGCTTCTGTTACTTGTAGCAAGTTTTACTTGTTCAAATGTTCGATACTTGTACCTGTGCGTTTGTCAACTGTATGGTTGTCACCTGTTCGGTTTTTCGTTGAGCGGATTCCCTTTTTGGTTGCTCGTGCAAAAAATTACTTTTGAAATAGATTTCAGCTTTTTTTGTAAAGGAAAAGGCAAATCATCATCCTTTGATATCCTATCGATCAATTCAATATTAATATGATGCTATTCTCCATGATGCGTTTGGATCACCGATCAAAATGAGTCATCATAACGTTGGATCTTCAGATCTTGTTTAACAAGTAACACTGTGACTTAAGTAGTTTTCTTATTGAATGGGGATCAAGAATGAACGTTAGGAATTCTTAATTCACACAATCCATTTCTGATCAACTTAATGAATTATTTAAATATTTATATTATCATATTATTATTTATATTACTTAAGTTTGATCAAATTCCGACCGATTTCATTTATCAAATAATAATCCAGTTCTCAAATTTGAACCCAGAGCGCGGCCTTCTGCTCTCAGGGCAGCTACTATAGTCACCTCAACTACTACATACGACTACTTTCTCGAAGCATAATCAAACAGGATTATCGGCAGACAGGTGCTATGCTTGTTTTTTAACCAGAATGCGTCGAAAATACGATATTTGACGGTAATTTTTGTGAATCCTAAGATCGTTGCCAGATTTTTTTTACTATTTTTGCACTGAAGGAACTTGATCTTCGTCAGCAGTTTTTTATTTCATGAGAGCATTCACGAATCAAAACTACAACTTGACATTTCAAGCCTTGTCAGTCTACTTAGCCGCTTATTGTCCTGAGATTTAAGCAGGCTTTCGAAGGCTCTCCAACCCCGCCTCCATCATCTGCTACCTCAGATTCAGAGAAACGAAGTCCATTCGAATTACTGCTTTCGGCGAGTAGCTACCACAATTAGGTAGGTTGCTTGGCTATGCATATGGGGTTGGATTTACCCGGGGCAGCTAGCCCTGCTATACCGAAATGGACAAGCAGCTTACGTATACTTCCTACTTCCTAGAAGGTACAAGTAGGATACCAAAAATAAGTACAGAAATGGAGTATTCAATTGAGAATAGAGATCGAGCAGGTGATACGGCTCGATTCTTGCTTCCAGTTTTCTGATCTCCTAGAACCATCTTCAAAAATGAGGGTCTTCTTCATAGGTTTCTGGCTCTACCCTTCGTTTTCTTCCTTACTGGTAAGGATTCCAGTGCTGTCAGCTTCATTCTTTACATCCAGACCGTAATAATAACCGGCTTGGAGCTAGGCATACAAGCTCCAACAGCAAGTGTTTGTCAACAGCTTGGATCCCTTCCAGTCAAACTGTAATACAGTAGCGCTCAAAAGTATTCGGCCAACTTTAACTTGCCGTAACTTTTTTCCGAGAAGAGCAAATCACATGAAATTTTGATATGTTTAGCTGAAGCATATTCTACACTGTCCAACACTACTTGACTGCAAAACAGCCATACCCACATAATATTGGGAAGGCGTTTGTAGACTGTGCTGAAAGCAAGTTTGTGACGTCTGCAGTTATTCCGACCCTGAGTACGTTTTTCTTCTCTTCTAGGTTCGACATTAGTGCTCGTACACTTAAGACATGGCAAAAAGGAAAGGGCTCCTAGAAGGACCACCATTCGTATTCCCAGTTGATTTTTTGTTCAAGCCCTTTTGGATATCTGGAACATGATCAGATTGCAGGTCAATAGTGGTAAATATTCACACTACACCATTGCTACAATATCGAAATTTCACTTGATTAGATCCAGTAGGAAAGGAGTTATGACTGAAAATTATAACTGAAGAAGCATTTCGCCGAATACTTTTGAGCGCTACTGTATATTCGACTTCAAACTTTCAGTTTATGTTTACGCTCGATATGTGTTTTTCAATGCACGAATCTGGGATCGTACTGAATTTAAGGCAGCACAGTCACAAAGAGTCGCAAGAATAATTTAAATATTCCCACTAAGTATACATACGATAACAACAACATTTGTGGTTACCGTTGTCACCTGAATTTTACGTTTTTGTTGCGGATTGGCTCAAAACCTTGGAAATTTCCAGTCCGGCAGTTTCCAAAGCGCCGGACCAACTCTTACTAGCCTCAATTATGGTTACTCTTGTTGGTCCAGTTAATCTGGCAATGAAACTCTTGAATAGAAAGTTGCTGAATCGACGGTGATCTGTTGTAGATAAGAAATAGTTCACTCAGGTTCGGACGAGTTTTCCGATGCTTCTTATGGTTAGAGTTCATTGTCAGAGCAGTCATGGTGTTTCTGGACAAATTGTGGGAAACGACGTGCCCATCTGTCTACAGTAACGGCTTTTCTAGCGGCCTTTTACTTTTTATTTGGAGGAATTGAGGCGGAATTGAAATTGGAGGCGGAGCTGGCCAGAGATGCAGCTGAAAATCATTTCAGCATCTAGATATTTTTTCTAAAACTTCCCATGCACACACATCTGAGCGAATACGTTTCTTTCGTTGTCAACAAGTGGCTCTTGACCGCCATTCCTTTTCGCTGCGTCGAAATGCTCATCCCGTCTTTGTTGAGGGCTATCTACCCAACCTTTCAAGGTCACTTATCTATGCGTTTTTCCTGGATCAGTATAGGCACCACGTCCTACTAGCCCTGTACAATACATTGATTTTCATTCTACAGTGAATGGCGTCGATCATTTAATCCCTCTGTGGTATTTCTATTTTGTTGTTGTTGAAGTTCTCACCTCACGAAGCCCTGCACCATCCTCATTGGTTCACTTGCCGAAAGTTCCCGCCTGACTCGTCAACCTACCAATGAGAAGTCTGCCAGGCTCGTCGGCATCGCACCAATAAGAATGTTCCATGCTGCATACACTTCTTCCTTGGATTCTTATTGCCATAGTGATGATAACTCATTGTAATTTTTTGTACACTGTTAATTAGCGATATTTTCTTTATTAGTGTCACTATGGATACATCGTTCATGGGTATGATCTAATTAGGATGTTATCGTTTGAGGATTGGCACTGATGTGTGATGTCGCTTATGATAATCACAATCTCTTATACTAATTTGGGAGAAAAGCTGAAGCTAACGTCATCGTCAAATCCCTTCCGGAGCCGAAATCCATTGCTGTTCTCAGATGCCCAAGTAGCTGCATGGAAATTGCCATAGAGATCAGACAACGCTGCTGCTGGGACGGCCTTCAGATTCCGATGTCTGGCTGAATCATTCCTTCCATAACTCCACTGCTCTCCTTGGTGCAATTTATCTTGATGTAGCGTTCTGAAGCCTTCATTATTGATTCTGGTCAAACTGCAAGTCGCCTTGGCAACATGCCAACAATGATTCATACAGTTTTAGGGGAGCAGTAGTGCATAAGGATGATAGCGATAGCGTTTCCAAAGATCTAATTCGATCCAATGGCTAAGCTCTTCCGGAAAAGTTTTGTTTGTGTAATCCTCTTTGACAAGTACGTTAAGTATTCCCCATTTGTGAACATTAGTAAGTCAGGTTATTAGTAAGTACGGCTCTTGCGGACAGGTTTTTTGGTGTAATCCTCTTTGATCAGTACATTAAGTGTACTCCATTTGTAAGCAGTAGTAAGAAAAGTTATAGGCACTACGGTTGATAAGTAGAACAAGCAGGCCTCAACTGTTGGTCCGTCTTCCCTCTTTTGAAATACTTATTGATCAAGGTTTACTTTTTTGTCAGGACCCCGGTCTGGCCTATATGACGTGAAGGGTCCTGGGTGGCAGATAGGTTTTATTCGCCTACGTTGGAGATTTCCATCAGGGCAATTGAGTGAAGTGACAACAAGTGGGCAGAAGCGAACAGTACCGTCATAGTAGGCTCTAATATTCTTGGAATAACGTCACATGACATAAGTGTACGTGGTTGAGAAGTCTATTATCCTGTTGTAAGCTTCTAAAGATATATTTATCTGTGTAAACATGCTATGATCCGTTCCATGTACACAACGAGCATTTCGGCCTAACACCTCCAACAGTTTTGTTTAAGATTTTCCTGATGATTGATCAACTGGCTCACTTAACTTTCAGGGCCAAAGTGGCTAGCTGAGCATTAAGGGCACTAAGAAGCTTAACAACTGGATGTGGAGAAAGGCCCAGACAAATGGATTAGAAGAGAAGAGGAGACGGGCTCTTGAATCGGTTTCGTGTAAATGATTCGCCGCGCGCAGCATCCGCGGACCATTTTCCTCGTTATTACAGCTCTAGCGTTCTTCATTCAGCACAGTCGATATGTGATTATTATTTTTGACATGATTCTACTGTTAGTTCTTTTGTTCCTGTACTCACTAGTTGCTGCTGCATTTTGCATTCCCTCGCGCGCGGCGTCCCTCTTTCCGCCAGGCGACGATTACGACCCTATTGCACCACACCCGCTCAGAGGGGAAGTGATTGTTGGAAACGAGCATTAAAGCGACCAACTATCAAACTGAAAAGATGAAAGCGATCTAATTATTATATTGCATTAATATTAAAGGGAACGGTAAGTAGGGAAAACTGTATGCGGGTCTGAACCTTTCTCCAGTCCTGCCGGTGGCCCAGGAAAGGCACCAATGGCGAGCGCGTGAATATCCAACGGATCCCGCCCTCATGCTCAGTTCACAGCCTTCGATGGTAACAATGATAGCGAAATGGAACGGATTTCATTCTTTGCAGAACAAATTCTATGAAGCCATATACAGATGATTGCTAGTATTCATGAAGGAGATAATTCATTCCGTACGCCCGCCTACTCGACTGCTCAAGACGGATTATCCTACATCGGCTTCTCCTGGCTGAGAGCCGGACAACTCGTGGAACTCTAAGAATTCATCATTCACAGCGCTTTGCTAAGAGTATACAAAAAGTGTACTCTCTGGAATATTCCATGAAGAATTACATTCAGTAATCAATTTTGATCCCATCCGAGCGCCATCTCCAATGATTTTAACTTTGTTCGTCCATTTTTCTGCTATCTGTGCAAAGTTCACGTTCGTCAAATTACTCTGTTGGGTGGCACCGTGTTTTGCCTACATGGGAACACCGCAGTAATTGAGAATGTACTACTTTCATAAGTATTTACTTGATAGAATACTGAATCTTCATATTTTGTTGTTCTTTTCTTTTCATTTTCACTGAAATTTCACAAATGTGAGTTACTCGCTGCTTCATCAGATCTTACTTAGTAGGGCAAAGTAATTTTTTAAAGCAACAGTATAACAATCATTTTTGACTTGTTGTTTTGTTAACTGCTGTTATTTCGCCGCAGTGCGCTTCCGGAAAGTCTCACAAGGTTGGCGATTTGTGGACAAAACTTCAATCTCGGACGGGAGTCAAACCCGTACTTGTGCTTTCCGGGCAGCGTGCTTTCCGGGTAGTTGCCCTTACACTACCGAGTCCCCGATTGCCCTCGCCTTCTTAGGATAGCAATCACTTCCCAGTGTCAGAAGATTCGCTTGAACGGAAGGGACAGCGGCGTGTAGACTCGAGCTGACTTATCGGCGAGGATGACTGGGGGCGGCCAACGTCTTGACATCCTCTTCTCTCCCCTTTCCTTCTAAGCAAGGCTGATATGTGGGGATTAGCCGAGTAAGGCCTGCTTAGCCTAAGACGATTTGGATCACCAAAGTGCGAGATGCTGTCTCGAGCTACGGCGCCATCTCCGTCTGGCACTACATTCATCAGCTCCACTACTTGGTTCAGGTATTCGGTTACGTAGTAATTGTGATTGAAGTGACTTTCTTACTTTTAATCGTACTTGTTAAGCGAATTTCTGTAGGGCAGTATTCCATAGCTTGCAGTTCGTTGTTAGAAATGCCCTCATAATGGACTCGACTGGAGTGGAAATAGAACAACCTGTTTTTAAGCAACAACTGCAATTGGCATCTGTTTTTGCATGACAGCCTTCTGTCGTTCGTTACGCAGACGTCTCATTCCGATCGGGAAATTACCCAAGACCTATATGGGAACGACCACATGCAGAATGACCTGATTTTCTTTCTATTTCATCTGAAAAAAGTAAAGGTCTCCGCGTTGATGATCCTCTCTAGTTCGGGTCGTAGAATTCAGTGATGTTGGGGATTTCAGAAGCGCCTGAAAGTAGAATTTGTGTGGACAGTAACCAGCCACTTATTCAGCTGGAAGTGTATATTTCTAGGCAAGAATTCTGTCAAATAATTGTCTCATATGGAAGTAGACTTCGCCAACTTCCGATCTGGCAAGCCCAGCAACACGCGGCTTCATTTGCCGAAGCGATAACCGTCTTTCCCCAGGCCTTCGCTTGCTGTTCCACTTGTAACTTCTAATTTCTTGGGGTGAAACGGATATTTTCCGTGAAAGTGATTCTGAGAGTTTCCAATTATCGAGTGATTTTGAATGCGCCACCTTCTTTTGAACAACCTGGTTTGAATGAATGTGCATGAAGGTTCTATCGAAGGCGTCTACTCGTATTCTCTCCGAGCTAATTAAGTTTTTCTTATATGAACATCATTAGAAGACTATTTCTATCACTTCACTTACCACTTTTTGCCAAACTGGCCGAGCATTCCGAGCACTAGAGCCGTTGATTAAAGTGAATGAAGCCTTTGTCGTAACTATTTTCCTCTTCAGCCCCATGTCGTGCATTCTTTATGTTGATTCGTGTCCCGTCAGTCTTGCCAACTCAATGGAGAAATATCGTATTGAAGAGCTCACGGTATGTATACAAGTTGAGAAAATTATGATACTTATTGCAAATTAGGGATATTTTCGAGATGCGTTTAGTATTCGACTTCTGATCAGGATTGTAGGGTCAATATGAATGGGTATGTTACCTACATAGTGGCTTGCGGCGGCCAGCCGGCAAGCTGGGACGGCTTCGCTGGCCGGGGCGGATATTGATCCGAGATTCGATCCGTGAGCCATGCGTGTGTGATAGTGAGCCACTTGCCATTACACCCCTCCGCCGTATATTTGCGAATTGCCTCAGCAATTGAAAATTATAACTCTTAGGTGCAATAGATTGAATGGTATAGTAAGAGAAAGAGTCATAAAGCTGGGGGGAAAAGGCAGATTGATGTCGTGTAAGGGGGCCAGGGAACCCACAAAAGGAAAATCGGAATCATAAGACGTTTGTAGAGTATGGAATACGTTTAGAAGCCGTCATTGAAGCCGTTGTTCCTATTGGCAAATGAGCGGTCCTCTCCATCTGCACCTCATTGGTTCTAGGAGAAAATGAGCACCAATAGGGATTGGGGCGGAACCGACCATTCTGCCACATACCCCCTGCAGTCTCTATAAGTCCTCTTTCTAATCCGAACACCTGGAGAATCATTGCATGGTGCATTATCGATCGATCTTGGGGTAGTCCTATAAAAACTCATCCTGCATATTTTGTAACATTTCAAAGACACGTTTCAGGATTCTCAAAAACCTGCTACCAGTTACCAATCGATGGCAGTATCACCAGCCTCCTCTACAACTGTTGTGAAAAAATTCCGCAATGTTCGCAAAAGCAACATCTACTCGTGTGCAGTTTGTGGTGACAAAGTTAGTTATTCAGTTGAATAAACAGCCATTGGACCTAATATCGATTTCAGCCTACTGGTTACCACTATGATGTACTGAGCTGTAATGGATGTAAGACGTTCTTCCGTCGTACAATCATCAATAATCGGAAATTCATCTGCTCAAAAGGTGGCAAATGTCAATTCAATAAAGGTGCGCTGAAAAACTTACTGTTCCATAGGTCTTACTACACTGTGGCTTTCTCAATGCATAGGATATGTATCGATTTATATCGATCTACGAACTGTGCTACTCTTGAATATTCATTTAGATTTCCGATGCGCCTGCAGGGCCTGTCGATTCGCCAAATGTATCCGGATCGGAATGAATGCAAAAGGTTGGTTATATTGTTAAGCATACTTGATCCTTCTGTCTTCCGCGGCAGTCGCCGTAGCTATCATCGCGCCATATACTGCATACACCCTATCTGATACCTTTCCACATTAATTTATATCCAACTGCACCCTAAATGGGAGACGAGTGCATCGCCGTGACATACACCGCTTTTTGGGCTGGGCTCATTCAAAACATTCCTTATGTGCTCCAGATCGATAAGGCAATTAATCGCTTCCAGGCAATAAAGCCTTCCAAAAATTTTTGAATCTTTTTTACTAAAGTTCAAGAAAATTATTATCAGGTAAGTGAAGGTCACATAATGTCGTTACGTCCTATTTTCTTGAAAAACTCATTCTTTTTTGACCGCCCATCTGTGTGATACATTTTGCAAAAATGCTAATTTTTGCATAACCGGAATTATTTTTTAGGTATACAATTTCCGAGTCGAAGCGATGATACTACACCATCAGGCGAAAGTGAGGCCGGAACAGTGTCGGAAGTCGGTTCTCCGGAACAGTGTTCCTCGAGCAAAGGTACGTCACGGACTCAGGTCACGTAGACTGAAGCCTCTGCATAGTACAGCTCAATAGTAGGGTTGCCGGTTCCTTACTTTTACGTCCCATGGCAGTAAACAATTTGATTACACTGGCTGGATGCTTTTGACCATTGATAGTTGGGTTTGACGGCTTTTTCTATGGAAATCAATCAAAAACAAAAGAAAACGAGAAAGTTATTGCGTGGGGAATGTTCCAGCACTGAACTTTATTGAGTTCCACGTTTTGCTTTTTCAGAAATTCAAACGAGAGAAATGTGTGCTCCGAGCTCAAACAATATCTCGCGATTGGACGCTTTACGCTGTTCTGGCGACTTTGAAATTGTGAAAACCATTTGTTCTTTGGTGAGTTTTAACTAGTAATACTTTCTCTACCGCGCTGATCAACAATGTAATTGTGACTCCATTAATTACGCCCCCATTTGGCTTACCCTTGTAAAAACTTGTACAAGGCCCCCGTTAAATGTATGGTAGGATCACATAAGGGGTTTCATAGCGCGATCCCTTATCGGAAGGAAGGAGTGCTTCCTGGTTAAATTTTCTGGTTAACCGTTGGTGCAACCAACTGAGGATGGTCTCAATACGCGTGTGGGGCCGGGGTCATGAGTTTATAGTAGTCGCAATGCCACCAAGTACTATGTGACATGTCGCATCTATGGGAGGCACGGGCTTTATGTTAGACGTAGCCGGAGCAGGTAGCTCGGGAACTGAAGCGAAAACTCATACAATATTCCATACTCACACTGTAATCTCCGAGGCAGTAGTACTCAACTACCCAAGTTTCGATGAGGACTAACAAATGACAAGTTCTAAGTTGGTAGCTCATTCGAATGCTACTGCGACTAGCTCGTATAGTAACTGAAGGGTTGCTTGTGGTGTGGTGACTTTTCCCCGAAAATCGCGTGCTGCTCGCTGCATCCAATCGCGCGCGGTCGCGCGCTATGAAGGCATAGGTTGGAATTCCCAGTGGAAGGATATGGTAGCTACCGCGAAACCACTGCCGACCGCCGCGGGAATTCGTTGGGAAGTACCGTCACCCGGCTAGAACAAACACCTCCCATAAAAATCTCCCACATGTACCACCAGTCTTGGGCCATGAAGCTGAATAGAAGAAAAGTCGAGTTTCAGGTTCACCGAGAGCATTCGGCTAAATTTCTCCGACGGCTGGATTATCCAATCTTTTGTCAATCCACCCTCAAGACAATACTCAAAAAGCCTCCCATAATTGGACGGAACAAGTTTGATCAGGTGATGCCCCTTTCCTATGATTTCTAGATATCGTTTGAACAAATGTAAAACTTTAGGTTTTGGACTGTTCTCAGTTCGCATTCTACCAAGAAAATCCAATCAAATTCTGGATGGTCGCTGATCTTTTTCTCGCTGTTGAATACGCAAAAACATTCGAATGCTTTACAAATCTCTGCGAAAAGGATCAGGTATGAGCATGCACTGGCGTATTTTTCATTGAATTTGTTGTGTGGTGAATCGGCAAAATCACGCGAAAACAAGTTAGTAAAAAGTTTTTTGCGTTTCGTGCTTTTCCAGCCCTTGTGGTCCTGGGATCGAATCGTGGCCTGATAGTCGCTCTATCCAACCAGGGCTTCGGCTGTTCTGCTTATTGATCGATTGTTGTCAAAATGCTTCAACTGGTAACATATAAAATGAGATTGCCGGCCATTTTAAAATTTGCATCTGAGCTCGATTTAAAACGTCGAATTCTATCAGAAGCAAGTTGCATTGCAGATCACCTGGCCGAGAATGAAGCTTGGGAGCTGATTATTATAGCTGGACACATCATTATTGAACAGTTCCTTGCCTTTCTTATGTACCTAATACTGTACCAGTTTTTTTGCAGCAAACACTTCTTGGACATGCCGGTGGTATGATTCAGATCGTTTCGCAAGCGTTCTACACGCTGGACCAAAAAGAGGAGAGCCTCACATTTCCGGATGGTATCAATGCATTACGACTGAAACTTCAGAATAGGTTAGATGCACTAATCAATACTAGCAAGGGAGAGGAGTAAAGGGGAGTTGGCACAACAGTTTCAGTTGTTTCAAACTTGTTTGAGGCCAGATTGACCACATTCTCCGAATTCTGGCAAGCCTACATGTTGATTTTTGAAAAATGTACCAGTAGGTGTGGGTCTGGACCATTTAATCAATGTGTGGCTCAAAATTTCCTATGCCGATTCGAGAAAACTCCTGGCAATGGGCAGACTCCTGGGAGGATTTCCATGCCTACATTGAATGTGGGTGATTCCGATCAGGAGCGGTAAAATAATCAGAGGGACTTTCTGACTTGAAGACTGCGAGCTCCACTCATATATCGCATTTCGGCATCACGCGGCGGGTGCGGTGAGCGTGGCGCAGTTTTCGGGGAAAAGGTACCCTACCCGTGTATGGAACTCCTTTGAGATGAAATCTGGGAGCCCCAACTTCACACTCAGATTCACAACAATTTTTTACGTGGTTTCTGAGGCTGTCGTGAAGATAAGTTAGTTGTTCTCATAGTAACTGACCTATCTCTCCTACTGAATAGTAATTTTTAGGTGTTTTCAATTCGAGAAGTACTATCGAGAAACATACGGTCGTCCAGTTGCCATCATACGTTCCCTATCGATGACTATAGAACAGTTTGCTCTTTTCAAGGCGATCTTACTATTTAGTCCAAGTGAGACTAAATTTTTTGTTTTTTTTAATCGATATGATCAGTTATCATAACAATTTGAGCGCAAAAACTGTTGGCAGAGCAGAATAACTTAGAAGTAATGTATTAGTTTATTTCAGGATGTTCGAATAAGTGGCATTATTTCCCTCAACCTCGGGATGATTTTGAATTTTTTTAAAATTTCTTTACTATTATCTCATTTTTTCCAACATTTTCTTCCTGTCTGATCCCTTGTCTTCGTTTTTTCGGCAGCTGATACTTGGCTCCACACCAAGTTTCCCTTCATTCAAACAAAAACTGCTACATTCTCAAAACTTTTACTTTCACTACGCAAAGTTTTTACAAACAATGTTCACACTCGACACTGGAAACTGGTTACTATTTAATTCAAATGAACTTTTCGAGCACAACGATCTTCATCCTTTTTTTGGGATATCCCTACCACTAATTGATGGATTTTTCAACAGATAATCTTGAACTGACACCCTCGGGCCGCTTGGAGATCGACCTCGAGCGCGAACGGCTTATTTTTATACTGAGAAAGGTCAGTTGTGCTTTTTCAAACCAGTTCTCATGTTGCTATGGCCTTTTCCTTTTTACTTTCATGATCCTTTTTGATTTCTTCCTATATTTCATGCAAAAAAAGATCAAAGTAAAAGGAAAGGGGTTCAAATTGGGACCTAGCCAAGCTACATTGCCTGTTTTTTCTGGTTTTTTTTCAAAACATTCTAGTAGTTCATAACCACTTTCAGTGTCTGTTGAATGAACTTGGTCCAGCTTTGGGTACTGAAAAGCTCGCCAATATCCTCCTATCAATCGCCTCCTTCATTGACCTCGCTGAAAAACGTCGAAATTACCTTGAAGTTTGTGATTTGATGTCAACACTTAATCTATCGTCGTTAGCAAAGGGAGTGTATTTGAAACAATTCGATTTGTAATTAATTCATCTGTTGTAATTCTAGTCTAAAGTAAATGAAAGAACGAAACGGGCATTCTCTGTTTACGCCATGCACTCTACTCTCATTCAAAATCGCGAAGGCTCATTGGACCCGCAATCAATAATGTCAGCCAGTCAAAGACGAATTCAGTTTCCTCCTTCTTCCAGACAGGGTCCAGTCGATTCATCCAATAGTTGAGTTGCCTTGGTTGAAATTTGATCCCGAACTTCAACGCTCCTAGCCATCACACTACCTCTGCTGAGAATATTCCCGTTCCTCGTTCTTTCCTTTACGGAACATTTTTAGTTTTCTCAATGACTTGTGGCTCATTCTGCCGTTTACTGGAATAATGAGTATTATGTGACACGGAGGATTACTATGATAATCACTTTGTTTTGTAAAAGTTTCTTTGACGAAAATAAAATTGTAGAAACATTGTTATGGCTTCTGAATGCCTATAAAGCGTGAGGGATCAAATTAGAGAAGATCTATGAGAAGTTGAGCGCTTATGGGTTTCCACGCAAATTCCTGTGAGGTGTTCCCATAAAAGCCATCTGGGGATTTTTCTTTCAATTTGATTTCAACAAAAAAGAGGATAGAGCTGGCTGGTACCATCGATGAACCTTGTTGATAAAGAGTAAAACAATAAATTTTTTGTGTAGATCAACCCCGATTTGGGATTGCGCCCGACATTCGACTTCTACTGAGAATCGTAAAGGTGGTTTGAGTGCGTATGCGGCCCCTACAGTTTATGTGGTGGTCGACTGATAAACACTTCAGTGCCCTTACCCTCCCAGACAGGTCTGGTACCAATTAATCGACCGCGGGGATGGAAGGTTGAGTTAGTCTGGGATAGTGTCGATCTGAGACTCGATCCCGTACCAACACTCAACACTCCAACCATTCGTGTGTTGTAGTGCACCACTTGCAACCAAACCACCTCTGTCCATAACATCTTGATAATAAACTGTTCAGGAACAACTCAAAGTTTGTGCGATTGACCAATGTAAAAGGAAAGGAAAAAATGGGGAATGGTAATCGATTTCTCTCTGGGATGCGCCACACACTCAGCATCGAGATGTGTTGATGAACCAGACCTACATCGATGCCCTCTACAGCTCCATTAGGAAGCTTTATCACTCACAGAGTTTGTTTTTGACTCTGTAACTGAGATAGCTTTCGATAACAGTTTCAAGATAACAAGTTTCATACGAGTAACAGTCTTAAGTGAGAGAAACGTGAAAGAAAGTGAGAAAAAGAAATATGAAAAATAAGTTTGGTTGGCTGAGACGATGAGGGAGGCAGCGTGGTGCTGATGCTGCAGCTCTACCTTTTATGTCAACAGCTGGCCTTCCCTAGCGAATAGGGAATTTTTTGGTAATAAAATTTTAATTACTACTGTTGTGATATGATCTCTCACAGCACACCTTTACACATGATATATTCTTGTCTATCAGGACATTTTTATCAACAAAACTCAACTGTTTTAGTTTGGCCCATAATTTTTATCCGATATGATTATTGTAGTAATTCATCTGAGTGGCTAAATCATTTATTGTAATTGAGGATTTTGAAAGGTTGAACATTAATTACTGTTAGGTATTGTGGTGAATAGTTGTTTTGAGGTTATATCGATCCTTTCGATTCTTCAGAATTTTAATATGTTATTAAAAATCTAATTGTTTATGCATTTTTGAACTGCTTCCGCTTTTGCTTGTTTTCTCAGCAGAAAAATGCTTTACCAGTTTGTTTTCTAGTATTTCCCATCCCTTAATCTTCCGTTACCAACAATTCATGTACCACTCTCCTATTACTATTTACTTACCCGAAAAAGAGATGTTGAATTTTCGCTTCTCATAAGAGGCTACCTGTCATGTCGATGAAATCGAAAAAGGTGGGAAACCGTAAGTTCTCTGAAGTGGACTTTTTCAATGAGATTTCAGAAACTGGTTAGCAACATGTTTCTTTGCACCGCTATTGAATCGAATTCATACCACAATAATCGTTAAACGTCATTTTTCTAAGAGAGTGCTGACGAAAGCAGAAAAAAAGTCGTTTTCCGCTCAGGATTTTTGCGGGATTGGGCTGTACAGTCTCCCTTTTTGGAGCGAATGTATTCCTAATTTATTTACAAAGCTGTCATGATCTCATTTCTTCTGGTATAAATTGATCGGATCCCGAATACCAACGTTTTCATCTCCACGCTTCTCTTTTTGGGTGTTTAAAGGCATCCAAACACCAATGGGAAGTGGAGCGGTACCAGACAGTTTCGCCTTTTCCTTCCTCACCCGCCCTCTTCTCAAAACACCACTCAACCTTTGACTGCCTATAAGTAACCTAACAGCTCGCATAACAATCAAAAATTCAAAAACCTAAAACCAATCTTCTTGTGAATAGAAGGGTAGGTGCGTGCTGAAACTGCTGATTTTTGCCATTAGTGACTTCTAATTGCGCTACCTAAAGGCACAGTTCGCAATAATTTCCTGTTGCTGGCTCGCCGGGCTTTCCCGCCCCTTGATCGACGTCACGTCAGACGAGTGTCGAGACGATACAGATTGCAAATTCTCGCTCTAGGACCCACACACAATCAGCTAATCACCGAGTGATGAAGCGATGTTTTTCTCCCATTCTTTTCTCCTCTGAATTTATTATAAATTGATTTTTGAATGAATGAATTTTGAAGTGAATGAATTTTTGCCTACCGTAGTCAGTTATTTGCACCAGAACCCACTCGCATGTAATTACCCACAATGTATTTTTCTGGTCTCACTCTCGTCCAGCAACCTTCTCAACGATTTTTGCCTTTTTTCACTTTAGAAACACCGATCCACGCAGTTCTTTCGCCTCCATCGCACTATTTTCTATCTTGTCTTCCATTTCCGTCATGATTTGGATTACCCAAAGTTATCGTGAACTGCGCCTTTAAAGTATTCATATAACTTGTTTCGACTTGATGTTCTGTTAACTGCGGTCTCAACGTCGCAGTACTCGATACGGAATTCGCACAAGAATGGAGAAATGTGGGCAAAACTTCGCCCTCGGAGGGGACTCGAACCCGTATTTGTGCTTTCCGGGCTTCGCCACTAAAAATTCGAAGGCAAGCGGGGTCTCGCTAGTGTAAGGGGTGAAGAGTCCGTTGCCTGCTTCCCTCGCCTCAGTGGCGGTGCGCGGAAAGCTCAAGTACGGATTCGAGTCCCATTCGAGGCCGAAGTTTTGCTTACAAATCGCCATCCTTATGAAGTTTTTGTACTTGTATAATTCTGCTGCACTGAACGATCCTCAGGGGCTAGGCATAAGTGCACAGCTAATTTTCAACTTTCAATTATGACCTCACTATCTATTCACTTTGTGAATCCAGAGAAAGTTCAATGGTTTGATGAGCTCCCGATTTACTAGTTACCGAGTGAGTAACAACAAAAGTCAACCTGCATGGTTCTTTGAACTGAATCTTGACTACATCGGATCAAAGCCTGCAGTGGAATTTCCAAGAATATTCTTTCCTGGTAAATACAGACTCGCAGCCTTCAGTAAAGTCATACTTCCTGTGTTGTCAAGAGGCATATCGTATGACATCTCGAAATTATAAAGCATAGTTTGTTTTTACAAGTTTTTGTTATATGTTTGCGCTCACGAAGACCTTTGTAGTCGGTTCCGTGATTCATCCGACATCTATGTAGCGCCGCTCAAAAAAGGATTACCACTGGGGCGAGGGCGGTTCTGGCCCCATTAAATGGAGCGAACCGGAGCAGGTTCTACCTTCCATCAGCGTGTGATCCTCATTTTCTGGCCATTAAACCCGTTCCACATTTGCTAAAGATCACTATGTGTGAGTGGGTTTTTCAGAGGGCCATTTGATGCAGTTCTCCTTTTATATACGATTTCTTGTGTGATTTTCAAGTTACTTGCCCTTTCGTGGAACCACTTCATCAAATATGCTCTTCTTTGACTAAACAGGTGTGTGTCTTACACGGAAGTCGGTATTACTTGAAGAACTTATCAGTAATCTAGAGTAGCTTTGTTGTCTACACTGTTTCAACCCACTGCATTGCTCTGTTTAGCCTCGATTCAAAGACTTCTTGTTTCTTCCTTTAAGGTTTAAGAGGTAGGTCACGTTTCCGAGCCCTGCTGCTGCTGTACTCATAATCTCTCCTTATCATCAGCCTTCATTCTGATTTTGACCCCCTAAAAACTTATTTCATATCCTCAACCTTCCCCCTCCCCTCCTACCACACCCCCAATGCCACCCTGTTTGCATTTTTCTATTTTATTAAAAGAATTTATGACCCAGTCAATTGACTCATTGATGGCGGCATCGTATCACGCTGTATCATTGCAATGGGTTGCTGAAATATGATCGGTGACGGTGATGGCTGAGACGTTTAGATTGCAGTCACACTGGCCAGCAGTGTGGCTGCAGTAATGATGGAAAGTGTGATGTGATGTAGTGGGAAAATGAATGACTACAAGTGAAAATCCTAGATGATGGCTTCAGTAGACTCTTTTGTCCATGATTTGCAGCGAGTCTGTGGACAATTCTGTTCTGTACCGCCTCCAAATCCTGTTGGTGCCCGCCATGGCCACCGCCCATGTACCGATGGGAGATCTGTGTGGGAGCGGATAGCCTCTCGTACGGGTTTCAACGTGTTACCCTATGAATTGTTTTACAGTTTTACACGTAAGCTTATCCTTCGTTGTTCCGCCTTAAGTTTCAAGTCTCTGCCTAGTGGGGTTGAAAGGCGCCATCGTTATGCGTTACCTTCTTTGACGCATAGAAGGCATGTTAACGATCTCGTTATGGCTTTCAAAATTCTGACAGGGAGGGTTGCGGTGGATTCTGCTGATTTTTTCACTCTGGTGAAATCGAGGACTAGAGGGAGCACGGTCAAAATAAGGTTTCCTATAGTGAGAACACAAGTCAGAGCAAAATCTTTCGCTATTAGAGTGCTACCTTTGTTGAATAAAATCTACGATGAGAATATCATGCGCTTGACTCTCGGGGTGTTCCGCCGCAAAGCCATAAACTTAGTCAAAGCAGAAATTCCCTGAAATCCGGTAAGGTACGATTGATTGCCATGACTATGTCCATATTTGTTCTAATTGATATCTATCAAATGTTTCCATCATTGTTTTAGTAGTATAGTTTAGCACACTCAATTGATGCGTACTTTATCGAGAAGATTGTATGATCTGATTTCATTGTTGGTTGTGTTTTACCACGCAGTCACGCTGCGTCCATGGATAAATAAATAAATAAATAAATTGCTTATCCTCAAGAAGGATCTTATCGTTATATTATTGCCTAGGACCTTCTTTGAGCTCGAGAAGTTCGAACTCCGCGCCCCCCTCCCCCTTTCCGACCATCATATATCCTAGTTCTGCGGAAGACGAACTTCCGTTCTCTGTTCCCTTGAAATCCGTTCCTTTTTTTCTATGTCTTCTTGGGATTTGTTCCTTTTTCCGCTGAATCGTAAGTAAGCGACCACAAAGTGTAGCCCCCATGTAGATAATAAGCTTCTGCGATGAATTTTGTGCTGTATGGGTCTGTGTCGTCTAGAAAGCAGTACTAGCGTGCAAGGAAAGGGAGCACCTTTCGGGAACCCAGAGTTCAGTGACAGTACGACCCCTTTTGAGATTACTCGCCATTTTACCACATCGAAAAGTTGCGTGACGTGGTGTGGATGCCTTCAGGATGATGAATGCAATCATCATTACTCGATGTCCTTCTGCGATCTGTTCAGGACCAGAATGACGTCGTCCTTCTGATACCGGTTTCGAGGACCTTTGCACGGAGCTCTACTGGGGTAATAGCGTAGTTTCATGAACTGCCCTAATTTCCTATCCGTTATGGTGTTGATGTTCAGAAGATTTTTGATTCATTTTTTTCACTTTCATTGAACATTGAACAGTTTCGATCTTCGACGAATAGCCTTCAATATTATTTAAGAAGAAGAATCGTGCGAATTCCATTCAACTGAGCTCTTGGAATCCTCCACTACCCTTCTTCACGAATTTTTAGATCTTTTTATCTTTTCGATGATAGCAGTACAGATTCAACTCATTCCCTTTCCTGGAAAATGATTTTCCGACCATGACTGTGGTTTTTGAGCCAGAGCTATTCCCTTCGGACAACTTGCTGGTAGTCTGGACTCCACGATTCTCTCCTGCCGTCCCGCTCCCTCCCGATCAAAGAAATGAGAGCTCTGAAACGGCAAGTCATTCAAGGAAAGGACGGATTGTAGGTGGCCAAACGATGTTGAAAGTAGTGAAGCGGTTAGAACTATCAAGTGCTCCCATCTCAGTGATTGTGCTGGAATGATTCTTTCATTGGGAACATAGCCCTTGACTTGTCATTACCGTTTTGGTCTTTCATGCATGATTTCTATTCTCTTTTCGAAGTAATAGAAAAAATAGTAGGCGTTTCACTGCAAATTCGCCATTCGGCGAATATGATCTTCGTGAACAAACGTCGAATTTCCAGATGATGACATAAACCCTGTGTTCGCCTGTGTTCGATAATTAATTGATAGTACCTTATGAACCGACAGTTTTGTAGATGCTTCCAGTATTTTCTTTGCGTTTTCTCTCAAAACACAAAGGAATCTCGATGAGAGATTTGTTGAAAAGAAATGGCCATTGATGTCCGTGATGGGCTGGGCTGGACAATGTCGTCCATAGCTGGCCGTCGTGAATCGTATTCGAACGAACGCCCTTGACGTTCATGGGTTTTTTCTGAACCTCATCCACAAAACGTCACGCTTTCGTATGAACGGTTGATGTGCCCTTCACAGCCTTTTGCTTTGTGGTCCACTAATAGTGTCTCTCTGTTCTTGAATTCTCCGGTCAACTCTGAATGTGACTTTTTTCTTGACTCTTATGGGTCAGAGCCCATTTTTGTATCGAGATGTGGGGCTACATGTTGTTCATATTTGAGCCTTCAATCTTAGGCTTCCTATAATTTTCTCCTTAAAGTTCGAGTTTCAGGCACACTAAAAATAAATAGAATTCAGAGGAGCCGTCTTAATTTCTCTCTGCAAACTTTGGTGATACCATTTCCAGTTGTCATTCTCCGATGTTTGCTGTTTTAAAAGACAAAGGGCAACTAACGTTTTGCAGTTAATAAGTCTGGGACTGTTCAGGTCTATTTCTATCTGAGAGTGGTTCACAGTAAAAATTGCTCAAAAGAGTCGCCACTGTCTCCCTTCGCTATCTTCAGTCTAGGCCTGGCAAGATCGCGCACCAATAGGAAGCGTGGGCGGTGCTGACTACACCCATGACTCCTCCCCACGCTGACGCGGCTGCTGCTTACCCTATCAGGGTACTGAAGACTTAAAATCTTCATGATTGGTTTCAATGGAAAAGAAATTAATTCAAAATGAAAAAAAAACATCGAGTCATCCGAATTGTTGCATTTTTGCTAAATGCCATTTTTGCCATTTTTGCGCACCAGATCTTCCCAATTTCGAAAAGCGAGTAATGAAAACGTGATAGGATACTGTAGTTATTACATCATTCCCAGTATTGAATACTGGTTTTGTTAGGTTCATCAGAAAGATGAGTTTGAAATTTCAGCCTTCATAAGAACTTCAGTTTGGGTGACCCGCCCATTTTGTAGCTACGTCGCACAATTCGTGGGAAACCATGTATTCACAATTATTTATTCATCTTTTGTTTCTTACAGTCTCGTACCACTTGATACACTTGGTATATACTACGTATGTATATCGGTAAAAGTGAGACTAGCCCAAGATAAACAAGTATTCTTGAGACTATTTCTATCCGAAAAGAAGTGGAAATGTTTCGACCTTATTTTGGGGTTGCGCCATGCATTCGACATTAGTTCAAAATTGTGGAAGCATTTTGAATGTCTATAGAAACCTCGGCAATGGCTTGCAGTGGACAATCAATGTTCAAGTCGAAGCTTCTATGCCTCCGGATGGGTTTGGTAATTACCAAATAACCGATTCCGGAGAGGTATTACTGCCTCGTCTGGTAACAATTCGGGAATCGAGCCTCCACCCATGCGTGTGATAGTGCGCCACTTGGCCGTACATTACCCCACCACCCGTGATGAAACGAAAATAACATTTTTTTATGGTGGACCGCCTTAGCAGGTTGCACGACGGGTTCATTATCGATGTCTGAGAGTTTTTTTCTCGGCCGGGTGCTTGTTCAAAAGCTCTACCATCTCGAGTGGAAGTCGAACACATGGCGCATCTCAACCAAAAAGTTGGAAAACGAAACGCGATTTATTTACCTTGCTTTTTTGCCTAATTCGTATGCTCTTCTCAGCTTTCGAATAGATCCCGCTATACTTGACATTCATACTTGTAGGTGTGTACTTGGCTCTCAAGCAGTATACACGGTCTCGATCCTGTCATAGGATACTGTAAAGTAGTGTCACATTCCTCTTGAATGTCTCGACATGAACCAGGTGACTTTCTTCAAAGTTTTGCTTACTCTGACTTAGTTTCTATGAAAAGTAAAACAGTGAGATTGTGATGACCACATCTTGGAACATCATTGGATGTTGTATATAAAGATCCTATTTTCTTTTTCATCATTTTTGAAATTCAACAAACATGCCTAATTCATTTGGACAAAGAGAATTTTGAGAGTAGGGGATCCACGGTAATAAAGTTTAATTTTTCAAGCAGAATAACGCAGTTATTAAAACAAATGGTGTAGAAGTTCAGTATCGACGACTACTACATTTCGAGACAAAATCTACTGTTTCAGAAGGAGTTCGATAGCCTGAATGGCTTCACTAGGCCGATGCCAAAAGGCATCAAAGAATTCCGCAGGAAGTCGTCACGATATCTACAACGGCAATTATGTACAAGGGAAGGTGAGTTCGACTATGCAGTACAAGAAGCAACACGAATTTTCATCTGATAGAAGTAGTAAGTAGCGGAGTTTCAATAAAGTTACCTCGAGAAAGGATTGCAATGCATCAGACGACCTGAGAGCGCTAATTTCCTGGTCCCTAATTAGAATTCTCTCTTTGAAAGTTTCCGTTGGGTTCAGGCGATGCTGATCTTACCTTCAAGGATTACAATTACTTAGTAAGCAAAATACTGGTTAATCTGGATTAGTCATCTGCGGGTCTATAGTAATTCCATTTCTTTCATAACTCCGAAGAGATAACGAGTATGTATGGCAATGGCGACTGTGAGGTGTCAATGTAGAGCACTTCACTTTTTTTTGGATGAAGTAATCTGGGGTCAATGGTTCTCTTGTTATAACTTTTTTTATGGAAGTCGAGCTCATATAGAAGATATTAGATATTCCCAAAATTCAGGCTATACTTTCTTGTGAAACACAACCGACTGCCTTTGTAGTTTGCCAAAAACTCTTCTAGATAGGTCAGATTACATTGGAATCTGAGGACAGTTCACAGCTCATTAACTTCCTTTTCTAGGCTTAACGTCAATCCTCTACAACCGGATTCCTGTCATTCGATGGATACAGGGCTACAAGCAAGAGAATTTGCTCCCTGATATTGCAGCCGGTGTGACGCTGGCAATTTATAATGTACCACAAAGTAAGTCGTTACAACTTTTCGGATCCTGAGGTCCGACGAAGTTGATTGTGGGAATTCCCCACCCGAATTTTTGGTCAGGGAGGCTCTCTGAGGGCAGGTACACGGAGGAAGTGTACCCCTTCATCTCTTACCAGTTTGGCTATGCACGCTAAAGCGTGCAGTATACGTCGATTGCCACTTATCCACGGTGGAGTCATTCAGCAGAATTTTGGATAATCAGAATAAGATAGCTCTCTCTAGATTCGATCGTTGAACTGCTGAGAGCATCACGCTCGATGTATTTGAGCAGAGTTATTAGTGGTTGATCATAGCTTCGTCCACCTCAGTGCAAACCCTTCCCATTATAAATTTGACTACCCTTCTTTTGACTGCTCCTAACCATTTTTTCCGCATTTTAGAAAGTTTTGGGTGCATTTTTTGTCCTAGTCCCGCCTTCCTGTGCCAGCTCCGCCCACTTCGAGGATTTGATCACATTTGTTCCATTACCTCTTACCACTTCTTCCCCGCGTCCTAGAACGTTTCTAAACAGACTTACGAAATTTTGATCCGAGCTCCGCCCACTTTGGTGCCGACATCGCCCACTTTGGTGCAAACCCGCCCGTTTCGAGAATGTGACCACATTTGTTCCATTACCTCTAACCACTTTTCCCCGCGTTCTAGCACGTTTCTGAACAGAGTTATGAAATTTTGATCTAAGCTCCGACCATTTTGGCGCCAACCCCGACCCCTTCGAGAATTTGACCACATTTGTCCCATTACCTCTAACCACTTTTTTCCCGCCTTCTAGTACGTTTCCAAACGAAGTTACACTCATTTTTGAAAAGTAGCTTTAACGCATGCCCCGTCCACCATGGGCGGGGTTTCGCTAGGCTTAAGCATGCCCAGCACGCATAAGGTTTTGCTCACTCTTTTGGCTTTTTTCCTGGTCTAGACGCCTTCGTTGAATCGAGTTATGAAGCTCTGTGAAAAGTACCGCCCACTGCGAGAACGCTCCGCCCACCGCCGGTAAGCTTCCTTTATTTTAGTTGTTGACCCATCCCTCACCTTTGCACATTTTTTTCCCGGCGTCTGGACTGTTATGAGACCGAATAAGAAGAATTGGTCCATGACCCCGCCCAATCCTGGCGCATGCCCCGCCCCTTGGGGGCGGAGCTCCGCCAGGCTCACATGTGCTCTGTTGCACTTACCCTATGCTCAACCTATTCCAAACTTGTCCCGACTTCTCCAGGTGTTTCTTTAGCTTATATTTAATTTCCGTACAAACAGACAGACAGACAGACAGACAGAGCGCTTTATATATAGTAAGGATTCCCTTCCTTCGATCAATAAGTAGGGATTCTGAAGGGATCTAAGGAAATCTAAGTTGATCCTGTCAAAAAAAATTGTAAAACTTCTCGTTCCAGGTATGGCATACTCTGTTCTCGCTACTTTGCCACCAGTATTTGGCCTTTATGCTTCATTCTTTCCTCCACTGTTCTACTTTTTCTTCGGCACCTCGTATCACATTTCAATAGGTGGGCATACCTGATTTCTTCGAGTATCCTTGAAAATATTGTTCAACATCAATATTAGTGCCATATTTTATGCGGCAACTATTCATGACTCCCAAAAAAAGCTTCTGTGAAACTTGCAAAAGTCATGAAAACGGGATTACTAGGTTTCTTCAGAGCTGTTCTTCGCTGAACTATTTCGGTGATAACTTCATCATTCAAAATGATCGCATGTATCATCAATCATGTATGTTCCAAATACTCAAGTATTTTTCTCTTCATAATTGCTCTCTGATAAAGGGTGTTCTCAGTTTGCACCTAGAGACCAAGAGGCACGACGTAGCTAGGTGGGCCGTCCTGGGGTGTGTCTACATTCGGGCAATTCGAGCTGCGCGCGGCAAATTGCGCGGCAAAATTCGTGGCAATTCAGACGATTCTGGCGCCTATAATTAGAGTACAATCTTGAAGTAGGGTAGAGTGTATGGTCAGGTGATCCTTCTAATCTACTCTACTTGAAATTTGGGCCTGAATAATCCGCGCTAAAGTCGTCAAAATCGCTGCAAATGTAGCCGCGCAATACGCCGCGCGCAGTTCAAATCGCACGAATGTACCGTTCTCCGCCGGCCTGGACTGGGTGTGTTTCGTTAAAACGTCCGCGCGTCCGTCAAAACTAAGTCACGCCGTAGCCGCCGCACGCGGCGCGTCATCCCGCGATACTTGACGGACGTCGCAATCGTCTGTGGGGCATACGGTCTGCGCTCGGTCTATGGCAGTCAGCCTGAAGAGGAGATAACACGGACTACAGCAAATCATTCGCTCCATTGACACTTGGTGGTACTGCAATGTGATGTCAAGATCGCAGTAAGTGCGTCGCGCGCGAAGAGGGCGTGGTGAGCGGGTTTCGACGGACGCGCGGAACGGCCGCTTCCCGTCTCAACTGAGTTACGTGGACCAGGTTCTTCAGCTTTTTGAATGCTGACTTTAGATCTGATGATCGATACGAACTTGTTGAATTATGTCAAGCTGCCCCGAAAATGAAAGATTCATGAGTTCGTTTTGTGGCAGCTGCCTTTAAAATCTGGTTTCCTGAGGATTATTTATGAATCCAATGAGACTACTCTTTTCTTCATGAAGAAAAATGTGTTCAGAAATGAGCAGCTGTCACGATTATAACCAATCAAATAGATTGTAAATTATTTACTCGAAATTTTGTCATTACTTGTCATCGGGACACGACATAGCAATTATTCCTATCAATGATCTATCACAGGGGTTTTCTCGCTAACATGTATCATGACTGGACAAGCTCGATTGTCGGTTCTACCTATGAGTGGCAATGGGACTTCACCTGCCCTGTACCATGGTAAATACAGATCTGTGATGATTATATTTTATTGTACTCTTAGCAAACTTTATGCAGGAGCTAATTTAACGCCGATCGATGTTGTTGTTCTGCTTGCATTTCTAGTTGGTGTCATACAGGTAAGCCTCATCTTGAAAATTTATTCATCTCATTTGTCATTACATAAATTATTCTGCAAGATATTACGTAATTTCGTTGATTTTGACAAAGACCGCATGCCATTGGTGCGTCAATGAATTAACCAATCACAACTTTTCTTCCTTCAACTTCTCCACCTCTATAAAAAGCTAGCCAAAACCCTACCGTATATGATTTTTGTTGGAATACTTGCATTTCTTCGACTACGGAAAATACCTTTAAGCTTGTTCTGGTGATTTCAGCTTATAATGTGGGTCCTGCATCTGTCATTCCTGTCGACATACTTGACTGACTCGGCTGTAACCGGGTTGACTTTTGGTGCGGCCGTTCACGCTATGAGCGCCCAGATCAAGGGACTCCTGGGTGTTCATCCGAGGCACACCGATGAGGGTTTTCTTCAACTTATCAAAGTAAGTCACACCTTCCAGTTGACAACTATTGAGAGCTGAATCTCACTACGTATTCGATAGGGGATTTGGTTTCCAAGCTGTGATTTTCAGTACCCTGCCGTTTCTGAGCTGTATAAAATGTGCAGAAGTGGATGAATATGGATAGCATTTCAGAAGTGGTTTGCCATAGGAGAAGCAGTACCTCATACGAACCTTGTCACACTAACTATATCCATTATTACGATCGTATTCCTCGTGCTCTATAAGAAATATGCGGAACCTCAGCTCAAAAGGAAGAGAATTACACTTCCAGCGGAACTTGTAGCGGTGAGTGAGCGTATGAAACTCAGTCTGATCTGAGTCCTCTTCTCGAATTAAACTACGGCTTTCAGAAATAGTACATGAGCCGTTGTCAAGCCTGAAGACAGCTCAGACAGGGCATGATAAGGGCTCCAAAACCGTTATGGTCAACGTACACACCCAAAAATCATCCCAGCCCACCCGAGACTGCACTATTCATAATTGAGCGTTGAGATGCGACGAAGTAGTACGCAACTGTGAGAGAGACCGAGACGGTTATAGACGATGATCTCGTACAACCTCACTTCTTATCACTTTTCAATGCCTTACATTCCTCAACCACCACTGATTTCTACGCCTTCTTCGCCACCCTTGCACTATCCTGCACCATAGCCTCCAATACTGTACTTGAAATAGAAACTTCAGACAGAATGGCCGTGAACTGTGCCTTTACCCGTAAACGAACTGACGAAACTCATACCGCCTATCGCTGACTTTGCCCTTTCAGGGCGTTCAAAAATTATTGACGCTTGTTACTGACCACCACAAGGCGAACTTGAAGCATGCACCATTTTGTTTCACTGAAGACTTAAAGGTTTGCCAAAACTCTTAAAACTCATCCAACCTGATACGACTTTCTCGAAGCAGAACCCAATCCGGTCTCCCTCCTTATATCGGCCTGTTTTGAAAACGCGCATAGCACGATGCACATAACCATGCCACCGTTCAATCAAAATGGATTGACTAGGACTGTAGATCAAGATCACAAGGAAAGTTCCGGCTAAGAATTTCATTTGTTTTTTCATCTTCCAGCTTGAGAGACGTCCTATTTACCAGTAGTTACTTCATTCATTTCGTCATGGGTACCACTGACGAACGTGACAGCCCTACTTGTTCTCCTTTTGGGGAAGAGCACTGCATTAAGTGAGCATAGGGCAGGAGTGAATAGATAGTTTATCTATTCAGTGCAGACTAAAGGAAAAAGCCTTGGAACTCTGCCAAAAAGGTTCTGACCCTCCATCCCATGGATTACGCTGAAGCTGATCCCGAAAGGGTGTGCTGGAACTGATGTATCTCTTTGACCAGCTACCCCAGTTTGCACCATAATCAGATATTCATTCAAATCTGCGATGTCACCAATAAAAATACTAGCCTGGAGCTACCGGCTAGGCCTTTATCAGATGTTTGTACAGTTTACTATAATTAAGTGTGGCCTTTAAGTTGATAAATAGCTAAATAACCTCTAAGAAGGCTCATGCTCGGAAAAAGGAGCTAATAGGATGACTTCGTCGCAACTTTTCCTTTATCAAAAACTCGTGTGTAGTGATAATGGTACTGCATATGCTATCGATTTTTCAGCTCGTCGTCTTGACGGCCATATCAGCGATAGCAAACTTCCACGGCCGTTTCGGCGTGGAAATCGTCGGTGAAGTTCCCATTGGGTCAGTTCCCCACTTCGGCCATTATTCAAATAAATGAAATGATATTCATAGCCGAATAAAATGAATTTCCAGACTGCCACCACCACGAGTGCCATTATTTGAGGGAGTATTGATAAAGAAATTAATAGTTCCGGCAATCAGTATTGCTGTTGTGGCTTATGCCGTTACCGTGTCTATGGGAAAATTGTTTGCTCGAAAACACAAATATCGTATCGACCCAGACCAGGTGAAATTTCGATTGTATTCAAAAAGTTACTTATTGCCCAATATTATTACGCAGTAGGCCTGAATTTACAAGTCAGGTCTGTGTGGAAGTATTGCAATTTTGGCGCGAATCGATTTTGAAGCAGTAGTGCAGGGTGCGTGGGCGGGTCTTCCTATACCGGGCAGCCCCGCCCACACACTCAGCACCTTTCTCCTTTTATATATCTTTATCTTTGATATTTTCTTTCAACATACTCCATGATTGTTAATTGATGTGACCATTTTGCTACAAACAATTATATATGCAATCAGGAGATCTTCGCGCTTGGAATCTCTGGCACTATCTCGTCGTTTTTCTCGGTATTTCCCACTTCCACCTCATTATCAAGAAGTCTCGTCAATGAAGGAGCCGGTGCCCGAACGCAGGTAAGAAAAATGTCGTAATTGATTGTTAGAAAGGGTGGGAGAGCAGAGGAGAAGGGGAGGAGAGCAAATTCAATCATTTTTCCTCTACTTTCCCTCGATGTCTTTGGGAGGCAGTACTTAAAACAGTGAAGGACCTATTTTAGGAGTTCTCGCATCATGGAAAGTCTTACTAAGTTAGTTATTTCTACATTTGGGGATGTAATGATGATTGGGCAGATACTACTACTATTTCTTTTTCTTACACAAATTTTGACAGTCTTCAATGTTTGACATTCATGTTCATGAATGCTGAGAGCAACCTTTTTGATTCTGTGGCTACTTGACATTTAGCAAAATGTTTTACTGAAGTAATCAACTGTATCCCCTTTTTAAGGTCTCTGGACTGGTAGCATCATGTGTTATTCTGTGTGTAATACTGTTAATCGCTCCACTACTGAACAGTCTGCCGATGTGCGTGCTGAACTCCATCGTCGTCGTGGCGTTGTCCTCACTGCTGACTAAAGTCACAGAGTTGAGATATCTCTGGCGATTCTCCAAGCCGGACGTGGTCGGTCATTTCATCTTCAGTATAAATTGGAATATTCTCCAGAAACAGCCAATGCAATCAAACCCAATGTTTTAACGACAATGTGGGTCAGCACATGCTATCGCCGCGCCCAAGGTGGGTCGTCGTGCGCGCGGTGGCCTATTTTCCGGCGAGTCAACAGTGATGGCATAAGCTTCCCTATATTCAGTAAAAGAGTATAGATTATTACCAACGTTCACAATGGCTTTTTGAAAGCTATAAACCAGTGCTAAACGTTCTAGAAACTTCTCAGACCTTTCGAATCCTCATTCATTTCAGATTGTTTGGGTTTCTACTGCTCTGGTCACTATTTTCTGGGACATCATCGAAGGACTCGCTATTGGAATGGTGCTTGCACTGATCACAGTTGTTGTTCACACACAAAGGTCAGTTTTTATGTGTTACACAGCGTTACCTGTTATGTGATTGTTTCTGGAATTTTTACAGCAGAACACTTTGAATTCGATCGAAACAGTTCACTTCTTCAACCATATGGCGTTTCCTAGGTTTACACTGGGCGGTAATTTAGCGTGAATTACATATCCTTGGTTGGAGAAATATGGGTCCACACCCGTCACCTGCTTGAAGGCCTCGGTTAGACGTGATGGGCCTTTTCCCTTTTGGGGAGACGGGCAGTAGGATCGGTTTTGTGTGAACAATTCGCCGCACGCCGCTGTCGCGGACAATTCGCTTCACCGTTATTAGAGCTCTAGCGTTTTTCATACAGTCAATCGTTATGCAATCTTCACTTTAGGCATGATTCTACTACAAATTCCTTTCTTCCTGCTTTCTTACGTGCTGCTGCATTCTGGTGCATACGTTCGCGAGCGGCGTCCTTCTCGCCGCGACGCGGCAATTTCGATCCTACTGCACCACATCACCTTTTGTACATCAAAATGAAGGGTTCCAAGACGATTAACTGAGGTTTCCTAAGCCCAAGGGAATCAAAGGAGCGTATGGGTGTTGTAGTAAGGTGTCAGCGAAGTAACACTTGTTCTCATTAGCAGATATTGATCTTATTCATGCGGGCAGGAACTCAAAAGTAACAGGATCTCATGAGGCAAGGGATATTAGGGTGCTGAGGGGTACACCAGTCACACCAGTCACCCACTCGGCTGTAAAATGTACCACAGACAATGTATCCCATCTCAGACAGCGCGGTATTTCACTCGTACGTCTTGCCGGTGATCGGCAGTTGGACTGAGTGGTCGAGGGCGAACGTTTGGGAGAGAAGATCTGACTGAAAGGCAGAACATACCTTTATAGTTTTTCTTTTCCTCTACCTTGTTCGGTTTATGAGCTCTCTTTTTCTACAGAATGTCTTTCAATATAAGTCCTTCCTGAATGCTCGTTTGCAAGGTTCCCGCGGTAGTCACATTAGGTGGATCGGAAGTCGGATTCTCAAACTCCCACCGATGTCTCCTTGTTGCGGCCGTAATGGCTGCCAATAAGATCGTTCTATCATTTGAAACAACGAAATAAAATATTTATTTGAAGGCCGTCATCTTCATATCCCTCTTGTAGGCCGAATGTCTCTTTGCTCGGCGAGGTCGTTAGGTCAGACTTCCGTGGAATCTACAACTACACCCGAGCCAAGCGGACTGAAACTCCAATTCTGCGATTTGATGCGCCTGTAATCTTCACCAACGTGCAAGTACTAAAAGAATATATAGGAAAAACACTCAAGCTTGAACCAGGTAAGGTTATTCGAGGATATCTTGAATAATATCCAACTGAATATCTGTTTTGCATTTGCAACCACTCGGCAGTGTCAGACCTACATCATCAAATTCTAAAAACTATGGAAATACTTTTAGGGCCACTGTCCTATTGACAGCTCATTTCAGACTCCAGCGAGAAGAAAAATGATGAGAGTATGGCAATGGGACCTAATTGGAAAGCGATCATATTGGATTGCAGAGCTTGGACCTACACGGATGCAATGGGGGTAGAAGCAATCAAAGAGGTAAAAGTTCATTATGTACTATTGTGCATACCTACCCTCCAGTAACAGTTTCCCGAATCGGAGATAATCGTTTAGATAGTTAGGGCAGAAGGGAGTGCGTAAAGCGATTTGGAGTTCCTGATAAATTTGACCAAAAGAACGGCATGCTTACTTAGTTGAGCACTTCTTCTGGGACAACCTCCTTTAGAGGGTCACGCTGAGGGAGGCACTGAGACAGTCTGCAAGCATCCAGATTCTCCTAGAAATATATATTTTTGGAATGGAGCATAAGTAGTCCTTATATTTGCACCCAAAGGACTTGATCCTGAAGCCGTGGGGCTCCTCGTCCACTGCACCATCCCTTCCCACTTCTCTCTTCACGACAGTCCTGGGCACCTTTCACATCTTTTTATCTCTGAAGTGTTACAATTCGAATTTATTCAGCTGAACGATGAACTTCGCTCCAAGCAAGTATTTCTGATTCTGGCCAATATGAAAAGTAAGTTTTCCTTTTGATAGGGTCATTCTCGATGAAACGAATGATCCGGTTTCAGGTTGCCTTCGACTCCAATACGCCTATGCCGGACTCTATAGGACGTTCAGTTAGTTTTATTCGCTCAGTCTGAAAAATGGTGAGAACAGACATTAACCAATTCCTCTCAATTACAGATGACAACCAGTTCTGCCCGACCATCACCGATGCCCTGACGATAGCTGCTAGAATTCGAGCAAACTCGGAAGCATTCTTCAAGGCTGACAAGGATGACCTCGTTGGCGTCAAGTAGTACTCATCTCTTCCAGAGCTGCTTAATATTACCAAGAAGGGTCGAGAAATTGAGACTTAGAGGTTCTCTCTGAGGGTTAAAGCTCTCTCCAGAATTCCCAAAGAATTTGAGCCGATGCAAGATTAGGGAACATCGCAAGGTTTGTGTTCGAGTGCTGCCCGAAGAACACCCGTGGTACCACTCATTTTAGTAGTAAAAGCAGTAAATTTTTGTTATCTCCAACGGATTTATGAATAAGAAACTGGATTTCTTGGAGAGCTACCATTAGGAAAACTTCTCATCGTTATTCTTTGACCTGCCAAGGTGCCTGAGAGCTTTTTCATGATTAAAGTACATCTGACAATATCATTAAAATGTATTGTTGGATATCATAGCTGATCTTCCTAGTATTACTATGAACTTATAACGTGAAAAAGCACTGTAATACTGCCCCACATGGCCTAAATTCTCAGATGGCTCAGCTGTCATATTTTTGGTACCAGCATATTGATTAGATACGAGTTGTCGCGCGCAGCGCGGAATTTTTTCTTCATAGACTTTCAAATATTTGAGCCTTTTCATCATGGGTGTTCCCTATTTTGTGTTCAATAATATCTGTTTACGAGTATTCCAGTAGTAATGCATTACGTCCATTTCATCTACATCTCTTATCTATATTTATTTATTATAATCAATATATCATTATCATTATATTTTTGTTTCGCGGACGGAGTATTAAGTGGCGCACTATCTCACACGCACGGTCACGGGATCGAGTCCTAGATCGATATCCTCACAGGCCAACCAGGCTTTCCTTCTCTCCGGAGTCGGTTAAGTGGTACCAGACCCGTCTGGGAGCACAGCACTAACCTGTTCATTGACTGGTCAGGGCAAGTCATTGTATAGGCAAAATACTCATACAAACGCAACTACGATTCTGAATAGATGTCAAATGCCTGGGCGCATTCCACAAAAGAGACCGCCGACACAATTGACGCCAAAAACCACACCATTTATGATTATTGTTATTATAATTGCGCTACGAGTATCTTTTTCGCCTTGCTCTCGGCCTTTGTCAGCCTTTATTTCTGAATGTGGAGCCCCGTAGCTTCTCAGAAAAATGGAAACGGAACTCGGAAAACGGAATGGGTCATGCCTGGGGCATTAGTTTGCCTTGACAAAGAGTAGGTAAATGTTATTATTGTGTAGTTATACAGCCTTTACAGCAAATCCCTCTAAGGATGGATCATACAAATGTTTCCGAGATACGGCAAGGAAAGCGGAAATCAGAACACTATCTCGCCTCTGTTAAAGATCCTTATATCCCAGCCGATTGAGCAGCTTTCCTGCAGTATTGAATTTTCTTCATTTCCATCCAGAACTTCAATGAAATCTTTTTTTCTCATATTATTCATCAGTCCTCATTCCTCACACCCTCCCCCCCCCCCTTTACCATCATTTTTTTACTATATTCGCCCTTCAATCATTTGATTAAACTATCTCAGGAATGTTTTTTTAGGCAGACCTTTGAAAAACATATTAGTTCGTATGAGCATTGCATTTAGTTCCAGACCTTGTTGCATTTTATATTTATTATTGGTGCTATGAGAATAATAAATATTTTCTTTCGTGCATTCTCTAAATAAAACGCGTTGCAAATTCATCTACAAAGGAAAATTTGCTGACACTACTTTGTATAGGCTTAGTGGAGTTTATGCAGTGTTCAAGTATTGTATTAGAAATGCTCATTTTGTTACCTTTCTGTTAATCTACCTCGAAAATGCGATTTTGTAAGAGCTTGACGAATTTCTCATGAAATGTGGGCCTCATCCTTTTCGACCAAAGGCGGAGTAGCGACAGGTTTTTAACTACCAAACCCATGATCCTAGGATTAATCTCCGCCCAGACAAACTATCCTCACGTTGACTTGATGTTTTGTTAACCGATGTTATTGAGAGCACAAGTACGGGCTCGAGTGCCGTCCGAGACTGAAAATTTGTCTCCGAGTCGCCAACCTTGTGAGACATCCTCACATCCCTCTGTCATTGCTTGAATGATACCAGATTCGACTGGGAGGATAAAAACATTACTTGTACATCAGCTAACTACTGCAAGTCATGTAAGTGCAGCGAAATCTGTTTGTATTTTGAGCTATATCTGTCAATCCTATCACATTCTTCGTTCTCCATGAAGAGTTGCTGAAACTCCTCTCGAGAGAAAGAAGACACTCCTAGCGGGACATTCAGCGGTGGCCGAGCGTCCGACACTGCTTTTGGACTGAATAGGTCCTTGATTGTTCCTGTTCAGCACGAACAGATACATATAGCACTAAAAAGAAACGATTCAGAGTATTGGGCTGAAACACTGAACGACCAGTACAAGTAACGCAGAGTAGTCACGTAGTCACAAGTATTATGAGCGGACGGTGGTCGGATAATCCCAACAAACCCCCTTTTCGGCTGCTTATATCAAACGCGTGAAACGGGAAGCTTTCGGATTTCATTCATGTCTGTGAGCTGAAGCAAATAATTCTGAAATTCACGTGCAAAGTGATTTGTTTTCTATTTTGATAAAAAACTTATTATTAATTCATAATCTACATGTAATTATTACTATACTCCTCTGTGATAACTGCTCGATAAAGGACAGAGGCACTGTAGAAGCAACTTTGGCAACAATGTAATCGTGCGTTTGCAGATGGGAGACCCTAGAGCTTCAAGAAGTCACGGAAATAGATAAAAAATAAATATTTCCGATAGAATAATCTCACTCTTCAGTGAGTACACCCTGAATTTTCCAGCCTTACTTCAATTTAGATGACATCGACACATTCCATTCCTATTCCATGTGATCTTGACCTATTTCCGTTAAAATCGATCTCGATTGAACTACGGTACAGTTATATGCACCGTGCTATGCGCATTTTCAAAACAGGGTGTTCTAAGGAGGTCGAACGAATTGGGTGCTCTCCCGAGACGTCTCTCCAAGTTCCTCCTCACCTAACTTGTCTCACCAGCAATAATTAGTAGGTGTGGGTTCAATTTTAATGATCGTTGCTTTACTTCTTCGGAATTTTTGAATGCCCAAAAAGGGCAGAAATGTTCGTGTTGCCCTACTAAATTTAATGTAGCTTTTATTCCTAACCAAACAGGGTTTCATACTATAAGTAATCGCTACAACTCCATCAGAAAGTATAATTTTCTCTCTACTGATCTGAATTTTAGCGAAATTTTCATAGAGCACGGGCAATGCAATCGTAGTTATGATATAGTTAGTTAGTAACAAGGTTCGTATGGGGCACTGCTTCTACTATGACGTACCATTTCTGGAATACCAGCCATGTTCACCCACTTCCACACATTTTATGCTACTAAGATACTGTAATCGAGCAGAGGTTATTGTATTATAAGTAAAAACCCCTTGGACTTGAGTGGGTACTGAAAATTGGGTACTGCTTCAATATACAGCCTGGGAATCAAATGCTCTAAGAAACACACAATAAAGATTTCTCTCTCGATTGATGTGAAATCGAAGGATCAACGTACTCAGACAAATTGGAGAAAACTCTCATCGATGTGCCTCGAATGAATAACAAGCAATCTCTTGATCTGAGCGTCCACTAAGTGGATGGAGACCCCAAAAGTCAACCCGGCCACAGCCGAATTAGTCAAGTACATCAACATCAAATCAACAGAGTTACTCAAAAAATGAACGAGTAGAATTGGCTCACTAACCGGGAACGAGGGCAAAATGATCGAAGTAACTAGTAAGTAGGGCGTCTGTTGAATCGAAAGATGAGAGACACAAGATTCAGAGAGAGACCTCTCCTCACGATCATGATTCCATCCCTTGTTAATCCGTAATGGTAGTTTTGTGGCCCAGGTGGGTACCATGCTGTGGGCGTTTACAAAACCGCGCGATATACGGAGAGCGACAAGAATAATTGGATTTTAGAAAGGTGGGGAAATGACGCCTCGGATTTGAAGTTGGGTCGGCTGCCGCGTAACGGCGTAACGCAGTAATTTTTGAAAGCCCTGAAAGGGCAGAAAATGTTGTTGGTAGTGTTGGGCAGGTTCCCACTCACAATCAGAGCTGTTTTTGATCCGAGTCCTTCCCTTTTAGGCTTACTATTCAGTGTAGCTCATTGCCTTATCGAAAATTAGTAAGAAGTTAGTATTGGGCTGAAATACTGAATGACCAGTACAAGTAACGCAGAGTAGTCACGTAGTCACAAGTGTTACAAGAGGGCGGTGGTCGGATAATCCCAACAAACCCACTTTTCCACTGGACACCATGTCTTACTGGAGGGCATTATACCAAAAAGCAAAGGAGATCTGGCCAGCAACCGCCAAAGTTTACTGCCCTTTCAGGGCGTTCAAAAATTCCAATTCTGTCAAGCAACTTTAAGATCTGATCATCCTACTAACTAGTAATAAAGTTAGAAAGACAACGAACGAAGCACAGTAACCTGAAGCGCACTCCAGGCACAGATTCAAACCTATTCCAGCGGCTCTCCGTACATCGTCCTGTTTTGTTGAAGCGCCCAGCACGGTGCACATAGCCATGCCGAAAATCAATCAAAATGGATTAGAAAGGGATATAGACCAAAATCACATGAAATGGCGACTTTTTTTCAGTGACATCACTTTTTTTTACAATATTCACCCTTTAGTCAGCCAATCCACCTATGTTTTCAGGCAGATCATCGGGAAATGTGTAAGTTTAGATGACAGTCGAAGTCATTTCGGAGTTCCATCAAAATGGATCAAAAAGGGATGTGGATCGAGATCACATGGATTGATGACTCTTTTTTCATTAGTGACACTTATTGTTAAAATACTCGTTCTTCAGTCAGTTAGTTCTACTATCTCAGGAATGTTATTTAGGCAGGCCTTTGAAAAATACATATGTTTGGATGAACCCTGCATTTAGTTTCGAACCATTTTGCATTATATATTTATTGTTGGTGCTCTCAGAATGATGGATATTATCTTTCACTCGTTTTTAGAATATAAAACTTTCAAATCTATCTTCAAAGCCAAATATGCCGCCGTTGTTCTGCATGGGTTCATTGGATATCGTTGTTCAACTTTCTGTTGGTGTGATTTCGAGAAATTTTGATGAATTCCTATCAGAAAAAAACACATTTTTATCTTCGGTGTAGTGGCAAGTGGCGCACTATCACACCCATGGCCCAGAGATCGATCTCCACACGGGCAAACCACCCTCATATCACCCTGTCGGTGACTGGTGCAAAACTCGTCTCGCACTGGCTTGTACATCACCTGACTGCCGTAAATTATTGTATAGGTCACATAGGCTTTCAAAGCACCTCTGCGATTCTGACTAGAAGACGAGTGCGGGGCCGCATCTCTCAGACAACATTGATCAATGCCAAAAGAACTTTGAGAATCGAGCGTTCCAGTAGAGGGTTCATTTTTCTGAAGGTGAGGGCCACATAAAAATTGAAGTGCACTTTCCTCTTTCATCACCGGCTTTCATCACTACTTTCCAATGACTACCTCAGTACCTCAGTGAAAATCATTCTTTGTAAATGCTGTCAATTTCGTTTATATGTCAGTACTGCCACATTCTTCGTACCCTACAGAAAGGCTGCTGACTTTCAGCTCAAGAGGAAAAGGATGGCTACTACAGCGGAACCTGTAGCGATGACCAAGCGTCCGATACTCCGTTTGGGCCGAATAGGTCCTGACTTGTTCGTGTTTAGCACGAACAGATACATCATACAAGGCTGGTAAGAAGCACAAATTAGGGTAATGGGCCGATACCCTGAACGGTTATTACAAGTTGCACAGGGTAGTCACTAGCGTGTCGTACTGCAGAGCAGTTATGCTAATAAATAGAGGAGAGCCGGCCCCACCAGTAACTACCACCGACGCTTACTGCCCTTTCAGGGCGTTCAAAAATTCCCATGTTGTCAAGACTGTCGAGGTCTGGTGGTCCTAATGAATTGAGATGAAGCCGTAAACACCACGATGCAAACACTACAATGTTTACCTGAAGATTCCAGCAGAGATCCAAACCTATTCCAGCGGCTCTCCGTACATCGTCCTGTTTTGTGAAGACACATAACACGGTGCAGCAGTCATGATGAAGTTCAATCGAAATGGATTGAAAAGGGATGCAGATCATCTCTCTGTCGCTGACCGGTACAAGACTCGTCTGGGAGGATAAAAGCACTGGCTTGTACATTAGCTGACTGCCGTAGGTTGTTCTATAGGTCACATAGGCTTTCGAAGCACCACTGCTATTTTGACAAGGAGGCAAGTGCGGACCGCATCTCTCAGACAGGGTTGATTAACGCCAAAAGAAGTGTTGCTATCCGAATCGAGCTTTCCAGCAGAGGGGTCCAGCCGCACAAAAATTGTGGGCTCTTATCTATCTGATCACCGGTTGTCCGTAGAACCATCACCACCTTTCAATAGTGACCCCACTCAAACTCAGTTTTCTCGGAAGTGCAGTAATAATTGTTTGTAGGTAAGTACTATCACATTCTTCGTTCTCCAGAAAAAATTCGCGAACCTTGGCTCAAGAGGAAAAGGATGGTTTTGCCGGCGGAACGAGGTGGCCGAGCATATGATACTCCGTTCGGACTGAATAGGTCCCTACTTGTTCCTGTTCAGTACGGACAGATACATCTTACAGCACTAGTAATTTACAGAATTTAGAGTATTGGATCGAAACTCTGAACGACCATCACAAGTCACACAAAGCAGTCACAGGTGCTATGAGCCTTACTGATAGGATATCCCCATTGTACCCCATTGTTAGACTCACTGAACAGCAAACCGTAATGGAAAGAAGTTATACTAAAAACGAGAAGGCTCTGTCCTTGCCACCCACCACCGACCCACGCTGCCCTTTCAGGGCGTTCAAAAATTGCAATGTCTGATGGGTAGTGTTCAGGTCTCACACTAATTAATACACATGAAACTAAAAACAATGCAAACCTTATGTTCCAAGCACTGATTCGAACCTATCCCGGCGGCTCTCCGTACATCGTCCTGTTTTGTAAACACACACAACACGATGCACATAACCATGCCGAAGCTAAATCGAAATGGATTAAAAAGGAATATCGATCAAGATCACATGGGATGGTTTCTCTGGGACGCTCATGACGGAGTATTCCCCTGAATGTTCCACAAAAATGTGATATACGCATGTATACTCGAGTTCAATCTACCCGCCCCCCCCCCCCCCCCTTGGGTGGGCTTACAAAGGCTGCTTATATCGAACGCGTGAAACGAGAGCTTTCGAAATTCAGTCACGTCTGTGATCTGAAGCAAATAATTCTGAAATTCACGTGCAAAGTGATTTGTTTTCTATTTTGAGAAAAAACGTATTATTAATTCACAATCTACATGTAATTCTTACTATACTTCTCTGCGGTGACTGCTCGATAAAGGATAGGGGCACTGTAGAAGCAACTTTGGCAACAATGTAATCGTACGTTTGCACATGGGAGACCCTAGAGCTTCAAAAATTCACGGAAATACATAAAAAATAAATATTCCCGCTAGAATAGTATTACTCTTCAGTGAGTACACCCTGAAATTTCCAGCCTTACTTCAATTTAGATGGCATCGACACATTTCAAGACATTTGGTGAATTGATAGGGGTTGGTGAACATCTCTTTTTGAAAGTCCCAAAAAAGTCTCATCATATCTTTATCGTGTGCACAGGGATGGCATTACAGACCGCCATTACACCCTCGGTCATGGCATGAAGCCCGATCAAAATCGATTGAGCCAAGGGAATCACCTATACATTCGAATGTAAAGGAATTTACACTGGCTAATCATGAAATTCGTAATCGGATGCATCATTCACGCTTTCCGCTGGGCTTGTTGACTTCGGCGTCGTTTAACAACAGATGCCAGAGATCGATTGTACTGAACCCTCTCCGAAACCCTGCTTGCTCGCATGGCTGTCCTTCATCTAATATTCTGCCAATCCTGTTTAGGATGACACGAGTGGAAAGCTTGTAGATTACGGACAGCAGGCAGATTGGGCGATAATTGCCAATATCGTCTGGATCTCCCTTTTTGTACAGTAACGCAGCAGTCTAGCTAGTTTTCCACGACGTGGGCACTTTGCATTCCAGGTAACGGTGAAGAGCCTAGCCAGAGTTTTGAATGACTGGTGGTATACTCTTCAGATGTTCTGGTTTAATCCTATCGGGACCAGGCGCTGTACAGGTCTTCATCGACGTGATGGCATGTCGTATTTCGGAAGGGAGAACCGAAGGAGCGATATATTCGTCTTGCCTAAGATGGTGGGTAGGCAGGTAGACGTGGCTGCCGAAGAGATCCGAGTAGAAGTCGTAGATGACTTTCTCCATTGCCCTCCGGGATGCAGTAACGGTTCCGTCAGGACGACGAAGGAAAGTCACCTTGGTCTTGTAACTGGCGAAGCTCCGTCGGGCTTTGCGAATGCTCTTTCCGGCCTCGGCGGCTTCGTCCATGACTGCTGCTCTTCTCTCTTTCAAATCTCCCTTTATCGCTTCTCTGCATAGCTTCGCAATTTCGGACGTTTGTTGATAATTGCCTGTAGCTCGTGCGATTCCACGTTGGCGTATCAGCTCGAGAGTCTTCGAAGAGATTCGTCTCTTGGCTGTTTGTAGACTCTCTGCTTTCGTAGCACTACTGCGAAGATGCTCGACGAGCCGGTTGTATTCTTCGTCGATGTTGTCGATAACGGAATCTTTCCATTTACTCGCAAGGGAAGCGAAGTGGTCCCAGTTGATGGAAGTCTTGGGGCTTCGTTTCCTGAACTTCATAGCTCTCTCTCTCCACGCACTGGGAGGTAGAATCTAGCGCGGAGGAGACGATTGTCCGATCCCGTGTAGAACTTCGGAACAACAACGACGTCGATCAGGCAAAATCTCCGATTGAAGATGTTGTGGTCTATTTCATTATGGAACTGTCCACCAGGTGACTCCCATGTCCATCTTGAATGAGAGGGCTTCTGGAACTGCGAGTTACCATGGATGGTGTGGGTCGTCATGATAAACTCGGACAGCCTTTCACCCTGCTCATTCCATTCCACTCCGTGGGTCCCAATGTGAAGCTCTTCAGCCGTTCGTCTGGGGCCAATCTTGGCGTTAAAATCACCGACGATGACCTTGACCAGACCAAGATTGGCCCTAGATTAACGGCTGAAGAAAGTGTGGTCTTCTCTGTAGAGCCTCTCCAGATCCATGTAAAACGCTTCCAACTCCTCTTTTTCGTAGCTCGATGTTGGTGCGTAAGCAACGACGATGGTTAGAGCTGGGGTTGAGCCACATCTTCTCAATCGTGAACGTCCGATTCGGGTTGTGAAGCTTTCGTACGAATCGATGTTCATGGCCAAGTGCATATTGACGAGGACACCTACGCCGCCGACGCCTCTACTGTCGCATGTTCCAAGGAACAGTTCTTCTCCAGACTCAAATACAGCGTGCAGCGGACGATGCCTTCTCGTCTCGGTCAGTCCGATGACCTCGTACTTGATCTTCCTAGCTTGCATCATCAGGGCTTCTATACACGCTTCCGATGCAAGCGTCCGTGCGTTGAAAGTACAGATCGCTATCTTTGTCGTTCTCCTTTTGGGCAGCCTGTTTTGGCCCTGAGATTTTAGCAGCCTCTCCCGAGCGGTCCCACCCAACTCAGCCGTATTGGGGGCTCCCTCAGGTTCAGGGGAATGAGGCCCATTTTTATCACTGTTTTGGCGTGTGAAAAAAACCCATCGTGTAGCTTGCCAGGCTCTGACGTGGGGAGGGGGGAGGGGGTGGACGAACGAGGGGCTTTTTTTTTTTGGAGGCGGACCCGAATCGCCTCCCAGATACTTCCCAGCGTGACTTGTTCGTCACTCGAATGCAAGCTTTTGGCCGAGTCGATGGGCAGGATACCAACTGCACCCACAGACTCTCCACACACGTATGCGTGGATACGCCTGCGAGAAACAGAGGGTATATCGACCCAGCACAGCAGAATCAAGGAGTCCGTCCCCTGAATCCACCTGCGTCTCTGGGAAAGTACCGGTGACTTTTGGTCGGCGATTAATTCCCCTATCCGCCACCTGGGGACGCCCTACGTAGCCTCGTCACTAACCGGCTGGGGATCCTTCAGTGAGAGAGAACTCAATGAAGGAGATCCGTAGCTTTGAAAACAAAGCAAACAATATTACAGTCAAACTGGAATTTGTAGTAGGCTGTTTACCTCCTATTATGCATTATCACCATACCAAAATTACTCGATACTATTTAGAAGATTCGCTAGTCACTCACATATCTTCCTTTGGAATCGTTCGTAGTACAGAGTTTATCCATAATTGCGCTTTTAGTAGAATTTTCTTTTTATAACATGATCTCGTTCATAGTAACGAGGATATTCTGTGAGATTACGTCTTTTTCATTGTATCACCCACGCGTGGCGCAGAAGTGGTCATTTGCAGAAGCCTTGCCGGTGCTTGCGGTGGCTTCCAGCTTCTGTCTTTTCATAATGAGTGGTTTACTGACTTTTCCTTTTTCTTTTCATAGTAATGTTTTACTCTCAGGTCACTTTTATCCTCTCCATGTGGTTACTGTTTCATGGATGTCTGGACGGTCGTTACCTCTAGTTATCAAACAAAAATATCAAATCATTAATGAGACAACGCTTTCTGTTTACTTTGATGTTTTGTCGTTCTATGGACTTGCTGTTTCAGAAGTTTTTTCATTGAGGTGCCGGTCATGAGCGAGGATCGCCATATCCTACCGCCCCACCTGCGCTTCCTGGTACCCGTTGGTCCTGATGAGATAAAAAGTGGTATGTTCGAAGGGAGAAAGGTTCAAGAAGAGTTTCATAGAGCATTAGCTAAAGATTAGATCAAAATACATAGAGTACAGACATAGTTCAAGAATTATATTCATTTTCCGAAGAACAAATGGAAAAATAGGCGACATAGCAGCCGACTGCTTAGTATAAACAGCTTAAGGCGAACGGGCGTTCATACTCACCAGGCGGGTCGATTTCTCTCGAAAATATCTATAATTTTTTCTTCTATTTTTTCAAGGGTTCTGCGCCGTTTGTTTTATTCGTTGGAGCAATGACCTCGATGTACGCCATGTTGCAAAACTGACTTGTGGACACATCTTCCACACCGAATGTCTGAGATATTGGATCAATTCGGTGACGACCAGATTTGTAAGTTTAGAAGGTTAAATCCAAAAACTTTGTAGTATCGTAGCTTTACAGAATGGCACTTGCCCACGTTGCCACAAACGTTTCCTCTGCAAGTCGGTGGTCGATGGCCTTCCGGTAGGAATTTGTTTACGGTCTGTTTAGCTAACTGAAAATCAATGCAGTAATCGATCTTAGGTCTACAAGAGACACAGGACCCGTTCTGCCCCATAGGACAAAGGTGAGGCCAAGCGGTAGTCAAGCAACGCCCCAAGCTAAGTGAGTGTTTCGGTTCATTTTGGAGTTTTTAAATGTCTTCAGTTTCACTTCAAAGAAATAATGTGCCTCTTACTAGTACAATACAAAGTAGTATTCTCAGTTCGGCGTGATTTATCCATGTTTTGTTTACTGTCCACCTTTTTTTCAGAAACCCTCATAAACATTGCGGTCCTCCGTCTCTTTGTGATCCCACAAAAATGATCTTTCGGGTTTTTTTTTCACTGGTAATAATTGTTGTTTTTCCATGATCCTTAATTGTTTGCTCTTTTCCCACACATTCTCCTACGGAATATGTTTTGATGAAATCCATGATAAAATTGGTTTTTTGATTGATTGATTTGAGTTCATTGATTTTCCGAATTGTTGTTCCTCAAAGTGAACTGGTTATTCCATCGTCGATGGTCTTTGATTGTATCCCAGCTTTTTAGATTATTGTATTCCAAGAACCATATTATCCCTGTTGCCCTCTAGCTACCCCATTGTGAGCCATGAGCCACACCTACTACTTGTACTGTGAGCAGTATGCCTCTGAGTCTATTTAATTGGATAAGATGTCAAAGATATTATTTATGATATTCTTCTGTAAAAGATCATAAATGATCCATGCACATGATCCTATGTGAATCGCAGTGTACTGTTAACGGACGGCTAATTCTGATAGGCCTCTGAAAGGGGAGGCAGGCAGTTGAATAGGTTTCGAGTAATCGTAATTTGCCGCACGCGGCAGTCGCGGACTAGTTGCCTCATTACTCCAGGTCGATCGATATGCGATAATAATTGTCGGCCATGATTGTTCTGTTACTTCTTTTGTTTTTGTATTCCTTACTAGCTGCATTTCTTCTACTTCATTCTACTACATTCATTCGTGCGCGACGTCGCTTCCGGCGGGAAGCGATCATTTCGATTCAACTGCATCACAGCCCTCTTGAAGCTAAGGAGGTAAGGGTCCAGTTAAGAGGGTCTTTGCTATAGCCGCTCATCTGCGCGTCATTCTATTGACGTACTTGACTGATTCGGCTGTACCCGGTTGACTTTTGGGGTGGCCATTCTCCTAAGATCAGGGATAGCTTGGTGTTCATCCGAGGCACATCGATTAGGGTTTTCTCTAATTTGTCAGAGTAAATTAAACTTTCGGGATGACATCAATTGAAAGAGAAATCTTCATTGTGAAATCCTAGAGGATTGGATTTTCAGACTGTGTGCGGGAGCAGTACCCAATTGCCACTGCCCACTCAAGTCCAAGTGGTTTTTACTACGATAAATTCTGTTTGATTACAGTTTTTGAGTAGTATAAAATGTGTGGAAGTGGGTAAACATGGCTGGTATTCAGAAATGGTACGTCATAGTAGAAGTAGTACCCCACACGAACCTTGTCACACTAATTATATCCATAACTACGATTGCATTGCCCGTGCTTTGTGAAAAATTCGCTAAAACTTGGATCAATAAAGCGAAAATTACACTTTCAGATGGAGTTGTAGCGATTACTTATAGTATGAAATCCTGTTTGGTTAGAAATGAAAGCTACCTCGGATATGGAATTGGCATTTCCCCCAACGGGACTAGTAGGGAGGGCAACATGAACATTCCTGCCCTTTTTTGGGCATTCAAAAATTTAGTGTTGCAGAAAAACAACGGTCATTAAAATTGAACCCACACCTACTAATTTTTACTAAGCTAGACTGAATTTTTGTGAGCGTGTAGTCCTCAGGAGGAACTTGGAGAGACGCCTCGGGAGAGCACCCAATTCGTTCGCCCTCCATATATCGTCCTGTTTTGAAAATGCGCATAGCACGGTGCATATAACCGTAGCGTAGCTCAATCGAAATCGATTTTCAACGGATATAGGTCAAAACCACATAGATTAGGTTTTGCTGGGAAGCATATGAACCTTCATTACTCGATTTAGGAGGCTTACTACCCCTAGTTATTTCAATCATTTCACTCTGGGTACCGCAGGTCACTGAACCAGTTCGACTCGTTTACTTTTGGGAGATAGCCATCCCACTGAGCGTAGAGCAGGACTGAATAACTGGAAGACCTATCCGAATGAGATTGAAAAAGCCAGTCTTTGTCAGCCTTGCTATAATATCATGCCAACAACATTCGTTCATATGATAACTGTTCTCGAATCGACACCCCTTCCCACTGAATAACCAGCTAAAACATCTCGTCATAAAGTCTTCGATGTCTTTCATCGCTCATCTCTACTCTCCGCTATCAGAACAGTGTCATCAGCAGAGAGAATCGTCTTAAGTGTTCTTGAGAGTCCTTCTGTGATGACATCCGTTGTTAGTAGAAAGGTGGAAATCAGTGCTGATTCTTGGTGAAGCCTCGTTACGCCAACTGAATTCAATATCCCTATCACATTGTTCGTGCTCTATAGAGGTTGGGCCTCAAAAGGAAGAGGGTAACAGTCCAGCTTAACTTGTAGCGACCAGGAAGCGCATGAAAGCATGTTCGGTCTGGACCGGTTCAATATTTTTTGCAGTTGACTTTTACTGTTAACCCTGAACAAAAGTATGAAATACGAAGAAGTGGAAATGAAAATTACAGTAAAGTGCGGAACTGGAATTACTTTAAACGCTCATTACAAATGAAACAGCTCTGCCCAAGGTGTCGTAAGCCAATGCTGGACGTCCCACCTTCCCTCCTTACTAATTTTCGACAAGGCAATGAGCTACACTGAATAGTAAGCAGGGAAGGACTCGGACCAAAGACAGATCTGAGTGGGAACCTGCTCAACACCACCAACAACATTTTCTGCCCTTTCAGGGCTTTCAAAAATTACTGCGTTACGCCGTTACGCGTCAGCCGACCCAACTTCAAATCCAAGGCGTCATTTCCCCATCTTTCAAAAATCCAATTATTCTTGTCGCTCTCCGTACATCGCGCGGTTTTGTAAACGCCCACAGCATGGTACCCACCTGGGCCACAAACCTACCATTACGGATTAACAAGGGATGGAATCATGATCGTGAGGAGAGGTCTCTCTCTGAATCTTGTGTCTCTCATTTTTCGATTCAACAGACGCCCTACTTACTATAATAGTTACTTCGATCATTTTGCCCTCGTTCCCGGTTAGTGAGCCAGTTCTACTCGTTCACTTTTTGAGTAATGGGTATCCCCTTGAATGGGTGTAGGAATGAAAAAATGAAAAACGTATTCAATCGGAACTTAAAAAGCTAGCCTTTCGAAGTCTCAAGAGGGATTTAACTTCCCAACCTGACACATGAATTGCGCTGAAGCAGTTTCCGGAGGTCTGCCAAGAACGTTGATTTCAATTCCATGCCAATGAACCTCGGCATAATTGTATCATTGAGTTTACTGTTTTCTTGAACTCTTTACAAGGTTTTTAAATAACCTTTATTAGGCTGACATTTCGCCGGAATCGCCTTCTCCAGGGCCTGAAAGGATGATAACGATCTGTGACTATCCGATCAAACGTTTCCACCAACCCACCGAGCTTTGAGACCCCCAGGGCACTCAGGTGATCGAAAGGAGAACCACTCACCGTAAGTTTGTGAATTCGTCGAAACCACACAGCAAGTGATAGTACCAACCGACCAGTGACAGCTGGGGTACTTCCTCACTAAAGTCTCTGTGGGAAGGCCAACCCTATATAAGGCCGTAGCTCACGCGTGATTGCGAGACATTCTTCCCTACGATTCATTTTTGGATCGGTGACTTGTATCCAAATGCCTCGAGGGTTATACGCGCGCATAGCTGTGACGCCTGTGCCACGACCTCTACGGTGTCCTCAGAAATGCCTCCGTTATGCTTCTGAATTCGGTGACTCCCTAAGGCAGTAGATCCTTTCAATCTTATACCATCTATGTGCTCCTTAACTCTCACGTGGAGTGGTCTTGCCGTTTCTCCAATATACTCATCACCACAATCACGGCAAGTAATTCCGTAGGCCACCCCAGACATGTTACAATCACCTTCCCTTCCAGCTGGAGAGACCATACAGTTTCGGTTGTACATAGACGGTCGTGTAGCTTATTTCAAACCAGACACTTCTTTTTTTTATTTTTTTTTCGGTCGAATCTTAGTTTCGAATGAAGGCCTGACTCATGCCTTCAATGACCAGCCCTTCACTTTACCTCATGAATCAGTTCTTCATTCAAATCTCAGCTCTTCAAATCTAGCTCTAAAATGCCGATTAACGGTTCCTTTCTAACAGTTTAACAGCTTTTTACAGTCTACCATACCTTAGTTGACTCTAACTTGTTGGAAAGTAATGTTATCCTAAGCGTTATCAGTCCTTGCAAAGGGAAATGTATCCTGGCGACCGCCCCCACAACTTCTACTTCACCAGAAACTACAGCGCTATCATAATGGTATCGTAAAAACTGTCGATGACCCTTACTAACCAGATTTTTGGGGCATCCCTAAGTGCATTACCGTCGCAGGGATCCTATACTGCCTAGCATGGCCTGAACTTCTCGAGCAGCGCAGCTCTTCATGCCCACTGAGTCGTTCGCGAAGAATCTGCCGACAACTCCATAGGACTAAAAATCTCTCTTGGGACTTTCCGGAAGCTTCCTTAGAAACGCTACAAAAGAACGCTAGCCACCCGTAATGTAACACATCGAAAGATTTTATATCACAGGGGAGGTTCGTCTTCGACCTATTTGTTCCGAGCTATGAGGCGTAGGACTGGGGCGCAATTTTAGCTGTTTGAGCAGTTTGTTTGGCCTCGGTTACTCCCTTATTCCTCGCCAAGGATACAAGGAAGCCGCCCATACGACAGGCAACGCGTACTGCGTGACCGTTTGTACCGTTAGCCACCATTTGGTATGGTGTCACCCTATCACCGCGATGAGGTGGTACATGATACGCCTTATGAAGAGCCTCCCGCTATCCTTGTTTCGGAAGTGGCAAATGCGATAAGAAGCATGAAGAAAGGTACAGCTCCAGGTTTGGACAATATCCCTGCGGATTTGCTCCGCTCTGGAAGTACTGCTCTTCACACCCTTCTTGCGGAACACTTCAACCATTACCTCAGATTGAAAAGGATTCCACAGCAGTGGAAAGAATCAAAAACCATTCTTCTTTTCAAGAAAGGCCAGCGGGAAGACATCTCCAACTACCGTCCCATCAGCCTATTATCGGTGGTGTACAAGTCATTCACGAAAGTTCTGCTCAATCGCGTGGAACGCATATTGGACGAATACCAGCCAGTAGAGCAAACTGGATTCAGGAAAAACTTCTCGTGCATGGATAACATCCACGCAGTCTGTCAGCTTATTGAGAGAAGCCGAGAATATCGCCTTCCTTTGGCTCTTCTCTTCGTGGACTACAAGAAGGCGTTCGACTCTGTGGAGATCAACGCCGTTTTGAACGCTCTTGTGCAAGCTGGAGTTGATCCCGCTTACGTCCACCTGCTCGAACAGTGCCTTTCAAACACCTCAACATTCATCCAGCTGTTCGAGCGAAAGCTGAAGATTCCAGTCGGAAAGGGGGTGCGACAAGGAGATACCATATCCCCAAAGCTTTTCACGGCTGCGTTACAATATGCGATGTTGAACCTCGACTGGGAAGAAAGAGGATATCCCGTTAATGGCAAAAAAGTCAGTAACCTCCGCTTCGCCGATGATATCGTCTTGATATCTAGCAGCACAGCTGAAATGGAAAAGATGGTCAACGAACTCAATGCGGTAAGCCGGCGGATAGGCTTGGAGATGAATATGTCCAAAACGCAATTAATGGTTAACAAGTGGTGCGATACGGGAACAGTAAGATTAGAAGGAAAAGCTCTGCAAAGAGTTGAATCCTACGTATATCTGGGAAGAGAGCTGAACATGACGAACAATATCGCTCCAGAACTAAATCGGAGAAGACGTGCTGCGTGGGCAGCTTTCGGTTCAATTCGTGAAGTGACAGACCAGGTCAGCGATCCCGACCTCAAGGCATCGATATTCAGCGCCTCTGTACTGCCAGCGATGTGTTATGCGACTGAAACGTGGCCTGACAATAAAACAATCGCCAAAGCCATAATGACTTCTCATCACGCGTTGGAAAGAAGTTTTCTGAAAATCAGTCGACGACAACAGTGGCAACAAGGCTTGCGAAGTTCAGACCTAAAGGAGAGATCGCGCTTGAAAGACCCGCTTCAATACATGGCAAATTCGAAGCACCGCTGGGCCGGTCATCTACTTCGTCGAACTGATGACAGATGGAGCCTTCGAGTCACAGAATGGCTTCCGAGAAATAAAAGAAGACCGTCAGGACGTCCGCCGACTCGGTGGGCCGATTCGTTTTCCAAATATTTCAGAGAAAGCGGCCTACATTGGATGCAAGTCGCGAAAGATCGGGCGATGTGGAGGAGCTGTGGTCCCCGCTGAAAACACCCTCTTGCCGAAGGACCATCAAAGTATCAAAGTAAGTAAGTATGAGGCGTAGGAACGGGGAGGAGTGCCCAGGACCCTTCAGAAAGGGCTTCAAACTCAACTGCTTGAGAGAAGACTCGAGAGAAGAGCTCCAGCAACGGAGAGGTAGGATTCGAACGTGCGAAGGAGTTTGTGTTGAATATGGGTAAGCAATCCGCCCGTTATATGGTCAAATGGGCAAGGATGAGGTAGCCGAATACTAGATGCGCATACGCGTCTGAAAGCCCATGGAAGCTTCCAGAAATTCCTGGGGAAAATCTGGACTATCGTGAAGTTTTCAACAGATACTTTCCTCACAAACAATTAGAAACGAGCCCTACATTTCAAGATTACCTAAAACGAATGGCTCACGGTAGAACCATGGCGCCGCGCGGCGACGACTGATCGCGCGCGATGACCTATTTTTGCGGCTGGGCGCGTATTTCAAAACGAACCCAACCACCCCTTATTTTTGATCATCATTTAGTGGCGACTGGTCAGTTTTTTCAGTGGGACCACTACGTACAACACTCCGACCTGCATGCATATCCTAACTTCCTGAATTTGAGTCCGAAACGTGTTCAACTGAACCTACGGACTCATGGTTCGGTGTTTGTTCACTAGAAATCGCTTCGGAATAACAAGTTCCAAGTTTGTCGTGAATTCGAATTGCTATTACGATTTTTAGATTTCATCACAAGAATGATTCGGCTCGAATTGAGTGTAGACTGTTCGCCTTTTCACAGTTCTATGCCGTTTATGAACTGTTTGACTGTCATTTCATGAGTAGCCTTACCATGAACATCCAGTTACCTCAGATGGTTACTTTTAACTTTTCCATGTAGTCACTCATTAGTTGACTACTAACAGGGGATACATTTGGCTGTCAAAGAAGTTTCGTCGTTGCTGATATTGCATTTCACTGTTTCTTTGATTTTCTCGGCCTATAAAGTACTGTTTCAGTACATTGAAGTCATGAGCGAAGAGGTCCGGCGGAATCAGCACAGGATGCGCATCGCGAGAGCTGTCAAAGCTGACGAACTAAACAGTGGTATGTCATTTCTATCGTTTTTCATTCTCCCAGCGGTCGCTCCTCTTCAGCAGGCTGGTTCATTTTGCTTTTTTTAGATAAAGGGTTCTGTGCCATATGTTTCATTCGATGGGGCGATAAAACCGATGTTCGACATGTTGGAAAGTTGCCCTGTGGACACATATTCCATTTGAATTGTCTGAAATTATGGCTAAGATCGATGACGACAAAATTTGTAAGTTTTCAGTGATAAACCCTCCAATAGTTACGTACTTGTTGCCTTCCAGAATGGGACTTGCCCACGTTGCCAGAAACGTTTCATGGAAAGGTGTACTGTCTTACTTATGCCGGTACGGAATTCATTTGAGCTAATATAACTGTATAAAAATTGATACAGTATTCCATTTCAGGTCTACGGGAGGCCCAGGACACGCTCTATCTAATAAGGTAAAGATAAAGTCAATTTATGAACATTTTTGATTGCCAGTAATTAGCGAGCCGTTTCATACTTGTAGTATACAAAAATAAACTCTCTGCGCAGCTTGTTTCATTGTGATTTATTTATTGAACACAATAATTTTTCAGAGTCGTTCTCGAAAACTATAGCCTGCTTTTTTTTCTTCACAAATATTTCGCCGAGATATTATTTCGAGAGTTTTTACTGGTAATGATTGATGTTTTACATTGAGCTCGACTGTTCAGTACTTTCCTATACATTCTTTGAAATATGCATGTCTGAAATTGGTTGTAGGAATGTTTAGGTGCGCTCAAACTTTCTCATATTCTTTCCCACCTGATTTTCAGTTCGTACATTTACCATTGTTTACCTCACTATGTCGTGATTATAAGGCATGACTCATACATAATATTATATTTATTGCGATTCTACTGTGTTTGAGCGTTTTAAGGAGATAAACTGTTTTGAAAAATCATGTTTCTTGTGATACATGGTAAATGATCCATGCATATCGTCTCATGTGTGGCGTTGTGGTGTGTTACGATATGCTTACTGTTGCTGGGCATTATAGGAACAGAGGTAAGTAGACCAAAGAGGTGTTTTGTTATTGACACATCGGCTTTCGATACTGCGGAAGAGTTTCAGCTGGTTGCCATCGAACGAGTACTACCGTTTTACTAATAGGAGGTTGAGGAAGCATGGCAAAAGAAAGAGCATTCTGAAAATGCCATTCAGAGAGGTAATTTCTTTACCCTACTCAGCATTCTTGTCGTTTGGTTTGTGGCGATTGGGCTCAATTTTCTTCCTAGCTAGAAAATTTGTGCCCACCGTGAGCCCACTCGGTAACACATAAACTTTAAAACTCATCCGTGCATATTATTTTTTGGTTGGGCAACCTGGCGGAGCTTTTGTTAGTAAAGGCAATAATAAACTTTTGTAATTGTCGGGGGAACGGCGTCGCCTTAATTTTATATGCTGTAACTAACTGATTCCAACGGTTGACTATTACCAATCTTGGAAAAATGGGGTGAGGTGGATCCCAGTGTGCTCGATGTATCTAACGGCGAGAGCTGAAACGAAGCTATGCTTAGGAAGCCTGCTTAATTTGCAGACACTCACACTTTTGCGGTTAATTTGGGCCTTTGTTGAGCAGTATGGTGGTAGTTGCCTGTCACTAACTCATCAAGATGTTCAGAATAAAGAAGTCGCGTCCCTATACGTAGAAGGTGGTGCTGTCCAGGGTGGATTCGTGTTGAATAAGAAATCTGGTCGATAAAGATCCTCCTTAGCAGCCCACTATGTGGTACTGAAATTTGATGTGAATCGATTGATTTGCAGTGAGAATTTAAATCAAAAGTAGCAGCAATTAGTTGCGTGATCTTCTTCTTGATCTGTTGCAGCACAGCCACTCCCTACTAGTTGTGTAACAGCTTGCTACACCGTTCAGATGTGTCAGCCATTACCTGTGCAATGATACACCTATGCCGAAGGATTTCCGAGGATTGTTTTCAGTAAACGAGAGCGACAGCCAAAAGGTTCGAGACACTCAAATACCGTACTGATTTTAATTGTAAGCCATGCCATTTTGTACCTGTGCAGTATGTCCCGCAAAAAATCCGCAGTATCGCTCCAGTCTTGTCATTGTTGACTTGTGATCCATCGGTTGTGACCTTTCACAGTTTTGGTGGGAGCCGATTTCAACAACTGGGAGAAACTTCTCGAGACTCTTCAAACTCCCCTTCCTCTCACTGTCTTCTAAATATTGCTCTAGTCTGTGGTGTGCAAATATAGCGGTAATTCTACAATAACAGGGTCATTCTTAACAAAATTACGTGGAATGACTTCATTGTTTGCGTAGAGTGTCGAGAGCGGAATCAAAGTTTTCTCCTACCTAATTATAGCCTCGCCCTGTCCTTTTTTTGAAAAGAATCAAACTTCACATGCCCAGGTCGATGATTTACGGTTGGGCTCACGAAAACCTGATTTTGGAGACATACTGGAGAGAGGAGCACAGGTGCCAAGATGACTGTGGCAAAGATTATCTGTATAGGAAACGGCCAAGAAACAGTATCAAGGTCTCGAACTCAGGTTATGCTGTCTCTTCAGTTTGCTCTGGGGCCCCTCAGAACAGAAGACCCAACCCTTTGGTAAGTCGTCTGCACGGCTTACTGCGTCGTACTGCGCCTTTACCGCTGACACCAAACGGGAAGGTAACCCCGAAGTTTTCTGATTTCTCTGAAATCGACTACAGAAAGGAGAGTGCGGTTTGTATTTTAGCAGCTCTCTCTTCTTACTTTTCCGCGGCCTTTTGTGAGCTCCCTAGAGCTTCTACTTCAATTTTCCAGATATAGACATTTATTTAAGCTGAATTGCATCCTACCTCTCCGCCAAGGTATATTTAGAGGTATGGAAATGTTGCAGACGATGTTTGGTCTTCTTGCTCACTATCCTATTCACGTAGTTGTGTTTGTGTGATGTTTGGTCCGCAAAACGTCAGACGGCAGAGGGAAACCCCCTCGTCCAGGAAGAGGAAACGTAGTGGTCAGTGATTTAATTCATCCAGACCCTCTGATGGTATCCTCTAAGTTTGCCCCCGAATTCCGACCCTTTACTTTTTAAGCTTTACATGCCGAGCGTACTCTACTAACCTGCATTGCAAATTCGGGCTCTGCCTACAGAAAGACAGCTACAACTTCCTCAACTAGTAGCCAATACCACCCTCGTGTTAAGCTTCGTCCACGTACACTTGACCCTACTCCTTCACTTACTCCCTCATCGCTGCTTGTTTTCCTTTTCTTTCCCTGTCACGAGGACTATTTGCGTGTAGTGGTCTCTAATAAATACGCTGGTTGTTTACGCTTCATGTACGCCGATCGACAACCTCCGATGTCATGCTATTTCTAACGCCACCCTAACGATCATCCAGGCAACTTGTGTAGAACTGAATTAGAGATGCTCTCATTTTTCGTTTAGAAAAGTTTAAGTAGGGTCACTCCATAGATTGTGAAAAATTGGTAGATGTAGGCACAATGTTCATACTTCTGCTCCTTGAGACTACAATAAGTCCGAGTTTTTCCGATGATGAAGTGCTCGAACCACGCGCTCGTTATCTAGGGCTCTTTGCAGCGGTCATTCTTCTTTTCGCCTAAAAGAAGTAGATGATTTGACGTCTGATTCCTCAGGTTCTAAAATTTCAAAGACAACAGTAGTAGTCGTGTTCGTCAAGTTTTGCGGAACAGGAGAACTGAGCTTGCGAACGCGCTCTACTGCACACTATTGATCCGTGGACAAGGCGTTGTTGGGGGTCCCCCTCTCGTTGCGCATTTTGCAAAGGAAGGGGGGGGGGTGGTGGTGGTTGTCAGTCAGTCAGCTGATGGGCGAGGGTGAACCTCCGCTGCAGGCACGCTGCCTAGATCCACTCTAACCTTTGACTAGTCTTTGTGTCCTCTCGCATGAATCCAAACCAAGCTGTCGCTCCGCCCATGCTCTGCGCTCCCTCCCCCCAAGCACGGCTTAGTTGGATGGTGGAGTACGTGGAAATTCCATATCTCAAAGTCAACTATCATATTTCCTCGCCATTCTCCATTCCTCGCCATTCAGCATTGTCTGAAAGTTCATTTCGATTGTTTAATTGCTTTGTTTTGGTTTCTCCTGTTGATTTCTTGTTTTTTGCTTTTTATTCGTCAAAGTGTTATTTGTTTTTAGGATGATTTGGGGGCATTTGAAATAGTTTTTTATCCCTACAATGTCTTGCAAGTTCTTAACGATGTCCATTCCGGTTAATTTCTTCTTCGAACGATTACCAGTTCCAGTTTAGTAACTCCTGAGTGAATGGAAGCTGCAGGGCCTTCAGTCGGAATTTGGTCTTGAGGTCGTGAATGTGGTACTGTCGCCTACTTACCACTGTCATTTCTTTAGTCAAAGTTGTTAATGCCATGTTTCGTTTGGGATAATGGCGGAAGTTGTTGTAGATATAATGGAGACGACTTGTTTGTGTACTCTCCTCCATCGCTACCATTAACAAACGAGTCGTTTTGCGGGAGTAAACTGAACACTGACAGCCTTTGTCATCGAGCTCAAAGAGCTCACTTCTGTTGACTTAACCTGGTGACTTGTCATTCGATCGTGTCCTTGGCAATCGCCAGCTGTTCACGGAGCTCTAATGGCCCAAAGGATAGCGCGACGTTTGCCCCACCGGATTCAGCACGCGATCCGTAATTCGAGGTCACCACCTCTATACTGTTACCAGTAAACCCTTTGTGTTCCCGGCCTTGCTTCATTCGACAGTCATTAACCTTTTATTTACTCGTGTGGACGTATTCGTACCAATAAATAACCTTACCTTTATTGGGTTTGATGTACGGCAGTTTCAACAGTTGTTAATCATACTTTTTGTTTACTTCTATGTTTATAGAGCCACTAAGTTAAGATTACCTGAGCCTCTCCAGGATTACACATGAAAGCGCTCTCAAGTGACCTTTTCTGAGAATGATTTCTTATCCTTACCTGTTATTCGTGTGCTCGGGCATAGTTACGATGTCTGTTTTGCTAGCTCGTTCCTTCCTGTTTCGGTAACTTCTTCCGATTTCCGCACGTTAAACTCCCGCGTTATCATTTCCTTTTCCTTGGTTTTCTTCAAGTTATTCCCTGGTGGAACATGGTTTTTGTAATCCAAATTTTCTAAGGATACATCCTCCTTTAACATCAATTGCTTTACTCAATTGTGATTTTGAATTAGAATAACTCGAAGTAGAGATTTCGAATAGAGCACGTTTCTGCATAGAATTAGATGGTCCCATATTTCTCTGGAAAAGGACCAGTGGTTGAAATCGGGATGTGACCGTCGGGTGCAGTCATTATTCATAGGCTCGGTTCGGGGGAGCGGAATAAGCCAAGCTGCCACGTATCCGATTAGCATTTAAATCGTTCGAAAACGCTCATAGCATTTCAATTCGAAAAATTCTCCCATTTTTGTTTACCAGTTTGCTTTGCAGAATGCTGTGGTTATTTGTGCATGCAGCAATTTGTGTGAGTTTTCTCGCATCAGCGCTTTCGACATGGTTCCCAAAGAAGCTACCTGCTTTAAGTAGAGCATCATTTGTGGGACATCTACTGCTAGGAATATGTCTATTCCTCGCACCCGGCTATTTCCTCGGCATTACGGTAAGATCAACTTTTCCTATTATCTTATTCTTTTTTTATTATGAAATGAGCTATAGGTGGCAGTTTCTCATTGCTACCAACACTACCTATTCTTTGCTTTCCGCACTTATTAATTGGAGGCCAGAAGCTCTATAAAGCCGGGCGATTTTGGGTGGTGATTGAAATATGGACTATATGGAATTGTGGAATTTATAATCAATCTGCCTGCTATCACTCCTGGCGATCATTCCAATGATTCTAACCAGTGGACAAAGTCGTGGCGCATCTGTAGCTTCATGCTGAGCCCTATCATTACTTTAAAAGAAAAAATATGGAAGAAAGAGCGCATGTGCGTTGTCGCGGGGCAGTTGAGTGTCGTGGTAGGTCCCCGAACCTTAGACTGCGTTCATATTCGTTACATCGCGAGGAAGAGCGCTGATCGAAGGATAAGGAAATTATATCAAAGAGTGCACTTATTCAGCTCATCGTAGCTCCCCACGTAATATCCTCTATCTCTCTATGCAAATTTATTAATGTTTCATAATATGTTAATTGTGATCAGCTGTCAGCACTCAGCCATCGATAGCCAGCATTCAGTAAAAACCCAAGTAGTCGGTGACGTGATCGATATTCGCTTAACGGGCACAGAGAAACTGGTAGGATTATTTCTTGGGACTGGTAAAGCTGTAGGAGAGGGAAACTTCGATGACAGCCTCAAACTGAGGTTGTTCATTACAGGAGCTGGCTTTAAGTAAAAGTAATTAAGTCATATGAGTCATATGATTTTGTTTTACTTTCAGGTACAAGGAAACTTCAATACACTACATTCGTTCTTACAAGCCTACTGTGCACCCTTTCATGTAAGTTATTGTTAGTTCAGTAAGTTGCCTCTCTATGTTCCTTGAGCAGTTTCATCTACAATAGTGTTTTCTTCTAGTTGGCCCTGGCGTATTTCCTACTGTCGCCGGGAGGATTTCCTCAGGAGAAGCCGTTTGTATTTGGACAAGCCTTTTGCGCTCTGCTGTCGTTACTGACAAGACTACTAACAGCTTGGCATCTTACTGAAAAATCGACCCGTGGACTTCTGATATCAGATAAAGTGAGTAAGAGGCGACCCAGTTAATCTTTTTTTACTTGGTAACTGTTCATGGCGTTTCGCTTAAGTATTACAGTTTGTTTCAACTTGGAAAGGGAAAGGTTCAACAGACATACTTTCAGTTCATTCTGTGCGCTTTTCTAACCGAAGGATCATGGCTTCTTTGCGAATGTATCAAGCTATTCACCTACCAGAAAACTAATCAGGATGAAATTGATGCAATGTGCAAGAGAACAACGCTGTGGCTCGAGGTAACTAAATGAGTTAGTGGTAACGGTACAAAGTTGTTGTTGAGGATGTCGATCTTCTTACTTTTTTTTATGATTATCAAACGTGTATCACTGTCGCCTTGCACCATGTCCATTGCGTGCAAATGAGATCACTACTATTTCACCTCGACTTTAAAGATGCTCTTCTCCTTCACTAGTTTCTTTTACCCGATCCTATGCCCTTTTTCTACCTTCTTTCGTCTTTTTCCGTGCAAGCTCTTCTACCAAGCCTCTCTGACACCTTCCACCTCTACCTCTGTAATCCAGTGTTTTTTAACCTTTTACACTACACTATTATTTATGCCTGTGATATGCTCATTTTATCAAATCTTGCTCTCTTTTTGTGCTAATGATCAGTCTATTACTTTTCTATGTGTCACACTACTCTTTAAACTTCGATTTTCTTCACTATTATACTTTTCTATTTTTTTTTTTGCAAATTTACCGTCATGTCAGATGTATATTTGTCAACGGGAGAAATAGTTGCTTCTGAAAAGCTTGGTTATTTCTAGGGAAAAGGTTCATTCTACCTGGAAAACGCGTTTTACATCGATGCTGCTGTCAGCCTAATGATGGCCTTTACTCACTTCGCTTTCCCTCAACACATCCTGAAAATCGTGGTAATTCTATTCTCACTTGTTGTATACTACCATGTTACTTAAATAGTCTCATAAATGGAATCAAAATTGTAATTCCCCGCAATCGAAATACGCTGGGAATGGGATAAAGATGCAAGCGTTCGCAGTATTGTTACTGGACCAATACTTGCTTGTTTCGCTGTATAGATTCATAATTTAGGCCTCTATGCATCGAATACTTTTTAGTCAAACTGTTGATTGATGAAACATATTTTAGGTATTTTCTTATTTAGATTACCTCGGAGTACGCTCTTGACTCACATCATATCCTGTGGTGTCGTATGTTCGGATGTCTCAGTCTCTTGGCAGCTCTATGTTCGCTTTCGGCTCGCTATCTCCCTCCACACGTCCAGACCCATTACCTTGCCAGTCGTCTTCTCGTAAGCTCTAACTGTTGTAATTTGATCTTCATGTTCTTGTTTTACCAGTTGCTCGACCTTTAATCGAAAAAGTGACCCACTTCAAAGGTGTTCTACTGCAGTTAAGAGTGCTAGGTACAGTAAAACACCTTTGTAGCGGTTCGATCAGAATCACCTATCACGGATACCTGTTATGGTGATTCTGATCGATCAACCATTCATAAGAATGCTTTGATTGCGCCCACGTTCTCCTCACCCAACTGGTGACAAGAGTAGCTATCGATAATTCATATGTACCGTCATAAAAAGCTGGTTTCAGGCCCAAGTCATGATCTTCCTTTTGAATGTATTCGGTCATTGGTATCTTGGTATCTTCTCGCCAAATCACATCTCTGGCTTCATGATCTCTGGATTCTACATGTCATTCCTGTTCTCCGCCTTTTACCGTGCATCTTCACAATACAAGGTTCGTTTCCCGTTTTCTTGTGATTGATTGTTGAAACACAAGAGTTTACTAGATTAGAACTGACTTAACTTGTGAACTTTTTATACCTCTTTTCTGTTATACGTTTTGTGGTATCCTACTTTGTGATTAGATACGAGGGGATTCTGATAAAGGGGTCATTTTTTTCATCAAGTTTGACCCAGTCATCCACATGGACCTTACACACCATAGAGCAGTTTTGGCTCGACCCAATGCTCACTGTCAGAAATTGTTTTTTATTTGAATACAACCACTTGTCGACATTTGAGCTTCATTGATAGGCTGTTCTGACTGCCTTCCAATGTTCGATTTTTTCCTGTACCATGGTTTTACTATTAAGAATTATCCATCTCAACGAGTAGGCATAATTTTGTGAAACCACGCCTTCTTCTTTCAGAACCTTCCACTAATCACCATACGTCAGAAGGCGAAAGCCACATAGATGTTCAACTGATGGCTAACCCAAGCTGCTACTTATCGCAATACACTACCTCATTTAGATCTCGTTACTGTAATGTTTGTGAATTGATAAGAGCCCAATAGAAATTGTTTGTATTCAAACTTTCAGCATTTATCACATTTTTTAGCGTACCTTCTTGAAGCGATTGTACAAAGAAATACCAAATCGTTAGAATTTCCACCAGAATTTCAACGACTTCTTTCAAGCTGCCATGCATTTTTCTTGTTACCAATCGTAGCATAATGAAGGGAACCTGATATTTGCCACCCACTTGATTGACTGCCTTTTTGCTGCAGTGCAAGGAGAATCGTAACGTTCTACGCCTTTGGCTTTGTAAAAACACCGAGAGCAGGTTGTTTGTTAGACGCTTATTCGTAGTCGGTCACATCTTTAAATTTTCTGGAAAATCTAGAAATTTCTCGATTTAACCAGCTAATTAGCCATAAAACCGGCCTGTTGAGCTGCCCTTTCCGTACATCTCCTAGAAAGGCGCTAGAGGTCTCGGAAGGTTCGTTTTTCTGTACCAATAAGTTCACAGGCAGCCAGTGATGGAAGGTGTCCATGAGGCGAGTCCGAGCGTGTGCTAGGTCAGCGCGACTTTTCCGCGCGCGGCGACTCTGCTTCTCTCACCCGCGATGTGTGTGTGTGTGTGGCCCTTCTAGGTTTCCCATTTTTTTTCCTGAACAGAATGTGTTCATATTGTACAATTTTCATGCATCTTTTTTGTACATACAATAAACGGAAACTCATTTATTGATTGCTAATAATTGCATTACAAAAATAATGCACATTGGCATGCATATTTGAATCCATTCGGAAGTCACTACAATATTAGAAAAGTTGTACAGCCAAGTCAGGTCGGATTTCTTTTTGTGGGCACTGAGCCGTCCGTGATTGGCGAACAATAACGGAGGACCAATCACAGGAGGGGCTCAAAAATGTTCCAATTACCCGTAATCATCTAGACTGCCTCAAACCTTCACGGAGGTTGAACAGAAGTTAATTAAGGAATAGTGGCTGTGTTCCATGTGGCAATAAACGTGGCTGTCGAATGGTCACAAATTCACTTGCATCGCTGTTCATGATTTAAGAAATAATTATACAACAGATAGATAAAATCATAATGGGCTAATAGCAAATATTCACTTTGATTACTCGATGGTATTAGTAGCAACTACAGAGCGCCTACTAGTGACATTTCTTAACAGAATTGCTTGGATTATTCGATCGTTCGAATGAGTGAACTAATGTTTACCATGTCAACAATTTAATTGGTGGTAAACTAAAGAAGAGAAGAGAGGAGTAGTTGGGCACATGTATGTGGCAATGTCGAGCTTGCTTCGCGTTCGCACCGATCTCACATTTCATTCGCTACGCAGCCGCACGCGGCAGCTCGTGCTAACCCCGCCTTGCTGTTTGTTGTGGGTAAGTGGATTTATAAGTAATGAATGTTGACAGAATGATGAATGAAATAAATGGAAACACAAAGAAGCAATCATCATTATGAAATACAGTTTAGCGCAGCTTACTTATTACCTGTTCAGAATAGCGCATCGAGGAAACTTCAACAGACGATTCGAATCATTTTTCATGTCCCATGTTGACGTGTTTATAGCGTGGTAATCAAGGGAGATGTAAACAAGAATAAGGCTTCGATCTGAGTTCTTGTTCCCCAGTCCATGGAGATAACAGCTTGTTGGGTTCGCTGTCTCTGAACTATCCGCGGATGCAGGGCTGTCTAAGGGACTGGCATGCAGAATAAGCAAAAAGATTGCTAATGGGGCTGTAAGGGACAGAGAGTGTAGGGTGACAGATTCCGTCAGGTCATAGTCGGTAGCCGAGGCTGCGTCTAGTGCCGCGGTGAGGTTTGCGCCCAGCAAAGAGATGCTTATCGATCAAATCGGTCATTCGCCCGCGCGTGCGTTTACCTCATGGCTAACCGAATGAATGGCTCACAAAAAAGTGTATTTGACATAGGAAATTAATTACATTAATCAGACTTGCAACAGAGATGACACAGTACTCGCACAGCGCGTAAAATAGCTTTCTCCAGTACATTTCTCATTTGATTTCCGCTCGGGAACAATGATAAGGATTTGATAAAGCCGTGTTCAGACAGAGGCTAGGAGAAGATTAGCCATACTTGGCAGAGGATCTATACTTGACGAGCAATTACTAGACAGAAAACTTGTCACTTTTTGTCGCCGACGACGAGGGCGTGAATTTCCGTGCCGGCACGTACACGACAATCGCAACAGGTGGCCACAGAAAGAGCAGCACTTTGCCATTGCCCTCCAACTCGACGCAGTACCTCGACGTTTCGGTACTGCTGTTGACATTCTCCCCATCCTATATTCAGAGATTTTTAATCATGATGTGCTTGTTACTCAAACAAATTCAAACCAGTAGTATACCGATTTTCGTTGTCCATTACTCTGTTTATAGTCAATTTCATTCCAGTGGTTATGGGTGATGAGTCAGTGGTAAAAGCAAGATCTTGAACGGAAATCGATTCGGGACCTACTCATTACAGACACCTCGTTTATCCATTACGCCCCTTCCCTGAACACTTGTGATTTATAGTAAATTACGATAAAAACAAGGGTTCGAAGGAAGGATCACTTAGAACAGATACTGTACTGGGTTAGCACTACACTCAGGAAGTGAGAGCCTACTTGCGTTCCAGGATTAAGGTTCTACCTATGACTAAACCATGACCGATAAAAGCAAGAACTTATTGACAGAGGAAAAACTTGCGTCAAAAACTTGTACCTGATAAGCAAAAATCGTCCTCTTTACAAGTGAGTTCATTGATAAGACGAGGAAAGTAGTCCTCCGGAAGCTGTCTCCATGCCCAGCATGAGCCTGTAGTGTATACCTACTCCAATCCAAATGAATCAAGAAGTCAAAAACAAATTGTAGGTTCAGTTAAAATGATTATCCTATCCCAGTCAGAAATTTAGAATCTCGATCCTGATCATACAACTCCTAAGTGATAAAGAGTAATGTCCGTCAGTAATTTCTCGGACAGTCAGGGGCTTGGAATCATAACGAGAAGCTTCTATGTAGCTCCTGGGGCCAATCTCGTTTATTGTAGTCCTCATCAAATGATGTGGCGTCATCCGTGCCTTTTGTTGAAAGAATTATTTTGGACTCTCCTAGTACGCCTAGGAAAGGCGTCGAAACTAGATCACGCCGCAGCCGTCGCATGCGGCCCGCGATACTTTATGGACGTCCATGGACGCAGTTGTCAGTGGGGCATACCAAATGCGCTTGGCCCACGGTTGTTAGCTTGAAGAGAAGATAACACGAACTATGGCAATCATTCGTTCCACTGACACTTGGTGGTACTACATATAATATCATCTAGAGATCGCAACGGGCGGCACCGCGCGCGAAGTGGGGGGAATGACCCGGACACGGTGGACGCGCGGAACGAACGTTCCCGGGCAGAGGTGACACCAGTGCTACTCGTGAATTAATAAAAGAATGTTCTGGGAAGTTCAACCACCTACCACACAGAGCCAACATATTATCCTCAGATTCGCCTCTACTGCTGCATCCTATTGTAAAGCGAGTGCCAACGATAGATGGTCTTGTAGCCCGTCGTTTCCGCTCTGAAAGTAATAGATAAAAAAGATTTCCGGTACTATAAATAAAGAAGATATTGTGTAAACATCTTACTGCCATATCCTCCATATCCTGATGGTGAGGACGCAGTGGAACTCTAAAATCATAATAAGTTAAGAGGAAGTTTACATCAACCATCCAAACATAGCCCTCGCGCCTGCTAGCACCCTGCCTTCCTCAACATCGACAGCAAGTCGGAAGACCCCAGCAGGTATGGTAAATCAAGGAGAAAATACTGGCTCGAAGGAGCATCTACTCACGGAACCACGAGAAGACTGCCATTGCCCTCCTCGACGTCCTTCATGATAAGTGAATCGACCTTCAACGAATTGGTGGCCTATAACAGGTTAGTTGAGGATGAGGATACGAGCGGCGTCTCTGATTGTTTACCGTAAGTGATAACCAATGAGAGACGTCTGCCGCCATATTATCGAAACTACAGAATACTAGCCTTATGACTGAACAGAAGCAAATAATAGTTTAGCTATTCTAGCAATTGAAGCCTTTAGAACCTTACCATTGAAGTCTCCAGACTGAGTTCCCAGCTGCTGATTGGAGTCGCCATTCTGAAGTACGACTATTTATATTTTTTCAAGCATTTTTGAGTCAAAAATTTGATTGTGGTCAGCTGCATATAAAAGGGGTAATAGCAGACAAAAACCCTCAAAAATTGGAAGATTTTAACGGCTGTTGTGAACTCCTGACATTCGGGGAAGGGATTTTTTTAAATGTAACAGTAAATACACTGTAATTGTACAAGAATAATCACCGTTCCATCTCCATTAGTCCCCGGTATCGGGGACTGCTCCCAATGTCGTGACTGTGGATTCCACTCCCAGCCTGAAACTAAAATCGAAAAACTCAATTCCTGTCAGTAGCACTCCACAAAGATGAACGAAACGTCATCTCGCACCTCGGCATGGTCTAGGCCTTATTGCACAACGATGGAAAAATTCACCGTTGCTTGTGGAGCCCCTTTGTTGTGAGGATTGCGATCCGAACTGCTGGTCGAATCTACTCTGCCAGTCCTATGATTGATTAGTAGGTATCTTGTTATAGAGGTATAACTGCATTAAAATCGAAAAGCCTGAGATCAAAAATTTCCAGATGAGTATAAAATATCATTATATTACTCTAGGTTCCCGACAGTAAGGGAGCTACGAGAGATACCTAGGAAGCCGTTCACCACAGGTGTGTTCAGAGATGACTGCTGATGGAGGTAGCTGCTTCCTAAGCAGATCGAGCTCTTTATCCTTCGGAAGGCATACTCTCTCAAGTTCGCTTGAAAGGATAGAACATGTGTATTGTACACCGAAGTGTTTGGGCCGAAAACGCGCTAATAAACCCCTAAGGATCTGATTTGAAGTCTAACGCGAGTGCTTAGAAGTCCTTCACATATTTTGCCCTGAATGGCGGTCCGCATCCGGGCCCCGTCCGGTATAGATTCTACCTCTGCGAAGAGGTGCTTACCTTCGGTACCTTCGTAAAAGGCTCCCAATACGCGCCTCGGATTACCCAAAATTAGAGAAAATGCTGAACTGGTTCAAATGTGGACTAGTAATGATAAATTTTGTTATTCGAATTGCTTTAAATCCGGAGGGAACCTCTGAGCAGCACACGCGCTTTGGAGAGGCGGAGCTTGCTGGAGGGGCGGGGCCTATAAGAACTGAGAAATCAGTTCGGCAGCTAATCAACTGTGTGCTGATTCGAGCGCAACTTGAAGAAAACTACTGTGATCGACATTTCGGATAAAAAGTTGTGCTAAGTAACGTGATGGTCATACATTCTTCGAACTGTTAGCGATGTTTTTATTTCATTCGATTTGAACAACTCCTTTTTCGTTCTTTTGCCTACTAGTTACCTGTGGTAGCTTGCCTGAGTGTCGCAAACCCGCTTCGATCGTTGACTGAACGTATGGAGGAACATAGGAAGGTACGGGCGGTGTCTGAGAATTGAAGAAAATTGAAGAACTGATCAATATAGCAGAAATAACTTCCTTGAACAAATAAGCAAGCGAACCTTCGGCTCGACCAGAAACTTATATCGAGGACATAATGACGGCCGAAGAGCACTACGCTCCAGTACTGGTGTTACTGGCCTGAACAAGTAATACCATCAAAGAATCAGAATTTGATGGAGAACTGCCAACATACTAAAGTTGGGGCAACTTGGTAGGAGACTAAATAGATAATTTAAAAAAATAGGGCAGTGAGGAAAGGTGTAAGCTACGTTCAATGGGTGTTTAGGCTCCTTGGTTAGGCGATTTGAAGTTTTCTTTGCTTTTTAGTGGTTCAGAGCTAAGCAAGATGAGGGAACAGCCTCCGAATTCTGAACTACACTTTCTCTCCTACCTATCTTATGTATTTACTGTGAACAGATGTCAGACTTTTTGGTGATTACAACTTCGTTTTAACCCAGGTCGCAACAGTAGCTGGCTCCGCTAACGCATTCACATTATTAAGGAAGAACTAATTAATGCGGCAATTCACTATCGACAGAATTATTACATTCTATGTTTGAAAATAGTTTTTGAAATTTACTTAAACTCCGAATCGATCATTCCAAGGTCGAGAAGTCGATAGTACAGTAAACTGAAACATTGCTGGCATTCCTGTGTTTTACATGTAAATGTCACGGCATCCTAAAACATTCTGTTAACAACACTATCATGTTGTTTTGTAAAACAGTTGAACTGAAGATATTTAAGCTCAAGCTTCCGCTGAACCTCAACTTTTAAATAGCAAAAGCTCCCGAAAACAGAGTTCATGCTGAGCATATGGATCGAACTAAGGCAAGCGATAACGCCCATATTCTCACTGACATAAGAGAAATTTACTTTGATTCTTTTGGCCTGATAGCTGGAGAACTAGGAAGAAATTTTAGCCGCTCCTAGTTCATCCCCTCACCCCTTTCGAATACAGCCCCGTCCCTTAAGATGACGAAAAGCTGCGATGACTGGAGGGAGTTTTACTCATTGGTGATATTCTGATACAACTTCTCTATCTAAAATGTAGACTACTCCTTCTTTGTAATTGCTACCCAACATGCTTAAACCTGCAGCAATCAATAATAATAAGAGAGGAGTCATGGAACGTGGCCGCGTGGCGCAATGGATAACGCGTCTGCCTACGGAGCAGAAGATTGCAGGTTCGAATCCTGCCGTGGTCGGAAACTTTTGCTGCATGCATAGTTGTATGTATTCTTGGCTTCAACCACAAATAAAGCTGTACTGTGTTCAAGTTATGAAACGCCATGGGTATTGCGGCGAACTTGTAGGCTGACAGTGCAACATACCAAAACCTAATGTATCCGTTTGTTTTCATTCGAAGCGACTAACGCCATTCCCGTTTCGGATATATTGCCATTTTATAGGCCCGTTAACTGCTTTACGACTACTACAACATGCCAGATTGGAAACGTACTCGTTCAGGTGCAGGTTCATAACGAGACGTCAAGTCATGAAACGCCAACATAGCCTCTTCCACATTGGCAGCTTGATAACGCGAATTGTAAACGATACATCGTCCACTTTCAGGATGGATTACACATGGACACTGAAACTTGTACTAGTAACAAAACTGTATTCCTAAACAAATTCTCTACCACTGAACCGACATTATGGTTAAGGATATATCGGGGTCGTCGCACGCCCTACTGCCCCTTACACGGTTTCAATCTGTAAGTGGTAAATCAGTACTACCTACCAAAATTGCCCTAACATGCTAAGATACATTCGATAGAGATCCCTACTTTTTCTTTTTTCTATTCAGCGCCCAATAACAGAAAGGGTACATTTGTTCCTCGCACTCATGTAGGAGCGGGGTTTGTGATGTGGGCGAGACCTGTAAGCTGAAGCAGCAACCTGCCTTGAAGACAAAGGACAAGGATACGAAGCCGCTATGAAGAATCTCGTAGCTCACAACTACCATCTATACGTCAAATTATAAGCTATTAGCACTTCTATTACTTCAGGTATTACTGGTAACATATTTGAGCCCTCTGGGACCATATAAAACATGGGAAGGGCCATAGCAGCCTTGGATGAAAGAAGGGGTCTCACTGTGATCATCATCGTTTGTGCGTTTACCTCTTGGATCCATTTGGATCGGATAACTTATTGTTACCAATTAATTACTTGGATGAAAACACACCCACGGTTATCGGTCGCTCTTCAGAGATGGCTCAATTCTTTCCGTTACAAAACGAAGTGGATGATTCACTGGTTCAATATAGCCGATCAATAAGCGCTATGGGTGAACTTGGGACTTGAATCAATTCAAAAACCATCGCACTTCGGAACGCTCTTACATGAATCAACTGGTGATGTTCGGTTCCACTCGATTTGTTTCTCTAAGACCTACCATTTCTGTTGTGTGACAGCGAAATTGAACAGTGCAATTAGCCCCGTTTACTAGAAATCGTTTTCATGTACAATTCGCCAAATTAAACAGTAATTTCGTGTCAATCTGGATCTACCTGGGTAATATTGTTTCCATTTTTTCGTTGACGTACGATATCCTGAAAATCGGCCAATCGTGATAGTGTATGGCATGTGGCGAGAAGTGGAATTGTGACTAGAAGAAGAAGTGTGCGACCCATTCACATCCCCAACAGAGCTTGTCTTGTCAAGAACCTGCTCTCTTTCTCTCTTAACGGGAATCCCTGAAACAGAAGTCACGAATGCGGCGCCATTTACGTGGTGCGTCTGATGACGGATGATGAAATGCAACGGAAAAAATTGGGTCGATTTGAATGCGAACGACGCACTCACGTGGAAACAATGGTGAATATCAGCAACATATGAAAAAGTAGCCCTTCTGAGGAAAGTCATGCTAGCATTCGGAACGTTTTAATAGAAATGACAGCAGAAATCGTGAAGGATAGGCGACGTTCGGATGTGGGGGTTACATGGGAATCCCCTACATTAGCATCAATACCCGAAACTCCTGAACACTCGAAGGATTCGCTCAATATGCGGTAAAAATGCAAAACCTAATGACCCTGCTCGGAATCACACTTAAAAAGTAAAAAATCACGTCAGTAAACTATGATGTAAGACAATTTGGCAAGAAAATGCATTGAGACCTGTTCAAAGGTGGACAGGCAGACAGAGCGACACAGCTCAACTAACCAGTATATTTCCAATCATCATCGAAAATAAATTATTCAGGGGCATGAATCATGAACATCCAATTGGTTCTATGATCCTATAGCAGAAGTATATGCAAGTCGCATCCTAATGAAAAACGTATATCCATGTCTGTATGCAGCTGAATTTATGAGCTCAATGGTAAGAATAAGGGTTTTTGTGAGTTTATGATTGATGGGATTAAGATTGGCCACCAGAATTTCGGCCGGCAATTCTGTATACGTCGGTGGTCGGGGTGGAATGACAGAATTCTGGCAAACAGTAAAGATAAAGTAGTAAATATCCTATACAATAATAATAATAGTGATGATTACTTCTGTCGGGCTAAGACGAAGCAGAGCTGATAGATTGAATACTTCTACACGAAAACAAAGTGTTAGCTAGCCGGCCATCAGTGTGGTACAAAAAGGATTAAAATGTATTAAAAATTAATATTGGGTCACTAGAAACAGTAGAATTTGCTGGAAATGTTCACATACGATAAAAAATCATTTTTCGAGCAGAATCTCAAGTGTACAGGAGTTTAGGAGCCATTCGAACAAGGGCAATCCAATTGAATCAAGAATCGACTTAGCGACGGCCTATATCCATGAGTGGAACTTGCTTCGGTCAGGTTCTGTTCGGCTTGAAACGGTTTCAATGAATGGTTTCTTTTGAGAAATATCGGTATCATTTGAATAAGGTAAAAACGGAGGTATTAAAATAAGTGGAAAACGGAATTACGCCAAGAAAGAGAGTTGTAAAAAAATAATAATTAAAAAAGAGAGGCAGGAAAGCTTGAACTACCCAAAAGGGCCAGTTCAAACGTTTCTAAAGCAATCCACCTGCTGTTCTGCCCTTGCCACACCTCCCCCCCCCCCCCTATTCCCTCTGTAATACGAATACATATAATGTGCATTTTACATCGGTATTATCCCGTGGGCCCGTTTTCGACATTATTGTTATTAGTGAATGAAGCCCAGGGATGCCGTTCCACTGCTTAGGCAAGGGAATCGAAGATTAGGTGGACTGGAAACGTCATGCGATTTTGCGATGACCGTTGGACCAAGGTGATTACTAAATGATCCCTAGGCATGTCAAACGAACATTAGGACGGCCGCCTGCATGATTGTATCAGACTTCTCAAGGGAAGAACGGAACGGAAGGAATGGTATGCTTTGTGCTCGTCAGGTGAGGAGGATTCACTGAACCACTATGGCTCGCGACAGGGAGGAAAGGAGATGTTACTGGCGCCGATTTAAGGAATCCGATTATTAACGAGACGACAGGTGATACCAATGATTGTCCAATATCGGAAAGTGGCACTTCTGCCGATATGTAAAAAACCAGTTAAATATTTCTCATTGGATAGTACTGAATTGAAGAACGAAAAAAGTTCTGCTGAAAGTCTTGGGGATAATCTTGGAGATAGATGGAAATGTAATTCAATGCACAGATCCTACTGTCATCAAGCATTTGTTTAGATTTTCCTTGATGGATTGGATCGGAATGAAGCAGAGAAAAATAGTAGGAAATGTTTGGATTTTTGATCACGTCAATTCGGCAGAGATTTAATATCATTCCCACGACTTAAGTTAGGATGATTAACCACAGAGTAGGAAAGGGTGGGTAACCAAGAAGCTGTGATGGGTGATAACCCGTAGAGCTCCCTGTTTCAGATATGACTTGCGCTTCAGCATATAACTGAAGTCAGTAACCGGATGAACTACGAGTTGCACCGGCTCACGTTCGAGTTGTGAACTTCAAAGAGGGGAACTGACATCGAAGGCTCCACTGTTGCTGCATACTTGAGATGCCGTCTCTCATTCTTCCTAATTTGTTCCACTTGAGTCCAGAAAGTACAAATCGGATGTTAATTTGAACATCTGAGAGACATTTTGGACTCGTCTGAAACTGGTACTCAGACATTGGGATACAGTATCATTGAGATTCAGCTGGCACAAGAAATGCTGAATCTCATCAATGCAACCGATGTTTTCCAGGCCCATGTAATGGAAACCACTTATCCGAGGTTTCCGCTACCTCTTCACCTTGATAGTTGACATTCCTTTGGTAATTCGTTTAGCTGGAACTAGTGCAATGAGCTGCCCCCCACCCCCTCTCCTCCCTCCGCCCCTCGAAGTACCTGAGCACCTGACCACTAATATATTTTGTACACTGGATGGATCGTGAAGCTCATTAGGGATCTATAACGGCATGAGAAAGAGCCAGTTGGTGTCCAAATTGATGTCGTTATGTTTCTATGTATACGGGCTTGTTCACTCTAATCGAGCTTGGAAAGATGGGATACATTGATGGCCTAGGCTGGGATGGGTTCTAATGTAGCGCTGTTCAATGAGCTAGCCAACCTGCTGGCTTACTCAGCTGCTGCTACATTACATTTCCTCTTCTTTCACAAAAGTACTAAACTTTGGGAACCAAGTCATGAGTTTATTCTGGAAGTCACCACGACCACTAACACCTGATATCAGGAGAAATTGGGAGATCGGCTCACTGAATCAGACAAACAGAACCGTCCCCCGATACTGAAGTTTATGACTTCACAGAAAAAAGAGCCCAAGTTAGTCTGAACTACTAGTTCGAGGAGTTTACTCCTAACTACAGTAAATCGGTAATGTGATTGAGCGACAGGTCACACATAGTAGATGTTTTTGTCAGGAGCGACACCAATACTGGCATGGAGATGGAGTGACAATGGCGGACGAGGAAATGGCACCGACGTGTTGAGGCAATTTTTCGAGCTCAAGTTGAGGGACGTTCACTAAGGGACCATGCAGGACTGAATCATGCAACTTGGCGAATTCCATTGCGAATTTTCAGACAGTTTGCAGAAATTAAGCGATGACGCATGTGACCGAATAGTTTTGAAGTTGCGACATACCGTAAGATGATCGCTTATGTGAGAGGTCAAAACATATTGAAAAGTCAGTTCCCAAATCAGAAAAAATTCTTTGAATAACGTGAAACGGTAAATTGTTAAGAGACAATCGAAATTCTTGAGAAACAACAGCCGTTCTTCTCTATCTCTCATGAAACGCAATGAGATATCGATTATTCAAATTAAAGTTATGGAGTAATAAGTGTAGGTAAAGTCTACCTCTAGCACAAGCATATTCAGCACAAATCTGAAAAATCCAAAAAAAATCAGTTTCTGAAAAAATTCGTGCAATCAAGAGACAGAGTATTTTTGAAAAAAGTTATCAACGTTTTTCAAGTTTCATATCCCTACTAAGGAAGCAATTTCTTGAAGAAGTGGTTCATCAATTTTTTTTTGAGAAGTAAGTACCCTTCTTACTGGCTTATTGATATGGGTTTCTACAGAGTAGTCTATGAGCGGGAGAAAGATTTCACAAGGTTTGATAGCCGATGGGAATCTGAAATCTGAAGGCGCTCTCAGTTGCGCTATCAGAGGTTTTGGACCAGTTTCAGAGTCCAATTTGAGGAAAAAGGGCATTGAGAAGAACAGTAGCAATCAACGATGTTTAGATTTGTAATAATTCTATGGTAAAAAACAGGAAGGGGAGAGAAACTGAGAACTTATCAAAAAGAACAGAAATGCAGAATGATTTTGTTGATTGAACCGTCAGGTGAGCGCTGTCAGGTGATTACTTCGAACCAGAATCATCAGGTAGAGAAATATTTTGTGATTTTTTTCCAAGTTTATGTGGGTGAAAAATGATGTTCCTTCTCGGTAATTCCGTAATCTTTTAGCTTCGACAGACATGGAGTCTCCAAGAAGAAAGCTAAAAGAGCTTGTCAGCTCGAAAGGACTGGATCTCTGAGGAAGCCCGATGGCTCAGAGCCATTGCGCTACCGAAACTTTTTAATAGCCGATTACTTTGCGAATTATTAATCAAGAACACTTAAGGACGGCCTATTTAAGCGATTAGCGATCCTCGTGGGTAAGGCTGACATCTAAAACTGACTTTCAATAGCCAGAAAAGAGTTGCACTAAGAGTAAAGATGGACGATTTTCGAAAGTTGGATATTGTAGTAAAAAAGGACGGTTTTTAAAGGGTTGGTTGAGGGATGTACGAGTGCCAACTGTCGGTATTCTTGTGGCATCATTTGGTAGGGGGGACTGTGGACATTGAATGTCACATTGACGTCTTTCTCATTGGTCATAGTCGATCCGAAACTACTCGATTTCACAAACTGGTTCAGAATCTTGACGCATTGCTACAAGTGCAAGTTCTATTCACAATTGTGGAGAGCGCTAACTGGGTGGACATATTCGAACAGTTTCCAATTATTCTGTTCAAGGATCGAAACATCAAAGTGAATTTCCCAGGAAATTTTGAAGATCAGATTTTTTAAGGAATTTTGACGATGAAAAAGTTATAAGGATGTAAAACGGCTGAAGAAATGCTTCGATAAAACTATCTCTACACAGAAACCCAATCGGGCTCATTATAGTTGCCCTCACACGCTTTAATTTCCCCTCACCTTCCCATACTGGCTTCATACGGGGGAAGAAACTACTGGGCGTTTGAACGACACGGGCCCAGGTTCGCTCGGAGCTTTTACCAACTTATACCTCCTCTATAGTGGTAGCACCCATCGGGCATAAATCATTGTTTTTGAACCGCTGAAGTTGCAGTGCTTACCACTCGGTAGTGAATAATTACTAATAACGAAGTGTTATCGATTTTGATGATAAAACGTGACGAGAACGTGTAACCTATCGGGTATTACGAAAATTCAGGCAATGGGCAATGTGTAGAACTGGCGATAAAAGTGGAACAAATGGAAAGGTCGACAGTGAAAGAAGATGACCGAGAGAAGGAGATGGCGGGTGGTGGAACTTGGAAGGATACCCGATAATGAGATCGGACGACAAAAAGAACCCAAGCTGGACAAGCTTTGAATGTCCTGTCTACGGCGGTATGTTTGTATAGGGATGAAATCATGCATGTATAATGATTTGATACGATCTCTAAAGGGCATCGCACGAAGGAGGGATCTATCCGTTGTGAATGAATGGCGTGCGAGCCCGTCGCCGTTCCACATCCAGCCACATGTTGTAGTGATGTCTAGGGTTTCTCTCTCATTCTCTGTTCCCCGGTCGGTCTGTCGGTCGGTCCTCTTCACCCATCGCCCATCATAACCCCCATCCCCACCCCAACACCTTTCACTTAGCTTTCTCTCGTGTCACCTGAGCAAGAAAGACCGTTTCAATCTATCTTTCGTATGAATTGGTAGGCATCAGTCGGCTTTGAACGAAAGGCCGACAAGTCCAGGAAACAGAAAATTGAAACACTTTTAGGTAAGAAAATGATAGTTCTATGCACGCTCAGAACCACTCTGTTGTAAAACGGTACTTGATATCGTTTCAGGAACACTAAAAAACTAGTAAACGAACAGTAAAGGTACTCATAAATATTAATTTCTCCAGCAGTACTTTACAGTGAAGAGATTGTCCGCGAAAGTAAGCAAGTCCAATAACGGGCCGAATACGGTGTTACTCAAAATGCCCCTTTTGTACGACCACGCTTCAAGTTAAATAAAAATAAATAACAAATAAAATAATATATAACATAACATAAAAACATATAAACAATATATAACATTATATAACAAATAATATAAATAAAAATTTAAAAAATTCGAAGTTGAAAACAAGACCATGACTATTTGCTGTCGAACTACGGTACTCACGCTTTGATTTCAGCAAGATACAGAATGTCCAATACTGACGAACGACTCCTCTCCGATGCATCCCTCCACAATAAGACGAGTACGTAATGAAGAGAAAAACAAGGGCGTAAAAAAGCCTCGAAGCACTGCTTTAATGAACTTTCATTTCTAGGGCATGCGCGCATGGCTAACCTATGATTGGTTAACAGATTGCGAACACCAATCACAGGCGTCCGAGAACATGTTGCACTTCGAATCCATTCGGATATTGCCCCCACAGACTATCTTAAGCCTTGGTATGACGTCTCCAATTTCGTACTTGGAAATAGATGTGAACGTGATAGTGTACGAAACATCTTGTTGGTTACACTTCCGTGTCAGTGATGTGGAAGCTGTAAATTCCCCTTTCAGCCAGGAACTGTGCACTAGTTCGAGCATGCTCGTGACCATTGAATGGTGGTAACATGGAGAGACATAAAACCTAAGAAACAATTTTGTAGTCAACAGAGCGTGCCTGTTACCTTCAAAACGCTCTGGACAGTAATGTATTCGAGTTGTGCAAACAGTAGAAGTGGTATAGCCGATGTTCATGCCATAGAAACAGACAAGATGGGCAACGATTCACGAAATAGTCGACTTGTGTAATTGATGTCTTCCTGAAAGTGTGAATGGGACATAACAGGTCCAATCACTACAAAATTGTTGCAAGGAGATAGGGAGGAAAAATGACTCATCGTCGAACAGAAAATCATTTGAGGTGTTAAGGTTACTGGTAAACAGGCAGCTTCCGAAAGTAGTTAAATTGTATATGACTTTCCCTAGAAAGGGCTCACTGCAGTGATAACGACCGACCAAGAAGCTCCCTTCAGTAAGGGGACCATCTATCAAAAGCATTTCACACAACAAATCGATATATGATCTTCCTGCGGCCAGAGTTAAAGATCGGCCGCATTACGTGAAAACTGGGCGTGCGGTCGGTCGGTTAGTCTCGCAGTGTACTGTCTCTGGCCATACCAACCGTAGCTAATCGGGTTGTGTACCTGATCCAGAAGTATCACCTCTCGAACAAAATCGAGAGCATTAGCATTAGTGATATCAGTAATAACAAGTTTAACAGTGAATAATAAAAAGTAGTACCATTCCATGAAAGCATATGTAAATGCAAAACACGTAAAAAGATTTATCATGATATTATTCGCGATGACCGGAGTATATGCGCGATTTATGAATAAATGACCGCTTTTTGGAAGGAATGGCTTGACAGTTTACTGTTTATTACAGAAGTAAATGCGTGGATTATGCAATTTAATAATGTAATCGGATTGGTGTCGCAGAAATTGTATGTACAGAACGGGTGCAGACAACTTTTGCACGAACAGGACGGACAATACCAATGGTGTAGACATCAGTGCCGAGGAAACCAGTCCACTAAAATCGTTAGCCATGGTCAGGGTCGTGACCTTTCACTTTACATACCACATTCATCATCTCATCAGTGGCGTTGTAATGCATGTCTATTAATGTAACATTCGGTAATGAACACAGTTAAATTCGATGGTTACGGAGCTAAGGGTAGAAGCGATTATGCTACGGAATTGCATAAACGAGTTCAAGACCAGTGAGTGACAAAGAAAACGAGAAGGTGCGAGAAGGCGCTGCCCTGCAGACAGATGGCGATCCCGTTGGTACGACCTGAGTCTTGGCCTAGTCGCCCGTAAGCTTCAGGCGCTATAGCTGAGCTGCAGCCCACCACAGAGCGGAGAAGCTTTCGATTTTCTAGAAATTATTGAAGTCAGTGGATGGTGTGACACATGGGAGAAAGTGTTTAACGCGACATCGCGCGCAGTAACCCGCAGCTACTATTTAGTTGCCTCGCAGTGCCGCATGCCGCATGCCGACCACGCTGAGCACAAGCTACCCTCATCAGGGAGACAATCACCTCGTGCGTCCGGGGGCGCGCGCGGCGAATTGGGAGATTTGTGCGACTCCGACGCCAATTTTGGAGCCCCAAACTCGAAGGAGAGCAGTTAATAAGGTCAGATGATCCTTCTAACCTACTCTACTTCAAATTGGGATAACGGAACTTCTCCCCTATCGCGGCATTCTCCCTTGCGGCATGCGGCAAACGTCACTGCAATTACCGTACTCCCGCCAATCGATAGGACGCGGAATTTTTCCTTGACTGGCTTGCTTTTTCATTGGATTTTATCGTTTTTTCTTCTGTTTCTTTTTAGTTTTCATGTTTATTAGACTTGATTAATTCAAATGACTCCTCTTATATAAACGACGATCAGAATCGCATTGGAACTGAAGAGAGCGGGCGGCCAATTCGAATGTTTAAAGGACTCCCCACCACACAAATTGCGCGCTCCAATCTTCCATTGCAATCCTGCGATAGGCGGCGGGTGCGGCGTGTGCGACGCCGTGTTAGGGGAGAAGTTCCCGGACCCTTCAAATTGGGGCCCCAATGATGGGCGCTGAAGCGCTCAATTCGTTGCGAACTTCGCCGCGCAATTTGCCGCGCGCGTACACGGACGCACCGCCCCCCCCCTTCGTCATGACGGTAGATGAAGAGAGTGGAGTACTAGAGGAAAGAAGGGCATCTTTACGGTACATGCCCGATTCAAAGTGGCAATAAACTATGTGGAATTTGGGTAGAAGGCTGCACCTCACCTTCAATAAGTGGACCTCCTGAAAATCCCTTCAGACTCGTGTGGAGAGTCAATTATGTGAGACATCTGCTGAAGTAGCACTATTTTAGCGTCAAGGTCCTGACCGAGTCGCACTGTGAGGCTGTGCCAGTTGCCCTCCGCGTCTGTTTGACGTTGTGTTGGTGTGTTTGTTCGAAATTTTTTTTGACCTTTACCAGATGGGTCTTCTGTTAAGCACTTATCATCATTTGTTCTTGTTGAACTACATTTTGTCGAGATTATATTATTGAATAAGTTTTATTATCGATTTGATAGTTGATTAAATCTATACCAAAGGATATGGTATAACAACTTAAAGACACCGTTCACTTAAATTTGGTTAATCCAGATTATGATGAAAAATGGAAGACAAGATCTAGTGAGACAAACTAGTGCGAATTAGGTGAAGAAACTGCGTGCACCGATGTTTTCAGAGTAAAAAAAGGCTTCGAAAAACCGTTAAAAAGGGGGCTGGACGAGAATAAAACCAGAAAAACGAAGAAAGTGGGGAGCCCGGATGAGCTGAACGGTGCGTTTCACTGCGCGTGTATGGGTCCTGGTGCGAATAACAGACAATGGTAAGCCAAAATTCATTCACTCATAGGCATAAATAAACAAAAAAAAACCCCTAGTAACAGCAAAAGTAGCTCACCTTTTTCAGCCTCAAGAGTAGGGAATTAAATAAGGGATCGCGGCAGCAAAAAGAAAAACAAAGGAAAAAAGAACGCCTCATCACTAGGCGGTTAGCTGATTGTGCGTGGGTCCTAGAACGAATAATAGCAATCTGTATTGTCTCGACACTCGTCTAACAAGACACCGATCGAGAGGCGGGAACGCGAACTACGGCAACAACGGGGCTTCCACTATGCCCTAGGCGCCGAGATTGTGGGAGCGAGAGGGTCCTTTCTACCACCCATGGGGGGCGCTGAGTATTCCTAAAGGAAGAACTCAGTGACCTTTTTATCGTGAACGGTGCCTTTAAGAGCATTTAGTAAATGGAGTCGGAATCCAAAATCAGCTCCCATTTTGAAGCCAGCTGGTCTTGGAAGTATCTTTCGATTCTGATGCATTCCAAACTGATACTGAAGAGAGTTAAACAGGGTAGGAGAAATCAGTCATGGCGTGTCTGAGTGGGACAACGACCCCAAAACAATCAGAAAGCAGTTTGGAACATTCGCTAGAGAATTTATTGACTATTTGAGAGCACAGAAAAAGTTACTGCAATGGTTGTGTCGATAAAGTACGGTGCGATTCAAAAGGATGGCAGTTCTTTTTCGTTCTCTCTCGAATCTGAGGGAGTACACTGGTGAAGGTCGACGTCTGTTCGCTGTGCATCAACAAAAAACGGCAAGTTCAACCGAAAAAAAACCCACTCAGTATTTGTCCATGGAATTGATGACAAGGAATAGGAAAAAGGATGTACGTTTGTTGATTATTCGCTTATTTATACTTTCTCTGAGCCACTAAGAGCCTTTGACACCAGTAGATTTGAGACTGGGGGCAGCATTTTAGGCAAGTGATTGTAGGAAAGGGATAAGGGAAGCGCAAGGTAGCTGGATGTGGCTGATCTGATCAGAGGGAGTCAGCCACTTTAAGAGTGTCAGAGAGTTCTATTCAAATCCGTTCTAGCTTCTGAGGGGGGCATATTAACATGAAGTGATGCGTCGACTGACACTTATTTCTTCTCTTCCTTTTCCTCTCACTCATCTTTCTTCTACTGCAAACAGATGTAGCGGGGACTCTTCAAACATGGGGAAAAGAACTAGATCGGTCCGGGAAAAAAGGGGGGCCATGTATAGCTAGAAAAATAGGTGACAAAAAAGTCTCCAGGGGTTCTTTTCGACGAAAAGGAAAAAAGGGAGAAAGAGAGAACAAAAGAGCCTGCGCATCTTCTCTGCACTGAGGGATTTACGCCTCCGCTTCTCAAACGTTATTATGCAAAATTGCAGAGCAAATATAAGCGTAAGTTTTCTTGAAAATTATCACTACCACTCATTTAATCGTATATACGGTCATAATTATCCTGTTAAAAAGGAAATAGCGGAACACGATTTCTAAGTCCCAGCAGATGCGAGTAGACGTCATGTACGATCTCGGGCGGAGTGTTCGCCTGAGCAGCCGACGAATCGACAGCTCTCCTACTCATATAGCTCAATATACTACGATTCTGGTCTCAAAAATAAGATGGTTTCGATTAAAGGCTCGCAGAAGCTCGTCGGATACCATGTATGTTACAGAGTACCCTTACAAGCAAGCCTGCCAAGAGCAGCCGACGTTGAAGCCAATGTCGTCAAATCTTCAGAGTCGTGCTCTACACAGTGCTCCAAGAGGATTGGATTCCAAGGCCGGCCCAGACAACATATGAAAAGCTATCCATCCCTCCGATGTTGCATGCAACCAATTCTTGAAGCACTTCGTTTTACGAAAATTCAATTGTTGCATAGTCAGTGGTGTAGAGCGTCTCCGCCTCGATCAACGCTAACGGATATAACCGAAATTTCGAACTAGAAGAACTCGAAGGATAGGTCATTTTTTTGTTTGGTCAGATGCAAACAAGAGCTAATCAGTTGCCCTTTCGATATTATCGAACGTTACTGTCCGCTTCTGTAAAAAACAAATCTTTGAAGTCAACCAAGCAATTAGAGTTGACAGAGCTGAAGCTGCGTCTCTTCGTGTATCATGTGCGTCCAAAATGATCCAGCCAGCGTCTCCTTCAAAACTGCCTAACAATGATTGGAGAAAAGAACGTGCCACACACACCTTTCTTCTCAAAACAATGCACAGTGTTGGGAAGTCGCAGCGACCCAAATTCAGAGTAATCCATCCTAAAAAACGGGAAAAAGCAGCAAGACTCACTGGCGAGAGCAAAAAGGTGCTGAATTGGTGCTCCCCATTATGAGCAGTTCCATCCCTGCACTTCACTCATGCTGTTGTCATGAAAATTACCGGTAAAATGCCTCGAAAACTGAAAGGAGTTGAGTTAATAGATTAAGAATGGAGCTGTTAAGAGTGTGTGGCGTTATACTCGGCGTGATTATTGGATAGTTATCTCACCGCGCGGCATGCCGCTTGAACGAAATGCCCATTTCGCAAATGATCATTTTGGTACTATTCCACTATTACAACCCCAAAAACTCAAAATTTTAATTTTCGATGAAACTTCGCCTATAGGGGTAATCCGATGCCCTGATAACGAATATGACCTTCACTTTTGGCGCTGGCGCCATTTTGCGCCAATTGGCGCCAATTTGGCGCCAAGGGTGTTTTCACCAAATTTGCTGGAAACTTGCGTTTGGGGGTTATTTGAGGTTCTGATAACGAATATAACATCCATTTTACGCGATGAGGCTATTTGGCGCTACGACAAGGCATACAGGTTGTGGGGGAGACGATGTGGCTCAATAAAAGTTTTATTCGTTGTTTGAGGACACGGAAATGGATGTTATATTCGTTATCAGGACCTCAAATAACCCCTAAACGCAAGTTTTCAGCAAAACTGGTGAAAACACCCTTGGCGCCAAATTGGCGCCAAGTGGCGCCAGCGCCGAAAATGAAGGTCATATTCGTTATCAGGGCATCGGATTACCCCTATAGGCGAAGTTTCATCGAAAATTAAAATTTTGAGGTTTTGGGGTTGTAATAGTGGAATAGTACCGATCATTTTCATCAACAGACAGACAGTGATCGAATTTTTGGCAAAATAAACGCTCGCAGCCATTTTTGGGTTTGAGACCGTATATCTTGCCGTCTTGTGCGCTTGCAAACTGCTCGCCTTCGATTTCGTGTGCCACGCGGATGTTGTCGGATGTATAGTACACAACATGGCTTGACTTCCCGACTTACCTCAAATTTGGGTAATTAAACCACAATACAAAAATTGGATCGTAACTTGAACACAAAAAACAATATCAGCGAGACAAAAAAGGAAGAGATCGTGCCTGATGAGACTTATTGATTGCCGATGTGGATTGGCGGGACCCGGGACCGAAGACGATCGATTGTGCGCGGGATCCGAAGATCCCGGCCCACGCAATTCCCACAAAGGGCATCGTGTCACGTGATCTTTCTGAACTAACAATATAGACAACTGAAACTTGGAAACACATAGATTTGACACGAGAAAAAGTTCTTCAAACCTGACCAGAGTCATGGTCGCGTTCGCGACAGCGTAGTCGTTTAGGCAAGTCGTGTGATGAAAATGGAGTTGTAGGGCCCTTATCACATGTGTTCCTTCTTCTGCTCTCCCTCATCGAAGTAGTATTCACCTCAGCGGTCAACTACACTTCATGCTATCTTTTTACCCACTTCTGGTCAAGATTACACCAACCCTAGAGCTTCTCCGATCTTTATTCTTAAGAAAAAACACCATTTCCAAATTGAAAACTTTTCTTTGAACCACGAAGGACTGATCCCGTCACTCACAACCTGGTCATTGTGGGACTGAAGAATAGTTGTTAGAGTAGGGTGTGGCTGGCGAAAAAAGGTGTGGCTGCACCAGCTTCACTCGTACCACTTCACTGCACAAAAACTCAGATTTTTAGATATTTCGCAGATTGTTTGTACTAAAAGCGCCAAAAAAGATTGTGCAGGTTGAGGGGCATGACAGAATAACTGATAGACTTGGTGAATAAATGAATAGATTGAAAATTAGGAAGCAGCAATAAGTCATGGCAAGCACTGCCACTTAAATGACGGCGTACTTCAAGATGATTTCAAGTTTCAGCAGGATGAAAATTCAATTGACAAAAAGGAACGAACCATATAATAGGGAAACAAAAAAGTGGCAAAAGATGAAAGAATGGCTTACGAAAGTGTGGGAAACCAAAACCGAGACGAAGCGAGTCACTAATGCACCAAAGGTAGCTCTTCAGCATGGGTAACGGAACTTCTACCCGATTGCGGCATTCTCCCTTGCGGCATGCGGCAAATGTCAGCAACTACCGTACTCACCCCGCCTCCCCGCCAATCGATATGACGGAATATTTTCCGTCTATTGCTTTCATTTACATTAGTTTTGATTGTTTTTTTCACTTTCTTTTTCTTGTTTTTATGTTCGTTAATCTTGATTAATTAGAATTACTCCTCTTTTATTAGCGACAATCAAGATGGCAATGGGATTGAGGGGAGCGGCGAGCCGATTCAAATAATTAAAGGACTCCCTACATCACAAATTGCGCGCTCCAATCTTCCATCGCGATCCTGCGATACGCGGCGGGTGCGGCGTGCGCGACGCCGCTTTCGCGGTGATGTTCCCGGACCCCATCAGCATAGAGCGTACATAGTTTTGATATTGCCCATGGGTCAGTCAAATTGCGCATTGAGCGGAAATTCACACTGAGTCAAAGGGTCTGAATGCAATTTGGCACCCAATATAAAAGAATACATTCGATTAGAAGTGGAAGACCCTGAAGTTCCCAATACAGAAATTGCAGAAATTACGTGAATACATAAAAAAAACAGCGATGTTCTCCAGTGAGTAAACCCTGCACCCACGTGTTTTCAGGTGGATCATCAATCTTGAGGCTATTCAGACAGTTTCAGCTTTACTGGGAGAATTTCCGTTTCATCCGCCTCATTATTGGTAGTGTCTGGAAACTTTCGGTAGTCGAAACAATTTGGATCGTGCTGTAAAGCACACGGTATATAATCAGCTAAATTATCAGTAGTTTTGTTGTCATTCAGTAATGAGGATTCTGTTGTACAGGATTTGTCAGTTACAAAGTCCGTTTCGTAAGTGGGGCTTTGGATGATATTCACAAACACATTTCGAAAATGAATCCAGTGTGGACGACAGCAAGGCATTCAGACCTCGCAGGGCATGCCCTTTGCCTCTCTTGTACGTCAAGTGCGCAAGGCACCGCTCTAGTGTGGACGACAGCACGGCATCCAGAACAATGCTCTGGTTGCCCTGGATGCCGTGCTCTTATCCATACTGAATGAAGCTAGCAAATAGCTATGAACTACGCTCTGCATAATGGTCCAGACACAGGTTGACAGGTTAACCTATGGAAAGGTTCGGTAACAAGTTGCGTGGAAGGGGTATTTGAACGTATTCTACTGTGCGCGCCATTTCTACAGTTGGCTGCATTAAGCTGCCCGCGTGCAAGGTGTGGGCCCGGTGCGAGTGGTGCAACGTCTACAAGTTTTACATTGCTCAAGAACTTGTCTACCTTGGGTGTGTACATCGGCTAAGCCGGTTCAGGGCCCCTTAGTACGCCTTCTCCCGCTCGTTTTCGATCCGACAGCGTCCAATGGGCTATCCTTTGGGGGTCCCAGATTTATCCAATGGAGAAACCTCGGAAACCATTTTCAACGTGAACTGTGCCTTTCATACTAGGATGTCACCAATAAATGGAAAAAAACCCTCGCCTGAATTCTATCGCTCGTATGCGAGGGCTCTCAGGAGTTGAGCGACCTTGGCCAAAGAAGTGTAGTTTGAGTTGTGACTCCAAGCGTTAGATAGCTTACCGGGAAGTCCCGGTAGGTTGCAGATCTTATGAATAACTGGAACATGCAAACCCTTTACCCCAAGAAACGCTTTAAAAAAAGGCTAGAGGAATCAGGAAGGATGTCCGAATCCACAACAATTATGGAGACATCACAGCGTGGTTTTAAATAAACGGAAATCGACCATATGCTCGAGACCCTATCGTTCTTTGGAACTGCAAACTGTGATCTGGCTACCTGGTTCCTCTAATTACTTTTTCTTTTCTTATATTACAAATGAGATACCTCATGTAATATACTTCTCTTGGTAATGTATGAACGAGTGCCTAGCTATACTGACTTCAGAAGAAAGAAGCAAATCGGCCTTCCGAAATTATAGCTGAACCCCAACTTCAATTCAACTGAAAGACTCGATGGCTGCCTCTGGGCCATGGAAGTGCAACAAATAGAGGGTCTCTGATCCATGAGTGCTGTACATAGCTCTCTGCGGCATTGATGGCATAAAGCTTTTAAGGAAGGAACTACATCACAGGAGGCCATTTACATCACTGGAAAATTTAAAGAATGAAAAAGCTGTGAAAACGCTCTTTGGGAATGTCGGATAAAAACAGGAGGTACACCTAACCCGTGATTACCGATTATCTGCATCCGTCCAACATAAGGCTAAGTGTGAAGGAATAATCTCATCACACACGAAGGGCTCGCGAAACAATCCACGAGTTTCAAAAAATTTTCAGAGTTGAGCAAGTTCCCCGGTGTTGCAAAGCTATGGAACTTCAGCTGCCATTCACTAATGAGTAGTTATTCCCGCCTGGGTTTCATGGGCGAGTGCGGGGTGCACTCGTTCTCATGCCATAGTCGTGGAATCGATTCAAATGAGCAATGGTCCACGATGTCAGGGTTTCGTCCTGTATTCGTCGTGTGCGGCGGCACTACCATTTCCTCCCTACCTTTGTTTTTTGTCTTAGCTTCCTATTCGCTTTTGAATCACTCTTATCTTTTATTTTTTTCTATCTTCTATAAGCTTTTATTACCAAAACGTTTTTCACGTATATTTTGAAGAATTAGGATAGTGTTTTAGTCTGGTTCTTCAATTACTCGCACATTCCGTCCATATTGCTGATAGTCCGCATTGCCGATATTGACTGATAAGTCATCATTTGATCTGCAGTAGTCGGCGTTGCCTTTATTAAACAAAAAAAGGAAGCGTTTTGGCCATGCCTCCCAAACGAGATAGAGTACGAAAAACGAAGGAGTGTGCCATTAATCCTGAGGATTTTCCCGGTGGGTCGAGTATGAACAATCAAAGCGGTCTTCAGCCCTCACAACAAGAACAAGATTTCTCCAGGCTAAGCATGAGTGAGCTTTTAAGAGCTATAATGGAAAGGAATTCTGATCCCATCATAGAAAAATGCTAGTGGCTCTATCCGACAAGATTCCCAAGGAAATGTCGGACGCCGTTGATGAGGATAAGCGTTCTCGCAGCTTGGTTATCAGTGGTTTGGAAGAGGCTTCCCCTCAGATGCGGCCATCAGAGCGCCAATTTGATCTTGAAGATAAAGTGCGGGACGTATTGGACTGCCTAAATGTCGAATGCCGACCCGTTGAGGTCTATCGGCTAGAAAAACCAGCGACGGACCGTCCAAGGCTTGTAAAAATACGAGGGCTGCCTTTTATATTACGGGATTTGGAAACACTAGTGTAGCAATCTAGCAACTGAGACCACTATCGTAAAGTTTGACTATTTTGAGGTTCCGTTGCGAAGTTTGAGCGCGATTTGTGTTGTTTACACTGAGTTATAAAATTTTGTTTGGGCCAAGTTACGGGGTCGAATCGTGAGCATTTTTGCGCGATCATTTACTACAATTTCGACGTGGACTAACTCAGCAGCAACGCATGGACGAACTTAGTTCGATTTTTGGTGATGAAGCTCAATCCAGGGCCAGTGTTTGTCGATGGCACAGTGAGTTCACCCGAGGTCGTAGCTTCTCGAAGACGAATGTCGTGGAGGTCGTCCAAAATCAGTTGTCGTTCCGGAAAAGGTTGATACTGTGCACAAACTAATACCGCAATATCGTCATGTGACCTATCGTGAGATTGGGACAACCTTAGGCACTAGTGAGACTAGCTTACATTCAGTTTTGCATGAACATTTGACCCATGAAAAAAATTGTTTGCCTTGGATCCCACACCGCGACATTGCGAGCTCTCACACATGGGCTCAAAAAACTGCATTTTTGAGCACTCAACATCGATGTGATGAGCCATATTGTCTGAATTGGCACCGAATGACTTCTTTTTATTCTCGTATAAAAAATAAAATGAGAGGAAAACGTTTTTCGACACTCGAAGAAGCCGTTGATGCGTTCAGAATCCACGTTTTCGAGTTACCTTAATCAGAGTGGCAAAAGTGCTCCGAAAATTGGTTCGAGCCCATGCAAAAGTGTATAGATCTTAATGTGGAGAATTTTGAAAGGCAGTTAAGAGATTTTCAATAAATAGTATTTGTTCCTGTTCTCGAATCCCGAAATATAAAAGGCAACCTACGTAGTACTTCCGTCAAAAAGTCATTGGTGAACTGCCTTAAAAAATGCTAAGAACTTGAAATTCTCGAGTCAGCTTAAAAGCGTTTTCGTAAGTATGGCGCAGGAAGAAAAAAGCCGCGACTACGATCTGAGGCAACAGGCCAAGGATCGTAATCGAGGGAAAGACAAACTAGAATGGGTGGTCTTTAGGGGCGAACTAAAGCACATTACAGAACTTTCTAACAAAGGACAGAGAAACGCATAGGCTTGCGTGGTTGTTCGCCAAACTGTCGTTTGAAATGCTGCCTCCTTAACGCTCGAAGTATTATCAAGAAGTTGACTCAGTTACATTTCTTTCTATTGCATGTTAAGCCCGATATCCTTATTATTACCGAAACCTGGCTGACCCCAAACGTAGTAAACTCGGAGCTTGTGGGGGGCCTTCCTTACTTTGTGCTTCGATAAGATCGAAGGAGGAAAATGGTGGAGGTATATGCTGTATAGTGAGTACTTCCTCAGAAAGCGTTCAACTGAAATTAAACGAAAGCCTTGTCCCAGACGTTCTCTGTTGTGATATTCTTGTGCGAAATGCGGAGTCTGCTGTTAGGATTATCAATGTCTATCGCCCCCCAACTTCAACAATAGCCGATGATGCCGCATTGATAGAACTGATCACTGATTTGAGTGCATTGCGTGACCATAAAATTCTTATGGGTGATCTAAATCTCAGGATTGATTGGGGTACTGCCAAGCCATTGGGCCATGCTTTTAAAAGTTTCATCAACTTTTCGTTGACTGTAACTTTGTGCAGTACGTGACGGAACCCACCCATGGTCCAAACATACTCGACATAATTTCCAACTTCTCTCTTGTTTTAACCTCGGCATTTTTCGTTAACGTTGTTTAAATTCTTCTGCCTCTTGTTTAGGCCTCTGAAGACGACGATTACGTCGAAACGTTGGGCCGTTAACTTAATAAAGTGTTCCACCTGAAAACCTCGAACGACAGAAGAATTTAAACAGTACTCGACATAATCCTTTCGGCTACACCAATTATCTCAAATGTGAAAGTTGTACCTCCATTCTCCTTTTCCGATCATAATATGGTATGCTTTGAAGTTGATGCGTACACAGCTGGTGTGGATCAGAGGCAGCTTCTCCCTTTACCAAACTTTAATAGCGTGGACTACCTTACTTTGAATTCGTATCTTGAATGTATTGATTGGTTCGAGGTGTTGAACAATTTCACCAACGCAAGTGATGCCTACAGAAAGTTTTGTAGTCAACTATATGCTGCATTTTCTAAGTTTGTCCCCTTCAGCGTTCCTCGAACTTATCAATGAAGTAACCTATTCATATTAAGAATCTTATGTCCCAGAAAGAGAGACTGTTCCGCTCCCTACGTCTTCCCATCAGTGACAGCTGATACAAAAAAGTTTGCTCAGATCTTGATCAACACATCAAGTAATGGGCAGGCTACCGTGAAAGGCATCTTTTATCAAAATTGAATATCAAACAACTGTTCCGTTACATTAGGCAGAAAACTAAAACTAGTCCTGGTCTTCCGACCTATCCGATGAAAATGGCACTGCCTTTGCATGGGACTCACAAAAAGCTTTGGGTTTAGCCCATTATTTCGCCAGTGTTTTCTCCATTACTTATTCAGCTGAAGATTCTGTGGAAATGAAAGGAATGCTTCACATAGGTAAAGTATTGTCTATTGTTTTCTTTCACCCTAACGACGTCCGTAAGGCGCTGGAAGGCTTGGAACCATCTCTTTCAGAAACGTATGATGGAATCCCCCAGATTGTGTATAAGAATGTGCCTCCTCATTAGGTAAGCCATTAACACATATCTTTAATATTTCTATGCTCTTGGGAGAGGTTCCAAACATTTGGAAAGAAGCCTTGTTCACAGCTATCTCTAAAGTCTCGAATAGTAGGCTTATTTCCGATTTCCGTCCCGTGAGCATAACGCCTACACCAGCAAAGCTAATGGAGAAGATCATTAGGGACAAAATAATAGCTTGGATAGATAGATTTTGAGTGATGCCAAAAGAGCAACATGGATTTTTGAGCGGGTCCTCCACGCTATCTAACTTGGTGGACAGCTTGCATGATTGGACTTATGCTCTGAATGGTGGTAAATCTGTCGATATTGTTTTCGTCGACTTATCTAAGGCTTTTGATAATGTCTGCCATCAGAAGCTACTGGCCAAACTTCAATACCTTGGCATTACTGGACAACTCCTTGAATGGCTGAAGTCGTATTTGTACGATTTACATATGACGGTGAAGGTAGGAAGCACCTTCTATGATAGATATCATTGCAGTAGTGGTGTCCCTCAAGGAAGTGTGCTGTCGCCACTATTATTTCTGATTTATACCATGGACCTACCTGCCTTCGTTAAATCATCACCTGAGATCAAAGTACAGATGTATGTGGATGACATGAAGCTGCACGCCTAATATGATGCAACCAATAAAATGCAAGTACAAAACGCACTTCAGCTTTCTCTTATGAGATTGGTGGAATGGGCTTCAGCATGGGGACTTGCAATAAATATAAATAAGTGCACAGTTCTCCATCTTGGAGATACATTCCGATCCGAGTATGAAATAAACGGCACTATATTAACTAGTTGATCAAGTGTGAAAGATTTAGGGATAATAACACAGTCCGACCTGAAATTTACAGAACAGATCGAAAGGGTGACAAAGAAAGCTCTTGCAGCTCTTCTTATGATTTTCCGTAACACCCAGATTAAAGAACCCAACTTACTCCTACGCCTATATAATGCCTATGTATTGCCACATCTGAACTACTGCTCTCAGCTTTGGATTCCCATTCTTAAGAAGAGGTAACCAAACTGGAGAAAGTGCAACGTACTTTTACCAGATTGGTTTATCTGAGAAACCATCCAGGAACTACTTCAAGTAACATTCCAAGTTATGAAGAACGAATGAGATGGGTAAGACTGACAAGTTTGAGCAAGGTGAGGTTAGTTAATGGGATTCCGAATATTCAGACATGAAACTAGATTGGAACCGAGCAATTATTCGGTTTTCAAACCCTGCAGTGCAAGGTCTGGTAGGTCACAAGAAATTCTATTCGCTAACTTTCCACTAATACTTTATCGCACGGCAAGGAACTTCGAGAAACTTCCACCCAAATTATTCGGATCAATGAATGGTAAGGTGTTCAAAAAGAACTTACTAAGGCATAATTTCATCGATGCTATCAGCTTTGAAATCTGATATAGAGCTTCCTGCCTGACCACTCCAACAACACTGTGTCCTGACACTACCAGTAAACTTATAAATTCGTAGTCCGGATATAAGGCTTCATGATAGTTATCAATGTTTCATCTCATAAGTGTCAACTTCACTTTTTTTCTTCATTTTAGCTTACTTTCAAGTGTTATCTTTCTTCTTGAGAATTCAGACAGCTGTTGTGTGTTTTACCTTTATGTCTTAAAGGATGACCTTTCTCCTCGAAAGTTAATATGGTCGACATTCGGCTATCACCTGGCTTACCTGCTCCACGAAGTTGTCGGTATACTCGTGTGTCGAAGTCCAGGCAAGTCCCCCGTATTGAGGCACCATTGCCGACTGGTGCAGGTAGTTGACCTGGATGCCAACCGACCGCTTTAGGTGGAGGGGTCTCCTGCTATGTTCTGTTTGTCAGCTACGGTATGTCTGACTGTCAACTACAATTTTCAGCTGCCTTTATTTCTTGATAGATACTAAGCACTTTTTCTTTATTGGTTTGAACTGTTACCGCTTTTTTCTGTATTAGTTAAGGCGCGTGAAGTGTCGTCACGCATGAATAAATAAATAAATAAATAAATAAATAAATAAATAAATAAATAAACAAATGTCCCCCGACGGTCTACCACCTCAACGTGGTGGGAGGGTGGCGTTTAGGCTTGTAGGCGTGCCCGATTTTAAAGTTTTGTTTATGTAACAATAATACTCCTGTTTCTTTCTGGTTTTTTAGTATTTTATCACAAGCTCTAATTCAAAGCTCCGGTGCTCTTTTGACCGACTTGCCGCTTCGCGTTCGAAGCTGTGGTCAGGTAGACGTGCGAAGAACCGGAGGGATGGCGGCCCCCTTGCTTGAGTCCCCCTTATCCGTCCGCCCGAGGTCGCGGTTGAATTCGTTCCTCACGCGTTAAGTTGCACACAGCAAGCCCCGGTACGTTACGTCTAATGTAAGTCATCGCGTTCTGGATCAAGGACCAGGACTCGCTCGGGGAAGTATCCGCCTACTAAAGGGGAGGCGTCCTGTCGCCCTGCCACATGCTCTCGTCACTACCATCAGATGTCGGCTTGTATGGTCCGAAAACTCTCGCCTAAATTTCCTACTGGTCGACGGAGTTTTGCGTTGGAGCCTTCATCATTTTTTTTTCAATTGCCATCTATATAAACATCTCTATATAACTAATAGTTCAACGGCACGTCTGCATGTCTGAACGGCTAAGAGTAGGCCTCAGCTCCCTCTGATCCAGAATGGCTATAGCCACAATGGTGAAGACTCAGCACTGGCCCTGGCAAGGCAGTGTTTGAGACTCCAGGGGGCAAGCTCGCTAAAACAGCAATAAAACAGCCTCAGTACCCCGCACACTGGGCCCAGCCGTCTCCGGCGTCGGACGGTATGGCGACCGGTAAGAGGCGAAGAAATCTCGGGTTGCGCAGGGCGCCTTGGATTTTGGACTATGACAGCACTCCCCCCACACGACACAGAGACTGTTTCCTACTCTATACCTATAACGCGAGAACAGTCTCTTCCAATGCCGCTCTCCATGAGCTCCTCGATGCGGCCTCTCACAATAAATATCATGTGATTGCGCTGCAAGAAACCAAGAGCAGGAGAACCGACGTGCGACGAATGAACGATGGAACCCTCATCATTCGTGGTGAAAAGCTTCCATCGCGAAACGTCGGCGGCGTTGGTTTCGTCGTGCACCCATCTGTCGTCCATCTCGTCGATTCTCACGAGATCCTGTCTCCTTGCTTTGCCATCCTACGCCTACGACATACGCACATGAAGACCATCTCTATCGTCAACTGCTACTCTCCACACTCAACAGCTGACGAAGAAGAGCTCGATGCGTTTTACGACCAACTTGAGGAAATCATCCACAACGAAAAGTCCCTTTTACAAATTCGTTGTTGGAGATTTCAACGCTAGGCTTGGCGAAGCACGAGAGGAGTTCAGGATTGGAAAGTTCGGAATGGGGGACAGGAACGAGAACGGATACCGTCTAGCGGGACTCCTGTCCGCGGCTCGACTCTTCCATGGAAATTCTTTCTTCCAAAAAGAGGAACATCGCCGCTGGACATGGGAGTCTCCAAACGGTACAACTCATGCTGAACTGGACCACGTATTAACAAACAGAAAGTGGTGCTTACTAGATGTTGGTGTGGTACCATCTTTTTGCAGTGGTTCCGATCATCGACTCCTTCGCGCTAAGATCAGATTCAGTCACAAGCTGGAAAAGATCTCGCAACATCGCGCGAAAAGCTCGAAGCATGCTGTATACGACGGAGATGTTCTGAATGACGTCTTGTCCCGATATGACTGGCAGGTCCTGGATGACCCGACCGAAGACTACGACGCGCTGGTTCGGGGTCTCCTCTCCTGTGCTGAACAGGCTAAGCTTCCGCGAGTGGATACGGCGACCAGTCTCAGGTCTCGTTCTTGCCTGGAAACTGAGATATGACCAATTTTATTTTTTGATATTTTGAAAACGCTCCCCCGCATGAAAATTTCCGAAAAACTTGATCTCTCAGATTTTCCGTTAAACATGCTTACCAGATGTATTTTGGGACGCAAAATCGATTGCGACCAGTCTCAGGTCTCGTTCTTGCCTGGAAACCGAGATATGATCAATTTTATTTTTTGACATTTTGAAAACGCTCCCCCGCATGAAAATTTCCGAAAAAACTTGATCTCTCAGATTTTCCGTTAAACATGCTTACCAGATGTATTTTGGGACGCAAAATCGATTGCGACCAGTCTCAGGTCTCGTTCTTGCCTGGAAACTGAGATATGACCAATTTTATTTTTTGATATTTTGAAAAACGCTCCCCCGCATGAAAATTTCCGAAAAACTTGATCTCTCAGATTTTCCGTTAAACATGCTTACCAGATGTATTTTGGGACGCAAAATCGATTGCGACCAGTCTTAGGTCTCGTTCTTGCCTGGAAACCGAGATATGATCAATTTTATTTTTTGACATTTTGAAAACGCTCCCCCGCATGAAAATTTCCGAAAAACTTGATCTCTCAGATTTTCCGTTAGACATGCTTTCCAGATGTATTTTGGGACGCAAAATCGATTGCGACCAGTCTCAGGTCTCGTTCTTGCCTGGAAACCGAGATATGATCAATTTTATTTTTTGACATTTTGAAAACGCTCCCCCGCATGAAAATTTCCGAAAAACTTGATCTCTCAGATTTTCCGTTAGACATGCTTTCCAGATGTATTTTGGGACGCAAAATCGATTGCGACCAGTCTCAGGTCTCGTTCTTGCCTGGAAACCGAGATATGACCAATTTTATTTTTTGACATTTTGAAAAACGCTCCCCCGCATGAAAATTTCCGAAAAACTTGATCTCTCAGATTTTCCGTTAAACATGCTTACTAGATGTATTTTGAGACGCAAAATCGATTGCGACCAGTCTCAGGTCTCATTCTTGCTTGGAAACTGAGATATGACCAATTTTATTTTTTGATATTTTGAAAAACGCTCCCCCGCATGAAAATTTCCGAAAAACTTGATCTCTCAGATTTTCCGTTAAACATGCTCATCAGATGTATTTTGGGACGCAAAATCGATTGCGACCAGTCTCAGGTCTCGTTCTTGCCTGGAAACTGAGATATGATCATTTTTATTTTTTGACATTTTGAAAACGCTCCCCCGCATGAAAATTTCCGAAAAACTTGATCTCTCAGATTTTCCGTTAAACATGCTCATCAGATGTATTTTGGGACGCAAAATCGATTGCGACCAGTCTCAGGTCTCGTTCTTGCCTGGAAACCGAGATATGATCATTTTTATTTTTTTGACATTTTGAAAACGCTCCCCCGCATGAAAATTTCCGAAAACTTGATCTCTCAGATTTTCCGTTTAGACATGCTTTCCAGATGTATTTTGGGACGCAAAATCGATTGCGACCAGTCTCCAGGTCTCGTTCTTGCCTGGAAACCGAGATATGACCAATTTTATTTTTTGACATTTTGAAAACGCTCCCCCGCATGAAAATTTCCGAAAAACTTGATCTCTCAGATTTTCCGTTAAACATGCTTACTAGATGTATTTTGAGACGCAAAATCGATTGCGACCAGTCTCAGGTCTCATTCTTGCTTGGAAACTGAGATATGACCAATTTTATTTTTTGATATTTTGAAAACGCTCCCCCGCATGAAAATTTCCGAAAAACTTGATCTCTCAGATTTTCCGTTAAACATGCTTATCAGATGTATTTTGGGACGCAAAATCGATTGCGACCAGTCTCAGGTCTCGTTCTTGCCTGGAAACCGAGATATGATCATTTTTATTTTTTGACATTTTGAAAACGGCTCCCCCGCATGAAATTTCCGAAAAAACTTGATCTCTCAGATTTTCCGTTAAACATGCTTACCAGATGTATTTTGGGAACGCAAAATCGATTGCGACCAGTCTCAGGTCTCGTTCTTGCCTGGAAACTGAGATATGACCAATTTTATTTTTTTGATATTTTGAAAACGCTCCCCCGCATGAAAAATTTCCGAAAAACTTGATCTCTCAGATTTTCCGTTAGACATGCTTACCAGATGTATTTTGGGACGCAAAATCGATTGCGACCAGTCTCAGGTCTCGTTCTTGCCTGGAAACCGAGATATGACCAATTTTATTTTTTGACATTTTTGAAAACGCTCCCCCGCATGAAAATTTCCGAAAAACTTGATCTCTCAGATTTTCCGTTAAACATGCTTACTAGATGTATTTTGAGACGCAAAATCGATTGCGACCAGTCTCAGGTCTCGTTCTTGCCTGGAAACTGAGATATGACCAATTTTATTTTTTGATATTTTGAAAACGCTCCCCCGCATGAAAATTTCCGAAAAACTTG